>CAWUFW010002419.1:0-1200000 GCA_963921515.1 Calotriton arnoldi
CTTCGTTCAGTTACGTATTGCTAGTCCTGGGACATCTCCTGTAAACAGTTGAGTAAAAGCGTTTTGGTTACAGTAGTGATTTTTAAGGAATATTATTGTATTTTAAAAGTTGACACTTTTTCACATAGAATCACCAATGTTATCCTATGGGAGGAAATTCACTTAGCAGGTAAGTAGTGTTATCGTGACTTTTTCTCACTCAGTGGTGGATCCTGGATCCAGCACTGGTGCATCTCCTGTAAACAGTTGAAAGAATGCGTTTAAGTCATACAGGCGATTTTTAAGGAATATTTGTAGTTTGTGAAAATCGACACTTTGAAACTTTTCTGCTGAAAACCAGACAATGGATTCCTATGGAAGGAAATACAAGTTACTGGTAAGTACGGTTAAAATTACTTTTCAGGGTCAGTGCTGGGCTAAAGATGCAGCACTGGGTTCTCTCCTGATAACAGGTGAGTAAATCGGAATTCGTATTTCGGCTGATTTTAGAGGAATATTTGTATGTTTAAAAAATCGACACTTAGAAACTTTTTCAGCAAAAAGCAGGCAATGATATCCTATGGAAGGAAATTCAAGTTACTGGTAAGTACGGTTAAAATTAATTTTCAGGATCAGTACTGGGCTGAAAGATGCAGCACTGAGGTCTCTCCTGATAACAGGTGAGTAAATCGGAATTCTTATTTCGGCTGATTTTAGAGGAATATTTGCACAATGGTGAAGGGAGGGGGCAGGGCCTGAGGTGACATCTGTGCAAATGCGCCCGTGGCGCGTTTTAAGTTGGGGGATTAAGTCCCCTTTAATCATGAGGGTCCCTGAGGCCAGCTAGCCCACCAGGAACCTCCAGTATGCGCCAGGGGCTGCGTTGCAGAGACGTGTACAGAGGCCACACCCCTTTTACACCTCTCTGCAAGGCAGCTCTGTGGCGCTTTTGGAAGTACATGGTGGGCTAGTTGGACTCCAGGGACCCTCAGGATTCAAGGGGACTTAATCCCCATCTTAAAACACGCCACGGGGCCTGTTTGCACATATGTCACCTGAAGCCCCGCCCCTCCCCTCACCACTGTGCAACGCGCCCCGTGGTGCGTTTTAAGTCGGGGGATTAACTCCCCTTGAATCCTGAGGGTCCCTGGGGGCCAACTAGCCCAACAGGTATATCCATAAAGCGCCACAGAGCTGCGTTGCAGAGAGGTGTAAAAAGGGCGTGGCCTCTGTACACCTCTCTGCAACGCAGCTCCTGGCGCATACTGGAGGTTCCTGGTGGGCTAGTTGGCCCCAGGGACCTCCAGTATTGAAGGGGAATTACTTCCCCATCTGCAAACGCGCCAGGGCGCGTTTGCAGAGTGGTGAAGGAAGGGGCGGGGCCTGCGGCCCGATCGTTTTTTTTTTTCCCCTGAAGGGAGGCTGTGTGGCCCCCTTCCTTTTCCTATTTTTGGGCCCTGGGGACCCCATCCCCCAGGGCCTTATCCCCTTTTTTTTTTTTAAATTAAACAGGAAGGGGGCCGCATGGCCCCCCTCCCATGGCCGAATCCTACCCCGGGGACCCCATCCCCCGGGGCATAGCCACTTTTACATTAATTTTTAAGGAGGGGGGCTGCGTGGCCCCCTCCTCAGGCCTCCTTTTGCCCCGGGGACCCCATCCCCCGGGGCAGGCCTTTTTTTTTTAATTTTAAAAAAAAAATATTTCTGGGGAGGGGGCCGCGTGGCCCCCCTCCCGAGCCACTACTTGCCCCGGGGACCCCATCCCCCGGGGCCTGGTCTCTGGTTGGGGACTGTGGGGGGTCCCCAAACCCCCACAGTCCCGCCGGCTCCCCGTGTCCTACGGGAGCCGGCATTGCTTTCCACATGGGGAGCAGCTAACATGCTGCTCCCCGTGTGAAAAGCAGTTGTCTTTGGATATTGGAAGCGAGAGCAGGTTTCCTGCTCTCTCTTCCAATATCCAAAGCAGTTTGCAATGACAGGACGGGGCCGCGAGGCTCCGTCCTGTCATTGCAAACAGCAGTGTCCCGGGGGTAGGCACCCGGGACACTGCAGGAGCCGACCCTGGGGGTGGCGGTCCCCAGGGCCACCACAGGCTCCAGGAGGGGGCCGCGCGGCCCCCTCCCATCCAAATGCACAGCCCCGGGGAGGTGGTGGTCCCCGGGGCTCGGGGTCCTTAACGGACCCCCATTTTCAATTCTGTTAGTGCCCCGGGGAGGTGGTGGTCCCGGGGCATGTGGAGGCTGGTGCCCCCACACATGTTAATTTAAAAAATAAAGAAGCCCCGGGAGGTGGTGGTCCCCGGGGCTGCGGGAGGGCTCAGAGCCCTCCCGCTACTTTCAAATAAAGCCCCGGGGGGTGGCGGTCCCGGGGCTTGGGGGCCCTTAGAGGCCCCCCATACATAAAATAAACCCCCCCAGCATGCCCCCGGGACTTGGCCCACCCGGGGCAAATTAACATCGAGCGCGGGAGACCGCGCTTCGATTTTATCGGCAGGATCCGCGCAACCTGAGCGCATCCTGCCGATTTAAAAAAAAAAAAAAATGCTTTTTGCCCAGGGGTCCTTGTGGGACCCCCTGAGCAGACCTAGGGGGTCAGGGTGTTTCTACCCTGCCCCCTTTGTGCGTTTTGCACACTTTTGTTTACTGCTTTCTTGTTCCTCGGTTCTACCGAGGAACAAGATGGCTGCCAACACTTCTTGGTTTGGAGTGTCGACAGCCAATTAGCAGACAGCTCGTGATCGGGAGGGTGCGCGGATCCTCCGTGCCCATAGATATATATGTACTTTTACTTTTGATTTTCTCAGCAACTACTGAACGGATTTACACCATTTAACAAAAAGGGTTCTTTCTGAACCAAGAACTACCTCTTTGCCAAATTTGGTGTAATTCCGTTCAGCAGTTCGAGCTGTAGCCGTGTCTAAAGTTTCCTATGGAAAAATGAATGGGGAAAACGCGTTTTGGGACCCCCTTTTTCTCGGCCACCGCTTAACGAATCACCCGAGACTTTCAGGGTAGGAGCGGTCCGGAGCGCCCCACAAAGTTTGAAAATTTCGCGAAGATACGTCAACCGGCAAGAGAGTTATTTCAAATAGAATGTCGCGGATTTCCTATAGAAAATAGGTCCTAACTATAACTATCTACTGGCGACCGCCAGTAGATAATATATATATATATATATATATATATGAACCATTTCCGAAATCTCCATAAGAATCGGGCACCGACACAAGGGTAGCATTGCCATTCAGTCTTGATGTTTATTCGATACCTTTGCTATGACGCGTTTCGGCACACCTGCCTTGTTCACACTCTATATATATATATATATATATATATATATAACAGCAGTCCTGTCCCACCTTCTGCAATGCGGGGGATTCAAAGCAGGTACGGACCTCAAAAAAACGCCTCCACAGAATCCAATGTATTTCGCAGTTCTTATTTTATTTTCTTGAACACCACACAGTGAAACAGACAGTGTCCGCCCTGACGCGTTTCGATCGCTCCACGGCGATCTTGATCACATGACGCGCCACTGACGAATCACTACTAAAATACCAAGTGTTTCCAATCATTGCAGAGGACTGGTAAAAATTAGTGCACAGAAGTGAAAAACAGACTATTAAATGTAACTGTTAAGAAAACAGACTAAAATACATAAAACACATGAAACACTTGTAGAAATTAGGCACATAAATACATGGATATAATCTATTAGTGCGGAAATAATTATTGCCCTAGGTTTAAAAACATATAAATGCTTAAAGGAGAGAGCAGATTAAAAAATATCATTTTGAAAAATATCATGATAAAATATCATGTAAGACAACAGTCAGAGCACATAAGCAAAATAAAATTGTGGTCAGTGCCACATATTAATAAAGTGCAAGTGCAAAGAATGAAAACTGACGCATGTTTATCAATATACTCTCCTCTCCTATATAAACCCTATTATGCTACAAACCATACGGGCAAAATACACTATAATAAATCACACCATGTAAAAACTATTGTTTGTGCAAACAAGTATAAATATAATCAATTTATAGTCCATTAAAAAATTACTATCAACCGAAGCATATGTGCAAATGTGCAATAAAATGTGCAAAAAACCTAGATACACCCTATATACACTTGTATATGAAAAATAGTGGAGGCTGTGCAAAGGCGCAAAAATACTCATAGAAAGCAACCACCAGGTTACTGATCAAAGTGCTAGTGCTGAATATACATGGTACCTGTGCCAAATACACAATATATATGGAGATACAGTCATAGGATGGAAGGTACAAAAAATTCATATATATACAGTAAACAGTGAGGCTTTGAGAATCATATAAGCACAGTACAGACAAGAGGAAGAGACACTGAGTCATACAGACACAAGCAGGACCTCAGAGCACTGCAAATAAAAGACACTTGGTTTCTAATAATGCTATAAAAAATTATGCAAGTCCTCGCTTGTGTTAAGCCCACTGGGTATCTTAGTATCAAGAGTCATAATAAATATGACTCAAGTTGTCGCAGCTTCCTCTCTATTACCCCCCCAAATAGATAAGGGGACTGCCCCGATCACAGAATATTTTAATTCATTGACTTTATTCTGGTGTACTGCTTTGAAGTGCCGAGCTACTGGATAATTTGGGTCGGAGTTGATGATTGCTCGCAAGTGCTGTAGAATTCTATTAAACACAGGGAGCGTCGTACTGCCAATGTATTTTAGATGACATCTGCACTCTAACATGTATACCGCGTATTCAGTACGACAGGTATAATGTTCCTTTAAAGGAACCGGAATAGCACTAAAGGCAGTCATATACTCAGTTAAATTGACCCCAAATTTGCAGGCCCGGCACAACGAACATTTAAAACAACCAGTCTTAGAATGCCAAGTTGTTTTCGGTGTCAGTTCGGGGCTAGATTTAACTAGAGCATCCCTCATGGAGGGTGCTCTTCTAAACGTAATAGCAGGAAGTGGCGGCAAGAGTGTTTTAAGAGTTAAATCCGTGAGCACAATGGGCCACTGAGCATATATTATTTTGCGAATTTGTTTTTCCTGCTTGCTGTACATTGTTATTAATCTGATAGGTTGAATGTCAATATTGTCCTCATCAGCTGCTGACTGGGCTGCAGAGTCTAAATTACGCTCCCTCTTCGGTATTAAATAGAACTCACGTGGTTGAGAATTAGCTTTATCCAAAGCCCTCTGTAAATCTAGTTGCTTGTACCCACGTGCTAAGAAGCGATCAAAGGTCTCTTGTTGGCAATGGTCTAAGTCTGAGTCAAGGCTGCAGATACGACGTATGCAAAGAAATTCGCCATACGGTATACTGCGAATCAAGTGTTGGGGGTGTGAGCTGGTGGCATGTAATGTAGAATTTCCGGCAGTACTCTTTCTGTGTAATTTAGTTTGAATTCTATTCTCATGAATATACACTTCTACATCAAGAAATTCTACCTTATGGTCACTGATGGTGGCAGTAAAACTGAGGTTGAGCTCATTGTTATTGATTGTCGTCACAAACTGAGATGCTTCCTCCTTTGTACCCTCCCACACAATAAAGACATCATCAATGTACCTACAATAGTATTTGATACGGGTGTCCCAGATGTCCTTGTGAAGTGTCCTGAGAGCGTGCTCCTCCCACATATATATCCTAAGCTCCAGGCCTGCCAGTGCTCCTGCACTCGCTAGCGGGTGCCCCATGTTTGAGGGCAGATTCGTAAAAACCTCCACGCTCCAGAAATAAGTCACGGGCACTCACGGGGGTAATCCTTCTTCTGATTTATTGGCACAGATAACAAAACAAACGTGTTTCAGCAGTACGCCTTCCACACTGAGAAAGGCGTACCGCTGAAACGAGTTTGTTTTGTTATCTGTGCCAATAAATCCGAAGAAGGATTACCCCCAAAAGTGCCTGTGACTTATTTCTGGAGCGTGGATATATATATATATATATATACATATATATATATATATTCACTGAAAAAACCATAGGTTTCAGGGGCGTTATAGTTAGTTGGACATTTCACTCGTACGAAACCATAGAAATTTCCCCGTTATAGTTAGTTCAGCTAACTATAACTTGCGCCCCCGCAATGCACTGCTGATGACGTCACATATTACATCACTCATGACATGGTCAGTGACATCACTGATGACATCACTGATGACATCTCAAATGACATCACTGATGACATCACTGATGACATCATCCAGTGACTGTGTGTTTCTGTAAAGTTTAAATATGTTTAATATATATAGGGAAAGGCGTATTGAAGAATGAGTGGGTGTATAAGTGTCTGAATGGATGATTTAGTAGGTGCGTGACTGACTCTACAAGTGAGTGATTAAACGTATCTTACTGAATGCATGGGTTAGTGACTTATCTGTCTTAATGTCTGTATCCGTCTGTCTGTTGGTGTGTAAGCGGCTGCATGGGTTTGTGAATAGCTACATGAGTGTCTATATGGGTTATTGATTGGTTGTCTGAGTATTTGTATGGGTGCCTGAGTGTTTGTGTGGGTGGGGTGTGTGTGACTCTGTGCATAGATGTGAGTGGGTGATTCACTGGGTGCATGGTTTAAAGAGTGCCTCTGTGATGGACTGTATGGGTGGGGGAGTATATGTATGGGTGTGTTAGTAAGTGAATGTATATCTCAGTGGTACATGTGTGAGTAACTACATATGTGAAAGGCAGTATATGTGTGTTGGAGTATATAAATGGCTATAAGTGAGAGTGTGTGATTGTGAGAGTGGCTGTATGGATGAGTGTGTGCTTGTATCAGTGATTGTATAAGAGCGTAAGAATGTGCTAGTATTTGTATGAGTAAGTGAGCTGGTGTGTGTATAACTGTATAGGTGAGTAAATGGCAGTGTGATTAATTATTTGCATGACTGACTAGGTGTGTGAGTACCTCTATGGATGAGTGGCGGTGTGTGAGTGTCTATATAGGTGTATGAGTGCATATGATAGTCCTGTACTGAGTGACCATAAGTATGAGTGACTGTACGGGTGAGTGAGTGGATGTGTGTGTAAACCTAAGAATCAGTGAATGGGTATGTAGTTATTGGTGTTGGAGTGTCTATGGTTTTGAGAATGGCACTCTGTAATTTAGAGTGGGTGTATCAAAGGTTATATTAGGGTGTGAGAAGATGCAGCAAATTATCACATGGATGATGTCATCAGTGATGTCATCAGTGAAGTCATTTGAGATGTCATCAGTGATGTCACTGACCATGTCATGAGTGATGTAATATGTGACGTCATCAGCAGTGCATTGCGGGGACGCGATTTATAGTTAGCTGAACTAACTATAACGGGGGAATTTCTATGGTTTTGTACGAGTGAAATGTCCAACTAACTATAACGCCCCTGAAACCAATGGTTTTTTCAGTGAATTTCTAAGGTTTTTTAAATGCTAATTTCTAACTATAACGTGCCTGAAACCTATGGTTTTTTCAGTGAATTTCAAAGGTTTTTTAAATGCTAATTTCTAACTATAACATGCCTGAAACCTATGGTTTTTTCAGTGAATTTCAAAGGTTTTTTAAATGCTAATTTCTAACTATAAGGTGCCCCGCCCCCTCCCTTTACCACTGTGGAAACGCGCCCCGTGGCGCGTTTTAAGTTGGGGGATTAAGTCCCCTTGAATCCTGAGGGTCCCTGAGGTCCAACTAGCCCACCAGGTACCTCCAGTAAGCGCCACAGAGCTGCGTTGCAGAGAGGTGTAAAAAGGGGCGTGGCCTGGGCCACCTCTCTGCAACGCAGGCCTCTGGTGCTTCTTGGAGGTACCTGGTGGGCTAGTTGGCCCCCAAGGGCCCTCAGGATTGAAGGGGAATTAATTCCCCAACTTAAAACGCACCACAGGGCGTGTTTGCACACATGTTACCTCAGGCCCCGCCCCTCCCTTCACCACTGTGCTAACGCGCCCCGTGGCGCGTTTTAAGTTGGGGGATTAAGTCCCCTTGAATCCTGAGGGTCCCTGGGGTCCAACTAGCCCACCAGGTACCTCCAGTAAGTGCCACAGAGCTGCATTGCAGAGAGGTGTAAAAAGGGGCGTGGCCTGGACCACCTCTCTGCAACGCAGGTCTGTGGTGCTTACTGGAGGTACCTGGTGGGCTAGTTGGCCCCCAGGGACCCCCAGTATTGAAGGGGAATTAATTCCCCATTGCAAAACGCGCCACAGGCGCGTTTGCAGAGTGTTGCTGGGAGGGGCTCGGGTCCTCCGGCACGATCGCGGTGTTTTGTATTATTATATTTTTTTAGAAGGGGGGCTGTGTGGCCCCCCTTCTTTTTACTTTTTTTGGGCCCTGGGGACCTCATCCACCAGGGCTTTACCCCCATTTAAAAAAAATTACATTATAAACGGGAAGGGGGCCGCGTGGGCCCCCCTCCCGTGGCCAATTCCAGCCCCGGGAACCCCATCCCCCGGGGCATGGCCACATAAATATATATATTTTTTTATGGAGTGGGGCTGCGTTGCCCCCCTCCTGAGGCCTCTATTGGCCCCGGGGACCCCATCCCCCGGGGCCTTTATTTTATTTATTTATTTTTTTGGGGAGGGGGGCCGCGTGGCCCCCCTCCCGGGCCACTTCTAGCCCCGGGGACCCCATCCCCCGGGGCTGGCCCTCTCCGTTGGGGACCGTGGGGGGAGCCCCAATGCCCCCACGGTCCCGCCGGTTCCCCGCGTCCTGCGGGAGCCGGCATTGCTTTTCCACATGGGGAGCTGCTGACATGCAGCTCCCTGTGTGGAAAAGCAATCTGCTTTGCTTCATTGAAGTGAGAGCAGGTTTCCCTGCTCTCGCTTCAATGAAGCAAAGCAGAGTTTGCAATGACAGGGCAGGAGCCGCACGGCTCCCGCCCTGTCATTGCAAACAGCAGTGTCCCGGGGGTGGGCACCCCGGGACACTGCAGGAGCCGGCCCTGGGGGGTGGCGGTCCCCAGGGCCATCAAGGGCTCCAGGAGGGGGGCCGTGCGGCCCCCCTCCCAACGTGTACACAGTCCCGGGGAGGTGGTGGTCCCCGGGGTTCGGGGGTCCGTTACGGACCCCCAAATTTGAATATTAGTGCCCTGGGGAGGTGGCGGTCCCCGGGGCATGTGGGGGGGCTCGAGCCCCCCACACAGGTGTATGTTTTTTTTTTAAAAAAGCCCCGGGGGTGGCGGTCCCCGGGGCAGCGGGGGGGGCCGTGAGCCCCCGCAAAATAATTAATAAAAGCCCCGGGGGGTGGCGGTTCCCGGGGCTAGGCCCCCCCATACATAAAATAAACAAAGCCCCGGGGGGTGGCGGTCCCCGGGGCTGCGGGGGGCCTGTGAGCCCCAGCAAATATTTAATGAAAGCCCCGGGGGTGGCGGTCCCCGGGGCTGCAGGGGCCTGCCTGGGCCCCCACAATTTCAATTTTGCATGCCCCGGGGACTTGGCCCACCCGGGGGCTAAATAATAACGAAGCGCGGTATATATATATATTACCTACTGGCGGTCGCCAGTAGGTAGTTATAGTTAGGACCTCGTTTCTATTCAAAAAGCGTTTTTTCTTTTGCCAATATCTTTGGCGCCGTTTGACGAATCTTCGTGAAATTTTCCAAACTAATGGTTCACTCAGGTCAGCTCCTGTTTTGAAAGTTTCGGGGTGATTCGTAAAGCGAGGGCCGAAAAAAAAGGGGGGTCCCATAACGTGTTTTCCCCATGGTAATTTCCATAGGAACTTTAGACAAAGCTACAGCCCGAACTGCTGAACGGAATTACACCAAATTTGGCAAAAAGGTAGGTCTTGGTCCAGAAAGCGTGCTTTTTTAAAAATGATGTAAATCCGTTCAGTAGTTTCTGAGAAATTAAAAAAATAGAAATTAATATATCTGAGCACCGAGGAGGGTTCGCGAACCCTCCCGAGCACGAGCTTAATTCTGATTGGCTGCCAAAACTCCAAACCAGAATGTGTTGGCAGCCATCTTGTGACTCAGTCACAAGAAAACAGTAAAAAGAACATTAAACAAGAAAAGGGGGCAGGGTAGAAACACCCTGACCCCCTAGGCCTGCTCAGGGGGTCCCACAAGGTCCCCCAGGGCCCAAAAAAGTTTTTCTTTTTAAAACAATCGGCTAAATTCACGCTGGGTGCGTGAATCCGGACAAAAAAAAAAAAAAACGAAGCGCGGGCTCCCGCGCTTTGTTTTCTATAAGCACCCGGGTGGGCCAGGTCCCGGGGGCAATGTCAAATAAATTAGCGTGGGCCCGTGGGGGCCCCCACAGCCCCAAGGCCCGCCACCTCCCCAGGGCTTATTGATAAAAAAATGCGTGGGGGGCTGCTACCCCGGGGAACGCCACCTCCCGGGGCATTTGTTTAATAGGGGTGGGGGGCCTCGCGGGCCCCCCCAAGCCCCGGGGACTGGCACCTCTCCGGGGCTCCAATGTAATTGAAGAAGTGTGGGGGGGCTCCTGCTCCTCCCCACACTGCCCTCGCTTCCAAGAAGCAAAGCAGAATTGCTTTTGGGCAAGGGGAGCTGCATGTTAGCAGCTTCCTTTGCCCAAAAGCAATGCCGGCTCCCGCAGGAGGCGGGGAGCTGACATGGACCATGGGGGCATTGGGGCTCCCCCCACGGTCCCCAACTTGAGGGCCGGCCCTGGGGGATGGGGTCCCCGGGGCCAGAAGTGACCCGGGAAGGTGGCCACTCGGCCCCCTCCCTTTTCATTATTATTATTTTTTTTAAATAAGGCCGGGCCCCGGGGCCATAATTGGCCTTAGGAGGCAGGCCACGCGGCCCACTCGTGGAAAAAAAAAAAATGAGACCAGGCTCAGGGGGATGGGTCCCCGGGGCCAGAAGTGGCCATGGGGAGGGGGGCCACGTGGCCCCCTCCCTGGTAAAACTAAGAAAAATATAAAAATGAGGCCAGGTCCAGGGGGATCGGGTCCCCAGGGCTAGAAGTGGCCCTGGGAGGGGGGCCACGCAGGCCCCCAACCCGGAATTGTTTTTTTAAACGAGTCCAGGCCCCGGGGGATGGGGTCCCCGGGGCCAGAAGTGGCCCAGGGGAGGGAGGCCACGTGGCCCCCCTCCCTGGTAAAACAAAAAAATATATAAAAGCGAGGCCAGGCCCAGGGGGATGGGGTCCCCGGGGCCAATAGTGGCCCAGGGAAGGGGGGCCACGCGGCTCCCTTCCCATTTTGTTTTTTTTAAATAAAAAAAGATCAGGCCCTGGGGGATGGAGTCCCCAGGGCCCAAAAAATACTAAAAGAAGGGGGGCCACACAGCCCCCCTTCTAAAAATATTTAAAAAACAGAAAAGCCGTCATCTCGCAGGAGGCCCCGCCCCCTCCCTGCACCACTGTGCAAACGCGCCGCCTGGCGCGTTCTGAATTGGGGGATTAAGTTCCCTTCAATCCTAAGGGTCCTTAGAGGCCAACTAGACCACCAGGTACCTCCAGTAATCCCCACACAGTGGGATTGCTGAGAGGTGGTCTGAGGCCATGCCCCTTTTTACACCACCCTGTAAACGCTCCTCTTGGCGCACTGCTGGTGGGGAGATGAGGTCCTCTTGTGTCCTGAGGACCTCAGGACTGAAGTGGACTAAATCCCCCGAGCAGCAGTGCGCCAGGCGGCGCGTTTGCAGAGTGGTGTAAAAAGGGGGCGGGACCTCGGACCACTCTCAGCAATCCAGCTGTGTGGGGCTTACTGGAGGTAACAGGAGGGCTAGTTGGCCCCCAGGGACCCTCTGGAGGTAAGGGGACTTCCTTCCCCAACCAAGAGCGCGCCAGGAGGTGGGTTTGCAGAGTGGTGGACAAAGGGGGCGTGGCTTTTGTCCACCTCTCAGCAATCCCACTGTGTGGGGCTTACTGGAGGTAACAGGTAGGCTAGTTGGCCCCTAACCACCCCCAGCAGCGAAGGGGACTTCACTCTCCATCCAAAAGTGCGCCCGGGAGCGCGTCTGCAGACTGGTGGTTAAAGGGGTCGTGGCCTGCTATGAGTACTTACCAATGCTGCTGTGTGGGACTTACTGGAGGTAATAGGAGGGGTAGTTGGCCCCCAAGGTTGTCCTTGGGGGCCAACAACCCCTCCTGTTACCTCCAGTAAGTCCCACACAGTGGGATTGCTAAGAGGTCTTCGGAGGCCACGCCCTCCCTTTCTCCACCACTCTGCAAATGCGCCTCCTAGCACACTACGGGTTGGGGGATGAAGTCCACTTTACTCCTGAGGGACTTTGGGGGCCAAGAAGCCCTCCTGGTACCTTCTGTAAGTCCTACGCAGCGGAATTCCAGAGCGCTGGTTGGAGGCCCAGCCCCCTTTCTCCACCACTTTGCAAACACGACTACCAGTTGAAGAAGCATTTGCAATGTAATAGGTTTCGCATTTGCAAGAGTTAGAGCTATTGGCGTTGTAAATGTAAAAGTGTTTTATTAATGTTTCTTGGAGTGGAGTGGATGTAGGTTGTGTGTAGTGGAATTATGTGGTATGTTGTGCAGTGAAATTATGTGGATAGAAAGTATGTGGTATTTAGTGTTTTGGAATTATGTAGAGTGGGATTATATGTTATGGAGAGTAATTGTGTGGTATGATAGTCTGTGTTGTGGAGTTATAACCTCAGGTTTATGTTCCTCGTTTCCATAGAGGCTAAACTATAAACTCAATGAGACAAAAGAATAGAAGGAACCACTGAGGAGCACTTCTGGACCTAGTCAGAGGTATGAGCAGGGTCACTGGAATTATGCGACTGTTTGGCTGCACCGACTTTTGCACAATTATACATTTTCCGCATTTGCCACATGATCCATCATCTGCTGCATAATCTGCAGATTTGAATAAAAAAAACCTTGTTTATAGCTCAAACGGCTCAAACGTTACCAAATATGCAGCGACAAGTGTTACAGCGTGGTGGAAGGCACTTTGCAAATATAGAATGGTCACCTGATACTTATTCCTAATTGTGGGTATTAAATTGGTACTAATGGTGTGTAAACCACTCTTGCTTCTTTCTGCGCCTCTCTTGCCTCTTTCTGCATTTCTCTTGCTTCTTTTTGTACCTTTCGTTCTTTTTCTGCACTTCTTTCGCCTCGGTCTGCTTATCTCTTGCACTTTCTGCACCTCTCTTGCCTCTTTCTGCATGTCTGTTGCCTCTTTCTGCACCTCACTTGCTTCTTTCTGTACCCCTCTTGCCTCTTTCTGCACCCTTCTTCCCTCTTTCTGCAACTCTTTTGCCTCTTTCTGTACACCTGTTCCCTCTTTCTGCACCTCTCCTGCATGTTTCTGCACCTCTCTTGCCTCTTTCTGCACTTCTCTTGCCTCTTTCTGCACCTCTGTTGCTTCTTTCTGCACTTCTGTTGCCTCTTTCTGCACCCCTCTTGCCTCTTTCTGCACCCCTCTTGCCTCTTACTGCACCTCTGTTGCTTCTTTATGCACTTCTCTTGCTTCTTTCTGCACCTCTGTTGCTTCTTTCTGCACCCCTCTTGCCTCTTTCTGTACCTTTCTTCACTTTTTGTGCAACTCTCTTGCCTCTTTCTACACCTCTCTTCCGACTTTCTGCACCCCTCTTGCCTCTTTGTGCACCTCTGTTCCTTCTTTCTGCACTTCTCTTGCCTCTTTCTGCAGCCCTCTTGCCTCTTTCTGCACTTCTGTTGGGTCTTTTGCACTGCTCCTGCTTCTTTCTGCACTTCTCTTTCTTATTTCTGCACCCCTACTGCCTCTTTCTGCACCCTTCTTCCCTCTTTCTGCACCTCTCTTGCCTCTTTCTGCACCTCTCTTGCCTATTTCTGCACACACAGGGCTACTTTTAAACTGATCTCAGGCTCAGAAGTGCACACATGCAAGCGCAGAAAAGGGCTGCTGGCCTCTAAACTGCCATGCCCTATTATATGCTAGGGACTTAGAGGTAGTTTTAATCCCCCTGCCCTATTATGTGCTAGGGCCTTATAGGGGAGGTCATGCCAATCACAGGGGTACCCCAACCCATAGTGTACCCTAGTGTATCTAGGTGTTTTCTCTGTATTCTAAGTGTCTTTCAGCATAGCACTGGCTCCGGGCCTGGTTAGGCAGAGCCCAGGGTCAATCAGAGTCAGTTACCACCAGTACCAGTCAGCAAAAAGTTGGGGGGTGCCCAGGGCACAGGATGACTTTGCAACAAGGCCTCTTTCTGCACCTCTGTTGGTTCTTTCTACATATCTCTTGCTTCTTTTTGCACAATTCTTCCTCTTTCTGGGCTTCTGTTGCCTCTTTCTGCTTTTCTCTTGCTTCTTTATGCGCCTTTCTTCCTCTTTCTGTACATGTCCTACCTCTATAGGCATAGTTGGAAATTAGCATTTAAAAAACCTTAAAAATTCACTGAAAAAACCACAGATTTCAGGGACGTTATAGTTAGAAATTTTCATTTAAAAAACCTTAGAAATTCACTGAAAAAACCATAGGTTTCAGGGACATTATAGTTAGAAATTTTCATTTAAAAAAACCTTAGAAATTCACTGAAAAAACCGTAGGTTTCAGGGACGTTATAGTTAGAAATTAGCTAATTAAAAACCTTTGAAATTCACTTAAAAAAACATAGGTTTCAGGGACGTTATTGTTAGAAATTAGCATTTAAAAAACCTTTGAAATTCACTGAAAAAACTACGGGTTTCAGGGACGTTATAGTTTGTTGGACATTTTACTCATACAAAACCTGAGAAATTCGGCCGTTATAGTTAGTTGAGCTAACTATAATTCACACCCCTGCAATGCACTGCTGATGACATCACATATTACATCACTCATGACATGGTCAGTGACATCACTGATGACATCACTGATGACATCTCAAATTACATCACTGATGACATCATCCACGTGATAATCTGATGCACCTTCTCACACCCTAATATAACCTTTAATACACCCACTCTAAATTGCAGACTGCCATTCTCAAAACCATAGACACTCCAACACCAATAACTACATACCCACTCACTGATTCTTAGATCTACACACACATCCACTCACTCACCCATACAGTCACTCATACATGCAGTCACTCATCAATACAGCCACTATCATATGCACTCATACACCTATACAGACAGTCACACACCACCACTCACTTATAGAGTTACAAACAGATCTGCTCAGTCATGCAAAGAATCAATCACACTCACATTTACTCACCTATCCAGTTATACACACACCACCTCACTTATTTATACAGATACTAACATATACTTACTCTCTTATACAATCACTGACACAAGCACACACTCATCCATACAGTCACTCTCACAATCACTCACTCACATATAGTCCAACACTCACATATACTGTCTTTCACATATGTAGTTACTCACACATGTACCACTGAGACATCCATTCACTCACCAACACACCCATACACACACTCAACCACCCATACACCCTTCACAGATGCACTCTTGAGCCCATACACCCAGTGAATCCCTCACTCACACATCTATGCACAGTCACACACCCCCCAACCACCCACACAGACACTCAGGCACACATACAGATACTCAGACAACCAATGAATAACCCATAGACACTCATGTAGCTACTCACCAACCCATGCAGCCACTTACACACCAACTGACAGACTGATACAGACATTCACACAGTTTAGTCACTAACCCATGCATTCAGTAAGACCCATTTAATCATTCACTTATACAGTCAGTCACGCACCTACTAAATCATCCATTTAGACACTCATACACCCACTCATTCTTCAATACACCTTAACCTATATATATAAAACATATTTAAACTTTACAGAAACACACAGTCACTGGATGATGTCATCAGTGATGTCATTTGAGATGTCATCAGTGATGTCATCAGTGATGTCACTGACCATGTCATGAGTGATGTAATATGTGATGTCATCAGCAGTGCATTGCGGGGGCGCGAGTTATAGTTAGCTCAACTAACTATAACGGCCGAATTGTTCTGGTTTTGTACGAGTGAAATGTCCAACTAACTATAACGTCCCTGAAACCTTTGTTTTTTTCAGTGAATTTCTAAGGTTTTTTAAATGCTAATTTCTAACTATAATGTCCCTGAAACCTATGGTTTTTTCAGTGAATATATATATATATATATATATATATTACAAAAAAAGAGTTGCCTCTAGGTGGGATGCACTCCCAGGTGGAAATTACGCCAAAAGCAAGGGCACACGCCATGAACAAAGTCCTTTTCTGGTTAACCTGCCAGACGCGTTTCGGGCCAACGCCCTCTTCAGTGGCAGACCATGTGACGTGCCGGCATGCGGCAACCACCAGTAAATCCCCATAATAACAACACTCAGGTGAACCAACTGAAGCAATGCTTCCTGGGACTGGTGGTTCAGTAGAACCCAAGTAGGTCGCCGCCGGCACTCACATTCAAAAATGTCTTAAAAAGGATTGCCGATGTTCGCGCCGGCACCCCTGCATATAACAGGCACCTCCTGTTCCACAGTTAGCTGCCCCAATAAAGCAGCCGCGGACCCGCAAGTGTTTCGCGGTGGTGCAATCCCGCGACCAGGCAGGCCGCTGTACAAAATACAAAATAAGAGTTGCCTCTAGGTGGGATGCACTCCCAGGTGGAAATTACGCCAAAGCAAGGGCACACGCCATGAACAAAGTCCTTTTCTGGTTAACCTGCCAGACGCGTTTCGGGCCAACGCTCTCTTCAGTGGCAGACCATGTGACGTGCCGGCAGGCGGCAACCACCAGTAAATCCCCATAATAATAACGCTCAGGTGAACCAACTGAAGCAATGCTTCCTGGGACTGGTGGTTCAGTAAAACCCAAGTGGGTCGCCGCCGGCACTCACATTCAAAAATGTCTTAAAAAGGATTGCCGATGTTCGCGCCGGCACCCCTGCATATAACAGGCACCTCCTGTTCCACAGTTAGCTGCCCCAATAAAGCAGCCGCGGACCCGCAAGTGTTTTGCGGTGGTGCAATCCCGCGACCAGGCAGGCCACTGTACAAAATACAAAAAAAGAGTTGCCTCTAGGTGGGATGCACTCCCAGGTGGAAATTACGCCAAAGCAAGGGCACACGCCATGAACAAATTCCTTTTCTTGTTAACCTGCCAGACGCGTTTCGGGCCAACGCCCTCTTCAGTGGCAGACCATGTGACATGCCGGCATGCGGCAACCACCAGTAAATCCCCATAATAATAACGCTCAGCTGAACCAACTGAAGCAATGCTTCCTGGGACTGGTGGTTCAGTAAAACCCAAGTGGGTCGCCGCCGGCATTCACATTAAAAAATGTCTTAAAAAGGATTGCCGATGTTCGCGCCGGCACCCCTGCATATAACAGGCACCTCCTGTTCCACAGTTAGCTGCCCCAATAAAGCAGCCGCGGACCCGCAAGTGTTTCGCGGTGGTGCAATCCCGCGACCAGGCAGGCCGCTGTACAAAATACAAAAAAAAGTTGCCTCTAGGTGGGATGCACTCCCAGGTGGAAATTACGCCAAAGCAAGGGCACACGCCATGAACAAAGTCCTTTTCTGGTTAACCTGCCAGACGCGTTTCAGGCCAACGCCCTCTTCAGTGGCAGACCATGTGACGTGCCGGCATACGGCAACCACCAGTAAATCCCCATAATAATAACGCTCAGGTGAACCAACTGAAGCAATGCTTCCTGGGACTGGTGGTTCAGTAAAACCCAAGTGGGTCGCCGCCGGCACTCACATTAAAAAATGTCTTTAAAAGGATTGCCGATGTTCGCGCCGGCACCCCTGCATATAACAGGCACCTCCTGTTCCACAGTTAGCTGCCCCAATAAAGCAGCCGCGGACCCGCAAGTGTTTCGCGGTGGTGCAATCCCGCGACCAGGCAGGCCGCTGTACAAAATACAAAGAGTTGCCTCTAGGTGGGATGCACTCCCAGGACGAGTACGCCAAAGCAAGGGCACACGCCATGAACAAAGTCCTTTTCTGGTTAACCTGCCAGACGCGTTTGGGCCAACGCCCTCTTCAGTGGCAGACCATGTGACGTGCCAGCATGCGGCAGCCACCAGTAAATCCCCATAATAATAACGCTCAGGTGAACCAACTGAAGCAATGCTTCCTGGGACTGGTGGTTCAGTAAAACCCAAGTGGGTCGCCGCCGGCACTCACATTCAAAAATGTCTTAAAAGGATTGCCAATGTTCGCGCCGGCACCCCTGCATATAACAGGCACCTCCTGTTCCACAGTTAGCTGCCCCAATAAAGCAGCCGCGGACCCGCAAGTGTTTCGCGGTGGTGCAATCCCGCGACCAGGCAGGCCACTGTACAAAATACAAAAAGTTGCCTCTAGGTGGGATGCACTCCCAGGTGGAAATTACGCCAAAGCAAGGGCACACGCCATGAACAAAGTCCTTTTCTGGTTAACCTGCCAGACGCGTTTTAGGCCAACGCCCTCTTCAGTGGCAGACCATGTGACGTGCCGGCATACGGCAACCACCAGTAAATCCCCATAATAATACGCTCAGGTGAACCAACTGAAGCAATGCTTCCTGGGACTGGTGGTTCAGTAAAACCCAAGTGGTGCCGCCGGCACTCACATAAAAAATGTCTTTAAAAGGATTGCCGATGTTCGCGCTGGCACCCCTGCATATAACAGGCACCTCCTGTTCCACAGTTAGCTGCCCCAATAAAGCAGCCGCGGACCCGCAAGTGTTTCGCGGTGGTGCAATCCACGACCAGGTAGGCCGCTGTACAAAATACAAAAAGAGTTGCCTCTAGGTGGGATGCACTCCCAGGAGGAAATTACGCCAAAGCAAGGGCACACGCCATGAACAAAGTCCTTTTCTGGTTAACCTGCCAGACGCGTTTCGGGCCAACACCCTCTTCAGTGGCAGACCATGTGACGTGCCAGCATGCGGCAACCACCAGTAAATCCCCATAATAATAACGCTCAGGTGAACCAACTGAAGCAATGCTTCCTGGGACTGGTGGTTCAGTAAAACCCAAGTGGGTCGCCGCCGGCACTCACATTCAAAAATGTCTTAAAAAGGATTGCCGATGTTCGCGACGGCACCCCTGCATCCCACCTAGAGGCAACTCTTTTTGTATTTTGTACAGCGGCCTGCCTGGTCGCGGGATTGCACCACCGCGAAACACTTGCGAGTCCGCGGCTGCTTTATTGGGGCAGCTAACTGTGGAACAGGAGGTGCCTGTTATATGCAGGGGTGACGGCGCGAACATCGTCAATCCTTTTAAAGACATTTGTTAATGTGAGTGCCGGCGGCGACCCACTTGGGTTTTACTGAACCACCAGTCCCAGGAAGCATTGCTTCAGGTGGTTCACTTGAGCGTTATTAGTATGGAGATTTACTGGTGGTTGCCGCATGCCGGCACGTCGCATGGTCTGCCACTGAAGAGGGCGTTGGCCCGAAACGCGTCTGGCAGGTAAACCAGAAAGGGACTTTGTTCATGGCGTGTGCCCTGCTTTGGCGTAATTTCCTCCTGGGAGTGCATCCCACCTAGAGGCAACTCTTTTGTATTTTGTACAGCGGCCTGCCTGGTCGCGGATTGCACCACCGCGAAACACTTGCGGGTCCGCGGCTGCTTTATTGGGGCAGCTAACTGTGGAACAGGAGGTGCCTGTTATATGCAGGGGTGCCGGCGCGAACTATCGGCAATCCTTTAAAGACATTTTTTAATGTGAGTGCCGGTGGCGACCACTTGGGTTTTACTGAACCACCAGTCCCAGGAAGCATTGCTTCAGGTGGTTCACCTGAGCGTTATTATTATGGGGATTTACTGGTGGTTGCCGCATGCCGGCACGTCGCATGGTCTGCCACTGAAGAGGGCGTTGGCCCGAAACGCGTCTGGCAGGTAAACCAGAAAGGGACTTTGTTCATGCCATGTGCCCTTGCTTTGGCGTAATTTCCTCCTGGGAGTGCATCCCACCTAGAGGCAACTCTTTGTATTTTGTACAGCGGCCTGCCTGGTCGCGGGATTGCACCACTGCGAAACACTTGCGGGTCCGCGGCTGCTTTATTGGGGCAGCTAACTGTGGAACAGGAGGTGCCTGTTATATGCAGGGGTGCCAGCGCGAACATCGGCAATCCTTTAAAGACATTTTTTAATGTGAGTGCCGGCGGCGACCCACTTGGGTTTTACTGAACCACCAGTCCCAGGAAGCATTGCTTCAGGTGGTTCACCTGAGCGTTATTATTATGGGGATTTACTGGTGGTTGCCGCATGCCGGCACGTCGCATGGTCTGCCACTGAAGAGGGCGTTGGCCCGAAACGCGTCTGGCAGGTAAACCAGAAAGGGACTTTGTTCATGCCATGTGCCCTTGCTTTGGCGTAATTTCCTCCTGGGAGTGCATCCCACCTAGAGGCAACTCTTTTTGTATTTTGTACAGCGGCCTGCCTGGTCGCGGGATTGCACCACCGCGAAACACTTGCGGGTCCGCGGCTGCTTTATTGGGGCAGCTAACTGTGGAACAGGAGGTGCCTGTTATATGCAGGGGTGCCAGCGCGAACATCGGCAATCTTTTAAAGACATTTTTAATGTGAGTGCCGGCGGCGACCCACTTGGGTTTTACTGAACCACCAGTCCCAGGAAGCATTGCTTCAGGTGGTTCACCTGAGCGTTATTATTATGGGGATTTACTGGTGGTTGCCGCATGCCGGCACGTCGCATGGTCTGCCACTGAAGAGGGCGTTGGCCCGAAACGCGTCTGGCAGGTAAACCAGAAAGGGACTTTGTTCATGGCGTGTGCCCTTGCTTTGGCGTAATTTCCTCCTGGGAGTGCATCCCACCTAGAGGCAACTCTTTTTGTATTTTGTACAGCGGCCTGCCTGGTCGCTGGATTGCACCACCGCGAAACACTTGCGGGTCCGCGGCTGCTTTATTGGGGCAGCTAACTGTGGAACAGGAGGTGCCTGTTATATGCAGAGGTGCCGGCGCGAACATCGGCAATCCTTTTAGGGTTAACCCTGTTTTTTATTGTTTCCAAACATATCGAAGATAATGATGAAGCTTTAGTTACAGCAGACAATCTCATAAGATACACATATAATCGTCATTCCTCCCACCATCGTCATACCCATAGACATGCAAATGAATCATCTTAAGCCTGTTCTGGCCAAGCGTGGAGGTAGATTCATGGGGGGTGTTGCCTGAGGTTGTCTGAAGTCAGCAGAATGTGAGATTGATGTGTGGATCAAAAACAAACGAAAGGAAACTCCCCGACCCCCCCTTCCCTAACCTCCCTTCCCCCCTCCCCGAACCGGTGTGATGAGTAAGTAATTCTGAGGAACCTGATGTGGGAGTCTTGTACTAGTGAGCAGGTTGAGCTGACTCGTCGGTATGTGCCATTTCAGTGAGCCGTAAAATACGGAGGTATTTAGGGCATGTTAGTTCATTCATTTCAAGCTCTAACAGGGACAGCAGTGGGCGCTATATAGTGCAAAAAGTATCTGTAGAGTTCGTCAGGGTGGCTTGGATCCGCTCCATACCTATAATGTCCCATAGTTTGTGTAGCCAACCTGTGTGGGTTGTTCGGGTCTTTGTCCCCCATAATGAGAGAATGTGTTGAACAGCTGCACCCATCGCCAGACCCATCTGTTTGCCCCTAATCGACTTCAGGGGGTAAGTGAGTGGATTAGGGGCAACCCCAGTAACGTGTATGCAGGGAATCGGGGAATTTCAGTCTCAAATTGCTTATCTATGTCATCTAGGATGGCACCCCAGTAGTCAGTCACTTCTTTACAGTCCCAAAGTAGGTGCGTCAGTGTGCCCTCCTCATCGCAACTCCTCCAACAAGTCGGGCTTCGATCAGGATTCCCTTTATGTAGTCTGGCCAGAGTTAGTTACCAGTAGGTAGCCACTTTGACCGCAGCTTCTCTGCTAGTTGTATTGAGGGCTGTATGGTTAGCTCGATAATATATCGCTTGCCATTCCTTCGCCGTTAGGTCCCTGCCGAGTTCCCGCATCCATCGCCTCTGTCCCGCAGAGGGTAAGGAGGGAATTGGTGAACGCAACATACCATATAAGTCAGAGATCATCTTTTTATCCGAATCTTTGGTTAGTAGCCATTTTTCATACGTGGTGCGCTTCCTATGCACCAGCGGCCTCACCTCGGGGTGAAGGAGCCAGTGGCGAATTTGCCAGTATTGATAGCGTTGCGGGGCGGAAATTGTGTAGTGTTGTTGTAGTTCCGCAAGCGGCAGAAACCCCTCCAGATCGAAGAGGTGTCCCGCCGAACTGCATTCCGTGGTTCGCCATTGCGGAAACGCTCGTTCTTCAAGCCCTGGTAAAAACTCCGGGTTATCGAATATGGGAGTCATTGGTGAAGGAAAGGATGTGAGTCCGCGTTTGACCGCCACCGAGTCCCAGACTCTCAGCAGCGTATTGGTGACTGGGGAGCCTTTGAGATTTGGTGGTCTATCTGGCCGTTTGAGGAAAGGCACCTTCCACAAGGATAGCTTCGCCAGTGCTCGGTCCTGGAACAGCCATCTTTTTTCGGACTCGGGTCTGCTCCACTCCACTAAGTGTCGAAGTTGCACCGCTCTGAAATATTCTAAGAAATTTGGGATACCCAATCCTCCCTCGTCTGGGGGTCGGTGCGACAGATCCCTACGCATGCTAGGACGGGCCCCAGCCCAAATGAATTGCTGCACCGCGCTCTGTAGTTTGTGTAGGGTCCCCGGTGGTGGCCAGGCCTGTATAGTCTGAAAGATGTATAGAGCTTTGGGCAAGATGTTCATTTTGATAGCTGCTATGCGGCCTAGTAATGATAAAGAGTGTTTCTGCCATTGTCTAAGGTCTTTCTGAATTTGGGCGAGGAGTTTAGTATAGTTCTGTGTGACCATGCGCGCCACAGAGGGAGCGAGTTCTATCCCCAGGTAGGTAATGGAGTCACGAGACTGCAGCTCACCATATCGTGGGCGCTCCTCCTCCCGTTTGCCTGTCCCGCTCCCGAGATGTAAAACCATGGATTTCTGTACGTTCACCTTGAAGCCGGATACCTGACCGAAGGCGGTCAGCTCTTGCAAGAAGGCTGGGACTGAGCGTTCAGGGGACTCCAAGGATGCCAGGATATCATTGGCATATAGGCTCACGGTATGCCGTTCCCCCCCGAAAGGGATACCTAAGATATCAGGGTTGTCGCGAATTCGTTGCGCTAGCGGTTCTACATATAGTGCGAAAAGAAGGGGTGAGAGCGGGCATCCCTGCCTCGTACCCCTCTGTATCTCAAAGGGTCGGGAGGCCACGCCGTTTACCCTGATTACTGCCGTGGGCTTGTAATAGCAACTCGCTACCCATGTTCGGAAGCGATCCCCTACGCCGAAATGAGCTAAGGTTTTATCTAGGAAATCCCAGCTGACTCTATCGAACGTTTTTTCTGCGTCGACCGATAGCAATAGGGCGTTCATTGTAGTGCGATGGGCTTTGTCTATCAAGTGTAGTATTCGTTTAGTATTGTCACTGCTTTGACGATTGGAGATGAAACCTGATTGGTCCGGTTCAATGATTCCGGGCAGTCGTGGGCATAATCTAGCTGCTAGGATCCCAGTAAACAGCTTCAGATCGAGGTTGAGGAGGGAAATTGGGTGGTAAGAGCTACATTGAGTTGCGTCTTTCCCTGGTTTAGGGATGACTACGATGTCGGCCATCACCATGTCCCTAGGTATAGTCCCAGGTCCTTGGAAGGAATTAAAAAGCCGCGTCAGAATCGGGCTAAGAGTGGGCATAGGGCCTTATAAAATCCCGCCGAGAACCCGTCAGGGCCTGGCGACTTCAAGGGTTTAAGACGGGAAATGGCCCCAATCACCTCCTCGATCGTGATGGGTGCGACTAGTGATTCAGCTCCAGTGGCGTCCAGCGCCGACGTGGCTGCCCCCTGAAGGTATGTGGCCCCGTCCCCGCCTAGCTGTGAGGCTTCCCCGTATAGCGTGGAATAAAAGTCCCGTAGGACTGTAGCGATCCTCTCATCCCCCTCAACCGGTTCCCCATTCTCATTCCGGAGCATTTGTATTTTGGCCCGTTGGGCTCGGGCCCTGAGCTTACTAGCTAAGAGTCGTCCCGTTTTGTCGCCTCCCACATAGTATAAGTGCTTCAGTCGAAGGGCTGCATATTCGGCTCTATCGAGGTCTAGTGACCCTAGCTGTGCTCGTGCTGCTTTTAATTGACGCCATATCCGAGGCGCACCTAGCCGCTGGTATATGCGTTCCAGTTCTAGCACTCTCTCCGTAAGGAGTTCCCGTTTTTCTTTGCGTTCTTTGGCTTCGGCGGCAGAGATAGCGATTAGTTCGCCTCTTACCACAGCTTTCAATGCCCCCCAGAGTGCTGACAGAGGCGTGTCTGGGGAATCGTTGATCGCTAGGTAGTTAGAAATGCATAGTTGTAGTTGCTGTGACACCCCTGCTCTAGAAAGCAAATTTTCTCGGAGTCTCCACCTCCCTGGAGGTCGTTTAGCTGAGGGGATAGAAAGAATCATTATCACTGCGTCGTGGTCCGAAAGTGCTGCTGGCGTGATATTTACTGTGTCCACCATTGTGTGTACTTCTGTAGTCCCTATGAAGTGGTCCAGCCTAGCGTATGTGTGGTGTGCATGGGAGTAGTAAGAAAATTGTGTGAGGTGGGGGTGGGTCACCCTCCATAAGTCCAGGAGACCCCTATCCCTTAGCCAGTCCCTTCCTGCCTTAGAGATTGCCCCTGTTTGGCCAAATCGCTGCCCTGATGTATCTTTCTCTGCGTCCATGACCAGATTTAGGTCCCCTCCTACGACCACCTTCCGGTCTTGTGAGCATAAGACCTCGGAGAGTGCTATTTTCAAAAATTGTTCTTGTCCCGAGTTCGGGGCATAGACCGAACCCACCACCAGAGAAGCACCTCCCACCCAGAGTGTGTAGGCTAGTAACCGGCCTTTCACTTCTGCCACTTTGTCCCCTATCATACCCGGGAATGATTTAGATATCAGAATGGCTACCTCCGCTCTCTTATCTGAAGTGGACGAGTAGAATTGGTGGGGAAAGGCTCGGGTTCTCATGCGGTGCCAATCTTTGGAGAGAAGGTGGGTCTCCTGCAAGAGGCACACTGACGCCCCGAGTTCTCTAGATAGGATAGCACCGCTCTTCTTTTAATGGGATTGTTCAGTCCCGGCACATTAAGGGTTAGTATCTGCAGTGCGGACCTTGACATAGGGTATTTATGGGGTCAGACATCTATGACTGGTGGAGACCACCTCTTATGTCCCCCAGGCCTCCTCCTGTGTTCGCGATACCCTGCACAACTGGATATGTGTCTCGTAGGGATCCCCCCCGTGAACAGCACACCGGTTCCCCCCTGCCCCCTTCCCAACTCCCTCGTCCCCCCAACATGGTAACAAAACCCCTCCCCCCTCCCCCTCCCTGACCTCTTCTACCCTCCCTAACCCCAACTGGTAAACCCCAAAGTCCCATCATTGTCCATTGCCCTTCGTACGAAACCCTGGGCATGTGGTAAGTAAAGAAACGGGGTGAGTGTGTGGACCAAGTGTCCCGGGCCCCCCGCCACCAAACCCCCCCCCCCCGGCTATTGCAATACCAATGCTGAGTAGTCCCTCTGGTACAGTCATGGTGGTGTCGTCGGAGCGGTTTCTTTCTGTACCGTTTCCAGTGCCAGCAGTCTCTCTTGCGCCATTGTGTCTGAGCTTGGGCGTAGTTCTGTATTGGGTGGGTGTTTGCCCCCCACTGTCTGCCACTTATTTCTCACCGAGTTCTGTGTGCGACTGGGTGACTCTTCCGTGGTTCTTTGTTCCAAGCCCAGGATCGTACAGGCTTCCCGGAAGGAGCGGAGTTGGTATAGTTTGCCGTTCATTTTAAAGATAAGGCGGAAAGGATGTCCCCATGAGTACGCCACTCCTTGTGCTCTTAGGTGGGCCGTCACTTCCCTGAAGTCCCTCCTCTTTTGTAGTGTGATAGCGGCGAGGTCCTGGTATAGGGCAACGGACTGACCCTGATATTGTAGAGGTTGTTTCGACCGTGCCTCCCGCAGTATTCTTTCTTTGAGAGGAAAATCTGGTAGAAAGGCAAGGATGTCTGGCGGAGGAGCAGGGGCCCGTCTCGCCAGACCAACTCGGTGCGCTCTGTCTATGGTGATAGGAAAGTCTTGTGGCTCACCTAGTATGTCTCTAAACAAGCCCTGGAGGTATTGGTTCACATCTGATCCTTCCGTTTTCAAAGGGACTCCCCTGACGCGAATGTTATTTCTTCGTGAGCGGTTTTCGAGGTCCTCGGCGTGTGCCTGGAGGTCCAGCTGTTGCTTTCGCAGGCGGATCACCTCTTGTTGGAGTTGCTCAACCTCTTCCCCTTTGGTGATATCGCTTTCCTCGATTGCCACCACTCTTTCCCCTATTGCGTCAACATCTCGGCGAATCTCGTGGACCTCCCCAGCCACTTCACTCTTAAGGGTCTGGAAGTCATCTCGAAGGACGTTGAAAAGCGACTCCAAGAAAGCGCGGGTGATTGGGACCTCCCCGTCGTCCGGGTCTGGTTGGGTTTTCTGGGGCGGAGATGTTCTGTTGCCTTTGTCCGCAGGTAGGGGTCCTCTGGTTAGCATGTCCTTCAGAGATCTCTCCCCTCTCTGCCTCACCGAGGACATTGCTGAGCCTGTCAGCAGGTGGGGAGCGCAAGTCGCCTCTGTTACTCGAGCCTCGTATGGGAGACGGGCAGGGGGTTCCCCGCGTCGTCCGATGGCGTCCCTCGATCCCGCGAGGCACTCGTAGCAGCTGTTGCCGGTTAGGTCCTCTCCTCTCCGCCAGCCGACTGGTCTGGCCGAGTGTTGGCCCCTACGTTCTCCTCACCGCCTCACCACCCTCTCCAGCGTCACTCTATGGGCTCGTAGGTCGGACACTGATACCCACAACCGTCGCAATGGCGAGCGTGCACACGAGGCCTCTCCTCTCTCCTCACCGAAGTCAGCTGCGTTTCAAATCTGCTCTAGGGCCTGGCCTATTAGCGGGACTCCCCCTGTGGGTCCTCTCCACTGCTGTGCAGCGTAGGCGTGGGGCCCGGTAGAATCGGTTGCCTCTTTTAGGTTGGTGCCGGGGGCTCTTGTCCGGTATCTGCTCCCCCCCCTCACCATCCGCCTTCTTCGCGCTCTGGCCCCCTCTGCGGTAAGGTGCTCTAGGCCTGTCTTGTCCCTTACACACACCGGGCCCTATCCCCTCTCCCGGTGTGTGTTGCTGCTTGGCCTCTCAGATCTCGGGCCTCGGTGCTCTGTGTCCCTGGTGTCTCTCTCCCTATCTCACTGTTGCGGGCCCCTACTGTGACCGGTCCTTTTATTGTCCCATGTTTGGGATCGTTCCCAGCCGGCGACAACAGGCGCGGCAGTCTCGATTCCCCCCTCTCCAAATTCCTCTGTTCGGGCCCACAGCACCCGGCCTAGTGCTCGACAGGGCCGTGCTTCGTCGCAGACGCCTTCGCCCACGCACTCCAGGCCCCTCGGGTGTTCCGAGCCTGTTGGAGCCCCAGGGCGCTGATCACCCTGTTCACTCCTCACCTCTTCTGCCGCCTCTTCAGCGTGGGCTCATCTATAAGCAGCGCTGCTCCCGGGCTTGCTGCAGCGCCGATGACAGGCACCGCTCCGCTCGGGAAATCCGATCCCTGTCGCAGTCGTGGTGGGCCGCTGCAGGGCACTCCGGCTACCGGCGCTCTGCTCCCAACACCACCGCTCCTTCAGGCACCCAGGCCTTGCCGCTGATCTCGGTGGGTCGTCTCCGTGGCTCCGTTGCTCAGGGCCTCCCCCACTGACGCCGGCGTCTCCGTACTAGCGATCGTCCGGCCCGGGCGCCATTTTCGGGTGCCGAGTCCGCCCGCTCTCCTCCGCCGCTTTTGCCTTCGGGCGGGCTCGAATCGTCTCCTTTTGCACTGTGGAGACCGCCGCTGTACTCCTCTGCTCTGACCACTGTGATCCGCTTATTAATGGGGCCAGATGCGAGATTGTAGCCGGGCGAGTAGGCCGGGAGCGGGGAGCCTCCGGGACAAGCGACAGCTCAGTCCGCCATCTTAGCCACGCCCCCGACAATCCTTTTAAAGACATTTTTTAATGTGAGTGCCGGCGGCGACCCACTTGGGTTTTACTGAACCACCAGTCCCAGGAAGCATTGCTTCAGGTGGTTCACCTGAGCGTTATTATTATGGGGATTTACTGGTGGTTGCCGCATGCCGGCACGTTGCATGGTCTGCCACTGAAGAGGGCGTTGGCCCGAAACGCGTCTGGCAGGTAAACCAGAAAGGGACTTTGTTCATGGCGTGTGCCCTTGCTTTGGCGTAATTTCCTCCTGGGAGTGCATCCCACCTAGAGGCAACTCTTTTTGTATTTTGTACAGCGGCCTGCCTGGTCGCGGGATTGCACCACCGCGAAACACTTGCGGGTCCGCGGCTGCTTTATTGGGGCAGCTAACTGTGGAACAGGAGGTGCCTGTTATATGCAGGGGTGCCGGCGCGAACATCGGCAATCCTTTTGAAGACATTTTTATAATGTGAGTGCCGGCGGCGACCCACTTGGGTTTTACTGAACCACCAGTCCCAGGAAGCATTGCTTCAGGTGGTTCACCTGAGCGTTATTATTATGGGGATTTACTGGTGGTTGCCGCATGCCGGCACGTGGCATGGTCTGCCACTGAAGAGGGCGTTTGCCCAAAACGCGTCTGGCTGGTAAACCAGAAAGGGAGTTTGTTCATGGCGTGTGCCCTTGCTTTGGCGTAATTTCCTCCTGGGAGTGCATCCCACCTAGAGGCAACTCTTTTTGTATTTTGTACAGCGGCCTGCCTGGTCGCGGGATTGCACCACCGCGAAACACTTGCGGATCCGCGGCTGCTTTATTGGGGCAGCTAACTGTGGAACAGGAGGTGCCTGTTATATGCAGGGGTGCCGGCGCGAACATCGGCAATCCTTTTAAATACATTTTTTAATGTGTGTGCCGGCGGCGACCCACTTGGGTTTTACTGAACCACCAGTCCCAGGAAGCATTGCTTCAGGTGGTTCACCTGAGCGTTATTATTATGGGGATTTACGGGTGGGTGCCGCATGCCGGCACGTCGCATGGTCTGCCACTGAAGAGGGCGTTGGCCCGAAACGCGTCTGGCAGGTAAACCAGAAAGGGACTTTGTTCATGGCGTGTGCCCTTGCTTTGGCTTAATTTCCTCCTGGGAGTGCATCCCACCTAGAGGCAACTCTTTTTGTATTTTGTACAGCGGCCTGCCTGGTCGCGGGATTGCACCACCGCGAAACACTTGCGGGTCCGCAGCAGCTTTATTGGGGCAGCTAACTGTGGAACAGGAGGTGCCTGTTATATGCAGGGGTGCCGGCGCGAACATCGGCAATCCTTTTAAAGACATTTTTTAATGTGAGTGCCGGCGGCGACCCACTTGGGTTTTACTGAACCACCAGTCCCAGGAAGCATTGCTTCAGGTGGTTCACCTGAGCGTTATTATTATGGGGATTTACTGGTGGTTGCCGCATGCCGGCACGTCGCATGGTCTGCCACTGAAGAGGGCGTTGGCCCGAAACGCGTCTGGCAGGTAAACCAGAAAGGGACTTTGTTCATGGCGTGTGCCTTGCTTTGGCGTAATTTCCTCCTGGGAGTGCATCCCACCTAAAGGCAACTCTTTTTGTATTTTGTACAGCGGCCTGCCTGGTCGCGGGATTGCACCACCGCGAAACACTTGCGGGTCCGCGGCTGCTTTATTGGGGCAGCTAACTGTGGAACAGGAGGTGCCTGTTATATGCAGGAGGTGCCGGCGCGAACATCGGCAATCCTTTTAAAGACATTTTTTAATGTGAGTGCCGGCAGCGACCCACTTGGGTTTTACTGAACCACCAGTCCCAGGAAGCATTGCTTCAGGTGGTTCACCTGAGCGTTATTATTATGGGGATTTACTGGTGGTTGCCGCATGCCGGCACGTCGCATGGTCTGCCACTGAAGAGGGCGTTGGCCCGAAACGCGTCTGGCAGGTAAACCAGAAAGGGACTTTGTTCATGGCGTGTGCCTTTGCTTTGGCGTAATTTCCTCCTGGGAGTGCATCCCACCTAGAGGCAACTTTTTTTGTATATTATATATATATATATATATTTATATATATATATATATATATATATATTTATATTCTTCACCAAACGCCCGAAAGCATTGAGGACGCACTCGACAGTAAACCACCATCCGGTTTATTCTTGAAACAACCCACTACAGCACTCCAGAATTTACTTTCTTTATTCGCCTGACGCGTTTCGAGCCCAACGCCTCTTACTCATAGGCTGCTTCAGTCACAGATGAATCATGGAGGGCTCTTTTTTATCCATTTCTGGCATGCCGACCCCCAGTGGGTCTCGCTTCGTGCTTGTTAGTCCTTCACTGCATGCTGGGACTTGTAGTCCTGAAAGAGCAAGAAATCAACCCTTTAGTAGGTTCCATGGAAACATCCGCATATCTCAAGACATTTTTTACTCCCTTGGTAGGGTCCAGAGTGCTGAGGCGGGCAGACTAATGCCGCTTACTGTGCTGCACCACCGGCCTGGACGGGTGGCGGTCAAAAATCGTGGTGGTGGGTCCACGGATTAATAGCCAGCTCAAAACTCCCAAAAATGAAGAGACCGCAGTCACGTGAGAGGTAAAGGACTCGATCTATTCACCGAGTCTCACAACAAACAAGACGCATTTCGGCTCGTGCCCTTTTCGACTGTTCGTGCGTTTGCAGCATAGCCATGCTTATATTTACAATCACGATTCAGATGTCCGGTTACTTATTCATAATTTTATAAAAAACAACATTCTGATGGCAGTAAATGATTCAGTTCATTATCATTCTTATAAAATATAAAGAAATACATTTATAACTAATCATGATTCATTGGTATCACAGAAATTTGAATAAAATAAAATAAAACAGTTTACTGTAAATAGGACTTATTGCCAATTGGCCAAACTAGTTTAAGTTACCCTAGGTGAATTGCTAATTTTTCTTCTGTGTTCAGACCCAAGGGCACCTTCGTTTGCAGGTCTACAATGAATCTCGATTTCAGTCTACGTAACCTCATTACTCTATCTCCAACTGTCTCATTCAGCAGGACATGATCTAGGCAGTAAAACTGTAATAGGTCTGTTTTTATTTATACTTTATAAGAATGATGTAAATTCACTATGAATTGATGTCCCACAATTTAGTACTGATATGGATGAATAGTCGTTTAGTAAATGGACATGGGCTCATACAGAGCTTCATAACTCAATGAATTGTGAAAGGATGAGGTGTAATGATAATGAACTGAATCATTTGCTGCCATCAGAATGTTGTTTTTTTATAAAATTATGAATTCATTCTCAATAGCCACATAATACACTATGGCTTGTATGCATTTGCAAGAATAACAATGTGACATTTAAATATGGCGCTCTTTTTCAAAACATTGGTCTGCTCTTAAAACGCAAGTCCGTTTTCTATGTTTATGTACGTAATACGTAACCGGACATCTGAATCGTGGTTGTAAATATAAGCAATGGCGATGCTGTAAATGCACAAACAGTCAAAAAAGGCGCGAGCCGAAACGCGTCCTGTTTGTTGTGTGACTCGGTGAATAAATCAAGTCCTTCTCCTCTCGGTCTCTTCAGAGTGTGGTCTCTTCTTTTTTGGGAGTTTTGAGCTGGATATATATATATATATATATATATATATATATATATATATATATATTATCTACTGGCGGTCGCCAGTAGATAGTTATAGTTACAACCTATTATCCATAGGAAATCTGCGACATTCTATTTGAAATAACTCTCTTGCCGGTTGACGTATCTTCGCAAAATTTTCAAACTTTATGGCCCGCTCCGGTCCGCTCCTACCCTGAAAGTCTCGGGGGATTCGTCAAGCGGGGGCCGAGAAAAAGGGGGTCCCAAAACGCGTTTTCCCATGCAATTTTCCATAGGAAACTTTAGACACGGCTACAGCCCGAACTGCTGAACGGAATTACACCAAATTTGGCAAAGAGGTAGTTCTTGGTTCAGAAAGAACCCTTTTGTTAAATGGTGTAAATCCGTTCAGTAGTTGCTGAGAAAATCAAAAGTAAAAAGATAGTGATATCTAGGGCCGCGGATCCTCCCGAGCACGAGCTGCATGTTAATTGGCTGTCAGCTGGCTGTCAACATTCCGATTCAGGAAATGTTGGCAGCCATTTTGTCCCTCGGTAGAACCGAGGGACAGAAACAAGTGCGCAAAGCGCACAAAGGGGGCAGGGTAGAAACACCCTGACCCCCTAGGTCTGCTCAGGGGGTCCCACAAGGACCCCCTGGGCAAAAAAATAAATACAATTTTTTTTAAAAAATCGGCAGGATGCGCTCAGGGAGCGCGAACCCTGCCAGAAAAAAAATCGAAGCGCGGTCTTCCGCGCTTCGATATGCACTGGCCCCCGGGTGGGCCAAGTCCCGGGGGCATGCTGGGGGGGTTAATTTTATGTGTGGGGGGCCTCTAAGGGCCCCCTAAGCCCCGGGGACCACCACCCCCGGGGCTTTATGTATAATGAAGCGGGAGGGCTCTGAGCCCTCCCGCAGCCCCGGGGACCACCACCTCCCCGGGGCTTCTTTTTTAAAATTAAAAACCTGTGTGGGGGGCTCCAGCCCCCACATGCCCCGGGGACCACCACCTCCCGGGGCACTAAGAAAATTAAAACGGGGGTCCGTTTTGGACCCCAAGCCCCGGGGACCACCACCTCCCCGGGGCTGTGCTGATGTAGGGAGGGGGCCGCGCGGCCCCTCCTGGAGCCTGTGGTGGCCCTGGGGACCACCACCCCCAGGGCCGGCTCCTGCAGTGTCCCGGGGTGCCTACCCCGGGACACTGCTGTTTGCAATGACAGGACGGGAGCCTCGCGGCTCCCGTCCTGTCATTGCAAACTTGCTTTGATATTGGAAGAGAGAGCAGGAAACCTGCTCTCTCTTCCAATATCCAAAGCCGACTGCTTCCACATGGGGAGCAGCATGTTAGCTGCTCCCCATGTGTAAAGCAATGCCGGCTCCCGTAGGACACGGGGAGCCGGCGGGACTGTGGGGGATTGGGGACCCCCACAGTCCCCAACGAGAGGCCAGGCCCCGGGGATGGGGTCCCCGGGGCCATAAGAGGCCACGGAGGGGGCCACGCAGCCCCCTCCCCAAAGTAACAAATATAAAAAAAAATTAAAAAAGTGCAAGGCCGGCCCCGGGGGATGGGGTCCCCGGGGCCTTAAATGGCCTGAGGAGGAGGCCACGCAGCCCCCTCCAAATAAGAAAAAAGAGGCCATGCCCCGGGGGATGGGGTCCCCGGGCCAATGCAGGCCCAGGGAAGGGGGCCACGCGGCCCCCTTCCCGTTTTTTAAATTTTATTTTAATTTAAAAAAGAGGAGTAAGGCCCTGGGGGATGGGGTCCCCAGGGCCTAAAAATAGAGAAAAAGGAAGGGGGCCACACAGCCCCCTTCAGGAGAAAAAAAAAAAAAAAACGATCGGGCCCTCAGGCCCCGCCCCTTCCTTCACCACTCTGCAAACGCGCCCCTGGCGCGTTTGCAGAGGGGAACGAATTCCCCTTGAATACTGGGGTCCCTGGGGCCAACTAGCCCACCAGGAACCTCCAGTATGCGCCAGGGAGCTGCCTTGCAGAGAGGTGTACAGAGGCCACGCCCCTTTTACACCTCTCTGCAACGCAGCTCTGTGGCGCTTTTGGAGGTATATGGTGGGCTAGTTGCACCCCAGGGACCCTCAGGATTCAAGGGGAGTTAATCCCCGACTTAAAACGCGCCACGGGCGCGTTTGCACAGTGGTGAAGGAGGGGCGGGGCTTCAGGTGACATGTGTGCAAACAGGTCCCGTGGCTCATTTTAAGATGGGGAATTAAATCCCCTTCAATCCTGAGGGTCCCTGGGGGCCAACTAGCCCAACAGGTACGTCCAGAAAGCGCCACAGAGCTGTGTTGCAGAGAGGTGTAAAAGGGGTGTGGCCTCTGTACATGTCTCTGCAACGCAGCCCCTGGCGCATACTGGAGGTTCCTGGTGGGCTAGTTGGCCCGTAGGGACCCTCATGATTCAAGGGACTTAATCCCCCAACTTAAAACGCGCCACGGGGCGCGTTTGCACAGATGTTACCTCAGGCCCCGCCCCTCCCTTCACCATTGTGCAAATATTCCTCTAAAATCAGCCGAAATACGAATTCCGATTTACTCACCTGTTATCAGGAGAGATCTCAGTGCTGCATCTTTCAGCCCAGTACTGATCCTCAAAAGTAATTTTAACCGTACTTACCGGTAACTTGAATTTCCTTCCATAGGATATCATTGCCTGCTTTTTGCTGAAAAAGTTTCTAAGTGTTGATTTTTGAAACATACATATATTCCTCTAAAATCAGCCGAAATCCGAATTCTGATTTACTCACCTGTTATCAGGAGAGACCTCAGTGCTGCATCTTTCAGCCCAGTACTGGTCCTGAAAAGTAATTTTAATCGTACTTACCAGTAACTTGAATTTCCTTCCTAGGCTAACATTGACTGGTTTCACTTGGAAATTCTTCTAAGTGTGGAGTTTTGGAACTTTAAAATATTCCTCTAAAATCAGCCGAAATCCGAATTCCGATTTACTCACCTGTTATCAGGAGAGACCTCAGTGCTGCATCTTTCAGCCCAGTACTGGTCCTGAAAAGTAATTTTAACCGTACTTACCGGTAACTTGAATTTCCTTCATAGGCTAACATTGACTGGTTTCACTTGGAAATTCTTCTAAGTGTGGAGTTTTGGAACTTTAAAATATTCCTCTAAAATCAGCCGAAATCCGAATTCCGATTTACTCACCTGTTATCAGGAGAGACCTCAGTGCTGCATCTTTCAGCCCAGTACTGGTCCTGAAAAGTAATTTTAACCGTACTTACCGGTAACTTGAATTTCCTTCATAGGCTAACATTGACTGGTTTCACTTGGAAATTCTTCTAAGTGTGGAGTTTTGGAACTTTAAAATATTCCTCTAAAATCAGCCGAAATCCGAATTCCGATTTACTCACCTGTTATCAGGAGAGACCTCAGTGCTGCATCTTTCAGCCCAGTACTGATCCTCAAAAGTAATTTTAACCGTACTTACCGGTAACTTGAATTTCCTTCCATAGGATATCATTGCCTGCTTTTTGCTGAAAAAGTTTCTAAGTGTTGATTTTTGAAACATACAAATATTCCTCTAAAATCAGCCGAAATCCGAATTCTGATTTACTCACCTGTTATCAGGAGAGACCTCAGTGCTGCATCTTTCAGCCCAGTACTGGTCCTGAAAAGTAATTTTAACCGTACTTACCGGTAACTTGAATTTCCTTCCATAGGCTAACATTGACTGGTTTCACTTGGAAATTCTTCTAAGTGTGGAGTTTTGGAACTTTAAAATATTCCTCTAAAATCAGCCGAAATACGAATTCCGATTTACTCACCTGTTATCAGGAGAGACCTCAGTGCTGCATCTTTCAGCCCAGTACTGGTCCTGAAAAGTAATTTTAACCGTACTTACCGGTAACTTGAATTTCCTTCATAGGCTAACATTGACTGGTTTCACTTGGAAATTCTTCTAAGTGTGGAGTTTTGGAACTTTAAAATATTCCTCTAAAATCAGCCGAAATACGAATTCCGATTTACTCACCTGTTATCAGGAGAGACCTCAGTGCTGCATCTTTCAGCCCAGTACTGATCCTGAAAAGTAATTTTAACCGTACTTACCGGTAACTTGAATTTCCTTCATAGGCTAACATTGACTGGTTTCACTTGGAAATTCTTCTAAGTGTGGAGTTTTGGAACTTTAAAATATTCCTCTAAAATAAGCCGAAATACGAATTCCGATTTACTAACCTGTTATCAGGAGAGACCTCAGTGCTGCATCTTTCAGCCCAGTACTGATCCTGAAAAGTAATTTTAACCGTACTTACCAGTAACTTGAATTTCCTTCCATAGGATATCATTGTCTGGTTTTCAGCAGAAAAGTTTCAAAGTGTCGATTTTCACAAACTACAAATATTCCTAAAAAATCGCCTGTATGACTTAAACGCATTCTTTCAACTGTTTACAGGAGATGCACCAGTGCTGGATCCAGGATCCAACACTGAGTAAGAAAAAGTAACGATAACAGTTTTTAACTTCTAAGTGAATTTCCTTCCATAGGATAACATTGGTGATTCTATGAGAAAAAGTTTCTAAGTGTGAACTTTTAAAGTACAATAATATTCCTTAAAAATCACGACTGTAACCAAAACGCTTTTACTCAACTGTTTACAGGAGATGTCCCAGGACTGAATCTAGGATCCAGTAATGTGGTTAGAAAAGTAATCCATAAAGTAACTAATTGCATTTAACTAGAAATTCACATTGAGCTGAATGTTGCATTGTGTTTGAAAATGTGTTGCCCATTGCAACAACTGTAACTACTGTACTTAAAAGTCTATTGCCTATGTGCAAAGTAATTAAACTAAAGTAATTCATTCTGAGAAAGTATTTTTTGTAATGTAATGTATAATGTAATTACAATGTAATTTAAAAAATAAAATATGTAAAAAAAAATTGTTTCTAAAAAATTTGGAAATCAGTATGAAAAAAATTTATATAACAATTAATACATTTAAAAATTGTCATTTACAAATCCTTTGAAATTCACTGAAAAAACCGTAGGTTTCAGACATGTTATAGTTACAAATTAGCATTTAAAAAACCTTTGAAATTCACTGAAAAAACCATAGGTTTCAGGGACGTTATAGTTACAAATTAGCATTTAAAAAACCTTTGAAATTCACTGAAAAAACCATAGGTTTTAGGGACAGTTATAGTTAGTTGGACATTGCACTCGTACAAAACCCGTGAAATTCCCCCGTTATAGTTAGTCCAGCTAACTATAACTCGCGCCCCGCAATGCACTGCTGATGACGTCACATATTACATCACTCATGACATGGTCAGTGACATCACTGATGACATCACTGATGACATCTCAAATGACATCACTGATGACATCACTGATGACATCATCCAGTGACTTTGTGTTTCTGTAAAGTTTAAATATTTTTAATATATATAGGAAAAGACGTATTGAAGAATGAGAGGGTGTGTAAGTGTCTGTATGGATGATTTAGTAGGTGCGTGACTGACTCTATAAGTGAGTGATTTAACGTATCTTACTGAATGCATGGGTTAGTGACTAAACTGGGTGAATGTCTGTATCCGTCTGTCTGTTGCTGTGTAAGTGGCTGCATGTGTTTGTGAATAGCTACATGAGTGTCTATATGAGTTATTGAATGCTTGTGTGAGTATCTGTATGGGTGCCTGAGTGTTTGTGTGGGAGGGGTGTGTGCGACTCTGTGCATAGATGTGTGAGTGGGTGATTCACTGGGTGGATGGTTTAAAGAGTGCATCTGTGATAGACTGTATGGGTGGGTAAGTGTGTGTAAGAGTGTGTTAGTGAGTGAATGTATGTCCCAGTGGTACATGTGTGAGTAACTACATATGTGAAAGGCAGTATATATGTGTGTTGGAGTATATAAATCGCTATAAGCAAGAGTGAGTGATTGTGATAGTGGCTGTATGGATGAGTGTGTGCTTGTATCAGTGATTGTATAAGAGCGTAAGAATGTGCTAGTATTTGTATGAGTAAGTGAGCTGGTGTGTGTATAACTGTATAGGTGAGTAAATGGTAGTGTGTTTAATTATTTGCATGACTGACTAGGTGTGTGAGTACCTCTATGGATGAGTGGCGGTGTTTGAGTGTCTATATAGGAGTATGAGTGCATATGATAGTCCTGTACTGAGTGACCGTAAGTATGAGTGACTGTACGGGTGAGTGAGTGGATGTGTGCGTAGACCTAAGAATCAGTGAGTGGGTATGTAGTTATTGGTGTTGGAGTGTCTATGGTTTTGCGAATGGCAGTCTGTAATTTAGAGTGGGTGTATCAAAGGTTATATTAGGGTGTGAGAAGATGCATGAAATTATCACGTGGATGATGTCATCAGTGATGTCATTTGAGATGTCATCAGTGATGTCATCAGTGATGTCACTGACCATGTCATGAGTGATGTAATATGTGACGTCATCAGCAGTGCATTGCGGGGGCGCGAGTTATAGTTAGCTGGACTAACTATAACGGGGGAATTTCACGGGTTTTGTACGAGTGCAATGTCCAACTAACTATAACTGTCCCTAAAACCTATGGTTTTTTCAGTGAATATATATATATATATATTCACTGAAAAACCATAGGTTTTAGGGACAGTTATAGTTAGTTGGACATTGCACTGCGTACAAAACCCGTGAAATTCCCCGCTATAGTTAGTCCAGCTAACTATAACTCGCGCCCGCAATGCACTGCTGATGACGTCACATATTACATCACTCATGACATGGTCAGTGACATCACTGATGACATCACTGATGACATCTCAAATGACATCACTGATGACATCACTGATGACATCATCCAGTGACTGTGTGTTTCTGTAAAGTTTAAATATGTTTAATATATATAGGGAAAGGCGTATTGAAGAATGAGTGGGTGTATAAGTGTCTGAATGGATGATTTAGTACGTGAGTGACTGACTCTACAAGTGAGTGATTAAACGTATCTTACTGAATGCATGGGTTAGTGACTAAACTGTGTGAATGTCTGTATCCGTCTGTTTGTTGGTGTGTAAGTGGATGCATGGATTTGTGAATAGCTACATGAGTGTCTATATGGGTTATTGATTGGTTCTCTGAGTATCTGTATGGCTGCCTGAGTGTTTGTGTGGGTGGGGTGTGTGTGACTCTATACATAGATGTGTGAGTGGGTGATTCACTGGGTGCATGATTTCAAGAGTGCATCTGTGATGGACTGCTTGGGTGGGTGAGTGTGTGTATGGGTGTGTTAGTGAGTGAATGTATATCTCAGTTGTACATGTGCGAGTAACTACATATGTAAAAGGCAGTATATATGTGTGTTAGAGTATTTAAATGGCTATAAGTGAGAGTGTGTTATTGTGAGAGTGGCTGTATGGATGCGTGTGTGCTTGTATCAGTTATTGTATAAGAGCGTAAGAATGTGCTAGTATTTGTATGAGTAAGTGAGCTGGTGTGTGTATAACTGTATAGGTGAGTAAATGGGTGTGTGATTAATTTTTTGCATGACTGACTAGGTGTGTGAGTACCTCTATGGATGAGTGGCGGTGTGTGAGTGTTTATATAGGTGTATGAGTGCATATGATAGTCCTGTACTGAGTGACTGTAAGTATGAGTGACTGTACAGGTGAGTGAGTGGATGTGTGTGTAGACCTAAGAATCAGTGAGTGGGTATGTAGTTTTTGGTGTTGGAGTGTCTATGGTTTTGAGAATGGCAGTCTGTAATTTAGAGTGGGTGTATCAAAAGTTATATTAGGGTGTGAGAAGATGCATGAAATTATCACATGGATGATGTCATCAGTGATGTCATTTGAGATGTCATCAGTGATGTCATCAGTGATGTCACTGACCATGTCATGAGTGATGTAATATGTGACGTCATCAGCAGTGCATTGCGGGGGCGCGAGTTATAGTTAGCTGAACTAACTATAACAGGGGAATTTCACGGGTTTTGTACGAGTGCAATGTCCAACTAACTATAACTGTCCCTAAAACCTATGGTTTTTTCAGTGAATTTCAAAGGTTTTTTAAATGCTAATTTCTAACTATAACGTGTCTGAAACCTATGGTTTTTTCAGTGAATTTCAAAGGTTTTTTAAATGCTAATTTCTAACTATAACGTGCCTGAAACCTATGGTTTTTTCAGTGAATTTCAAAGGTTTTTTAAATGCTAATTTCTAACTATAACGTGCCTGAAACCTATGGTTTTTTCAGTGAATTTCAAAGGTTTTTTAAATGCTAATTTCTAACTATAACGTGCCTGAAACCTATGATTTTTTAAGTGAATTTCAAAGGTTTTTTAAATGCTAGTTTCTAACTATGCCAACAGAGGTAGGACATGTGAAGAAAGAAGAAAAACGCACAGAAAGAAGCAAAAGATGTGCAGAAAGAACCAACAGAGGAGCAGAAAGAGGCCTTGTTGCAAAATCATCCTGTGCCCACAACTTTTTCAGACGGGTACTGGTGGTAACTGACTCTGACTAACCAGAGCCAGTGCGCGTTTGCACAGTGGTGAAGGGAGGGGGGCCTGAGGTGACATGTGTGCAAACGCGCCCCATGGCGCGTTTTAAGTTGCGGGATTAAGTCCCCTTGAATCCTGAGGGTCCCTGGGGCCCAACCTAGCCCCCCAGGTACCTACAGTTAGGACCACAGAGCTGAGTTGCAGAGAGGCGTTCCGAGGCCACGCACCTTTTTCACCTCTCTGCAACGCAACTCTGTTGTGCTTACTGAAGGTACCTGGTGGGCTAGTTGGCCCCCAGGATTCAAAGGGAATTAACTCCCCAACTTAAAACGCACCACAGGGCGTGTTTGCGCACATGTCACCTGAGGCCCCGCCTCCTCCCTTCACCACTGTACAAACGCGCCCCGTGGCGCGTTTTAAGTTGGGGGATTAGGTCACCTTGAATCCTGAGAGTCCCTGGGGCCCAACCAGCCCACCAGGTACTTCCAGTAAGCACCACAGGCCTGCGTTGCAACGCCTGTAACAAATTGTGCAGTTGTGTTTAGGTAGTGAAGAGGGTCGTGCTGGGGGTAGTGTTTTAGGGTTTAGGGTAGTGCAGTGGTGTTTGTGTAGTGTAGGGGGTCATGCTGGGGTTAGATTTAGGGTTTAGGGTAGTGCAGTGGTGTTTGTGTAGTGTAGGGGGTCATGCTGGGGGTAGATTTAGGGTTTAGGGTAGTGCAGTGGTGTTTGTGTAGTGTAGGGGGTCATGCTGGGGGTAGATTTAGGGTTTAGGGTAGTGCAGTGGTGTTTGTGTAGTGTAGGGGGTCATGCTGGGGGTAGATTTAGGGTTTAGGGTAGTGCAGTGGTGTTTGGGTAGTGTAGGGAGTCGTCCTGGGGGAGTGTTTTAGGGTTTAGGGTAGTACAGTGGTGTTTGGGTAGTGTAGGGGGTCGTGCTGGGGTTAGTGTTTAAGGGTTTAGGGTAGTGCAGTGGTGTTTGGGTAGTGTAGGGGGTCATGCTGGGGGAGTGTTTTAGGGTTTAGGGCAGTGCAGTGGTGTTCGGGTAGTGTAGGGGGTCGTGCTGGGGGAGTGTTTTAGGGTTTAGGGCAGTGCAGTCGTGTTCGGGTAGTGTAGGGGGTCGTGCTGCGGGGAGTGTTTTAGGGTTTAGGGTAGTGCAGTGGTGTTCGGGTAGTGTAGGAGGTCGTGCTGGGGGAGTGTTTTAGGGTTTAGGGCAGTGCAGTGGTGTTCGGGTAGTGTAGGGGTCGTGCTGGGGGTAGTGTTCTAGGGTTTAGGGCAGTGCAGTGGTGTTCGGGCAGTGTAGGGGGTCGTGCTGGGGGTGGTGTTTTAGGGTTTAGGGTAGTGCAGTGGTGTTCGGGCAGTGTAGGGGGTCGTGCTGGGGGTGGTGTTTCAGGGTTTAGGGCAGTGCAGTGGTGTTCAGGCAGTGTAGGGGGTCGTGCAGGGGGTGGTGTTTCAGGGTTTAGGGCAGTGCAGTGGTGTTCGGGCAGTGTAGGGGGTCGTGCAGGGGTGGTGTTTTAGGGTTTAGGGCAGTGGTGTTCGGGCAGTGTAGGGGGTCATGCTGGGGGTGGTGTTTCAGGGTTTGGGGCAGTGCAGTGGTGTTCGAGCAGTAAAGGGGGTCATGCTGGGGGTGTTGTTTCAGGGTTTAGGGCAGTGCAGTGGTGTTCGGGCAGTGTAGGGGTGGTGCAGGGGGTGGTGTTTCAGGGTTTAGGGCAGTGCAGTGGTGTTCGGGCAGTGTAGGGGGTCGTGCAGGGGGTGGTGTTTCAGGGTTTAGGGCAGTGCAGTGGTGTTCGGGCAGTGTAGGGGGCGGTGCAGGGGGTGGTGTTTCAGGGTTTAGGGCAGTACAGTGGTGTTCGGGCATTGTAGGGGGTGGTGCTGGGGCTGGTGTTTCAGGGTTTAGGGCAGTGCAGTGGTGTTCGGGCAGTGTAGGGGTGGTGCTGGGGCTGGTGTTTCAGGGTTTAGGGCAGTGCAGTGGTGTTCGGGCAGTGTAGGGGGTCGTGCTGGGGCTGGTGTTTCAGGGTTTAGGGCAGTGCAGTGGTGTTCGGGCAGTGTAGGGGGTCTTGCTGGGGCTGGTGTTTCAGAGTCTAGGGCAATGCAGTGGTGTTCGGGCAGTGTAGGGGGTCTTGCTGGGGCTGGTGTTTCAGGGTTTAGGGCAGTGCAGTGGTGTTCGGGCAGTGTAGGGGTCGTGCTGGGGCTGGTGTTTCAAGGTTTAGGGCAGTGCAGTGGTGTTCGGGCAGTGTAGGGGGTCGTGCTGGGGCTGGTGTTTCAGGGTTTAGGGCAGAGCAATGGTGCTCAGGCAGTGTAGGGGGTTGTGCTGGGAGTGATGTTTCAGGGTTTAGGCAGTGCAGTGGTGTTCGGGCAGTGTAGGGGTCGTGAAGCGGGTGGTGTTTCAGGGTTTAGGGCAGTGCAGTGGTGTTCGGGCAGTGTAGGGGGTCGTGCTGGGGGTAGTGTTTTAGGGTAGTGCAGTGGTGCTTGTGTAGTGTAGGGGGTCGTGCTGGGGGTAGTGTTTTAGGGTTTAGGGTAGTGCAGTGGTGTTTGTGTAGTATAGGGGGTCATGTTTTAGGGTAGTGCAGTGGTGTTTGGGTAGTGTAGGGGGTCATGCTGGGGGTAGTGTTTTAGGATTTAGGTTAGTGCAGTGGTGTTTGGGTAGTGTAGAGGGTCGTGCTGGGGGTAGTGTTTTAGGGTTTAGGGTAGTGCAGTGGTGTTTGTGTAGTGTAGGGGGTCGTGCTGGGGGTAGTGTTTTAGGGTTTAGGGTAGTGCAGTGGTGCTTGTGTAGTGTAGGGGGTCGTGCTGGGGGTAGTGTTTTAGGGTTTAGGGTAGTGCAGTGGTGTTTGTGTAGTGTAGGGGGTCATGTTTTAGGGTAGTGCAGTGGTGTTTGGGTAGTGTAGGGGGTCATGCTGGGGGTAGTGTTTTAGGATTTAGGTTAGTGCAGTGGTGTTTGGGTAGTGTAGGGGTCGTGCTGGGGGTAGTGTTTTAGGGTTCAGGGTAGTGCAGTGGTTTTTGTGTAGTGTAGGGGGTCGTGCTGGGGTAGTGTTTTAGGGTTTAGGGTAGTGCAGTGGTGCTTGTGTAGTGTAGGGGTCTTGCTGGGGGTAGTGTTTTAGGGTTTAGGGTAGTGCAGTGGTGTTTGTGTAGTGTAGGGGGTCATGTTTTAGGGTAGTGCAGTGGTGTTTGGGTAGTGTAGGGGTCGTGCTGGTGGTAGTGTTTTAGGATTTAGGTTAGTGCAGTGGTGTTTGGGTAGTGTAGGGGGTCGTGCTGGGGGTAGTGTTTTAGGGTTTAGGATAGTGCAGTGGTGCTTGTGTAGTGTAGGGGGTCGTGCTGGGGGTAGTGTTTTAGGGTTTAAGGTAGTGCAGTGGTGTTTTTGTAGTGTAGGGGGTCATGTTTTAAGATGCAATGCTCCAATACCTGACCAGTCTGCACTACATAAAACTGCAAAAAAACTAAAAATAAAAAGTGTTTTGCACACTTTTGTCATTGGGCTATATGTGGGCTACATCTGGGTAATATTTGTGCTACATTTGGGCTCTTTTTTCACTGGTGGCCATTTTGGAAGACTTCTTTGTTATGAAGTTTCCTAATTTCTTCATTTACTGCAGTCTCCTCAGTAGGAAATGCTTTCAGTTTTTTACTTTGATTCCATCAAGAAGGCATTCAGATGTGTCTCACATCTGCCATAAATTCAGAATGTTAGCACTCTAGTTGCTCATTAGATCACTGGAGTAAAGCTACTGCTCACCAGGGAGTTAACCCCTTCGGTGCGCGGCCGATTTTCGCCCTGTGCGGGGCGTTTCATTGAGTGGGCGGGTTCATTACGAGCTCAGCTCGTCATGCGCACACGAGCACTGCGCAGCATGACGAGCTGAGCTCGTCATGAGCACAGAAGGGGTTAACTGGTAGTCTGCTGCTGGTATTGAAAGTGATTGTTTCAGGCTGCATGTCAGAATTTTCTAATGAAATAGAAGAGGATTTGAGATCTCACTTAAAACATGCCCTAATTTTTCTTTCTGCAGCACTAACCATAATTTCTATTTAAAAAAGAACCCCTCATTTTGTTCCTTTTTAAATTAAATGTTTTAAGTGTTACCGGTTTATTCCAATCAAGATGGCTTCAGGTGTGCCATACTTTTGTCATAAGTAAGGCTGTTAGCGCTCTAGTTGTTCTTTAGAACACTCTGGGAAGCTGCAGTAGAACACAAAGGCATCAACTGGCAGGCTGCTCCTGTTGAAATATAACAGGAAGATATTTGAGATCACACTTGAAATATGTCCTAATTTTTCTTTCTACAGCACTAACCATAATTTCTATGACAAAATGAACCCCATCATTTTGTTCCTTTTTAAATTAAATGTTTTAAGTGTTACCAGTTTATTCCAATCAAGATGGCTTCAGGTGTGCCATACTTTTGTCATAAGTAAGGCTGTTAGCACTCTAGTTGTTCTTTAGAACACTCTGGGAAGCTGCAGTAGAACACAAAGGAATCAACTGACAGTCTCTGCCCTTGTTGGATGTACATGTTTTACTGAGAATGTCAGACTTCATTCTCACATGAGTGAGAAAGATAATGTGAATTTACAGAAAATATGCTCTCATTTTAGCTTCTGGAGCACCTTCCAAACCTCCATGGGACAAGCATGAGAAAATAGTGTTCTCTCAAACATGATTCATGATATCCCAGCAGAAGGTTTTTCACATGGTAAAATCACCTTGGAATACACCACAATTCCTAAAATTAGTATGGTACCGTCAACAAATAAATTCTAATGTAACTAAAGCCTGTTATCACCATTTATAGTTCTCCTTTTGGTGACCCTCAAAATCTTCTATTCACTACAATGCATTTCAATGAGGTACTATCATTTATATTGGTCCCAAGATGGCTGCCAGAAATTCCAGGATGAAGTGCTGACAGCCAATCAGATCTCACGATGACATGTGTGGTTAGGCTCCGCCCAGATATATATGTGACTTTACTTTTGATTTTCTCAGGAACTACTGAACGGATTTACACCATTTAAGCAAAAGGCACGACACTGAACCAAGGGCTACCTCTTTGCCAAATTTGGTGTAATTCCGTTCAGCAGTTCGGGCTGTAGCTGCGACTAAAGGTTCCTATGGAAAAATGAATGGGGAAAACACGTTTTGGGACCCCCTTTTTTCTCGGCCCCCGCTTGACGTATCACCCCGAGACTTTCAGGATAGGAGCGGACCGGAGCGCCCCAACAAGTTGGAAACTTTCGCGAAGATTCGTTAACCGGCGCCAAGGTTATTTCAAATAGAATGTCGCGGATTTCCTATGGATAATAGGTTTTAACTATAACTATCTACTGGCGACCGCCAGTAGATAATATAGCTATATATATGTATAACCATGTCATGAGTGATGTAATATGTGAGTTCATAAGCAATGCATTGCGGGGGTGTAAGTTATAGTTAGCTCAAGTAACTATAACTGCAGAATTTCTGTGGTTTTGTGTGAGGTAAATCTGAGCCTAACTATAACTTCCCTGCAACCTTTGATTTATTTTGTGAATTACTGAATTTCTTTAAAATTGTGTTTCTTAACTATAACGTCCCTGTAACCTTTGGTTTTTTTAAGTGAATTTTTACATTTACATTTTTTTTGATTTCCTACCTGTAACGTCCATGTAACCTTTGGGTTTTTTCAGTGAACTTTTACGATTTTTAATGCTATTTCCTAATTAGAACCAGGGCCACTGGAATTATGCGATTGTGCAGCGATTTTCGCATAATGATAGATTTGCCGCATTTGCCACATAATCCACCATCTACCCCATAATCTTCAGATTTGAACAAAAAAAATGTTTTCTAGGTCAGATGGTTCAAAAGTTACTAAAATTGCAGAGAAATGCTTTGCTGCGCAGTGGAAGTCCCTATGCATATGCTGACTAGTTGCTTATTGCTATATTTTGGTGTTAAACTGGTACTAATGAGGTGCAACCAATGCCCAGACAACATTAACAAGTTTGAAAATAACAAAATAATGAAGTAATACTATTACAAAATGTGCTACATTATTCCACATAATTTGACTTTCCGTGCCACATAATTTACTCAACCCTCACGCATAATTTGTCCTCCCCCTGCCGCATAATTCCAGTGGCCCTGACTATAATTTACCTGCAAACATTCATTACTACAAAAAGACCTTGAACAAAGTATTCAAAGACACCAACTGGTTGCTCTCGTGGGACGCGACTCCGAAGCCTCCGGTTCTTCTGCCTTGTGGAGTTACTAAAGCGAACCCTGCATTCAGGGCCTGCCTGGGAAATTGTTGAATAAAGTACTGGATGCAGAATCAAGCAAATATCTTTATTGCTGAGGAGCGCAGGGAGACACCACCAGCTTCACCTGTGTCCCTCCAACAACTGTCCCTACAAACCATCATCAGGTTGAATACAAACATTCCAGGAAATGCTTGCTAGTCAAGCATTCCTGGTAACCAAGCAACACAACAGAAATGCTGTCTCTTTCTATCTGACGAGCATATTCCCTTTATTTACTTTGTAAAGAAACTGAACACCTTGTCAACTCCTATAAAATGTGGATTTTTCTAGGTGCTTTGAAGAATAGATTCCGTACAATGAAAGAAATTAGCTTGCTGCACCTCCTGCAAGTAATCTGAAACCCAACGTACTATACAAACTGTCAACCAAACACCTGACCCGTGTGTTTGTTTTAATTATGAGCAGCATTCTGCTGTGCTCGAAGTGTGCTTTGCGTTATAATACACGTGTGTGTGTGTGTGTTTGCGCTCTTTTCATTCTGTACAGCATGGAGTCACCACTAACTGGCATTGGTGCAGCAGGTGCAATTGCAGCGAGACCCAGGCATTTACAGGCTCACCTGCACTCCAATTACAGCCACGCTTCACTAAATATCCGGTAGGCAGAGGAGTCCATTTCCCCTGCTTGCACTCGGGCCCATGCCAATTCTCCTGGGACTCTGTAAACTGTGTCAATAAGACCAACAGAGAACAGAAGACTTAGAAGGCTATGCACCAGCGTCCTGTTTTTTACACTTTAAAATCGAGCCAACTCAGTATAATTCAGAGTTCGATAAACTGAGCACCATACATTTAGTTAATAGAAGGCTCTGATATATTTACATAGCAGCAAATTGGTGACAAGGCGATACATAGAAACACCTGAACACATTAATTATATATAGGTTAATTTTGATGAGTGCACAGTCATCTTCTGCTCCTGTGCACCAGGTTTTTCTAAATGTGAGGCCGTGAGCACCCCTATATGTATGTGCATGATGTGTGTAGTCATGAACTTATGGGTGAGGAGTGTACTGGCTTATTGTACAGTGTGTAAGCTAATTATTTCTAAGGAATGTTTATAATTACGGGGCCGAGGCCCAGGGAGATTACCATTTGCCCCAAATCACACAATGCCTCTGGTCAGTAGTAGAAGCAGGACATAGAATGCCTGCTTGCGGGATGAAAGGGCAGATAGAGACACCGAGATGCCCTATGCCACCTGGATCAGATTGTAGCTTGCCAGTCCTGTTTTTTTTTTTTTTAACAGTTTGGAAGCTTGCTCTTGCTGTCCACCAGCGGTGGAAATCAAAACATCAAGTGTCAGAATGTAGAAAAATCCCCTCATTCAAACCTGCTGTGGGTCGGTCTGAGATCTCTGGTAAAGTGTCGTTCATGTGTGATGTTAACTTTCTGGGCTTAGTGTTCAAGCTAACAAGTATGCTGAAATGGCATATACAAAACAAGCGCACTTGTTTTTTTTTCCAATTTTGCTGGGAGTTCGGGAATTCGCCCAAAAATCATGGCAAAATTGAAACAAAGGGCTATTTGGCCCTAACGGGACCCCAACACCACACCAAGGGGGTCAGGGTATTCCGACGTGACCCCTTCTCTTTTTTTTAATTTTTTTTTATTATTACGTTTTTGTTTGGGACTCAGCTCAGTCTGACTCCCAAGATGGCTGCCAACACTTCCTGGTTGAAGAGTTGGCAGCCAATCCGATCTCTGCACAAGATTGGGAAGATTCGCTGAGGGTTCGCGCCTCTAGATATACAAATTTTGTTTTTATTTAATATCTCAACAAGCTACTGAATGGATTTACACCAAATCAAGGTCGTTTTCTGGATCAAGATCTACCTTTCTGCCAAATTTGGTGTAATTCCGTACAGCGGGGCTGTACTCATGTCTAAAATCTCTATCGGAATTAACATGGGAAACACACTTTTTTTTAAACCCCCCCCCTTTTCTCGGCCCCCGCTTGACGGATCCCCCCGAAACTTTCCATGCACAGCTAGACAGAGTACAGCACTTTTTGGGGGGAAATTTCATGAAGATCCATAAAACGACACCAACATTATAAGCAACTCAAAAAAACGCTTTTGCTATGGAAACTAGGTCTAACTATAACTGCCTACTGGCGACACACACACATGTACAGTAAGAAAGTGGGTTACTAGTTGACTGGGGTGTGAGCCCTGGTTAAATCAGCAACCACAATCCTAGTCAGACACAAGCACCCCCCCCCCCCATATTAACCTGTGTTCGGCCCTCTGGTAACTTTGCACAGAGCAGTCGGGCTTAACTTAAAGGCAAGGTGTAAAGTATTTGTGCAACACTTCAAACAGTAAAACAGTGAAAATACTACACAAAAAGATCGTAGACCAGGTTAGAAAAATAGAGGTTAATTTGATAAATAAATCCCCCAAAAAAACACAAAGAAAATCCAATCAGTAGAACCGGTGTTATGAATTTTCAAAGAATAAACTTCAACATAGCACCTAAAAGCATAAAGTGTAAACCGCAGCTATCTGATCGCAGTGGACATCGGAGTCAAAAGTTCAGACCAACTGCGATGGAGTGCGGGTCGGATACAGTCTCAGATTAGCCGCTGAAGTTTTACCTTTGCAAGTTTTTGTACCAAAAGTCCCGTTCGCGTTGGAGAGGGTCGCGGGGCGCAAGAAGGACGTTACTGACGTGGTTGGCGTGGCGCGAAGAGCAGGCCGAGTGTCACGAGCGGGCTGGAGCTTCGCATTGGCGGTCCTCTGCGGGCTCTCGATGCTTACTGTGCACATAGATGGGCTGGCTGATGAGGGCTGTTAGCCTGAAACCGGTCCCAGGATGCTTGTTTCCGGTCCAGGGAAGACATGGCTTGGCAGTTCGGGCTGGACTGTTACCATGAGGCACAGGGTGAAGACTGATTTGCATATAGCTGTGTCTGAACTGGGGTGGCAAAGTGAGCTAAAGAATGATGATGGATTCAACCAAGATCTGTGACTGAGGGTGAGAGTTTGAAAACTTTCAGCACTCCGTCCATCATCTCCTTGTGTTTGCTTTGTTCGCCCTAAGTTGGCGGGGTATGCCCAGACGTGGGTCCCTTGCTCACTTTGCCACTGGATTCAAGCTAGCCTGGCTGATGAGGGCTGTTAGCCTGAAACCGGTCCCAGGATGCTTGTTTCCGGTCCAGGGAAGACATGGCTTGGCAGTTCGGGCTGGACTGTTCCCATGAGGCACAGGGTGAAGACTGATTTGCATATAGCTGTGTCTGAACTGGGGTGGCAAAGTGAGCTAAAGAATGATGATGGATTCAACCCAGATCTGTGACTGAGGGTGAGTGTTTGAAAAGTTTCAGCACTCCGTCCATCATCTCCTTGTGTTTGCTTTGTTCGCCCTAAGTTGGCAGGGTATGCCCAGACGTGGGTCCCTTGCTCACTTTGCCACTGGATTCAAGCTAGCCTGGCTGATGAGGGCTGTTAGCCTGAAACCGGTCCCAGAATGCTTGTTTCCGGTTCAGGGAAGACATGGCTTGGCAGTTCGGGCTGGACTGTTCCCATGAGGCACAGGGTCAAGACTGATTTGCATATAGCTGTGTCTGAACTGGGGTGGCAAAGTGAGCTAAAGAATGATGATGGATTCAACCCAGATCTGTGACTGAGGGTGAGTGTTTGAAAAGTTTCAGCACTCTGTCCATCATCTCCTTGTGTTTGCTTTGGTGGCGACTCCCGCTGATATTTGGTGCCGCTGTGCAAATAAGCCTGTTTGGGGTCACGAAGAGCCCAAAAGCTTGATTTCAAGAGCTCATGAGCCACACTAAGGGTCCAGGACTTGAGGGGCACCACTTTTGGGTCGGGAACTCGCTGAAGACCTATCCAGGAGCATGTTGGGGAGCCTGTTATGTCCCTGAGGCTCAGATCAGGATGCCAGTCACTCTGGGATCCTGGGTTCAAGCTGAAGTTGCAGGTCCAGTTCTTCTTCCCCAGGCAAGAGGGCAGCAGGTCAGCACAACAGGGCAACAGTTCCTTTTGAGCAGCAGTCCAGTGGAGTGTCAGCCCTTGAACCAGTACAGCAGTCCTTCTTCCTGACAGAGTATCTACAGGTCCAGAAGTGTGCTGAAGAGTTGGTGTCTGAGGTCCTTCTTTTATACACAGTTGTGCCTATGAAGTAGGGGGGAAGCTTCTAAAGGCATGCCTTTGAAGTGGACAGATGCCCTGCCATCCCTGGCTCCAGACTAACTACTGGGCATATGCAGCCCATTTTGTTGAGACAGGACAAATCCTATTCAAGTGTAGGTAGGGCTGTACCCAGCTCCTCCCTCTCATCCTGCCAGTGATGTCCCATCCAGTCAAACCTAAGCTCCCATCATGTGTGTCTGTCTAACAGAAATACACAAAGCCCAACTGCCAACTACACTGAGTCATGTGACCAAAGACAGGCTGCAGGCACCAAATGGTTAAGATGAGAAATGCCAGCTTTCTAAAAGTGGCATTTTCAGAATTGCAATTTAAAGTCCAACTTCATCATAAGTTAGGATTTGAAACATAAACCAGTTATCTCTTCCCATTTGGAAACTATACTTACAAAATGTAGTAAGACAACCTTAATGTTATCCTATGTTAGAGATAGGCCTTGTAGTTGTGAAAACCAAATTTAAGAGTTTTTCACTACCAGGACATGTGAAACTTAAAGGTACATGTTCTACTTTTTACATACATTGCACTGTGCCCTCTGGGCTGTCCAGGGCTTACCCTAGGGGTGACCTATATGTATTAACAAGCATTTGCAATGCAATAGGTCTTGCATTTGCGAGATTTTGAGCTATTAGCATTGTAAATGACAATGCCTTTTATTTATGTGTTTTGAAAACCTGCAAACAACGACTATGAGTACAAAGTGCACATAAATGAAAGGCATTGTCATTTACAATACCAATAGGTGAAAGTTTCGAAAATGCGAGATCTATAGCATTACAAATGCTTGTTTAACTTTAGCCACCTTGCACAGGATCGGGGATTCTTTACAGCGTGTTAAGAATTCATTGACAAAGTCAATAGGTCACAAAGGCGAGACCTATTGACTTTGCCAATGCTTATTAAGGAATGCGTCTAGTAATATATCCTTCTGTTAGGACCTTGTAGCTTGTTTGGTATCTGATGAAGGCCACAATAAATTGTCTGTGTTAAAGAATAGCCATTTTAAATAATTTGTGCTACAAACGCTCGTTGCCTGCGCATTCGCCTTTCCTGAGCAGACTTCTTGCGCTAAATCTTTAAAAACATAGGGGCATATGTACAAGGAGTTAACGCCCTGTTCATTGATTTGAATGAGCATGACACACCTCTCTGGCTGACATTTCCTCTGATTTAATGTCATTTTTTTGCTATTCAGACTTTAAGTTAAAAAAAGTGTTTGTTGGTTTGTCAGTCCAAAGATCGTTTTTGTACTTGTATTGTTTTTGTTGAGTCACTGAAATGTATTGCTTCATACAACACGCAGAGAATATTTAAAAAAATATATTTATATTCACACAGCACATCATTCTGCGCATCTGCTATCTCTAAGTGCTATAAATAGCAGATCTTATAACTAACCATTTTATTATACCCAGTTTACCGACCTCGGAAGGATGGAGGGCTGTTCCCGCCTTTGAACTCATGAAATCCAGGTTTAAATTAAACAATTGGAAAACACGACAATGTCTCAAATTATATTAAAAAGGAAACATTAACTGGAGCTGCAGAAAAAAAAATCACGTGTATTTAAATTTCTGTAAATTAAATGGGTGGTTAATATGGTAGCTACAGTTACACATTAAGACTAATATCGATACAACATTGCATTTATGTGAACTGAGCATACTTAAACACACTGCATTGTAATTTGATGAATTCCATACTCACCATACCTAGGACCAAGACATTTTAAAGAGTGCGAGAGTGAAGGAGACATGGAGGGAAGTTATGGAGCTGGAGTGGGACAGCCTCCGATACATGAGGACGTGTATTGAGCTGCAATCAAATATTAAGGGCTCACTTTAATTGATTCAGAGATAGGGGGCAAGTCTAACATTTGGGGGCCTCCCCATGTTTGTAACCTTCTGTTTACCATATATCCAGCGATGTGTAGTATTCGACAGCGTTGATTCAACGGTCTGTCAGCCTCGCCGCATCCACTGTATACATTGTTACTGCATCCTCCACCTACAAGCATCAGAAACCGCAGTCCACCACTTAGTGGCTCATACACATTATGTCCACTCAGCACTTCCAACCACTGCTGGAAAGCCACTTTAACGCAGATATAAAATTGTGTACTTGAACACGGGCAGCGCAGCATGGTCTGTGCTCCGGGACTTTGGGAGTTATAAGAAGGAACAGCACAACGTGGTTGCCAGAGGGCCGCCCATGTAACGTTGGAGCATACAGTGGCGAGAGCACTTTCCATTGTCGCACCGCTGAGCTGAAGGGAATTTCTAGAGTTCAAGAACTTGTTAAACAGTTATTGAAGGGTACATTTTTCTCTGAGAGTGGCGATTTTTTTCCATTTTCGGGCGCTACAATTATGCCAATATTAGTCAGTAATTGTTGGATTAAAGGGTGTATTGATGGCTTCAGTCGCCCCCTCAGAACTTGTAATCGAGTGCGCTTTTGGAATCAGTGGGGCCGCTCCCCCCTGGCATCGATCACTCAAGGGGGGGGATCAAGCTGTTCACAGCGGACCTCCGCTGCTCAGCACCTGCAGGTGTGTCTGCAGCAGTGTTTGCAAGTGGATTGCCCCCCAGGCAAGTTAATTGCCCCCAGGCACGGAGGAAGGTCATCATGGTACTGCGCCCTGGCGGACAAGAAGGTTGCGAGCGCTTCGGGTACGCACGAAATCACAGGTTTGATGTTCAAGCCGATAAGAAGCATTTGAGGCGGCTGTCCGGGAGTAGCGAGGGGAGTGGCAAAGTGTCGGGCCCGGGTTTAGAGCGGTGGAGCAAGGCGTCGGGTGAGGGCAGGAAGCTGGCAGATGTGCCAGCGGCGGCAGTGTGCAAACTTCGGGAGCAGCAAAGAAAACAAGTAGTCCCTAAATGAATAGATAACCGCCAGCAGCGGAACTAAACTGTAGTTGGTCGGTGCTGCTTCCTGCAAAACGGAGGCAAAACGGAAGTGACGTATCGGACCTAAAGCCAACCATAAGCCAGATAAGAAGACCAATGCCAGAATCAACCAATGGCAACCGACAGGAGAAATTACCCTACATATTTGTGTTTACTATAGGTCTTGCGACAGCGCATGCGGTGTCTAGGCGAGACCTAAAAAGGAAGTTTTGGTCCTGGCTAAAGGTTTATTTTGCCTGGTCGACAAGGCAGTTTAAACTGCACACACAGGCTGTGCAATGGCAGGCTTGAGACATGCTTAAAGTGCTACTTAAGTGGGTGGCACAACCAGTGCTGCAAGCGCACTAGTAGCATTAAATTTACAATCCGTGGGTACATGTAGTAGCACTTTTCTAGGGACTAACAAGTAAATTAAATAAACCAATTTGGTTTAAGTCAAATCTACCATGTTTTAAAGTGAGAGCACAAGCACTTTAGCACTGGTTTAACAGTTGTAAAGTGCACAGAGTCCCACAAGGCCTACAGAAACAAATTCAGCAAAAGGTGGAGGGCAATTGCAAAACGTTTGGGGTTGACCCTGCAAAAAGGGCCATGTCCAACGCATGCATAGGCTAAAAGTAAAATCATTTAAATATGGTGCTGAATAACCACAGTAGGTTATGCAGTTATAAACGGTTTTATTGCATTTGGCAACATTTGACAAGACCTGCATGGTACTAATAGGAAAAAGCATGCTCACAAAGAGCACTTTCTAGACCCAGTTAAATCTTGTTGCAAATAACAGGCATTTTCAGTACCTAACTTGGGATAGCATTCTGGTATCCTCAGTACTTTCTGCAGTAATACCACGCGAAGGAATACTAATACTCTGGGTTTGAGTAATTTCCTGGTAGAGTATTAGTGCACCATTTCAACTTTCGTCCCTCACAATGGACATAATGTGGTAATGCCACATGCTTTCTTCTTTTCCGCTTGCAAAACTCAGTGTTGCAGTTATTCCTTGCACCGATTACAGAGAAGAACAAACGTGTAAACTTTGTACACGCCTTATATTTCCAGTTCTCAAGCAAACTATGTGTGCCTGAATCGGGAATACCAGGGCATTAGGAATAAGGCTATATGTGGCTCTAATTTATCGGTCTTTCAAGGATGACAGTTGAGTAAAATTGCTCTTTTTTAATTTAGGACATTAGGATTATATGCATTTCTGCAGTCGATGTGCTTACCCATCAAGCTTTTTAATTAGCTGAAACATACCTGGTTTAAAGCTCTGTGTGCGCGTGCGGGTGGAAGCCATGACAGTGAACAGCTGACCGTTTATTGGCATACGTTACTACGCATCATTGACACGTGCACAGCTGCCTCAGACTACTTTAATCGTACGTTGCATAATAATTAGACCAAGATTCAAATTGTTTTGTTCTGTGGTGAAGCAGGAATAAATGTGCTCTTGATGAGTGTTGTAATGATGTCATGTGGCGTGAGCCCATCTGCTTTGTGACGCACTACATTCCAATGTCCCCTATTGGCATCCTATGTCACCCCATCCCCAACATTCCTCTGCTGGCGGTTACTGCTGTGAGTGTACGGCAGTTGACAATTAGCCAGCACCTCACCAGCACGTGGCTGGGGCTTTACATTATTAAACTTATTTTCTTATACTTACGGCTGCTTGTCATCTCTACAATGAGTTAGTTGGTTCATTCATCAGTCCCTATTAAGTCTTGTTTCAATTGGGCTTTTTTACATTTAACTTGTCCTCCAACTCCCCGTTTTCTTCTCTAAATCTTATGTCACGTCTGTTTGTTGTCAGGGCACGTGGTTGGTCTGGGCCTAATCCATTCCAGATGCTCTGTCCAATTTATTTGTTTTATAGAGCGTGAATCTCAGATGATATACAATGGAGGTTTGGAAATGAAAGGGTTCTTATTAAAAGCTGGGTGGAGTAGGGTGGGCTATTTCCCACATGTGGTAAATACCAATTCCTAAGGGTTGTGGTGTTTACCACGAGGGGTAAATACCTCATATTCCAAGTTTTCAGCCTCACAGTGACGCATAACATGCAGAATCTGTATTAAATATCATAAATTCTACATGCATTTCCTTTTTATGGTCTTTTTATCATAATAGATTCAGGCTGGGCAAACCTGCGTACATTTGTCAGGGGGAAATGGCGAGGGTCACACAACTGTTAATTCCGATCCCTTATGAATATACTACACTTGACACTTAATACACGGTCTGATTCATAATTTGCTTTTTCAATAAAAAAATATTTGTGCTGCAACATTCCAAGAGTTAATTAAAAAAAATGCCTGCTATGGTGCTGCCCAGTGGCAGACACTTTCAAAGGTGAACTGGTCACCTTTTAATTGCTGATTCCTGTAATCAAGTGTTAATCTGGTACTAATGAGGTGAAATATTTGCCCAGGCTGGATTATTATGTGTTATAATGACAAAATCAAAGAATAACGTGCTATATTACACAGGAAATGTTTCCTTTCCTGCCTCATTAGTCAGTGAGCCCCACTGCATAATTTGACCCCCGTTGCCACATAATTCCAGTGGCCCCACATATAACAAACAATTGTATTATATGATTAAGCTAACACAGGTGCATGGGAACCCGTCCACAGGACATTTGACAGCCAAATTTTTATCCCTGAAGGATGAGTATTTATTTGAGTCTTTGCTTAGATGACATCCATCCACCCCTGGCAAGGAAACTATATGTTCAGTTCAGACTGGGTACCCTCCCGCTCCGTGCCTTTTCCTGCAAATGGACAAGCGCGGCCCGGAGGGAGTGCCCAGCCTGTAACTGGGAGGAAGAGTCAGAGCTCCATGTCATCTTTTTTTGCCCAGCCTACAAACTATCATGGAAGTACTAGCTCGTCCCTCTGTGTAGGAATTTAGGGTTTGCACATTGTGCAGAGGCATTTAGAGTTTTAAAAATACGACACCTGCAAACCCATCGTATTTGCTGTATCGCAATTTTTGACTTCTATGTGGCGTAGGTGCTGGATCTTTGTAGACAAACCTATACAGTAACAAAATCTACACTGTTCTTAAAAATTGTAGGTTTTATAAAGAATTTTAACATATCTTTTTCTATTTTTAAACTTTAAAAATTACTGAAGTTTTTATGTTTTTAGACGTGTAAGTTACTATTTGGTCTTATCCTGGGCACAATGTGATTCAACGAATTGACACTGTACGGCCATTTACATGTTTAAAGCAAATTTATACTATTTGTACCATTGCTGCTATTATTCATGGGTTTCCACCAGGAGTCTGTTCTATTAAGTCAGTTCCACTGGTTTTGCACTCGTTCGGTTTAAATAATTTTACAAATCATTGTATCTAGAAGATGTGTTAGTGCAAACTCTTTTCCCATATCTGAATTACGGAGGTGCTGTGATTAGATCCACGTAAACAAGCCTGGTAACTATTGTACAATTTTAAACTGTCATGAATTTCAATGTATTGTTTTTTGTATGTTTGCTTTTATGGTCGCTAGACCGAAATAAAGTTCTTCATGATGATGATGTATTATATGTACAAAATTTGCCATAATTTTCACAGAGGTATTAATGACTGGATCCCAACTGGTATGTACAAATAGTATGGATGATTGATGCAAAGCAAAAATACAAGGTACAACTAAGCGGAGTTTGACATCAATACATTGGTCTTCCACAACTCGGCAAAGCGTGCACTGTGAACTAGATAACAGACAAGAAAAGGGAGATATTAGGGAGAAGTGAAAAAAACTGTGAGGATTAAAATGCTGTAGAAAGTGAGAGAATGTCAATTGTATCTCCCAGAGCTCGTAGTTCATATCCTTCTGTTCAGTGGCATTTACACAGCACTGTCATCCAGACTCCTAAGCCACTCCATGTAAATCAGAGGTCTTCAAAACTTTTTTGCTGTGAGCCCCACTAAGTAAAATGTTTTGACGTTGGGCGCCCATCCAAAACTTTATGGTAGTACTTGGGAGAACGGAAGGGGCAGGGCTGAGTGCAGAGGGCTGGGGCTTATTTTAGGGTAACATGTAGCTCATAATCCACACTAAATGTGAGATTTATAAAAGAGAAAATACAACAACAAAATACAGAAATTGACCAAAAAGCACACTAATCCCCACAGTTGGGATGTTGTGAGGCCCTCACACTCCTGGGACCCAGTGCAGCTTTACGTGCTGCACTATTGATGACTGCGGCTCTGAGTAGCAGGCTGTGTCCTCTGCCTCTGTCACCTATTCCCCACCATGCCTGACCATCACACCAATCTTGAAACAGATTCAGTCTCTCTTTCAGAAAAAAATGAGCTCTACTGTGTTGCCCGCCTCTTTGAAGCAGGGGTGCCCACAGCCCTAATGCTAGCAGGGAAAATGAGCCTTCATGCCTCTTTTGATTTGTAAGATAGTCCTAATCGTGATGCAGTGGGCCCCTTAAACTCCTGGGCCCCAGTACCACTGTACCTGCTTCACTAATGACAGTGACTGCCTTGCGAAGCGGGCAGCCTCCCTTGTCTCTTGTTGAAAACATGGGCCTCCATCTTGTTCCATATCCCCGCTCTGCCCTCTCCTTGAGGCCTAAGCTAAGGCGTCTCCTCTGATTCAATTTTACCCTCTCTCTGGCCATTGGTTCGATGCCCAAAGCAACACTGGCAAAGCAATGGTGCATTAGGCCCTAATATAAGCAAGGAAGGAGGGTAAACAGCATTAATTAGGGTTTATTTGGCCCCTCACTCCTCTAGACCCCGTGTCATTACACCTGCAGCACAAATGATACCTACTCCCCTGCCCACTCCACTGGGCCATCACTCATTGGCCTCAAGTGGAAAGTAGGCTGTCTGCCCCTTTGGGTAAAAAAAGGGGAAGAAGCTCCACCTCTTACCTCTATGTTACTTGGGACCTGTTCCCTACTCAGCAAGGGTGACCTGAGCCATAATGCTATCAAGGAAAATGACTCCCCACCCTACTAACACAGCCATAATTTGGGTACAGTGTTCCCTCGTGCCACTGCATCTGCTGCACTAATGGTAGTGATGGTCATTTATCAAAAATAGCCCAATTCTCTCTCCACCTCCTTCAGGGCATCTCTCTGAGGAACCTGTCTCTGTCCATTTCTAAACACACAGATTAGCTCCCATGTACCTCCCCCTTCTTTGGGCCACCTTTATGAAGATATCCAGTGATCTCGCTCCTTTCTGCTTTCTGCCGGCACATGTTGCCGCACAGATGAAGCCTGTGCCGAGGTTGACTGGTCACCTTTCTGTTGCTTATTGCTATATGCGGGTATTAAACTGGTGCTAATATGGGGAACCCTTTTCCAGGACCGTGTTAACATATGTAAAACTGACAGAATAATGAAGTAATGCTATCACAAAAAATGATACATTAAGTCGCATATTTTGCCTTTTATTGCTGCGTAATTTGGTCAACCCTGCCACATTATTTGATCCTCCCCATCCGGATAAGTCCAGTGGCCCTGCTTATACTGTCTGCAATACAATTTTTAAATAATTACTTGCATATTCTCGTTCTTTGTGCTGCAGGCTGGGACTTCATAGCGTTATGAATTCAAGTCACTATTCCACACTGCGCCAACCAGAATTACATTCTTTGACTTTCTAGTCTTACAAACAGACATCTGCAGTGATCGCATTAACATATTCAGGTTTTAAAACGCAAATGAGAGCATTCCTAACGATTAGCTTAATTTGCATTTAATTTTCATTTGGTATGTGCATTATTTTATATGCAGCTGGCTAAAGGTGAAAAAATAGCAAAATACTTCTAGAATATTTTGTTCTTTTAAGCCACAGCTTTGACCTCAGAATCACAGTTAGAAAAGGCCCCCTACAGAAGAAGGGAATGAGTGTCGCCTGCCTAACAAAATAAGTAGAGCGTAAAACGTCTCTGGATAACTGCACAAATGTCTCAAGTGGGAATTGGAACCAGAGTTGGAACAAACACCTGAAATTAACAAATAATAGCAAAAACGAGTATACCCAATACAAAAATATATTTTATTCAAGTTTAATTGGTAAATAAATATTTTAGAGAATTTTTATAATATTTTAACTAAATGATAGAACACATCAAATGGCGTGATCATAAACATTTTCTTTTAAACTTGCACCCACAAGAACAGTAATGAGATTCATAGTATGTCCCCCAGTCTAGATGAGTCGCGGCAAGGGAACATCTAAAAAGTCATCCTATCAATTGTGCAAACAACATTCTTTCAAAAAGTCAGTCATACCATACTCGCATCCATACATCTATCATACTCACAGAGCCTAACAATAAAAATTAACTATATAGACAGAAGCCTCGCAAGAAAAATGATAGGAATATCATGTACAAACCAGGGTCTGGGTAATATCGGTGATGCTATGTATAGTTATGCAGACAGAAATTGGTTGAAATGCTGCAGAACTTTAAATAAATGGGCTAGTACCAGCAATTAACAATGTGCATTTTCATTAAATCTATGACATTAGTTCAATAAATGTTCCTTTTATATGTCCATAGAGAGAGGGTGATAGATCAGGCACATTTGAGCAATACAATAGTCTCTCTTTTTTTGCATGTATCCCTGCGAGGTTTCTGTCAGGGTGCAGTGCCAAATCACAGTTGCCATACTTTTTTGTTCCCTTTAACTGATAAAGGTAAATGAATGAAGTCAGCCTGGAAACGTGATGAATAAACAAAGTTGCGCTTCCAGTCCATCTTCACTTACAAGTACTCACAGAGGTATTTGCGCCCTCCTGGGAACACAGCCACAGACCGCCATGCTGGAACGCCCCACGGTCTGATGTATACCGTATACCATGACAGAACCCTGACGGAACTAGCATTCTGTGTCATTAGATTTGTTAGGGATTTGAGAGAAAGTGAAACTTTTAAAATGAAGACCAGTCTTGTGTGGAAAAAATACATTTACCACCATTTTACATGTAGTGATAAAAATGGACCAAGAGCTAATGCAACCTGCGCGTGCTCGGTTTCTCACACATCCTTCCTCAATCACATCGCTAAGTGCTGCAACGAGATAAAAGCACCACCCCGGTCACTCATGCACAACACCAAAACGCATTCCACTCAGGGCCAGGGCAAGTACAGCGCCCTTCCAAACAAGCATTTCCTCACAGTGTAGCGTGCTACCTGCCTCATAATGGGCTTCACTGGACCGCACTGGGGTATAAAGTGCGAAATAAATTCAAATACAAAGCAATATAAATACATATTTATATTGTGCTATACATTTTGAATCCCTCTGTTGAAAAGCTTAAAAATCCGGACCTAAATGTGTTTTTCTCCAGAAACCAAGTCTGAGGTCTTAACAGCATTGCATTGGGTTGTATTTGGATGTACTAAAATTACATCCATGTATTCCCGGATTTATTCCGGAAAAACCTGCATAATGACAAAATATGCTAAACCTACATGGCTGAGAGAAAAGGCGAGCGAGCGAGAGAGACCGATGGTGGATGTGCACACATGATGAATATTTCCAGTCTTTCACATATTCTCTTTTGTATGCTATATCGTTTATATAAGTAAAGCTGCATGTCTGTGTAAAATTAGAGGCAATTTCAGTGGGAACGTGCTGTCTGTAAATGACAGTGTGCTCCATTCACCAGGCTTTAGTAATACATATTTGCCACTGTGCTCCAATATGCACCACCTTATCACTTTCCTGCTGAATTGGCATGGCTCATTTGCTACAGTTGGCCTATGTGTGGCTCTTGGATTTTTCACAATCCCTATGACTTCAGTGATGTAACATTAATGGCTGCACCACCTCTCTGAAAATTGTTCCAGCACCACCACGTCTACAGTGTGAACTGGAGTTGCTGCTGCAAATAAATAATGCTCCAGGACATCCGTTAGGGGTTGTAATAGGTGCTGCCAGTGCTTCATTTGAACTGGTGGTTTCCGGTGCTCGGCACCGGCACTTAATTGTCAACACCGGTGCTTGTGACATTCTCCAATAGGTGGCGATGTCTGGCTAATTTAGAGATTACCACAACTACAGTCAATTATTAATTCAATATACCTTAAAAATGACTATTACCTTCTGCCCGAGCCATTCTTAATAGCTTTGGGGGCCTCAAATAGCCCTAATTGTCACCCTTGGAGGAGAGTGACTGTTAGTAATTGTGTTGTTACTATCATTGGTAGCATGACAGGGGTAATGTGTTGAAAGCTGCAGTGGCGCCCTGACAAGAGCCCTAGTAGGACTTATATATATATAATTTTTGTACTAATTAATCACTGTTGGCACCAGCTCCCCATGGTTTCACACTTGGGACCTGTTGCTCAAAGGTCACAGGGCAGAGCCAGGCACAGAAAGTAAGCAACGTTCCCAAAAAACATCTGCGGTTCCCATGCCTTGCCCCTTTCCTAGCCATTCAGCAAGCTCCTATTTGGAGCCGAGGCATTTTTCTCCTTCTCAAGCGTGTGTATGTTGCAGCAAACATTGCTGCGCTCACCCTGCGGTCTGAGACAAATATTTGATGATAACATTTTTATCAAAATTTGAATTGCTTCAGTGTGTTTGTTTTTCAACCAAGGTTTATTTATATACATTCTCATTTCTTAGAGGGATCCTTTTGCTTCTGTGAAACCGTTTTTTCTGCATAAATAAAAAATAATCTCCAACTCGTATGTAAACAGTTCCCTTATTTTCTTCCCAATGCATTTCGTGATACAGAGCGTTTCCTCAGGGGAAAACCTGTAAACAGCAGGAGAATTCGTCAACGTTCAGAATCTTTCTGAAAAGAAATGAGTAACCTAATTTCTATGTTAAAAAATAATACATTATTTATTCGGTCTGCGTGCTACTTTCAAATTGCACATAATGATGTGGTTTCCTCTAAACCAAAGATGTTTGCCAATATTTTAATGGCAGTAATATTATTTTCTAGCTTAAATGCATTCAAATGCACATAATGCCATATACTGCTACTGTTAGAAATGGGGGTCTCTAGTTGGCATAGGTATGTACCTTTGTCCAAGTAGGGACCCTTGCTTTTAGTTCAATTAAGAGGGATACACACTTTAGATAACCTCTGCTCACCCCCTTGGTAGCTTGGCATGAGAAGACAGGCTTATCCCAAAGGCAATGTGAAAGTATTTGTACTCCAAACACACAGTACAGAGGAAACACGGCAAATGGACATCACACCAGGTTAGAAAAATAAAGTATCTTTATCTAAACCAAGCAAGCCTAAAACGACCAAAATCCAACATGCATATATTAAAAATGCACTTAATAACAGTTACTTGCAGAAATAGCATTTGTAGAAACAAATAGCTCCACCAGGGGCTATTTCGACGTCGTGACAGGCTTAAATCCAAAGTACGGCGACAACCGCGAGGTGCGAGGCATGGGGCACGGAGTCACACGGACCGCCAAACAACAGTACTTTGGAAAACAAAGTCTATGTACGAGGCACGGCATCATGGAGGTGAGGCGTCGGTGCCGAGGTCGAGGCCGGTTGCCTGGTTGCCACGGGGGAGGCGAGGCGTCGTGTCCATGAGGATGCAATGTGTCGAGTCCAGGACAGGGGAAGACGCCGGCGCCGGGGGTGAGGTGTCAGTTCCGGTGAGGCGATGCGGAGTCCAAGAGTTTGTGAAGTCACCCTCGTCTGTTATTGGCTCTGCGATAACGGGATGCAGGCGTTGGCGGGGAAGGCATCGAAGGGCGTTGGAGCTGCGGTGCAGGTGGGGCGGTGCGTCATGCACTTCACGAGCGGTGCCCCTGGCCTCGGTGCAGGTCGCGGCGTCACTGGCGGCCGTGCTGACGGCGTCGGCATTGTTTTTCTTGCTTTGTTTAAGTTTCTTCTAGCTCCCAACAGCAGGAAGAACCTCCAGAGTCCCAAAACCAGAATAGGCATCTCCTGGCAGGTCCGAACTCTCAGCAGTGGAGTTCAGGGGAGCTAGTGTTGAAGTCTTTGTGTCCCTGAGACTTCAGAACAGGAGTGCCAGCACCCAAGCCCTCGGAGATTCTTCTTCAAGCAGGTTCTCAACAAAGTTCTAGTCTTTGTCCTCTTCTTTGGCAGAAGCAGCAACTGCAGGCCAACCCAGCAAAGCACACAGCAAAGGGGCAGTACTGCTCCTTACAGCTCTCCAGCTCTCCTCATTGGCAAAAGGTTTCTCTTGAGCCCAGAAGTGATCTACTAATCAGGGGTTTAAGATCCACTACTTATACCCCATTTTGTCTTTGTTCCCTTTGTGGCAAGGGTCCAAACCAGTTCTGTCCTCTCTAGTGCAGCATCTCTACAGGAGGTGGAGACAGCATTGTGCAGAGGAGACACTGCCTATTCAGGTGTAAGTGAAACTCCTCCCACCACTCTAAATGCAGCCAAGGTCTATTCAGCTCAGCTCTGGGTCATCCAGGAGAGGCAGGACACACCTCAACCCCCCGGTGGCTGTCTACAGTGAATGTCCACCCCCTGTCACTCCAAAACCAGACAGTCAATACACAAACAGCAGAGGCGCACAGAATGGTTTAAATAAGAAAATGCCTACTTTCTAATAGTGGCATTTTCAAACACACAATTTAAAAACCATCTCCCTAAAAATGTGTTATTAAATTCGGAGTTCAGAGAGCCTAAACTCAATTTCTCTATCTTGTCCCAATGGAAAGTTATACTTGTACGATGGTGCAAAGTAACTCCCATGTTAACCAATAGGATAGATAGCCTTTTAACAGTAAAACATGAAATACACAGTATTTCACTATCAGGATATGTCACACACACCAGTACATGTCCTACCTTTCACATACACTGCACCATGCCCATGAGGGTACCTTGGGCCTACCTGAGGGGTGTCTTACATGTAAGAAAAGGTAATGTTAGGGGCCTGGCAAGTGGTGCACTTGTCAGGTCAACATGGCAGTTTAAAACTGCGCACAGATGCTGCAGTGGCAGGTCTGAGATACCTTTACAGAGCTAGTCATGTGGGTGAAACAATCAGTGCTGCAAGCCCACTAGTAGCATTTGATTTACAAGCCCAGACACACTCAGTGCACTTTACTAGGGACTTACCAGTAAATCAAATATGCCAATCATGGATAACCAATCCTAATCTACACAGGGAGTGTTTGCACTTTGACACTGATCAGCAGTGGCAAAGTGCCCAATGCATCTAAGCCAGCAAAACGAAATCCAGCACAGCATCAAAAATACAGGAGGTAGAGGCAAAAAATCAGGTGAAACCATGCTAAGGATGCCAAGTCTAACAGCTTCCTCCCATGAAAACGTTCAGAACTCTTAATCTTCGTTCCATATTACTGCGTCTCATGTCCGGTTTGAATTCATCCTCTGCTCATGTTTGCCAATATACTCCAAGCAAACATCTTTGGTTCTGCCCATAGTACATGTATAAATAGGCTGGTTTGCTTTATACTTGCTCTTTATCCCTATTTTCAGAGTCTTTTGCCTCAAACTGGTCCTCAGTTCATGATGGGACTTAAGTATCCTGACTTGGGGGAGATAGTGCCTTAGCCCTTTCTCCCCTTCCTACCATGATTAGATAAGCTGCTCCATATGGCACCTTCTGTCATTCTCATGTAAACCGACGCACCTACAAATGCTCTGGGTATTTCTTTCTTCACATAAAACAGACAAGGTCTCCCCTTTTTTGTCTTGAATTTTGGAAACAGACCATTTTTTCTCATTCCTTTCTAGTGTCCATCAGTGAGGCTTCCTGTGTATTTCTTTCAACCTGCTTAAGAGGCAATGTTGGCCTAACTTCATTTATTCAGTATTCAGAACTCACTGCTAAGGTGGATCTCTTTTGGCATTGGCCTAATATACTGCCTAGCTAGACAAAAAATCTTGAACCTTTTCTTAAAGATGGTTAGTGATGATGAAAGTCTAGTATCCAGAGGAAGCAAGTTCCAGATTCTGAGAGCCTCGACAGAAAAGGAACTACCACCTCCTGTGCTTAGATTGAATTTGGGCACCATCAAAAGGACATATCCTTGCTGTACTGTCTGGTAAAGAATTACAATGGGGACAGGCAACCTGGTGCTAGAAGGTTTCATAATTTGTATGTTAAGCAGGCTTTCTTGATCGTGGAAGCTGTCCATGGCTGGAAGCCAAAGAAAAGACCCCAGGACAACTAAAAGTGGCCCCCTTTATAATGCCATACGTTAGCCATGTTTGCTACATTCTGTACTCTTTGGAGGCGCTGTTGTGTAGTCTATAGTAAAGGGTGTTACTGTAATTGAGAAGAGAATTAATTTCTGTTCCTATTATCAAAGCTCCCTCTACCAAAGTTTATTTTTTCATGAGGAGAGGGAGGATAGACTCAATTCCTTAAGCTGGTGAATACAAAAACCTAGATGATCTGAGAAGAAAAGGAAATGTCAGCATCAAGCTCCTCTGCAAGATTTCTGACTTTCTCTGTTCTTTCCGGGTCAAGATCAAAGACTCTTGACCTTTCTCCCCCATCCCGTTCTTCTTTTTCTTCTCTGTGTCCCTGATCTATGCTGTTCCTATCTTTTGTCTTTATCTTCACCTGAACATTTATTCTTTCTTTGAGACATGGACTCAGTAGTAGCTCCCCTGGAGACGTGACTTCTCTCTGCCCACCAGCTGGCCATCCAACTAAAACAACCTGTAAAACCAAACAATCTGTATAGTTGAGTTCCAATCCGGCTCCAGCGATGGTCAAAGTACATAGATTACCATCTTGCAAATTACCGAAGATGATTTCAGAATTATGGACAATGAAGACTCTTGCCTGTTTAGCCTTCTTGACCTTTCAGTGACCATTGATATGGTCAACTATGACATCCTGGTCTGTACCCCGAAAGATCGTATGGGCTTCGACGGTAAAGTCCTAGAGTGGTTTAAGTCTTACCTAGAGAATAGCTCACAATCAATTAAAGTGAAACGTTTTGGGTCTAACCCTTCAGCAGTCTTCCAAGGTGTCCTTCAGGATTCTGTTTTAGTCCCAACCCTCTTCAACCCCTACCTGGAACCATTGGGTGATCTCATAAAGGACTCGGATATTTTCTATCACCAATTCGCAAATGACACTTAGCTCTACTTGAAGATCTCCTCCCTCCGCTGACATCATCTGACAGAACTCTACTCTGAACAAAATTCAATCCTAGATGACCTTGCACCATCTCAAACCTAACGCGCCTAAGAAAGAGTTCCTTCTCTTCTCACTGAATATTTCTTCCACATCAGTCTAAGAATTATGTTCTACCAGCATCTTAGGCTGCTCTGCTAGCATCTCCTAAGTGCCACATTTCTTGGTTTCACCCTAGACAAGACTTAATTTCCTTAACCTTATTAGCACCTCTACAAAACATGCAACTTATCATCCTAAACGTATCATTCCCTTCTTACCTGCCCAAGAGTAGAATGTAGTGATTTAGGCCTTTGTCCTATCTAGGCTGGACTATGGAAATGCCATTCTAGCTGGAATCCCCAAGACACAATGCTCTAATGAAAGCATCATTAAATGCTGATGGTTGCCTGGCCTCCCTCTGGGTCTTCCTATTTTGACTGGGTCACTGCTATCTTGCCTTCTCTTAATTGACTGCCTATTGAAGGATGATCTATGCTTAGAAACTGAAAGACTGTGGTGATCCCCGACAACTTCGTAGCACTGACTCCCTACTATTTGAAATCCTTCAGAAAAAAATGGAACTTGAGTCAATTCTTCTCTGGATATACCCACAGAATTTGGAACTCAGTTTGAACCTTAAACTCTCTACAAATTTTCAAAAAACAGCTCAACAGTTTCTTCTTCAATAAGATCTACCCAATGCGATCCATATCTAGATCGTTTTAATGCTCTATAGCATACCCAATTGCTTTTATGTCTTTTTTTTTTATATTATCCTTCTCCTTGAATGGATCTTGGGTTAGGTATTGACTTGTCCAGTCCGCCCATTTTGAAAAGCATAATTATTTATCTGATTCTTGATTAAGGTGTGCACTTGCCTCCCTCTACCTTCTGTGTGTGCATCCGGTCCTGCTTAATTATTTTTGTTGGCACCCCAGATATGTCCTAGATTGTACATCCCCCAATACCTACTTATGTGCCCTCCTGTTGTACTGTAACTTACAACTCTGGAGACTTGCCTTCATACAAGTTGTCAATGTGCTTTCTTACAATTTCTTTTCACACTCTCCCTTCTATTGCTGGCTATCTGTACAATGTTTGCTGTGTTCTGTAAACCACTCTGATGCTCTCAGCCCTTGTACTTACTATTTAAAAGTTTATAAATAAATAACTACATTGACCCACTTCTTTCCCTGCTGATATCTTAATACCCCTGCTCTTTTATCCTCTACTCTAGGCCTTTCCAGCATCATCTCTAGTTTTTCCCTGAAGATCAAGCACTCCTTGAGCTTCTTTTATTACTGTCCATAGCCATTTCCTTCAGCAACTCCACCTGTTAATTCTTCTTGTTCCTCCCATGCTCATCCACCTCCGTTCTAGGGTGGGGGTGAGCTACATGCTGGACAACTGCCAGTGCTAAAGCATTCTCTTTCCCTCGGCTTGGAGAACCTGCAGGGTTTTGGCTCCCTCATCCTCCAAAGAAGTGCTGTGACATGTTTGGCTTTGTTAGCCAGCGCGTAAGACTGAACCCTGTGGGGTAGTGACCGGATGATTTAATTGTGCTGCATGATGGCCAGGTAGCTGACACATCAGCGGTAATGAACAGTAATGAGCATTCAATATCCACCTCATTTTTATCAGCGGAAAGAGGTAGAGTTCTTTCTTCACTGTGTTCTTCTGTCCAGCCCAGGTCCACTTCCCTTTTTCTGACAGGTCACTATGCGGTCAACATTCAATCTTCGTCAGTTTGTTTCTTTCTATAAGAGGTAAAGGGAACTCACAATTCTACAGCCCTTTACACACCATCTGCCACACAATTGTAAACACTGACTCCTTTGCGGAACGTTTGGAGGAGCCCTGTGTCCTGTGGTACTTCAGGAAAAGCAAAAGATGTCAGGTGGCATTTTCACTTGCATGTTATGTTATGTTATGTTATTGCCACTTTTATAGCGCACAAATCACCCAGGGGCATCTCGGCGCTGTAGAGGAACATCTGAGCAGGGGGATCACCAAAGTAATTAATACAAATAAGCTTTCAGTTGTTTCCTAAAAATATTATAGTTGGGGATCTCACGAAGAGTGATGGGTAATTTATTCCAGTAACCTGGGGCCAGGTAAGAGAAAGCCTTGCCCCCGGTGCGCGTTTGACGTATACGAGGCACACACAGAAGAGCCTGCGTGCTGGATTTGAGATTTCGGGATGGTCAGTAAACTGTACGTTTTTTTTTTAAGGTAGAATGGACCTTTGCCTCTCAGGGCATTATATGAGAGGCAACAGATTTTGAAAAAGGACCGTTTCTTTACCGGTAGCCAGTGCAGTTCCTTCAACAATGGGGCAGAGGGAGTACCTGCGGGACGGTTCAGAGTGAGTCTGGCCGTGGTGTTCTGGACCACCTGTAACTTGGAGATCAATGTCTCACCCACTTCAGCCAGCAGGGCATTCCCGTAGTCCAGTTTACTAATCACCATGGCCTGCACAAGGGTCCTGCGAGAATTTGTGGGCAGAAAGGGAAAAATTCTGCGTAGAAGGCGAAGATTATAGTAGCATGAACTGGTAGTGGCGGCAATATGATCTTTCATGGTTAGGGTCTGGTCAAGTTTTATCCCCAAGTTTTTGACACTTTGTTTAGGCACAGGAGCTGTACCAAGTTGATGGGGCCACCATTCCTCCGACCAAAGGGTAGGGGCTTTCCCCATTAGCATGATCTCAGTCTTTCCCGGGTTTAGCTGGAGGCAATTCTCACTCATCCAATTTGATATTGCCACCATTCCTGCAGCGAAGCGCATTTTCTCTAGTTCTAGGTTGGGGCCAACAGTAAACATAAGCTGAGTGTCATCAGCGTAAGAAATTATCTCGAAGCCAAACCGCTCAGCGATCTTTGCTAGAGGTGCCATATATATATTGAAGAGCGTCGGACTTAAACAGGACCCCTGGGGTACACCCTTGTCCAACTGCATTTTGTCTGAGCAGTAAGGCCCCAGTATAATAGTCTGTTGCCTGTCTGTTAGAAAATGTTGCAGCCACTTTAAAGCAGTGTCCTGGATACCACAAGTCTGCAATCTTTCCAACAGCTTTGTGTGTGAGATGGTATCAAAGGCTGCAGACAGGTCCAATAGTATTAATACCATCGCACCTCCTGCGTCCATCACTTGTCTAAGCGAGTCAGTCACTCCCAGGAGCGCAGTCTCTGTGCTAAAACCAGATCGGAACCCTGATTGTGAAGGATCTAAGATTTTATTAGTTTCAAGATACAACCCCAACTGCCTATTTATTAGGTTTCCAAGTAGTTTGCCCAACAGAGGTAGTAGAGATATTGGGCGGTAGTTACTGAATACTCGTGGATCAGATGTAGCTTTTTTCAGAATAGGTCGAAAGTATGCTTCCTTCCATGCCAAGGGAATAACTCCAGTACGTATAGAGCAATTAAAAATATCTTGAATCATGGGGGCACAGCAAGTGGCTAGAGAGGTCATCGTCTGAGGGGGGCAGAGATCCAGAGGAGAGCCGGATTTAGCCGTGACCAAGGAATTGAGTACCTCCTCTAACGTGACTGTCTGAAAACAATTCAGGGTACTATGGGACGCTTTATCTTGCTCATTGGGTCTAATAGCTGTTCCTAAGTCCTGCATAGTGGCCGCTGGGAATTTTGCATATATGTTATTGATCTTTTCCTGGAAATAGACAGCCTATGAATCGCAGAGCTCCTGAGATTCTACCGGGGATTGAGTGCAAGCTTGCGGGGAAGTAAAGTCCCGCACTATGTTGAACAAGGCCTTCGAAGAGTTACTGGCTTGTTCTATTTGATTTATAATGAAAGTTCGTCTGGCCGTTTTTATATTCAGATGGTATTGGGACAGGGCCTGTTTATAATGGTCCCTGTCATGGGGATCTTTCCTTCTTCGCCAGAGTCGCTCTAAAGTTTTGCATTTGGATTTCGCATCGCTTGGGACCTACCGTGAGGGGAACTGTTCTTGCTCACTCCACGCTGCTGCCGTGAGGGGAACAGCTCTTGCCTACTCTACGCTGCCGTGAGGGGAACGGCCTACATTTCCCAGCTGCCCCAGCTTCTCCCGCCAGGATAAAGGCGCGGCTGCCCTCCCGCAGCGCGGGACGCCTTTGCATCGCTTGGGACCTACCGTGAGGGGAACGGTTCTTGCTCACTCCACGCTGCCGCCATGAGGGGAACGGCTCTTGCCTACTCTACGCTGCCGTGAGGGGAACGGCTCCTGCCTACTCTACGCTGCCGTGAGGGGAACGGCCTACATCTCCCAGCTGCCCCAGCTTCTCCCACCAGGATAAAGGCGCGGCTGCCCTCCCGCAGCGCGGGACGCCTTTGCATCGCTTGGAACCTACCGTGAGGGGAACGGTTCTTGCTCACTCCACGCTGCCGCCGTGAGGGGAACGGCTCTTGCCTACTCTACGCTGCCGTGAGGGGAACGGCTCCTGCCTACTCTACGCTGCCGTGAGGGGAACGGCCTACATCTCCCAGCTGCCCCAGCTTCTCCCGCCAGGATAAAGGCGCGGCTGCCCTCCCGCAGCGCGGGACGCCTTCGCATCGCTTGGGACCTACTGTGAGGGGAACGGTTCTTGCTCACTCCACGCTGCCGCCGTGAGGGGAACGGCTCTTGCCTACTCTACGCTGCCGTGAGGGGAACGGCCTACATCTCCCAGCTGCCCCAGCTTCTCCCGCCAGGATAAAGGCACGGCTTCCCTCCCGCAGCGCGGGATGCGCGCGGGCGAAGCCCGGGCCAAGGGCGGGCCCGTCTGCGCCCGTCAGAGGCCGAAGGAGGCCGGGCAGGGCCACATTATTGATCGTGGTAGTTGGAATTTTATTGCTGTCCCAAGAAAGCCTTCCCAGTATTCCCAAACACCCTGCATGTAAACTGACTGTGAAAGAAAAGGTGATTTGGGATGTTTTAAGTCAGTATCTTTCCCGCAGTATCAGACTGGGAGCCGTGAGGGAAACGGCCAGCGTTGTTTGGTGCTCGTTACTGCAAACTGACCCCCTGTATTTTAATATTTCTTTGTTGCCATCGTTTTTGGTTTTTATTCCTTTTTAACATTTTCTTGGTTTTAATTTCCCATTTTTAACATTGTATTGTATGTGTGACACCGTGGGATTTTATATATAAGTATGCGATATTTCAATTTTGCTTAGCACATGTCACTTTAATGGTTTCCTCTTTTTGCACTTTATTACTAACGGACCATTTAAACATCAAGTCCCAGCATAGTGAGTACATTTGTGTGGTAGATAGATCTATTTTGTATTGATTCTGTGGGTTTCTGATTTGTAGCCCAATAGTTTTATTGTTGTACCGTTTTCTTTTAGTATACGCCATTTTATCTAAGGTTTATCGATTCTATATTTTATTATTAGTGGGTTGTTTAAACCCCAAAGGTTATGTATAGTGAGTTTGCCTATGGAAGACTAATCTATACTGTGTAGCACGTGCCATTATATAGCCAACCTACTTTGTACTTTATTTTTAAAGGTGAAACCTTACAGCAAGAGATCCATTAAGGGGGCAAACTTCTTGTTTAGTATAGATTCAAGGCATTAAGATTGTAGGAGGTTAATTTACTGCCTTGTATTGGCCCTCCTAGTCTTATTTTAGCCACTGTATCATATTCGGGGAAGTAACCCCTATGCCCTTGTAGGCACTTTTATAGGGACACATATTTATCCTTCGCCCGTATAGCCCTCTTTGTAGCATCCTCATGGCAAGGAGGAAGCTAGCCAAGCCATTTACTGCTAAATCATGTCCTACGATTGATTCATTTTTGGTCAAAGCGGTCAATGTTCTCACTGAGGAAATTGACCGTACTGAGAGGCGTCTCTCTATGGGTTCAAGCTTTATCGGGGTAGAACAGGGAAATGGGGCTGGGGCCTCTAGTGTGAGCGGATCCAGTAAATCGACCAATAACTCTTTGGCGGTCGAGGAGCTTGAGCCGGTCGTTATTGTTTCGGGAGGGATCAGTGGGGATCTTACTCGAATATCTATGACCCCTAACTTGACTGCCCTTGAAAGCCCGCCGCTACTGATAAAGACCAGGGGACGTAGAAAGAATACCCTAGAACAGGGGAATTTTAATTCTAAGGCCAAAGCTAAAAATGTTAAGAGTATTCGTAATGGGAAACCAGGACCGCCTGCTGATCCTTTGTCTTGTACAGACCCTATATCTCAACAACCAACATTAGCGACTATCTCTGATAAAATAATAGAGCTTTTAAGGCCGCTTTATGATAAATTGGACATTTTAGCTAGAGAAATCCATAAAATTAGTGGAGTATTGGATATAGTTAATTGTAAATTCCAAAAAGAGTCAACTAGGGATCACCAAAAGGATGTTATTACAGGTCCTATTGACCCGACTATTGTCGTAGGTAACGATCGTAGTGATTGTAGCAAATATCCTAAGGAGCGGGCCCCCATTATACAAGCGGAAAATAGGGAAAAAGATAGAAATATAGTAATAGGAAATCCAATTACTAATAGTGGATTTGCACCACCCCAAAAGGAGCAAGTAATGAACAAGCCAGATAAATTTAAATTATCTGATTCTACAAAGCCTGACGGTCTAAGACCCTTAGCCCATGGGGATAGGATAATGGCCTCGGTTGCGAATTTGCCACCCGAATGTAGTCCCTATGTTGCAATTCTGGCCAACGTCCCCAAACTTCAAATTGGGCAGGCAGAAGAACATGGCTCACTTATGAACAAAGTAGTGTTTTGGCTGACCAATAGTTGTGGTTATCCTATGGAAGGAATAAACCAGATTTTAACAACTCGTAGAGTGGGCTGGATCGGGCCTTTGAAAAAATGCTTTGATGGGGACTGTATTATTATCAATTTTAGATCACCAAGATGGGCATCTAATACCCTTAAAAATGCACCACCTCCCATACGGGGGGAATTTAACACCACTCTTCTCCCTCTGGGGTACTTTTATAGACACCTGAGGGTGATGCATGGAAACGTAAGCTGGCCTCCAAATGGATCCTTGTTAGCTTCTTCTCAGGTTTCCACCCTGCCTTATTTTGCTATTCCAGTAACTAATAGGTATCAGGCTCTGAGTAATTTGGATACCAATGATTGACGTGAGGGACTGATACAGGCTAGTGAGGTTGCATTAGAGAGTTATTTACCTAAAAGTCCCACAATGGAAAATCCAAATGCCAAGAACATAACTAGTAAAGTTGGTCTATGCATGATAGAGCAGTGTGAGTCGTTAACCACTAACGTATTATGGACAGTTAGTATCCCTAGTAATTCAGAAAGTATTCCAGTAGAATCAATTATTACTAGTAAAGAGGTGGGATATGAAGTACCCCCTCAGGAATTTTATGAAACGAATATGGACAAAGGGTACCAAGTTACTACATGGAACATTGCTGGGCTCAAAAGCAAAATAGGTACACCATCATGGTCTGATTTCATCTTGGCCCAACATGATATTATATGTTTACAGGAGACGTGGTGCACCGATCCAATATATGTAGAGGGTTTTACCTCATATTGGTTACCAGCCCAGGCCTCCCTTTCGGGTAGAGCTAAGGGCGGCCTCTTGATTTTGATTTCTACTAATTTGAATAAATGTAAAGTTAAAGGTTGTATTACTGTGGGAACTTATGCTCAGATTATGTGGATGGCTTCCACTGTGGGTAATGATGTTATTTTGATCAATTTTTATAACAATTTGTTTAATTCCCTACGTAGTCCTATTGTCCATACCCTGGAAAGGGAACTCGAGAAGCTGACTAGTACTATTAGGAAACCGATTATTATTCTTTGGGTTGGCGATTTTAATGTTCAAATATGCCCACTGTCCCTGACCAAAGTTTGTGGGCCTAGGAGGGGGAATTTGAAGACGATTGTTATATGCATTTCCCACATTGTGAATATGGTAGGGCCTTAAATGATGTTATCACTAAACTGGATTTAGAATTATTGTATTGTGCTACCGATAAACACAACATGATATGTCCCACATTCACAGGTAGGAATGCAACGTCTAATATTGATCACATTATTATTTCTAGTAATAGTGTACATTTATTTTCAACCCCCTGGATAACGGACCAACCAACTAGTGACCATAATAGTATCTCTTTGTATTTATTATGTTGGGGCTTTAAAAATATCACCAGTGTTCCACATAGCCTATGTATTGCCCCCACCAGACCGAATGGTGTCCGGATAAAATGGGCTGGTCTGGACCCATCTAAAATCCAGTATGACGTTATTACACAGTGTCAGAATGAAATCCAAGTCTGCTTAGGGGATGAGGTTGACCCAGCATTGTTGCTTGCTAATTTTACAAGGATCAATAATACTGTGGAGAACCTTTTGTTGAAACCAGTGTGTAGAAATAAAAAACCTAAGGTGGGCTGGTTTGATGATAACTGCATAGGGGCTTTGGGCCGTCTTAAACAAGCTCTGGGGTGTAAGCCAAGAAACCAGGATATTATTAAGGCCTTACGTGCAGAATATGCTTTAGCCCTAAAAATTAGGAAATCGGAACTCCAAAAAAGAGCCTGGGAAGACTTAAGTCTGGCAGCCGATACTAAAAATAATAAACTTTTCTGGGATACCGTCAATAGTACCTTTTTGAAGGATGACCATATTCCAGAATTTAATTCTTACATTAACTGTAATTCTTGGGTAGCCCATTTTTCCACTATTTTTAATCCATTTGATAAAGATGTTCCATTCACTTTGTCCAACCAAAATCCTGTTGAATGGCCAAAATTGCCCTTGTCAATTAGTATAGAGGAAGTATTTGAGGGCATAACTAGTAGTAAGGGGGGTAAGGCACCGGGTCCCGATGGGGTCCCGATAGACTTTTATAAAAATGAAATGGTTTTATGGTCGCCGTTCTTAACCAGAGTTTTTAATGTCGCTGTTGAGACTCATTTTCCTTTATCTTGGGGCCAGTCAATTATAATACCAATTTATAAGAAGGGCGTTAAGACCGATGCTTGTAATTATCGCCCGATCTCTTTATTGGACTCGTCTATAAAGATCATGAGTAGGGTCATGTTATCGAGACTCGAAACCTGGGTCCAAGAAAAGTCAGTCCTTACCCAAGTGCAATATGGGTTTAGAAAGGGAGTTGGCACACTGGAGCAGTGTGTCAACTTGGATCTTTGATCGGCAAGTACACATTAGCTAAGGAGGGAAATTTATATTTCTGTTTTGCTGACCTTAGCAGCGCTTTTGATTTGGTAGACCACTCCATTTTATGGCCCTTATTGTTAGATATGGGTGCCCCCAAAGAGATAATATTTTTTTGGGCTAGATTATATGGGGAGCTATCAAGTAGGGTGCGGTACGGTCATTTAGGCGAATATACCCCGCCTTTTAAAGTCAAAAGAGGCATCCGACAGGGCTGCGTCTTAGCTCCATTACTTTTTTCATTGTTTATCAATGAGGTTGACGCAGCACTGAAACTGTTTGAGTCGGATGCCCCTAGGGTGGATGGGAAGTCTGTCCCAATCCTTTTATATGCAGACGACGCAGTTTTACTCTCTCGCACCCCTATTGGGCTACAGCGTTTTATTGATAATTTTACTGTTTTTATTACTAAAAGAAAACTTTTAATCAATAAATCAAAAACTTTTGTTATGGCTTGCGGTAGGAACCCTATAACATCTAGCTCTTACTTTATTGAAGGTTCCAAGGTCCAGATAGTCAAGAAATTTTGTTACTTGGGTATTACATTTGCAGGGAATAGGTCATGGGCCCAGGAACAGGATAACGCCTGTTCTAAGATGCTTAGAAATATAAATGGTATTTTTAGATTTGCGGCTAAATTGGGCAATCGACGCATTAAAGATATGTTGACAATTTATGAGATGCGATGCGTCACCGCAGCTCTTTATGGGGCAGGTGTTTGGGGTCACCTTCAAGGTAATATATTACAACAAACTGAAAATTCGTTTTAAAACGTTTACTTTGTGTCCCTTCATCTGCCTCTACGGAATTGATCCACCGTGAGGTGGGCATCAAATATATTTCAGACCTGGCTTCAACACGACCCCTTGTATTATGGAAATCTATATGGTCAAAAGAGGAAACATTATTTACTCAATCTATTATACGGGACTGCCTCAAATTGGAGAATTGTTTAAGAATACCCTGGCTTAACTATATTATTTATTGGTTTAAATCTTTATTTAATTGTGACATTAGATTGGATCCTGGGTGTACTCTCTCTGTTGCTAGAGCTGAGATTAAACTAACCATGCTAGCGAATAAAATAGAGGCTCGTTCACGTGTTATTAAGAATCAATCAACCTTCCTCTTTATTCGCAATTGGACCTTAAACAGGGTTTTCAAACTTATTTGTCAGCCGTGACTAGAGTATCACATCGATTTGTGCTGACACGTTTAAGATTGGGTATTGTACATCATCTTGTTAATTTTCCAATTATGAACCAGTGCTCTGTTCATGTATGCCCATGTGATGGAGTCTCAAGACAAAGCTGCTGCCATATGTTATTATTCTGTATATTTTATTCTCATCTTAGGAGATTTTATTTAAAACCCTTTTTTCTACACTACAACATAAGATCTACTACAGATGCCTTGAATTTGCTCTTCAGATTGGATGACCCACGATTATGCTTTTATTTAGCTACATTTCTTCTGAAATCTATTAGTATTAGGAAATCTATGACTATTGACATCTGATTGTGTGTTTTAAGGGTATCATGTAATTATATGTAATTATATGCATTTGCACTTTTGAATTAGGATAATGTATGATCCAGTAAATGTTTGGACCCTTATGTGAATTATGCACTTGCACTTTGTATCTGTAATAACATGTTTACGCACCTTGATGTATTCGCACTTTTTATCCCACTGTTTTATACCTTTTTGGATTTTCTTGTAGATTGAGCTTTTTTATGTCTGTATTGCTTATATGGTTGATTTATTTAACCAAATAAAAGCTCTAAAATCGAAATCGAATCGCATTTGGATTTTTCAGCTTTTAGATCTGGCGAGTACCATGGGGCAGACGGTCGACGCTGTGAGAGGCCATGGGTTTTGAAAGGGATTGTTGCGTCCAGTGCTGTCGTAAAGGCAGAGTTAAAGCCTTCCAGCATCTTAGATATGTCAGAGTTACCATCTGGGGGTTTGGGGATAAAAACCTCCCTTAAGGTCCCTTGATGTGGGTGATCAAGCTCTACATATTACACAGCTAATGCTTTAGACAATGTTGAAGCTGTGTTTATTAACAGATCACAATGTCACCCAGCGGTGGCTCCTCTGCTAAGGCAGAGGAGCGTCGCCTCACACGAAAAATAAAATGATAATTGTTGGACTTGGCCTTTTTGCAGGGACATCCCTAAACTTTTTGCCTTTCTCCTAGCCATTTTTCAGACATGGTGTTGGTGGTTTTAGGACTCTGGGCACTTTAGCACTGCTGTCCAGTGTAAAGTGCGTGTGCTCTCTGTGATAAATGTGGTAAGATTGGTCTACACCTGTTTGGCCAATTTAATTTACCTGTGAGTCCCTTGTAAAGTGGTATCTCCTATACCCAGGGCTGGTAGATTAAATGCTACTGGTGGGCTTGCAGCGCTAATTGCGCCACCCACCAAAGTAGCCTTTCAAACCTATCTCAGGCCTCTGCCATTGCAGGGCCTGTGCGCGCAGTGTTACTGCCGCTGTGACGTGGCACCTAAAGTGTGTGCCATGTTCGTGACCCCCCTTTTTACTACATGTCAGTCACCCCTAAGGTAGGCCCTAGCTAGCCCTATGGGCAGGGTGCATTGTAGGTAAAAGATAGGACATGTACCTTAAGTGTGTGACATGTCCTGGTAGTGACAAACAGCCATTTTGGTTTCTCACTACTGTGGGGCTGCCCTCCCATAGGAATGCATTGGGGATTCCCTGATAAGTGTTTCAGTGGTAATTCCTGATATGAGAGGCGCAGCATGGTCAAGTTTGGTATATTTGGAATAGTGATAATAAATGCTGCGCAATTGTGTGCGCAGATTTATTATAACTATTTTAGAAATGCCACTTTTAGAAGTTGGCATTTCTGTGTGCTATGTGTCTGTCTGCCGGATGTGAATTGCATGTCTGGCTTGTGAGTGACAGGGGCTGGGAGGTGTGTGTGGCTCCAGGAGGGGCAGGGTGAGTCAGCGCTAGGCTGAATGGGACATCTACATTTTGAGTAGTGGGAGGAGAAGTCCCTGGTCCCTGAATAGGGCTGTGCCTAGCCTGTACAATGCTGGCTCCACCCCCCTGTGGTTGTCTGATGACTAGCCCCCACCAGACAAAGGGGAAGAGGAGCTTGGAAAACAAAGTGCTCCAATTCCCCCCTGAACCAGTTTTGGCCGGTTCCCCTAAAGCCCTGTATTGCAGACAAAGGAAAATGTCCTATAAATGTAGGGGCTGTGACCCCATGAGGGGGTTCAGTTCTGCTTGGGTGCTGTTCCTGACTTGCTGGGGGCTCGCTGCTGCTGGGGCCCAGGAGGGACCGCCATGGGGGGCTTGCCTCCCTGCTGGAGGGCCCCGTGTGCTGGGCTCCCTGGGCCCAGCTATGCCCCTTGGACCCTGAAGGACTCTTGCGCCATGGGAGTGCTTTACTTCTAAATTCCAGGGGAAGAGGAGCGTGTGGGCCTTGCAGCGCTGAGCTGCAACTTGTGTGGGAGGGAATCCCGACATGGGGATCCCCCCCACCATTGATGCCAGGAGAAGGAAGGAGCCGGTGGCTGCAGCACGAGGCTGTGAGGAAACCCCGGCGTGTGGGATTCCCCCTGCGCTGTTTGTTGGAGCGGGAGCCCACCCCGCGTTTTGCCTTATCGCCGCGGGTGCCCACCCTGCATTTGCATCTACTTTAGTGGGAGCCCACCCCGCTGTGTTATGCCTTTGCGGGAGCCTACCCCGCTGTTTTATGTTTTTTGATGGCGGGTGCCCACCTTGCAATTGTCTTTGACTTATAGCGGGTGCCCATCCCGCATTGCACCGCTAACTGGAGGAGCTGCCGGGCCGCTGCTAGTGCGACCCGGAAGACAGGCAAGTTGCCTGGTTGTGGGCGGGCCGACCGGAAGCTGACAGGGCCGCCCAATCGCAGCGCGGCTGCAGCGGAAGTCAGGCTGTGGTAGCCTGGATGTGGGCGGGGGCTCCCGTAAGCTGGAGGGAGCCCCGCGTGAGGCCGCAGAGATCGCCGGTGGCCGAGAGAGAGATCACCGGTGCGCCTGAGAGAGAGCGGGGCTCCCATGAGCTGAGTGGAGCCCCGCTTGGCCATCCCAAGAGTGCCGGTGCCCGGGGAATGGCCAAGGGAAGACCCGAAGAGTCCAGCAGAGAGCTCTGGTGAGTGGGGCTGCCCCCCAGTGAGCAACGTCGGCGCTCCCAGAGGCACCGGGGCGCCTGAGCCGATTTCCTTTTGGGGCAATCCTGGTGCCAGAGTCCCGGAGTGGGGCTGAGAGGCACGTTGGTGCCAGCGTCTGTTGTTGCTTCCAGCTGCCCCATGAGAGAAGGGGCAGCTGCCACGTTTGGGGGCCCATTGGATTTAGAGAGTCCCAGAGAGGGGCTCAGGCGGCACAGTGAGTGCCAGTGGCCACAGTCTCTTCACACCTGCCCAGCAATTAGTGGGCAGCTGCAACGTTTAGGCCAGTGCAGGGGCGCACGTTGTGATTGCTGCAGTGGCAGCCCTGACATTGGGACATAGGGCATTTGAGCCCTACGCGAAGGCCAGTTGGCCAGGGGTCATAGGTAGGATGGTGAAAGGGCGCAAGGCCCTAGGGTGATGTATGCACCTGGTAGTGGTGTTACTGCAGTGCACTACTGAGTTCCTGCCTGATATATATTATGTGCCAAATGTGATTTATGCATCCTGGTTTATGCCTCTAATGATGTTTATGCTCATGAGGTTATCGCATAATGGGTTTCTGCTGGTGAGGCCTAATGCGTAATATGTTTATGCTTAGGAGGGTGTCTATGCTAATGAGCTTTTGGCCTAATGTGATTTATTGCCTAATGTCATGTTATGATGTTTTGGGGTAGTGCCTATTTGGGTAATGTGTTTATGCTTATGAGGTTTGGGCCTAATGTGGGTTCATGTCTAATGCTAATGTGATAATGCTTAGGTCATTATTGTACCAGTAGTTACTGGTTGTGTTTTACATTTACTTACCTGTTCTGATGGTTCTGACCGTGGCCCGATTGGCCTGGTCCTGTATATAATTCCCCTGTGAATATTGCCTGTGCCAGTTGGCACAGTGTACATGTGTGATTCTGTTTCTAATGTGTTTATGATAATACAAAGGCTATTTTTTATATAACCTTGTGTGGAGTTCCTTTTGTAGTGTGCCTAGTGTGTTGCTGATGTGTGTGTGTGTTGCGCAAACGCTTTACACATTGCCTCCGGGATAGGCCTGACTGCTCGTGCCAAGCTACCAAGGGGGTGAGCAGGGGTTATCTTGGGTGTGTAACTCCCTTGCCCTGACTAGAGTGGTGGTTTCTGCCTGGCTTTGGCGCAAGCCTTAGCCAACCAGAAATCCCATTTCTAACATTGGTTGTCAGCGGTGAGGATAGGACTTGCGTTTGCGCAGTACCACAGCGACAACTGGTTGCACTACAAACTCTGCATTTAGATAATCACATGTTTGGGGATTATTTTTACTGATTTTGTTTTCTCCTCAAGAGTGTCATTTTTAAATGGTGTTTTCTGCGCTTTTATTTTGGTGGCAGAAGAGAGAAATGACAGGGCGAGGACGCCAGTAGGTGGGGAGGATCCCATAGATAGGGAGTCCCTTGCTGGGTCCAGTGCCGGGGCAGTGCCCCATCCCTTTCCCTGTCCCCGGAGGAGTGGGTGGATAGGAGGGAAGAAAGGGAGTGTGGAGGAGAAAAAGTTAGCTCTGGAGGGTAGTTTATCCCCTGAGTTCAGTTTGAGTTGTCTGGATTCACCAGTAAGGGTGGGATCCACTGGTGGCAGCAATATGGTGTCCAGTGCAGGAAGTCCCATTCCCCGTTCCCAGAGTATGGTACCTGGTTCCCAGTAAGAGGGGTACAGGTTGAGATTCAGGGGCAGTAAGGAACTGTCTCACCAGTCTTGGGGAGTTTGTGGATGAATGTTGTGATGCACTGGACGAATGGGTGCTGGTTAGCACGGCAAATGATTTTGAAGGGCTGTTCAATCTGTGTGTCAGAGAGCACTTGTTCAGTAATTGTTTTCCGAGGTTGCGCCAACACCTGTTGGGGTGTAAGTTCTCTGACCCCAGGGAGCTTGCGACGAGAGGCAGACCTCTGGCTGTGTGCTAGAGGGTCTGAAGAGGCATTGGGGAGTGATTCCAAAAGTAGTGGCTTGGGTATCTTCCGGTCCTGTGTGGTGGAAGAGGTTCAGTGTAGCCCAGCTAGGTCCCAGTGGAATGGGAGGGGTGTAGGGGCTCACGTCCTGTCTCAGTGGAGACGGAGTGAGTGTGGGACGGTGTGTCCCACGGTGGCCCGAAACCCAGTCTCAGGGCCTGGAGGGTTCCCTAAGGGAGCGCCAGGTCAGGGCCTAGGCTGTACTTGTAGGCCATTTGAGGAGGATCTCCCAGTGTCTAGAGGACGTGGAGTGTCTGTAACTAGAGCTCCAGCGGTCCTGGTGTCTGGCGGTACCGCTCCAGTTGGGAGGGTGCAGAAGTCCAGAGTGAGGGGTGAGAGGGGGATGTGTTCCCCAGTGGGAGAACCAGTGGGTCAGGGACCAGCCATAAGGGCTGAGTCTCCTAGAAGTGACCATGGTGACACCACTTCGATCCTGGGGGATCTTCGCGCACTGTCAGACGGACAGGGGTCGGGAGATCTGCGCCAGGCAGACTATCACGCAACACGTGAGTCGTGTTACCCTCGGGGGAGTGCTGTGTGCGCCCCCAGAAGTCCTGGCGTGCCAGGCAAAGTGCTCAGCTGCGGGGTTTAGCTCCAAGGTTGGGGAGGCCAGGTTCAGGTTCGGCCTGACCTGGAGGGAAGGATGACTGTAAACAGTGTCCTGACCGGTTTGGTCTCCAGAGGTACCATTCCAGTTGGGAGGGTGCGGAACTCAGGAAAGGGGTGCAGAGGGAGTCCTCGCCTCTGACCCTGGTGCAACCTGAGGGTTTAGACCCTAGGTTGGGAGACTAGGAAACTTCCAGGTCAAGAAGGAATCTCTGCCAAAGTGGATCAGCTGAAGATACTGAGGAGACTGCCCTTGCTGTGTGTTCTGGGGCTCACCTGCAGTTTGTTGTTTCCACTGAGGAAGAGGAAAGGGGACTTTGCTGTGTGCTGTGTCCCCCCACCTGCTTGAAGAGGGACTTTGCTGTGTGCTGTGTACCTCCGAAGTGAAATAGTTTCCATGGGCCTGAGTGAGCTGTCCTCCTGTTGGAAGTTCAGCTGGAAGGAGAGTTGTGTTCTGAGGGTGCCTCTCCAAGGAGGATGGTACGGAACCCCAGAAGAAGAGGTAGGGGAGGAGAGCCTCACCCGTGACTTCTGGTCAGCCTGAGGGTGCGGACCCTAGGTTGGAGGATCAGTGGCAGTTTGGAACTGCCCTGATGGGAGGAAGAGTGGAGAATGGCTACTATGTGCCAGGGGCTACCGCCCCCCACTCTGTGGATTGGCAAGGACCAGTGACATCTGGGTGGCCTATGGGCCTGGTCCTGGCCGTGGACAGCTAGGGAGTACCAGTGGGGTAACCTAGTTGGTCCTGAGAGCTTTTTGACAGAGGGAACCATGTGTGTTCAGAGTGGCGTAGAACTGGAGGGTGTCCCTGCAGTTGCGGGCCTGCGTCCGTGTTCTATCGCCCAAGGCAGGGAAGCCCATCAAGGTGGTGATTGGTCTACCCTGCGTTTTGGCTGGAAGGGGGTTGTGTTGGACTTGGCCTTTTTGCAGGGTCATCCCTAAACTTTTTGCCTTTCTCCTAGCCATTTTTCTGACATGGGGATGGTGGTTTTAGGACTCTGGGCACTTTAGCACTGCTGTCCAGTGTAAAGTGCGTGTGCTCTCTGTGATAAATGTGGTAAGATTGGTCTACACCTGTTTGGCCTATTTAATTTACCTGTGAGTCCCTTGTAAAGTGGTATCTCCTATACCCAGGGCTGGTAGATTAAATGCTACTGGTGGGCTTGCAGCGCTAATTGCGCCACCCACCAAAGAAACCTTTCAAACCTATCTCAGGCCTCTGCCATTGCAGGGCCTGTGCGCGCAGTGTTACTGCCGCTGTGACGTGGCACCTAAAGTGTGTGCCATGTCCGTGACCCCCCTTTTTACTACATGTCAGTCACCCCTAAGGTAGGCCCTAGCTAGCCCTATGGGCAGGGTGCATTGTAGGTAAAAAGATAGGACATGTACCTTAAGTCTGTGACATGTCCTGGTAGTGACAAACAGCCATTTTGGTTTCTCACTACTGTGGGGCTGCCCTCCCATAGGAATGCATTGGGGATTCCCTGATAAGTGTTTCAGTGGTAATTCCTGATATGAGAGGCGCGGCATGGTCAAGTTTGGTATATTTGGAATAGTGATAATAAATGCTGCACAATGGTGTGCGCAGATTTATTATAACTATTTTAGAAATGCCACTTTTAGAAGTTGGCATTTCTGTGTGCTATGTGTCTGCCTGCCTGATGTGAATTGCATGTCTGGCTTGTGAGTGACGGGCTGGGAGGTGTGTGTGGCTCCAGGAGGGGCAGGGTGAGTCAGCGCTAGGCTGAATGGGACATCTACATTTTGAGTAGTGGGAGGAGAAGTCCCTGGTCCCTGAATAGGGCTGTGCCTAGCCTGTACAATGCTGGCTCCGCCCCCCTGTGGTTGTCTGATGACTAGCCCCCACCAGACAAAGGGGAAGACGAGCTTGGAAAACAAAGTGCTCCAAATCCCCCCTGAACCAGTTTTGGCTGGTTCCCCTAAAGCCCTGTATTGCAGACAAAGGAAAATGTCCTATAAATGTAGGGGCTGTGACCCCATGAGGGGGTTCAGTTCTGCTTGGGTGCTGTTTCTGACTTGCTGGGGGCTCGCTGCTGCTGGGGCCCAGGAGGGACCGCCATGGGGGGCTTGCCTCCCTGCTGGAGGGCCCTGTGTGCTGGCCTCCCTGGACCCAGCTATGCCCCTTGGACCCTGAAGGGCTCTTGCGCCATGGGAGCGCTTTACTTCTAAATTCCAGGGGAAGAGGAGCGTGTGGGCCTTGCAGCGCTGAGCTGCAACTTGTGTGGGAGGGAATCCCGACATGGGGATTCCCCCCACCATTGATGCCAGGAGAAGGAAGGAGCCGGTGGCTGCAGCGCGAGGCTGTGAGGGAACCCCGGCGTGTGGGATTCCCCCTGCGCTGTTTGTTGGAGCGGGAGCCCACCCCGCGTTTTGCCTTATCGCCGCGGGTGCCCACCCTGCATTTGCATCTACTTTAGCGGGAGCCCACCCCGCTGTGTTATGCCTTTTGCGGGAGCCTACCCCGCTGTTTTATGCTTTTTGATGGCGGGTGCCCACCCCGCAATTGTCTTTGACTTATAGCGGGTGCCCCCCCCGCATTGCACCGCTAACTGGAGGAGCTGCCGGGCCGCTGCTAGTGCGACCCGGAAGACAGGCAAGTTGCCTGGTTGTGGGCGGGCCGACCGGAAGCTGACAGGGTTGCCCAATCGCAGCGCGGATGCAGCGGAAGTCAGGCTGTGGTAGCCTGGATGTGGGCGGGGCTCCCGTAAGCTGGAGGGAGCCCCACGTGAGGCCGCAGAGATCGCCGGTGGCTGAGAGAGAGATCACCGGTGCGCTTGAGAGAGAGCGGGGCTCCTGTGAGCTGAGTGGAGCCCTGCGTGGCCATCCCAAGAGTGCCGGTGTCCGGGGAATGGCCAAGGGAAGACCCGAAGAGTCCAGCAGAGAGCTCTGGTGAGTGGGGCTGCCCCCCAGTGAGCAGCGTCGGCGCTCCCGGAGGCACCGGGGCGCCTGAGCCGATTTACTTTTGGGGCAATCTTGGTGCCAGAGTCCCGGAGTGGGACTGAGAGGCACGTTGGTGCCAGCGTCTGTTGTTGCTTCCAGCTGCCCCATGAGAGAAGGGGCAGCTGCCACGTTTGGGGGCCCATTGGATTTAGAGAGTCCCAGAGAGGGGCTCAGGCGGACCAGTGAGTGCCAGTGGCCACAGTCTCTTCACAGCTGCCCAGCAATTAGTGGGCAGCTGCAACGTTTAGGCCAGTGCCGGTGCGCACGTTGTGATTGCTGCAGTGGCAGCCCTGACATTGGGACATAGGGCATTTGAGCCCTGCGAGAAGGCCAGTTGGCCAGGGGTCATAGGTAGGATGGTGAAAGGGCGCAAGGCCTTAGGGTGATGTATGCACCTGGTAGTGGTGTTACTGCGGTGCACTACTGAGTTCCTGCCTGATATATATTATGTGCCAAATGTGATTTATGCACCCTGGTTTATGCCTCTAATGATGTTTTTGCTCATGAGGTTATCGCATAATGTGTTTCTGCTGGTGAGGCCTAATGCGTAATATGTTTATGCTTAGGAGGGTGTCTATGCTAATGAGCTTTTGGCCTAATGTTATTTATTACCTAATGTCATGTTATGATGTTTTGGGGTAGTGTCTATTTGCGTAATGTGTTTATGCTTATGAGGTTATTGCATAATGTGTTTATGCTGGTGAGGCCCATTGCGTAATGTGTTTATACTGATGAGGTTTGGGCCTAATGTGGGTTCATGTCTAATGCTAATGTGATAATGCTTAGGTCATTATTGTACCAGTAGTTACTGGTTGTGTTTTACATTTACTTACCTGTTCTGATGGTTCTGACCGTGGCCCGATTGGCCTGGTCCTGTATATAATTCCCCTGTGAATATTGCCCGTGCCAGTTGGCACAGTGTACATGTGTGATTCTGTTTCTAATGTGTTTCTGATAATACAAAGGCTATTTTTTATATAACCTTGTGTGGAGTTCCTTTTGTAGTGTGCCTAGTGTGTTGCTGCTGTGTGTGTGTGTTGCGCAAACGCTTTACACATTGCCTCCGGGATAGGCCTGACTGCTCGTGCCAAGCTACCAAGGGGGTGAGCAGGGGTTATCTTGGGTGTGTAACTCCCTTGCCCTGACTAGAGTGGTGGTTTCTGGCTGGCTTTGGCGCAAACCTTAGCCAACCAGAAATCCCATTTCTAACAATAATAACATAACGTTATTATCATTTTATTTTTACGGTACTGGCCCAGTTTTGTTTAAGGGGCGGGGCTGGGCAGGGAGCCAGCATGGGAGGAGTGATATGTGCACTTAAGTGCGGATGACGATTTGACCGGCCGTTTCGGGCCGGCCAAATCGTCATGCACACTTTGCATGTTCTCCACTCAGGCTGTATTACAGCCTTTGTGGAGAACATGCCTAGGCTCCCGCTGCCTGTCTGAGCACCGAACCATGGCGCTCAGACCAATCACGACACTGCTATCAGCAGCGTCGTGATTGGCTGGGATAGACTGGGAGCCGACGGAAGAAGAACGGAGGAGAGGCGGCAGCCAGGTAAGTGCAATTTTGTTTCTTTTTTTTTAACCCACTCCCACCTGCCCCCGCCCATTCTACCATCACTGCCCCATAGCAGCCACCACTGGTGTCACGTTTGGTTTTCAGACAGATCAAGTATGCCTTCGTTGCTGCATAATTTGTGTTGACTCTGGCCACGTGTCTGTGATTTGAAATGTTGGTACACTTGATGCACAACAAGGAGACTGAGGAGGAACGTTTTCCATTATATACAAAGTCAAAATGTTTATTGAGGAATCATTTACACATAAGTGCTATTGTTATTTTTTAGTGCTCATAAATATGTAAATTAAAGGATACAAACGAATAATTAAGTGACAATGTGTCTGACTTTGGAAAAAAACGTACTTACTTGGCGTGCCTAGAAATAAGAAAACATTAATAATGTCTCTACCATCAAGTTTTGGGTTTGCAGTACAAACCCAAAGACTCGATCACACGGACTTGGCTGACATTTAAATGGACTATTTCCTGAACTGAAACTCAGTATTTCCATAGGAGAGCAGGTTTTAAGGGAGAAAAGAAATTAGGTGAACTAAAGGTTACCCTCTACGAAAAACACAATCATTCTATTTCTAGCACTGCCAGGAAGGAAGGAACAATGGAAATAATAATGCATGGAACAGGAAAAAATAAATAGCTTGCAAGAATGGAACACTGAGCTCTTTAGAATAACATGAATAGATCATTTAATAGCGTTCATTATTGAACAACAGGAGGACGAATAAGGAGAGACTGTTTAGAACTTGATATAAAAACTCTCAGTTGGTAAGATTATTGACCTACTTAATTAATGGATTATTTTTTTATTTTTCAAGTGTAGTCCTTAACTGAGAACTCTCAGCATTAACTCAGAATCCCATACTGTACAACTAGGCTTGGGGCATGATGGGAAAGGTTTTTACGCGTTCTGGCGTAACATCAGAATGGTAGTTTTCCTTTTAATAGTGTTTCCTTGCTGACTCTCCATGGAGTGGTCCAGATGTGCTAACCTACTGCCTTTGATTGGCGAGAGCTCTTTGCCTTTCTTATATTGTAATGTCATTTCCTGGTTGCTTTTGAAGGTTGAATTACTGTCCTCCAACCAGCAGAGGTCACTCTAGCAGGACTCACTATCACAACATGTGCCTGACAATTTCTTCCACCATTTACACTCTACAGCACAGATTTGTTGTCAAATGAAATATCCCACCTCTGAGGTCATCAGCAGAGAAGCACATGCACACATGCCACGGATCAAGTACCACAGACTCGAATAGGAAAACATAAGCCTGAATCCCACCAAATCCGCCGGAAACATGAAAGTTTTGGTGAACTCTGCTTCATGTGTCCTACTAACCCAGGAGGTCCAGAAGAATTTTGTTGTGCGGCCGAGGATTTGTATGGTGCTCTGTGTTCGCTGCTGGAATATAATGATCTAAGGTGAGCCCCAAATCGGTTGGGAGCATTTGAATCATGTTTTATTGTCTTCCTTCGTGAATGTGGTGAGAGTGGTGAGCAACAAAATATGTGCAGACACAGTGCACAGGAGCAGAGGTACGGAGGGGGGCCTATACCTCTGCTCGGGTACAGAGGACACCCCCATTAAGAAAAAAAAACTTGGGCACAAGGAAGACTCCCTCACGCACCTAAAAATACTAAAAATAGAAAAAGGCGGACCATTGAAGCCCGACTTCTCATCCAGGTTGCGGTTCGCCCCCCCCAAAAAAAAATAGAAACAAAAAAGCCACTCTTCCAGTTGAAATTCAGAAAAGTGGCAATAAATAAAAATAAAAGGTGCAAAAGGCAATTGAGAGATGGGAAGCAGAAAAGGAACATGAGACAGGCATATCTCCGCAGGACAAACACCCACCAAAGAGCAAGTCATTATGAGCCCTGTAGTGAAAAGTTTGCATACTGTATGGTTTTGCCTCTCTATAGGTACATCGGTATTTCTGTTCAGGTTGATTTTCAGCTACTTTATTTAAGACTTGTAATGTCACAGCAGAGCTAAGGTTTATATGTTGATGAGAGGCAGCCTTTTCTTGCCTTGACGTCCGCATCTGTGCTGTCCTGCTTGCTTATGACATTGCCCAGTTAGGTGAAGGCCTCAACCTCTTCCAGTGCATCACCTGCAAGAGTGACTGCAGTTGTGCTGGCTGTGTTAGCCTACAGGATGTTGGTTTACCCCTGTGGATGAGGTCAAGTTGTACTGATGTGGCTGCCACTTTGTTGGTCTTCTCTTGCATCTGCAGATGGGTATGGGAGAGTAGGCCTAGGTCATCTGCAAAGTCTAGTTCTTCGAGCTACGTCCAAGGTGTCCACTGGATCCCATTCCTTCTCCTTGCTGTGAATGTCTTCATGATCGAGCCAATGGCTAGCAGGAAGAGAAAAGGCGAGAGCAAACAACCCTGGCAGACTCTGGTCCTCACTTTGAAGGCTTCTGTGAGTTGTCCTCCATGGACTATCTTGCAGGTCATTCCCTTGTAAGACTTCCTGATGATTCTTATGAGTTTATCAGGCACACTGTAGTGGCGGAAGAGTTTCCAAGGGGTCTCTCTGTCCACGCTGTTTAATGCCTTCTCATATTCGATGAAGTTGGCATAGAGGGAGGAGTTCCAGTCCATCGACTGCTCAAAGATGATGCTCAATGATGATGCGCAGTGTTGCAATCTGGTCTGTGCAGGATCTATCTTTGCGGAAGCCAGCTTACTGGTCTTGCATCTGAGCGTCGACTTGTGCCTTTATTCTGTTCAGGATGACTCTGTTGAACACTTTGCCTGGGGTTGATAGAGGAGTTATCCCTCTATAGTTTGCGTAGTTTCTTCAGGTCACCTTTCTTGGGGATCTTGATCAGATATCCCACCTTCCAGTCTGACAGCACCTTTTCCTCTTCACAAATCCTTCCAAACATGGAGTAGAACATGTCAGTGAAATTGCTCTCCCACCCCGGCAGCTCCACCATCAAGTGAGGCCCTCCTGAGCCCCTGCACTCTCGAGTGTTGGTGTTCGAGGCCCTCCTCCACCCGCAGGTTATACTTGCGCCTCATCCCTGGTGGTCCAGTGGACCTCTGTCTCCTTCTCTCGATCCGCTTTTCCTCTCCGTTTTCACTCGTTTTTTTACCCTCATTTCAAGCTCTCCCTTTCACTCTCCTTCTATCTCTTTCATCCACTTTTCTTGCACTTTTTTGCTTTATTCCCCTTTTATTCCACTCTTTTCCCTGGTGGTCCAGTGGACCTCTGTCTCCTTCTCTCGCTCTGCTTTTCCTCTCCGTTTTTACTCATTTTTTACCCTCATCTCAAGCTCTCCATTTCACTCTCCCTCTATCTCTTCATCCACGTTTCTTGCACTTTTCTGCTTTATTCCCCTTTTATTCCACTCCTTTCCCTTTTTTAGACCGTTTTCCCCGCCGCTGCTGCCCCCGCGGTCCCTCCCCCCCAGCACGACCAGCACGACCGGCCCAATCCAGTTCCCCTCCCCGCCTCCCAGCTGTCCAGCCCTCCCCGACCCCTACTTAATGGCGGCCGCACAGCGGACACGCGCAGCGGGCGTGCCGCTGGCGCGCCAAAGGCAAGCCGTCTGCGCCCGTCCGCGACCCGACCACGACCAGCACCAGGAACACTGGACCTCCGCACCGCCAACGCTATGACCCAACGGCACTCCACGCACTCAAGGCCGCAACAACAACTGCAAGCTAGCATCACCAGCTGACACCCATGGACCCTTCAGCTGTCACAGCTGCCGGCACACCTGCAGCACCACCAGGAATACAGACCCAGCACAACCCGCCCGCAAGAACACACCCGAACCGAAGACCCTGCAATGCATCCTCCTCAACGTCCGATCACTCCACAAACACGCCACCGAAATCTGGGACCTCCTCGACAGCACCACCCCGGACGTAGCATTCTTCACCGAAACCTGGACAAACACCACCTCGGGACCGGACATCGCCATCGCCATTCCCCAAGGATACAAGATCTCCAGGAAGGACCGCCCCACCCGCCCGGGAGGAGGAATCGCCATCGTCCACAAATCCACCCTCCGCCTGAGCACACTTTCCGACGAGCCCACAGACCTGATGGAACACCTTCACTTCAAGATACTCGCCAGCCCTACCACCACCCTCCGGGGAACCCTCATCTACCGACCCCCTGGACCCCGCGGACCATTCGCCAACTCCATCACGGACATCATCTCCCCGCATACCATCGCATCCACCAACTACACCCTGCTGGGAGACCTCAACTTCCACCTCGACAACCAACTGGATCCCAACACCACATCCCTCCTGGACAACCTCCACAACATTGGACTCCGCCAGATCGTGACCGAACCCACGCACTCAGCAGGACACACCCTCGACCCCCTCTTCACCACAGGAAACTCCATCACTTTCAGCCACACCACCGAACTCCCATGGACAGACCACAGATGCGTCCACTTCACCTTCAGAACACCCACCATCCACAGACACCAGCACCTGCTCCCACGAAGAAACTGGACCAAAATCACCGACGACCAGCTCACCTCCTCACTCAGCAACTCCACCCCAACCATTGCGGAAGACGACGACCCCAACACCGCAGCCCGAACTCTGCACAGATGGATCTCCGACAGCGCCAACACCATAGCCCCCCTCAAGAAAAACAACAACACTCACGCCAAGAAAGCCAGATGGTTTACCACCGAATTTCGAGAGTCCAGACGCACGTGCTGCCGCCTCAAAAAGGTCTGGAGGTACTCCAAATCCACAGAGGCCCACAACGACTTCAGAGCTGCCACCAACGCCCACCACCAACTCATCAAAAAAACGAGAAAAAAAGCAATTGAAGACAAAATCTCCACACACGCGCACAACAGCAAAGAACTCTTCAGCATCATCAAGGAGTTCGCCCAACCCACCAGCGAGTCTACTCACATCCCTCCCTCACCAGACCTCTGCAACAAACTCAGCACCTTCTTCCACCTCAAAATCAAGAACATTTACGACAACTTCGACGAAGACAACCAACACACTGAACCCTCACCAGCCACCCCCGACACCCTGAAGCCAACGATTGACAACTGGACAGCCCTCACCACCGAAGACACACTGAAGACAATGAAGTCAATCCACTCCAGGGCCCCCACGGGCCCCTGCCCCCACCACATCGTCAACAGAGCCACCGACACCATCGCACCCATGCTCCGCCACACCATCAACCGCTCCCTGACGAACGCCTCATTCCCCGACGACTGGAAACACGCCGAGATCATCCCCCTCCTGAAGAAGCCCTCGGCGGACCCCACCGACCTCAAGAACTACAGATCCATCTCCCTGCTCCCGTTCCCAGCGAAAGTAATTGAGAAAGCCATCAACAGCCAACTCGCCACCTTCATCGAAGAGCACAACATCCTCGACTCCTCCCTATACGGCTTCAGAAAAAACCACAGCACAGAAACCACCCTCCTCGCTGCAACAGATGACATCCGCTCCCTACTGGACAGAGGAGAAACAGTAGCCCTCATCCTCCTCGACCTCTCAGCGGTGTTCGACACAGTCTCTCACCGCACCCTAATACGCAGATTCCACGACGCAGGGATCCGGGACAAGGCCCTCGACTGGATCCACTCCTTTCTCTCTGGCAGAACGCAGCGGGTCAGACTCCCCCCTTTCCTCTCAGACCCTACACCTACCACCTGCGGAGTCCCCCAGGGGTCCTCCCTCAGCCCTACGCTCTTCAACGTCTACATGGCTCCGCTCGCCCCCATCATCAGAACCCACGGACTCAACATTGTGTCATACGCAGACGACACCCAACTCATTCTTTCCTTATCCAACGAACCCAACACCGCCAGACACAACTTTCAAGAAGGCATGGAAGCCGTCGCCAAATGGATGAAAAGCAGCTGCCTACAACTCAACACCGACAAAACAGAAGTACTCATCATGGGCCGAAACCCCGACGCCTCGAACGACACCTGGTGGCCCCACGCCCTCGGAAGCCCACTCACCCCCATGGACCACGCACGCAACCTTGGAATCATCCTGGACTCCGAGCTCAAAATGGACCGCCAGATCAACTCCGTCGCATCCTCCTGCTTCCACACCCTCCGCCTCCTACGTAAGACCTTCAAATGGATCCCCCTCGAGCACAGAAAGACCGTCACTCACGCCCTCGTCACCAGCAGACTCGACTCCGGCAACGTACTCTACGCCGGAATAAAAAAAAACCTCACCCGCAAGCTACAAAACATCCAGAACGCCGCCGCAAGACTGGTCCTCAACCTGCCAAGACACTGCCACATCTCCCAGCACCTGCGCACACTCCACTGGCTCCCCATCGAGGCTAGAATCACCTTCAAGATTCTCACCCACACACACAAGGTCCTCCACGACACCGGACCAGCATACCTGACCAGCCGACTCAAATTCCACGCACCCCAAAGGACCCTACGATCAGCCCAGATCTCCTACGCCGTGGTCCCCCGCACCAGAAAGACCAGATTGGGAGGCCGCTCCTTCTCCTTCCTCGCGGCCAGAGCCTGGAACGCCCTTCCGCTCCACCTCAGACAGACAACATCGCTCCCCATCTTCGCGAGAAACCTCAAAACCTGGCTCTTCGACAGACCCCCTCCTTGATGTACTGGAACCTGCACCCCCCCCAGCGCCTTGAGACCCTTACGGGTGAGTAGTCACGCTTAACAAACATTGATTGATTGATTGATTACTGATGTTTCAATGTCTGTCTTCCGTGCCTCTGCAGGAATGTTGTCAGGTCCTGCTGCATATTTCATTTGTCAGATGTTTGAAGGCTTGCCGTATTTCTTCCTTGGTAGGTCTGCTGCAGTTGATTGGCAAGTGCTTGTCAGCGGACTGTATGTCTGCTAGACACTGTGGCTCGGGCTGGTTCAGCAGTTCTTCAAAGTGCCCCACCCATCTTTGTTGTTGGCCTTCGTTACCCATGATTGTCTTCACAGCTTTGTCTTTAACGGTCTTACTAGCTTGGTGTAACTGCTGGAGATTTTCGTTGTTATGTCGTAGAGTTCTTTCAAGTTTCCATGGCTTGCTGCTTCCTGGGCTTCTGTGACAAGACAGTCAATGAATCTTTGTTAGTCTGCTCTTAAGCTTCTCTTAGCTATCTTGTTGGTTTTGGTGTATTGAGCTTTCGCTTTTTCTTCTGTTGTTCTCTAGATGTTGACTGCAGCTTTCTTTTCCTTTCTTGCTTTCATATTGCAGAGAGTATCGGTGGAGATCCATCCTTTATGCTGGTTTTTGTTGGGACCCAGTACCTCCTGGTTGGTTGATGTCACTGTTTCTTTGATCTTCTCCCACTGGCTTCCTACTGGGTCTCTGTCGTCCTCTAGTTCTTGAAGGACTTGAAACTTGTTACTGTGGGTGACAGAGTATTCACTCAGTTTCTGTGCATTATTGAGGAGGGTGGTGTTATATCGCCGTTGGTGGTTTTTTAGTTCCATCCATGCTTTCTTCAGCTTTAGCTTTAGCCTGGGCATGACAAGGTGATGGTCTGACCTCATGTCCGCTTCTGTCATCACTCTCACATCTTGCAGGGACTTTTGGAACTTCTTGGCAATGCAGACATAGTCGATCTGATTCTCTGTTGAATGGTCTGGTGACACCCTCTTTGCCTTATGTATTCTTTTGTGTGGGAATACACTACCGCCTATCACCAAACTGTTCAGGGTACAGAGATCTGCTAGCCTTTCACCATTCTCGTTCATGTTGCCAAGGCCATGGGTGCCCATGACTTTTTCGTACCCAGTGTTTTCACTTCCAATCTTGGCATTGAGGTCCCACATCAGTATGGTGATGTCTCTCTCAAGGCATTTCTCCAGGATGGACTTGAGTCTGTTGTAAAACTGTTCTTATTCCTCTTCTTAGCTGTCGTTTGTAGGTGCATAGCACTGGATAACATTCATGTTGATCCTCTTTTTCGGTTTTTCTTTGTGCAGAAGGTCCCTGTTATGATTCTGGGACCGTGGGCTTCCCACCCAATCAGAGCTCTGTTGGCTGCTGGCTTTAGCATCAGTGCTACTCCCAGAGTATGTGGCGGCGGTCTCTTCCTCGTGTCCAGAATACAGCAGCATTCCTCCTGGAGCCAGTTTTTTTCTGCCCGGACTGTGTCCATCAAGTCTGACTGATGCCAAACTGAGAAAGGTTGCATTTTTACACCTCCACTGCCACTTGGGCTGTCTTGCCTGTCTCGTACATGGTACTCACATTCCATGTCCCGATGGTGAGGGTCTTGGTCGAAAGCAGGTGGATCGGGTTGGTCTCCTCCAGGGATCTCTGGCTTTTACCACAAGCTGTGCTAGCTCTCAGTGAAGGAGATTCCTCTCTCCCCAAGGCCAGGATGTCTTTTGGTTGACGTTTCTGTAGCTAGGATTTTTTTTTCATGGTGGGGTAGGTAGCCCCATGCATAACCCTTCTCCATTCGCAGCTGGGCTTGGGACTGGTCATGGCGGAGTTGTGATAAGGAACAGTTAAGATAATTTCTTTGACTGATGGGTGGAGTTTTCCAAATTTGTACCAGATTTACATTAAGTATGTGCATGGCAAAAGCTATGGAAGGAAGAAATTACTTGGGAATGGAGCAAAGAATTTAAAAAGCCACTATTGGGCTTAAAGAAGGACCTCCTTTTGTCACATTTATTATAGATTTGCATAGTTGAATGCAGAACCATGGTGAATTTCATTGGGCAGGGTTATGGTGCTTTATTGACTAGTGTAGAGGTTGTCAAAGAGGAACAGATTGGAATTGGCCTTATAAAATCTAGAATTATAATGAAACACAGATGAGTGCTGAAAGACAGTGTAACGGGCAGTGATGCACAGATGTGTTATGAGGGAATGAAGGAGGTTTTGTAAAATATGATGTAATACATTGTACAATGCTGTGCAATTCCAACACTAAATTTGCTGTTGCCTTAAACCTCATTCCTGCCAATGGTGCCTGACAAGTTGTGGATCCTTGACAATAAGATAAAGATATCCAGTACTATTATGCGCCTCTGCTCGCTTGATCCTTCAAACAACTCTTTCCCTCCATTGAAGCAGGCACAACAAACATTATTGCCTGCTTTTTAACTACATGCGATGTTACATCTACTATTAAACATGCTGTCATCACCCTTCGCTTGAACAAAACACAGCCAGAACTGATGACGTTGCCTAACTACTGGCCCACCTCTAAACTGCACTTCCTCAGCCACATATCAGCGAAATGGAGTCAACAAGAATATATAGAACATGACCATCATCTCTGGGGCCAGCCAACTCCCCTCCCCCTCATTGCAGTTATGCAATCAATCTTAGGAGATGGTTGATGTACCACCTATGTGGAAGAAGGCTATAGTTACCCCCTCTTTAAGAAATCTACAGCGGACCCTCTGGTCTTGAGTAATTACATGCCCATATCGCTCCTTCCATTTCCAGTCAAAATATTGGAGTGATATGTAAGCAGGAGGCTGTGCCAATGTCTGGAAACCCACTCTCTCCTAGAGGATGAACAATTTAGATTCAGACCCCGACATGGCACTATGAACTCTACTCGTCGCTATGGATGAGTTGCGGTTGAGGGTAGACAGTAGCCAGTTGACAGTCTTGATTATGCTTGACTTGTCGGCTGCTTTCGACACGGTCAACCACAAAATCCTTCTGGCCAGACTAGCTCCCTTTACTACTCCGAATTTCAAAGCCTGCGACTTGGAGTCCCACAGGGCTCAGCACTCAGCCCAATCCTGTTTTTTATCTTTATGAGGCCACTTAGCAATCTTTTATAAAGGCACATGGCATCAGGCTGGTCAATTATTCAGATGACACCCAGCTGATCCTGTCCCTCAGTAACAACCACAGGCTGTAGTAGCCGAATTCCAGAACTGCCTGTCGGACATTGTTAATTGTATTAACTTAAATGTTCTCAAGCTAAATGGGGATAATTCCCTTTCAACAGGAGAGGAGTTGTGGCCGTTGGGCACATTCCTCAATCTTGGGTTCTTATTTGATGACAAGTTATCTGTGAAGAGTCTGGTCACTAAAGTTGCAGGCACTTGTTTTGCACTCCGACGTAGCGTCAGAAAGGTGCTACCATTACTGCCTACCCAAGCTAAATCTTTCATCGTGGGCAGTGTCATACTTAGTAGGCTGGACTACTGCAGTGCCCTACTACTTGGAGCTCCTGAATACTTGATAAATAGACTACACAGAGTCCAAGTAGCAGCAGCTAAACTTGCTTTAAACAGACCCCGTAGATCCTCTGCATCCAATGCCCTGAAGGAGTTGCATTGGCTTCCTCTGAAGCAGAGGATCATCTTTAAAGCCATGTGCATTGTGTTTAAGGCATTACAGGCCAAGGGTCCTGTGCCGTTACAAGATAGACTGAAAGAATATACTCCTGGGAGATATCTTAGCTCGAAATAAATTTCGTAAATCAAGACAAGGTGGTTGAGCCTTTACAGTTAAAACGTCCCAGATGTGGAACAAACTGCCACCCTCCCTTAGGTCATTAATGGAACTGTTGCAATTTAGGAAAGCTCTGAAGACCTGGCTTTTCCCTAAATAATTCTGCCCTTGCTCATGTGCATTTTTCTTGTCCGCAGTACTGTGCCCGTACATAAGCTTAGCACCAGGATACCAGTTTGGTGACAGTTTGCACTTTACAAATGCTATAAATAAATAATTGTAAAATCTTACAACTCTAAAACAAAACGGGTGGAGCTGACAAGAGCTCTGGTCATAGCAGTCTGGGCTATCTAGAACATAATTTTTACTGGTCTGCCTGTGAAATTAATTTTGAGACTTCATTGATTACAGAACCAGCTGCTAACTTGTTTCTTAATCTCTACAAACGCAAATCCAATATGCCTGCAAAGAGAGCCCTCCACCAGCTCAGTTGCTGCAAGGATTCAGTTCAGGATTCTCTGCACTGTCCCTAGACCCTACTGAAGAAAAGGCCCAGATACCTCCATACCTTAGCACCTCATTGAGCACCTACCAGAAAACTCTGGCAGGAGCTTAATGAGGTGGCAGCTACTGCAGCCTCCTCTTTATTTGTGTTTAATGCCTTTTATAACCAACTCTTGCACTCTGAAAACACTAATGGCTACTGGTAGCCCTTTACAAAGTTGCCTAATAAATAGACAAATACAATGGCCAATATGATGGTGAATTGGGCCAAATGACTGTTCAAGGGCAGAGCACAGCTATCCTAGACTTGAAAACAAGATTGTGGGGTAAAGTATGGATATAGTGAACCAGTAATTTTAATTTGATTTTTGAGGTGTTGTGCTCCTTAAGTGTAAGTTATGAAATGTAATTGAAGAAAGTGCTTCTTATTCAGTAGCATTACAAAACCTTTCACAATGCCAAGAAGGCAGTCGATGTGTGTTTTGTTGGTTATTGGTTCATTGGCTAATTCCACCATAAGGTTGCCTGACAATGCTAGAGAAGGAAAGGACCAGGAGAAAGGGTTAGAAAGGAGGTTACTAAATAGACAGAAGAAGAGTCGACGTCAACCTCAAAGAATGGTGTAGAGTCACGACTGACAGCCCCGATCCTACTTCGAAGAGTGAAGTGAGCTGCTCTAGGTCCTCGCCTAATCTCTATCAACTATGGCATTGGTCTACTGGCCAGTGTCCCTGTGTGTTATCTGACACCCATAACAGAGTGTCTTTAATGCAGCAGCCTGCCTCATTAAAGGCCCTTGGAAGTTTAACTTGGTTACTTCAAATCTCAGCGAACCCCCCTGGCTCCTACTGCCTGCTCTTATTGCCTTCAAGACCTGGTGCATCTTCTATTAGAGGAACAACAATGGCAATCATTGTACCTGGCTACAAATATCAATCTTCAGACGCTTTCACATGATGCACAGCAGGAGCATCGCATGGCTATAATCCAGGAAATATCATAAGGAAAAATACAGATGCCTGGTCTTCTCTTGCTCCCTGTCAATGGTGTGGAGCCCCAACCCAGTGGTAATCCACAGGCACTGTTCTTCCTCTGCTTTAGAATAGAGATCAAGACCCCACTCCTTGAGCTACTTCTCAGAGTGTTCCAGTGCCTGTTGCATTCATCTGAAGAGCTCCCCATTATAGTTGCAATCCCACCCCATTCCAGTGACCTTTCTTCTCTCTCCCCTCGTCCTTCCCCTTCGCCCATGGTGCCACATGATGCGCCTCCCACCCACCACTGTTTGTGCCCTTTCTTCCACACGCATGTATTCGCCATAAGCTTATACTGTCGCTATGCTGCCATACTAATCACATGTACTCGGGTAAACCACCGGGTCTGCGACTAGTAAATATGTTTTTCAAATGTACTATACTGATTAGGTGATTTAATAACATGTTACTGACTCACTAAATGGGTTCAGGAAACCATACCGAATTGGTATTTGGAAGGGGCGTGTTTATATGTGTCCCTTCCAAATACCGATTCTTTATGGTATCTATTAATGTTTTGCTATGCTTGCCGTTTGACCTTCTGCTGGCATATACCTACAACCTTTGCTCCTGCTCCCTTTTTAACTCCCTTGCATTGTACCGCTCCCAATCCTTTAAGCATTGTATCCCTGCATTGCTTTGTAGCTCAGTTTGCACTGTAGAAATCAATGTCAATGTTTATTAGTCATGATTTAGTTAATTAAAACCATTACATGATGTAAAAAAAAATTACTGTTTAACTTGTGCACACTCAATTTAAAAAAACAAAAGAGAACATTTCTGAAACTGAAATCAATTCAATAAATGTCCTAGTTATATATATTTAAAATGCAATTGCCTGAACTCTTCCACCATTTAAAATTGTTCTAATACATAAATGAAGCTTTAAAAACACTTAATCAAAAGGCCTGGTTATTCAAGTAATTCTCTTTGTAAAGTGCTGGTGTGTGAAGTCATCACATCAGTTAATTAAATGTACTTTGAGCTCGTTAGGTTAATAGAACTATCAATATATTTCAAACGCATCAGTTATGAGTCCGAGGGTGACAAATGTTCTAACGTAAACTAGAACAGAGCGAGGAAGTGCAGTCGAGGTAGATGGAGACTAAATTAAGTCTTATTGAATGATTTACATTTAGGGAGACCCCAGTGAACCGAGCTAGGTGTTTCCGGGTTTCTTGGAGTAATAGTCAGTTATAATCTGTTTAACACTATGCAAAGATTGGAAGGTACCGGCAGAGAATGTCTGGGAGCTTTGACAAATTTCCCGCATCTTGATAGGGAAGTTGCATCAGTTTGGGAAAAGCATATGGAGGATGCACCACACATGTATGAATGCCCTTCATCAGAAATATTGGTTTTAGTAGTTCCCTCCTTGCATCGTCGAGGGTGGGGCAGCAGCACAGCAGGTGCAGCCATGATTCCCGCTTAAAGTTGCATAATCTACAGGGCCCTTCTTTGTCTAGGTTGGCCCATGCCGGGTTAAAATTAGGGGTGGGCGGAATTTGCGTAGTCGCGCTACGCAAAGCTCCGCGAAACGGTAAAAAATCTCCGCGAGCACGCAAAGTTCCGCGAACACGCGGGAATTGCTTGTTCCGCCCGTTCGCGATGCTTTTTCCTGTTCGCGAACGCTGTTTGCGTGCTCGGGGAGAAATATCTCGCGAACACGCATTTTGAAAGCGCAAACAAGCAAAAATTCCGCGAAACCGCGGATCGCGGAATTCTTGGTAATTCCGCGTTCTCCGCGGAACGCGAAATTACCCAAATTCCACAAATTCCGCGAGCGGAACGGAATTTACCGCCCAGGCCTAGTTAAAATCTACTGTTGGTAGGCCGAGCAAACGCATATACATAATGTCACTGCACAGCCTGCTGTTAGTGGAGACTGAAAGGTATGCTGAGGTCTCTCAACCAGGTATGATGAATTTAGTGTGCGTAAGATCTCCGAGTTCCTCAAAGAAGCGGAGTCTTGCAGGAATGAAGTTAGCTGTCCCTGCCTGTTAATGACCTTTTCCCACGTCAAAAAGGTAATGGAGTCAAGGGTAAGCGCTGCTGGTTCAATTTGAAAAGATGCAATTGCTCTCTGTAGTTGCCTATTTCAGGGGCTCCCTGGGCTCTCAAAACCAACTCTGCGACAGGCCTTAAGCGAGTCCTCTGGCACTTTCAGTGTGCGTATATCATATATCAGGATATCTGACTCACAAGTTAAGGTTTGATTTAACAGGCCAAATTCCAACCGAGTTCATGATCTGTGGAGGTGCCGGAAAGTTGAAAGATTCTCTTGAACGCAGAGCACTGTGCCTTCTCAAGGAAGCCAGAACAGGCACCGAGGAAAGCCTGGTGGCCGTATTGTAGCGCTGGAAGAAGAGAGGCCTGAATAACTTTAATTATTGATGCAGCCGAGGGGCTGTTTAGGTTCTTATTAAGGCTGGCTAAGCCGTAGATAATGGCAGTTGATTTATTTTTTAGTGCGCTTTTATTGGTCGAGGATTGAGAGGACTGGGTGAGCCCCTCCCCCCCCCACCAAATAATTGTATTTCGCCGCCTTGGTGATGATCTTAGGCCCCATACTGCATGAAAAAGTGTTTCTTATTCTTGTAATGTCCAAAGATTACAATTTTGGACTTTTCTTGATTAATTGTTAGAAAATTCCTCTTGTAAAACATATGAAGGCTGGTCAATGCTCGCTGTAAGCCCACTTTTGTGTGGTCCATAATTACTATGTCATCGGCATATTGTAAAATATGAAGAGACTTGTAGCCTAATCGAGGGAGAGCAAGGCTGCTGGTTGCCAGTGCTTTCCCCAGGTCTGCTGTATATAAATGAAAGAGTAGGGGAGCGAGTACACAGCCTTGCTTCAAACCCCCTTGCGTGGTATTTATGGGGTGATTGTGTAAGGGCCGGTTCTGATCCGGACCCATGTTTCCGAGTATAGAGAAATTATCGCCCTTAAAAGGTTGGAGGGAATGCCCCGGAGTGACAGCTTCCGCCACAGCGTCGGTCAGCGCTGTAATCAATAAAGCAGCAGAAGAGTTGTAACTTAATGCTTTGTGCTGCTTGGTGGCTCAAGGCGGCAAGTGCATTGATTTTATTGATGGTAGACGCTCCTCTCCAAAAGCCTGTCTGAAAGAATGGATGGTGCTCATTGTCCAATACCCAGGCCTCTAGTTTTTTTAGTAGTAATCAGGTATATGCTTTGGCCTCAAATCAATCGATAATTGGTCGGGATTGTTGGGTCTCCTTTCTTAAATATCGGGCATAAAGTAGAACCTCTCCAAGCCTATGGAATTTGCACCGAAATAAAAGTGTGGTTAAATAACAGGGTTAAGACCATTTCCCAGCCCTCCAGGGCACATTTAAAAATTCCAGCTGGAAGTCCATTGGGACCTGGTGCCCTGATATTTTTCATAGCCTTGATAAGTTTGGTGATTTGGGCAGGTGAGGTTGGCTCCTGTTGGCCCCATGGGAGAGGCCCCTGTTTGTCCATACAGCCTGATACTACGGGGTGGCTAGAGAATAGATCTGTTCCGTGTCTCACCCATCCGCTTTCTGAGACTCCATTTCCCCTTGTTGAATTTGTGGGTTTTAGTTTGTTCACATAGTTGCAGATCCGGGAAAGAGTTCTGTCTTTCAGCATGTGATGCATTTTTAACCACTCCTTTTCTTCCAAGGCTTTCTATGCACGCCATATGGCTTTTTATATGCCTTACGTGATTCTGTCACAGGCCTTGCGTTTTTGATAGTAGGGTTGAACTTGCATTTGCCGTGGCTGCTCTTTAGCTTCTTCCGCTTCGTAATGATTCCCTGATTTAACAACTGATTATGCTGAGCCTTCCTTGTTGACTTTGGGGGATGTTGACGGCACCCAGTACCCAGTATGGAATCTGTCAACTCTGTGATCAGTGCACCCCAGTTATTTTGCAGCACTCCTGAATAATATTGGGGTTAGTGGTCACCGTCTGTAGCCATTTGGAGACCTGGGAGGTGTCTGGAGGCCTCCATTTGATCCTCCTGACTAGCTTTCTTGCTTCTGTACTTGTTGAGGTGCCCACTGCATGATATTTGGCCGCCACTGGAATCCCAAGGTCCAAGGTTAGGGTCAGGGGATTGTGATTACTTTCGTCCCAGTTAGGGATTTCAAAATTAGATAAATGATTTGCCAGGCAATCAGACATGAAGATGTAGTATATTCTAGATATTCCTTTAAAAGTGGCGCTGGGCTTGTGGTGAGGATCCGAGCCCAATAGTACATGTTCAGCAGAGATTCATTTGAAAGAGGCCAGTAGATCATTCTTTTTTTCCCGTTCCTTGGTTATTCGGGTGGTGATTGGAGCTTTTCCTAAGGCTTTAATATTGAAATCCCCTGCGAGCACAACTTCATGAGAGAGATGGGCCGGAAGTATACCTTCTACACTGTTACAGAGGACATCGATTGCTCCTTGTTTAGGATTCTTCTGCGTGTTATGATAGCAGTTAATCAAGAGCAGGGAGAAATTCTTCTGACCTAGTGTTAACCCTGATATTGTTGCAACTTGCAGCGCTGGATTGTTTTGACTAAAGAGTACGTCTTCAAGTTTGCCAGTTTGCTTTATGAAGATTCAGAGGCCGCTCGAAGGCCATCCAAATAAGTTGGTACGTTTGGCGGGCTTTAAGAGCTCAAAGAAGCCATACAAGACTGTGGGGTGAAGTGCCCACGTTTCCTGTAGGCAAATGATTGTTGCTTTTATGCAAAGATGCCACTCCATGTGTTGATGACAGGGTTGTTTTCAATCCTGCCACGTTCCATGATGTAATTATAACTGTATTCTCCATTAATTGTTTCTGCGGATGGGAGCAAAATGGTTCGAGGGTGCTAGGAATAAATATGTTGGGTGTCGCTCTAGGGGTTATCTCACTGGTTCCATCCGTCGGTATTGTGAGACCTTGGCTAGTATCTTACATTTCTTTGGTTGTTGGCATATAGTACTTCTAAAGAGTTTGTGTCTTTTGAGGCACTTGGTAGCCAGTCGTGGGTGGCACCCCTTGCACCTCTCAGTACACTACTGTGCCACTCAGTGGTTTCTTGTACCAGTAGTACATGGGGATGTTTTGATGGATAAAGCTTTTGATGTTCAATGCCCCATTCCTCAAAGATTTTTGATTCGCCCAGGATGGCGTGCATGATGTTGGCCCTTTCCCATGTAGTGATTGTAGCATCTGAGATACCTTTTTCCGAGATTAGGCCAAACTTGACAGAGGTAAGTTCGGCTGATGCTAAATCCTTCAATGGTGGTACATGTTGGAATAGGTGGAGAAAGTTACCTCTGTTTAATATATCATGGGACCCATTTGGAGGATAGTATGGAATGAAAGCCAGGCCGGAATAGTCCTTATGATCAATAGGTGTGGCTACCCCTCTTAAGGTGGCTTGAGGTTCCAGCCCCTGTTGTGAATGTGTGAATGTAGATGTGATTCCGCCTAAAGGACACCTTAGCTGAGTATATGTAAGCTTGCTGGTTTGGCTAGATTGTCTCCAGTTGCTGGGGGTTGATCTTGTTGTTGTGTGCATCTACTTATCCTCCCAGTATCATTCCAGCCACTGGACCTCTGGACTGGACCTTGGTTTTTGTTAGCTATCTCCAGCTCTGTTACCATCGGATGGGGGTTGGGCTTGAAGTTTCTATGGGCCTGTTCCAAGTTGACATTCGATCTATCGTACACGGTTGCTTGGACAAAGTTGTTGATCGTATGTCGGCCAATGGGCATTTTGGCAGCTATTTGCAAGCCAGGGGCGCCCATTCGGGCTGTTGATAAGAATAACCCTAGGAGTTGCATCGGTTTGATAAGAGGCTAAGTTGTTACATAGCTATGCTGCATGTGACCTGGAGGCAGGTTCAACTAGTTGTTCCCTGGACTCCGTCTCGATTAATGGGTGAGACCCTACAGGGGTAAGTTCCGTTGCAGCAGAGATGATGCTTATTAAAGCAGCCTCAGGACACTGTCCGACCTACACTGCAGGGGAGGCTGCGTTCTGTAATGGGTGCTATGCCGCCAACTGCTCTAGCGCCTTCTTGTAGTGCCTTATATCCCAATTTCCCCTCAGACAGGGTTGTAGGTCTCAGTGAGGCCCCGGTATATTGGAGCATCCATTTAGTGCCTGTGCAGTGTTGGCCTCCTGGGCGGACATGTTTACATTTTCTGGGTTAACTGAAATCGGGGCAGTGGCTATTTTTTAAGAGCCACCTGGCTCCAACTCCAGGCAGGACTCACAGCATGTTTTGCGGGCAGCTTGGAAGACTTGCAGACTTTGTGGGGCCACTGCTTGGTGTAGGGCATGAACTGAATATCGAAAAAAGCTTAGTGGCTCTGCCCTCTTGGTTCGTGCTGGGTGTGCTATTCGATCCAACAGTCAAAGATCTTCGTTTTATAAGGTAGTATTTTTTTTGACAATTTATTTTGTTTCTTTTTTGCCCGTCTAGAAAGGGTAGAAGAGTTTGCAGGAGCTGATGGACCCAGTGATTCAGAAGGTTGAATTGACGCACACTTGGCAGTTGATGTTTGGGAGGCGTAGTCCTTATTGGAGCTAAAGGTGCATGTGCGCAGGTTTGTTGAAAGGGAAGTCCTTGCATCTGTACCTGGGGAAGACAGTGATTTCGTGGCTAGAGGAGGGTTGACAATTGTATCGATTAAATTGGGTGTAGGGGTTCTGTCCAAGGGTGAATCATGTATTTCCCTGGATATGTGTTGAGCTTTTAACGCAGTCCACCAGGGGCATAATATTTCCGGTAGTGGGCTTAGTTTCTCAATCAATGGGGAGCATGAGCAAAATTGGTCTGCCTCTGTCCGCCCAAATAGATTTTCCAATGACATTACCTATCTCCTAGGTCCATTAAGCTTGAAGCGATGGATTGATTTAGGTCTACCTGAAGTTACATCTTTTTTGACTGCCAGAGGAGCACTTTGGCTATCGTATCTTGCTTAAAGGTGAGGGAGGCCAGAGATTGGATTACGGAGCTTGTGTGGAAAGGTGAAATTGGATCCCCTAGTTGGGTCGGAGTGACAGGCTTTGAATTGAGCTCATTCCTAAATACTGGAGTTTGTGCCAGTGATGCTTCCATTTGGGCTTCTATTTGGGCTTCCAGTGTGGTGAGAAATTGATCTGATAGATGGCCGAGCTCCTGGTCAGATATGCTGGACCTCCAGGGATTCTTTACAGGTGATTGACAAAAATTCGACTCAGAAATGATTATTGGCAGGCTTCTGGTGAAGTTGTCAAAGCAAGAGGGAGTTCTCGCTGCTGTGCGTGTGAACTTGCGCAGTTACTGTGACTGTCCCCTGGTGCTGCTCCCTGGGATGTTCATTTGTCAAGATTTTTTCTCCAGGATCCTGGTTATGTATACCCATGCACGTCAGGGTCCCACCCCCTGCTGCCACCGGGACTGCAAATTCTAGAGCAGATTCCTGAAAGCGCGAGTGATGATTAAGAAAGAGGGGCTTATCGTTGTGCTGTAGGTCCTGTTGTAGCCCTGGGCAGGAATTTGATCTGCGGGGCTTTTGTCTTGTTACTAATGGTCCCTCTGGACCTGCACTGTGTATGGGCAATGGTAGCGTATTATGGTCCACCGGACCCATTGAGCCCCGCGAGTGTAGGGCCTTGTAGTGTACCTTTGGGAAGTAGTCGTTTATCAGGCCTTGAGCTGAGGATTGGGCTCCTACGCCCAGAGGCCATTTTGAAGGAGCACTAATTGCCGCCCGAAATTTCCTTGAGTCGCACTTGGTCAACATTGGTGGGGCCACAGATGTGGCTTCCGGCTATAAATCCGTGGCCCCTTCATTCCCTGACTCGTTCAGAGGACTAATGCCAATGACAGAGTCAGAGTCCTGTGGTTGCGGCACCTGAGATGGAATGAGATCATCTTCTGGGAGACCAGATTGTTTTATCCGTGCCAGCCCTTTCTTTTTAACTATGGTTCAATAAAGGAGGGGAAGAAGGTATGGCCGATTCTTGTTGGATTCTTCCTGGAGGTTTTTGAATTACTATGGTCGCAGACTTTAGCCCCCGCAAGCAGATGATTTTAAATGGTGAAATATGTAGTAACGTAGAGCAATATGTGGAATTGAATGTTGAAAGGTGTGGCAAATGTAGCGCCACCTTTCCTCCCAACTAGTTGGATCCCCGCAGGCACTCCTCTGGATAAAGGGAGAGGCACAAGCACGCTGTTTACCTCACAGAAATTTGCACTCACACACTGTAGCTCCTGTGCCTGCTCTCGAGGGGTTCAATTGCTCCTTGCCTCCTTATATTAGGCTGCTGTGTCTAAGGTTTCTCAGCTTTCTCCAGTTTGTTGTAGGGCAATGGAGTGGTGTTGTCCCAGAAGTGGCTTAATAGCTCCTGATTGCTATATTCTGTTTAATGCAGGGAGGAGAGGAACTGAGCGGGAGCACAACGGATGCCCCCCAGCCACACCAAGACCTAGCTTGGCCGCCTCCGCGTGCTACTGCGCTCGCTCTTGCAAGGACTGAGTACAGCCCCTGAGCTCAAACTCTCTCTGCTCCTCTGCCTGGGCCTTAATGCCCCTGCTCCTCGCCTTACCCAAATGCTCCATTGCTTATTGCTTCTTACTCCTTCAAGCTTTTGCTTCCCCCTCAGGTGGGCCCAACTAGCTAGCTGGAGCACTACCACATTCCCCGTTGTGCTCTCCATGTGCTTTCTGTAGTACTTGGGCGTGAGGAGTAAGGCAGGAGTAATGTCAGTACTTGGGGTGAGGAGTAAGGCAGGAGTAATGACAGTCCAACCAACGGAGCGGGCTGGCGAAACGGCGTGGAATGGAGCACTCATTCAGTGGGGTGCTGGGCAATGCAGGGTCAGTCGATCTATTTTATTTCTGGGTGAGTGTGATAAAGCTGAACACTCACCCTCAGGGTCTCAGCGTTGCCACACACTGTAGAAGTCACACGCATAGATCCTAATATCGTCGTAAATGGAAAGTCTTTCCAGAAAACACAAACTCACCTGACAGAGTGATTGTTCATTGACTGTATCCATCCTTACATGTCTGGACAGGTGAGAGAAGAAAATATCGTGAGAGGGAAGGAAATATAAATGGGGTGTTGAGCAGTAGAAACAAGAAGGCTGTAGGCTTGGACATGTACATATACCAGCACATACCACTACACATTGTTAACAAAACACACTCTCACATACAGCACACAAGTAATGACACAGATAGCGCAGAAACACACTTACAGAGAGATGATAGTATAGCTCAGAAAATTAGTGTAGCATATTCCACAAAACAGCATGTACATTGTGCATGAAGTTGTTGCACTCAAAGTGCTAATATTCAATGCGTACAAATGGACACGACACTCACTCCTCACACAACGCGCTGCACTATATAGAAGCTGGAAGAAAAACTTTATTAAACCATAACACTTGCTATACACACACGCAAAACGAATAATGTGCAGGTACACTACACGACACATACGCACAGCACACACCACACACATATTTGCATACCCGATGCATATAGTGCACCACACACTGAAAGACACGAAATGTACTATTTGACAGAAAACTGTATTTGAATGGGCAAGATAGGAGGTCACTGTTGCTTTACCCCTGCTCAATGCAGCAACTCTTGGCTTGGTAGGTGGTTCATGTGCAAGAGGCTCCATGGTTCCATGGGGCTGTCCAACTCCACCTGGCTTCCATCTGCTAACAGGAATCAGATTTTATCTTTTCTCCCTTATGAATTTAGAAGGGCTCTCAGGATTCCAAGACAACTCTTCGAAGAATGCTGGGGGGCTTTCCCTAAATTCACGATAGGATTGAGTGCATCATACAAACAATTTGGATATAAAGGCATCGTTTCTGAAGCTGGAGACCTTTCTTGGCTGCTTGTGGGGAAAAGGCTTGTGTAGGCTTTCAACATGACTTCCTTTTCAACAAGGGTGGGGATTTTCTTGCTTCGATCAAAAGGGGGATTAAGTGGGGCTTTTAACAGGTCCAGCATACTAGCCCAAGTAATCAAACTCCAAAAGGGTATGCAGTTCCTCTAAAGGTCACCAAAGAGGTGGAAACACGGAGGAGAAGGAGGATGGGGAATTCCTCCTGTCGCAACTAGGACCCTCACACACCCAACCAGCTAGATGTCATGCTTCATCATATGGGTCTGCTCCTCGTTGGGTCGGCGCTGCAATACCCGACGGGCACCCAATATGGGGCTCTCTAGCGGACATCTTTAGTTCCTTGCCGTAAGGTGAGGTGTGGGTGAGGGGCCTAGGTGAGTGTAGATGTGGTGTAGGGACGGTGAGAGTTAAAACAGGTTCGGTAGTCCAAAAAACTATTTTATTCAGATGGCTCCCACCTGATTAAAATCAAACTAGAGTGGCGACTTCTATCTAAAACAATTTGTTCAAGACCCTGGCGCTCTACTCTATAATGGTCGACATGTTTCTTGCTTAAGCGTCTAACAGATCAGACAGCAATTCATCAGGACCAACGTGTAAACTATCTACATCCCGTGGTGGTTATTCATATACCTACCACCTATAGTTAGGTCAAGTACCTAAACGAGGTTGCGAGTAATCCTAATATTCTAAAAAGCTCGCCTCAACAGTAACCGGCGGTGCAATGGCACCTCAAGGTGTAGTGTCCCTTGGATCAGCGTCACTGCGCCGGATGACCTGCCCCTGCCCTGCACGAAATTGGCCAAAGGCGGGTGCATGGCCCGCCTTCTTTCTGCCTTGGCCTAGGGCCTAGGGTCCGCAGCAGCGCCATCTGTTACCAATTATCTTAGTTGGAAACAGATGGTGGTCGCGCTGGCTCTGGTGCAAATTCCTTTTATCGCGTGCGCGCGCACCACTCCTGGGCTTTTTTTTTGGAGTGTCTTGTGACCGGGCTTGAAAGCTGTTGATGTTTTCTGCTGTGCGACTGGTGCACAATCGATGAACCCCCTGCATTGTGAAGAATACAGAATGCACAGTGCACAATCCTGAGCAGCTTCTCCTTCGCAAATTGTGCCCGACCCTGTATTGTGAAGAATACAGAATGCACAGTGCACAATCCTGAGCAGCTTCTCCTTCGCAAATTGTGCATGATCCTGAGCAGTTTTCTTCCTACATAATTGTGCACAATCCTGAGCAGCTTCTCTATACCGAAGTATGTACAGTCCTGAGCAGTGTTCTCCCTACCTAATTGTGCACAATCCTGAGCAGGCTTCTTTCTCCCTAACAAATTGTGCAAAATTCTGAATAGTTTTCACGCATCTAATTGTGCGCAATCCAAAGCAATGTTCTCCCTACCTGTGTACAATCCTGAGTAGTCGGCCCACTATGTTAGGTGCATAATCCTGAGCAGTGAGCCCGCTAAATTAGGTGCACAATCCCGATACGTCAGTTTGCTGTTTCGTGCACACTCCTGAGCAGTTCGCCCCTAGTGTTCCGTGCAGAATTTTGAGCAGTTAGCTCTTGTGGGCAATCCAAGGGTTCCACCTATGTTCAATGCACCGTCCTGACCAGTGAAGCCCCTCCCCTCCTCCGCCCGGCCCCTATGCACAGTCCCGAGCAAGCACCTACTGTCCCGTTCATTGCTGATTCCTTAAAAGCCAATCCTCTCTCTCTCTCTCTCTCTCTCTCTCTCTCTCTCTCTCTCTCAATCTCTCTCCCTCTCTAAATCTCTCTCTCGCTCTAAATCTCTCTGTCTCTCTCTCTCTCTGTCTCTCTCTCTCTAAATCTCTCTCTAAATCTCTCTCTAAATCTCTCTAAATCTCTCTCTCTCTAAATCTCTCTCTCTCTAAATCTCTCTCTCTCTAAATCTCTCTCTCTCTCTAAATCTCTATCTCTCTCTCTAAATCTCTCTCTCTCACTCTAAATCTCTCTCTCTCTAAATCTCTCTCTAAATCTCTCTCTCTCACTCTAAATCTCTCTCTCTAAATCTCTCTCTCTCTCTAAATCTCTCTCTCTCTCTAAACTCTCTCTCTCTCTAAATCTCTCTCTAAATCTCTCTCATAAATCTCTCTCTAAATCTCTGTCTCTCTCTCTCTCTAAATCTCTCTCTCTAAATCTCTCTCTCTCTCTCTCTCTAAATCTCTCTCTCTCTCTATAAATCTCTCTTTCTCTCTCTTTCTCTCTCTCTCTAAATCTCTCTAAATCTCTCTCTCTCTCCAAATCTCTCTCTCTCTCTAAATCTCTCTCTCTCTCTAAATCTCTCTCTAAATCTCTCTCTCTAAATCTCTCTCTCTCTCTAAATCTCTCTCTCTAAATCTCTCTCTCTAAATCTCTCTCTCTAAATCTCTCTCTCTCTCTCTCTCTCTCTCTAAATCTCTCTCTCTCTAAATCTCTCTCTCTAAATCTCTCTCTCTCTGTCTCTAAATCTCTCTCTCTCTAAATCTCTCTCTAAATCTCTCTCTCTAAATCTCTCTCTCTCTAACTCTCTCTCTCTAAATCACTCTCTCTCTCTCTAAATCTCTCTCTCTCTCTGAATCTCTCTCTCTCTAAATCTCTCTCTCTAAATCTCTCTCTCTCTAAATCTCTCTTTCTCTCTAAATCTCTCTCTCTAAATCTCTCTCTCTCTCTAAATCTCTAAATCTCTCTCTCTCTCTAAATCTCTCTCTCTCTAAACTCTCTCTCTAAATCTCTCTCTCTAAATCGCTCTCTCTCTCTCTAAATCTCTCTCTAAATCTCTCTCTCTCTCTCTAAATCTCTCTCTCTGTAAATCTCTCTTTCTCTCTCTAAATCTCTCTTTCTCTCTCTCTAAATCTCTCTCTCTATATCTCTCTCTCTCACTCTAAAATCTCTCTCTAAATCTCTCTCTCTCTCTCTAAATCTCTCTCTCTCTCTCTCTCTCTAAATCTGTAAATCTCTCTCTAAATCTCTCTCTAAATCTCTCTCCTCTAAATCTCTCTCTAAATCTCTCTCTCTAAATCTCTCTCTCTCTATAAATCTCTCTTTCTCTCTCTCTAAATCTCTCTCTCTCTCTAAATCTCTCTCTCTCTAAATCTCTCTCTCTCTCTAAATATCTCTCTATATCTCTCGCTCTCTCTCTAAATCTCTCTCTCTAAATCTCTCTCTCTCTCTAAATCTCTCTCTCTCTCTAAATCTCTCTCTCTCTCTCTAAATCTCTCTCTCTAATTCTCTCTCTCTAAATCTCTCTCTCTCTCTAAATCTCTCTCTCTCTCTCTAAAACTCTCTCTCTCTCTCTAAATCTCTCTCTGTCTCTAAATCTCTCTGTCTCTAAATCTCTCTCTCTAAATCTCTCTCTCTCTCAATCTCTCTCTCTAAATCTCTCTCTCTCTCTAAATCTCTCCCTCTCTCTAAATCTCTCTCTCTCTCTCTAAATCTCTCTCTCTAAATCTCTCTCTCTCTCTAATCTCTCTCTAAATCTCTCTCTCTCTAAATCTCTCTCTCTCTCTAAATCTCTCTCTCTCTAAATCTCTCTCTCTAAATCTCTCTCTCTCTCTAAATCTCAATCTCTCTCTCTAAATCTCTCTCTCACTCTAAATCTCTCTCTCTCTCTCTAAATCTCTCTCTCTCTAAATCTCTCTCTCTCTAAATCTCTCTCTCTCTCTCTAAATCTCTCTCTCTCTCTAAATCTCTCTCTTTCTAAATCTCTCAATCTCTCTCTCTCTCCAAATCTCTCTCTCTGTCTCTAAATCTCTCTCTCTGTCTCTAAAGCTCTCTCTCTCTCTCTCTAAATCTCTCTCTCTAAATCTCTCTCTCTCTCTAAATCTCTCTTTCTCTCTAAATCTCTCTCTAAATCTCTCTAAATCTCTAAATCTCTCTCTCTAAATCTCTCTAAATCTCTCTCTCTCTCTCTCTTTCCCCCCTCGCCCCCTCTTCTCAATTTTTCCTCCCCCTTTCGGCATTGTCTCACTTTCAAACTCATCCAGAATCTTTTATTATTTTCCAACTAGCGCTTTGAAACCCGCCGGGTGGAGTTCGCGCTCACCCACAAGTCCTCTCCCCCTACCCCGTTTCCCTCATTCGTTCTCTGTGGTAAGCGTTCGGAAGAACCCGCAAAGCTACAAGGCGCTATATAAATGCAATTAAGATCCAGTCAATGAAAGATGGTTCACTCGGGGTGAGCGTTACTCAGTAGCAAAGCAGGCTGTAGCTCTCTTTCTCTGGCTGTCTCTCCAAATTCTCAGAGTCGCAGGAACTACAATCTCAGAAGTGCAGAGTAAGACCCCATAGACACAGACAAGTAAGCACTGGAGAACGCGTCATCGCCTTAAGGTGACGACAGCCTGACAGGAGCCGGACGTAAGGGTCGCTCCTTCGCAGCCACTTTGGGACTCTACTGATGCATAGGTACGTAGGTCTGAGGAGTGCGCACCAGTAATGGAAGAAGGAACAAGCATCTGCAATGCAATAGGTCTAAATACACTCCACATAATACCACACAGTGCCACATAATTATATGCTACATAATTACATTGCACTCAATGCAACATATACTCCTACTACCACTCAGTGCCACATAATTACACTCTACTCAATGCAACATAAATACACTCCACATAATACCACTCAGTGCCATATAATTACACGCCTCATACTTACTCTACTCAATGCAACATAAATACACTCCACATAATACCACACAGTGCCACATAGTTATATGCTACATAATTACATTGCACTCAATGCAACATACACTCCAAATACCACTCAGTGCCACATAATTACACGCCACATAATTACACTCTACTGAATGCAACATACACTCCACACAATACCACTCAGTGCCACATAATTATTTGCTACATAATTACTGCACTCAATGCAGCATACACTCCAAATAATACCACTCATTGCCACATAATTACTCTACTGAATACAACATACACTCCCCATGATACCACTCAGTGCCACATAAATACACGCCACATAATTACACTCTACTCAATGCAACATAAATACGCTCCACATAGTACCACTCAGTGCCATATAATTACATGCCATTTACTTACTCTACTCAATGCAACATAAGTACACTCCACATAATACCACACCGTGCCACATAATTATATGCTACATAATTACATTGCACTCAATGCAAAATACACTCCAAATACCACTCAGTGCCACATAATTACACACCACATAATTACACTCTACTGAATGCAACATACACTCCACACAATACCACTCAGTGCCACATAATTACTTGCTACATAATTACACTGCACTCAATGCAACATACACTCCAAATAATACCACTCAGTGCCACATAATTACACGCCACATAATTACACTCTACTCAATACAACATACACTCCCCATAATACCACTCAGTGCCACATAATTACACGCCACATAATTACACTCTACTCAATGCAATATAAATACACTCCACATAATACCACACAGTGCCACATAATTATATGCTACATAATTATATTGCACTCAATGCAACATACACTCCAAATACCACTCAGTGCCACATAATTACATGCCACATAATTACACTCTACTGAATGCAACATACAATCCACACAATACCACTCAGTGCCACATAATTATTTGCTACATAATTACACTGCACTCAATGCAACATATACTCCAAATAATACCACTCAGTGCCACATAATTACACACCACATAATTACACTCTACTGAATGCAACATACACTCCACACAATACCACTCAGTGCAGGAAAAAGTTGCCGGCAGTGCAAGTACAAAAAAAGTAGAAGACATTTTTTATGTTAAAAACTTTTTTTAATCAGGTTTTTCAGTTGTATATAATGTCGTCTTCGTTTGTATAAAGGTAACAAAAATGCTTCACACTTTTTAATATAACTTTTCAACATAATGCACAGCAGCCACAATGCTCTACAACATAGCCAAAAGTTCTGGCTAAACACATAAGGTCCCAAAGGCGAGACCTATTGGCTATGCAAATGCATGTTTAAGGGTTGGAGCCCTCCAGCTGAGGCCTCTTGGCGTAGAACAGCATTGTCCAAAGTAAGCCCAGAATGGCTGGATCCAAGCAAGATTTTCAGGATAACCAGTGACTATGTAAACAATTTAGATAAAATGTTTGTAAATGTGGGTATCCTGGAAATGGGCCATGGGACATGACGTCCATGATCTATCTTGGCGCCCTTTGCATAACATTTCTGCAGCTTCATTGATGTATTGACATGCAGAGCTGTTCCTGTTCCCTCCAAAAGGAATACCCAATGAGCATGAAGGAAAGTAGTGTAAGGACAACCAACAAAAGAGCGTGCTGGGCTGATTTTCTAGAAATGCAAAAGCAAAAAATGTTTTAATAAAAGTGCCCCAAAACACTTTTCACATTTTCTTGCTTATGCAAAATCCAGCAGTTCGTAGTGCTTTGAACTGGTTCGCTGGGTTGTTTGTGTGTAAATCCACCACAACTGCAAAATTTCGCTAATTCCGCCCAGTGGAACCTATTGGTAGAGAAGTTGTGGATCTGTCAGTGGATTTTACAAATTTGGCATATGGGAGAGAAATGTAATCCATCGCTAGACGAGAGCCAGTACTACGGTTCGTTGTGGAGCAGACTTGGCAACTAGAACTGGCTACTGATACCAGGAAACAGCTCCATTGGCTTCTAGTCATTGATGGAGTGAGTGATCTCCAAATGACCTTTTTGGCTAAGTAAAACCATTGTTCTGCCTACGTCAGTATATATAACGATCCTTGGAATTCTAAATAAGTAAAAAGCATTTGTTAATTATTTAAGTTCTTAATAATAGATGGTTCGCTTAGCAGTTGTTTTTGAAATGCCTGATTTGCTACCGGTTAACTTTTTACTTTCTCCTCTTAGCACTCCTTGTGCTCATAATGTTTTTTTAAACTAAATCTATGGAAAAAGCCTCAGAGTTAGCCCCTTGTCACAGATTATAGAGCGTTTCGTCCAAAGCAGGGCATGCCTAGAGTCTGGTGTAGTCTCCTGCGATCTAGAGCAGGGTTCTCCAAGATCGGTCCTGAGGGCCGGATCCATGCCAGATTTTTGAGATGACTAAATCTATCTAAATGGGGATATGCTAAAAATCTGGCATGGATCCGGCCCTCGAGGACCAACTTTGGAGAACCCTGATCTAGAGCAGCAGTTCTTAACCTTTTCACTCCTGTGACTGCACTGAATGACTGTTGGAATAAAGGGGCACCAATCTAAGTAATATTCGCAAAAAACAGAAACGTCTAATACTATTCAATTTCTAAAGAGTCGTGGGTCCCTAGCAGCGGCGTAACACAAAATGATGCCCCCCCCCCCTCCAGAATGTGATGCGGGGCCCCCGAGTCTCCCATATCTTACGTATATTCCTTGGCCATGGGCTGAATAGGGCCCCTTGAATGGTTGGGGCATCCTGGAGAGCTGGGCCTCTGTCCTGTGCCAGGGTCGGACTGGGATAGAAAATAGGCCCGGACAACAAAATAAAAGTAGCCCTCATTAGTTCATTAGGTAAAAAAAGTGGTCCATGCTTGCAAATTGAGGCAGTTCTGAAATTTTTAAGGCACGCTGTGTAAGTGTTTTACAAGGCATTGAAGGATGCATGGATTTGAGTTTGTTACATGCAATATTTGTTTTAGTGTCAGTAAACACCGGCCCAGAAGACCATAAAACAGGCCCATTAATAGCCAAAAAGCCGACCACACACTGACCTTTCAGACAAGCCCGGCGGCCACTGCCTGATTGCCCTATAAGCCTGCCCCAACCTTGGGGCTGTAGGGGCCTGTCGTACTCCCTGGGCTCTGAGGTATGGTTACTTCACGATCCACAAGAGTCGGATTAAATCTGGTTTTTATACACGAACATTGATTCGTTTTCCTGCACACCACCACCATCTAGTGGTTTCAGATTCCATTGAAATGTAATGAAGTTGATCAGAAAATAAAAATTTAGAATAACAATGCAATTTCCATTCCACATAGAGAGCAACATCAGTGATGAAATTCAACTCAAAATCAAGCTACAGCAATCAACCAAAACAACAAGAATACACATTTTTGTAAATTTCCAGCTTGAATGTACCAACAGATGCACATCAGGTAAGTAGGAGAGATAGAACTTCCCAAAAGGGGCAGCATAACCTTGAGGTCAGCCTCCGTTATACGTCACGGCTGTTCATTTGAGCGTCAGCAATGCAGCACACATTGAAAATAGGATAAATTAAGCAGGTGCAATAATTAATAACACAAACTGAGATGGCCAATGTACAATATCGTAACAAGCATTGGAAATGCAATCGGTCCCGCATTTGTTTGAGTTAGAGCTATTGACACTGTAAATGTTAATGTCTTTTACTTATGTATTATGGAGTGTTTTTATGTTGTGTGTAGTGGAATTATGTGGGTTGGATTGGATTAGTTAGTTGTGGAATTGTGTGGCGTGGAATTGTGTGGTGTGAAGTGGATTTGTGGAGTGTAATTAGATGGCCTGGTGTACTGTGGAATTATGTGGATAGTAATTATGTGGTATTGAGTGTTCTGAAATTATGTGCAGCGGCATTGTGTGGTATGGAGTGTCATTTTGTGGAATGGTATTTTGTGGAGTGGTATGTTTACAGCAACAAAGGATTTAATTACATCTGAAACATTCACCTAAGAAACAAAAACACATCTGCACAATCCAGCCTTCCCTAAAATTCAACACTACCTATAAAATAAGAGTTAAAAAAATCACTCCATGCACAGTATAAAATAGTGCAAAACATGCCTGCTTACAAAAAATGGCTCACTAAACGAACACCTCATAATGAATTATACATGGACGAACCTACGTAAAACAAGGTGACTTAAAACTTAAAAAAATGTGGGCAACCTTTTATTGCTGTTTGTCCAGTTAAAGGGACGATTGCGATGTCATCAGTCCTGCACAATGGAAGCATCCACTGCTGTCTGTCCTACAGAAGTAAAGTGTTTACAGCAGTCTGACCTGTAAAAGGGGAGATTGTACTGCCTCTGCAAGGAAAGCTTCTAAAGCTGCCAGACACACGTAATGGAAGGTTGCACTGCTGTCTGTCCTGTCTAATGGAAGCTTGCTCTGCTGTCTGTACTATGTAATGGAAGGTTGCACTGCTGCCCTGTGTAAGGGAAGCTTCCACTGCTGACAGAAGGGAAACTTGCATTGTTGTCTGTCCTTGAAAAGGACATTTTCAACTACTGTGTGTCCTGTGTAACGGAAGCTTGGGTGGGTACCTGTCCTGCTTAAGTGAAACTAGCTCTGCTCTCTGTCCTCTTGAGAGCCTTGAATGCAATCAATGGATGGTGAGAAGAAGAGAGACTGAGGCCTTTGGGGAAGACTCTAGGGAGACCGTGGGAAGCTAGAGATGAGAGAGAAGGATGGAGGGTGGGGGGCTCATGTGTTCAAGAGTTAGCTTCTGGGGCCTTAAGAGAGACCCAGAGGAGATGGCAGAATTCACGGAACCTTGGATAAAAGGAGAAAACACCTCGGAATGTTGCCGTTATTTACAAAGAAACTACATCCACTACTTGCAGTGTGCACACAGGATCATCACTTCTGAGGAGACAAGCACAAAGGAAGGAAGATGCCTTGAAATATGGGACCTTCAAAACAAAAAGAAAGAACAGTCTCAATGGCAGGATGAACCTTTGGAAAAAAAGTGGCGGTTTTCGCAGGGACTGGAACCAGTGCGCCTAATGTTTTTCTTTATTCCTCTGTTGTCATGAAAGTAATGTTATTTAATGCAAATGAAGGTGCACCAGAATAGAAGTCCAAAACATCCAAATGGGTCCAAAACAGTCTTCTTTATTGTATATCAAAATTTTTAAAATGGCCTTCAGCCAACGCGTTTCGTTCCTAGACGGAACTTCATCAGGGCTCTAAATACAATAACGTCACCGTATACATAAAGGTTAGTATTTGGAAACCTTTGCAAACACGCAGCTCGTCTTATCAAGGAACCTTTTGGATGTATGCCTTAATTGGCAGTCGTGTTGAGGCTTGATTTGGTACTACCTTTATGTATTCGGTGACGTTATTGTATTTAGAGCCCTGATGAAGTTCCGTCTAGGAACGAAACGCGTTGGCTGAAGGCACCTTCATTTGCATAAAAATTTGTCTTTCTGGAATTCACAGGAGTCTAATTGCGGCAGGCCCCGGAAGGGAATGCACAGAACACTTATTTTTTCTTGAACTGGGATTGAGGTGCTGAACCTTTGGTCAGCCGCTGTTCGTTTTACGTTTGTGTAATGTTATTTAATATTTCCACGTTTCTTTGCTGGCGGAGGAAATGTGCTGCGCTTGAAGCGTTTTGCCTCTTGAGGTTGAGTGTTTGCCAGGCGCTGCTGGGATCTGCTCGCCTTTGTCCCTAGATCTGTTGAACCTTGCCCGTTACTTAGAACTTTCTAGAACTAGAGTGGAAACCGACATATATATACAGCAAGGTGAAGAAACACTTCTTCATGCGCACACGCTGCATTTAAAGGGCATTTAGATGATCCCGTGCCAGTTACCTTGCCGTTGCCGACCGCTGTTCTTCCTGCAAGACGGCATTTGTGACTGGGTGGGACGCCCCTTCAGCTTTTCAGCCCTTGCAGCCTCGGACCGGGGAAGCTGAAACCACAGCCCCCAGCCAGCACCGCAGCAGTGACGCAGCCAACGCCGCCCCAGGAGGCGCCTAAAGCCAACCAGGGCTCCCGCAGCGCGGGACGCCCCTTCAGCTTTTCAGCCCTTGCAGCCTTAGACCTGGGGAGCAGAAACCACAGCCCCCAGCCAGCACGCGGCAGTGACAATGCCACGCCAGGAGGCGCCAAAAGCCAACCAGGGCTCCCGCAGCGCGGGACGCCCCTTCAGCTTTTCAGCCCTTGCAGCCTCGGACCGAGGGAGCAGAAACCACAGCCCCCAGCAAGCACCGCAGCAGTGACGCCGCCAACGCCGCCCCAGGAGGCGCCTAAAGCTAACAAGGGCTCCCGCAGCGCGCGACGCCCCTTCAGATTTTCAGCCTTTGCGGCCTTGGACCTGGGGAGCAGAAACCACAGCCCCCAGCCAGCACCGCGGCAGTGACGCCGCCAATGCCACGCCAGGAGGCGCCTAAAGCCAACCAGGGCTCCCGCAGCGCGGGACGCCCCTTCAGCTTTTCAGCCCTTGCAGCCTCGGACTGAGGGAGCAGAAACCACAGCCCCCAGCCAGCACCGCGGCAGTGACGCTGCCAATGCTGCGCCAGGAGGCGCCTAAAGCCGACCAGGGCTCCTGCAGCGCAGGAGGCGCGCGGACGGACCCGGGTCGTGCCCGGGCCAAGGGCATGCCCGTCTGCGCCCGTCAAAGACCGGAAGAGGCTGGGCCATCCCCCTGAGATCTGCCCCAGGATCCTTTGTGTCTTGCGTTTGGCTGGGTCTTCAAGCTGCCACCAAGACAAGAGGTACAGTATTTATTCGCCCTTAACTTATTTCCTTGTTCTGAAAACAGTGGCTGAGGTCTGTTGGCTTCTTGTTGTTTCCTCGTCTGCTTAGTTCATTTGTTTATTAAGCCTCATACCAATTTGCTCCACTTTGGTCCCTAAGTATGGGTAAGAGGAAGGGGACTCCCAGCGTGCCTAGTGTGCTACCTCCACCCGCACCCGTTCGACTATCGATAATTACCTAACTCGGGCAGTGGATATGGTTACTAATGAAATAGGACTGGTGGAACGACGCCTTTCACTTACTGCTGAAGAAAATGTCATAGTTTTCCCTTGCTTCAGCCCAACAAACAAAGCTTCTCTGAGCCGCCGCCGCTGCTGAGTGCATCCACCTCAACAAGTCCACCTGCTGATTCATTGGGCTGTGTTTGTCCCGTGGAGACAGGACAAATTCCCGGTGTCACCACAGCTTGTTTGGGGGCTGGGTCCTCAGTGCCAGGAAGGGGAATTGAGCCGAGTCCCTACTGGTAGGGAGGGTGGTGTCCAACATTGTGAATCTGAATTAGAGTGTGGGCCAAAGGCTAAGCACAGGAGGAAAACCGCTAAACCAACGAAAGCCAGAAATCCTGCTGTAAACAGCAAAGCGGCTCAGCGTAATAGGGCCTGCAACGATGAAACGGTTGGGCCACTGTCTGTGGCTAATGAAATTACTTGGAGCAAATTGAGTATGCGTATAGGTGAACTCTTGGACTACAAATTGCGTCCCATTATTGATCGACTAGCCCAAATTGAAGTTAAATTAGTGAAGCCTTTGGCTCTCAGGATTTCCGCATGCACTAAGTATTCGGTCACTGATTTATCTCCTATCAAATCTGCTCAGAGCATGGAAGTGCATCACTCAAAGGTTAAATTACCTGAAAATCAATCGGTAGCACGTGTCTCAAGCCAGGCTCCCTTACCCGTGATTGATCTCCCCCCTGCATCTGCTCCTTACACTGTTGCCCTGACCAATGTCCCCAGGCTCGCAGCTGACAGTATGGAAACCACCAGGGGTTTAATGAACAAATCTATACACTGGTTGAACAGTAATGTCGCTGGCAATTGGGACATATCAAAAGAGATCTTGCTGGGACATATCAAAAGAGATCTTACAGGCAAGACGTGTGGGGGGATTGGCGGGGGAAGAGGGTGCAATGGTGATGTCATTGTGGTTAATTTTCGTAATCCTATGGTTGTACAGGAAATACTGCGTAAAGCAAGTATAGGAATGGTTAAAACTAGTCCTGTCAAGATATTGCCACTTTAATTTTTTTATCAGCATCTTGTTAACCCACTCTGTATTCCTGACAGTTTGACTACACAAATGAGTGTGTTGCCTAGACACCCCCCTCAAGTAATAATAGATTCTCAGCCTTGGCTGGGTTGGAGGACATCGATTGACGGTTCAGTGAGGAGCATGGTTGCTCCGGTGTACTGGAGAAGGGTGGGGAACCTGACAGTTCCATCTCTGTTGCCCAATTGATTACCATTCCTGTACTGAACCATCCTTGTAAAGGGCCTGGTGCTCTGGACAAGGGCAGGGCACCTGATAGTGCTATCCCTGTTGCCCATTTGTCTACCATTCCTACACCGAATTCTCTTCCCACAGGGCCCGGCGCGAGCGTCTCCATGGATGAAGGTCCAACTGACCATGCATGTATAAATCTTTTACGTTGGAACATTGCGGGTCTAGCCTCCAAAATCGCGATTGATGGATGGCGATCTTTTATTGCAAACTTTGATATAGTTTTCATTCAGGAAACTGGGGAGGTAAATGAAATAGTATTCGATGGTTTTGTGTGCTTTAGCTTGCCTGCGATCCCATCCTCATCGGGCAGAGCTAAAGGGGGATTGACTGCCTGGTTTAAAGTTAATATTGGCTGTTCAGTTTTACCGCTCTATCAGGAGCAAGGGGAGGCGCAGGCTTTCTGCCTTAGCTGGAATGATATCCATAAGATCTATCTAGTAAACTTCTATAACAATCATTTTTCGTGTAAGGTCGATTGTATTTTTTAAGGTCTCTTTGTAGTGATCAATATGCTTGTGGAGAAAGAGGCATGGGCAGAATGCCCCCTTAAGCTGATGGTGGCAGGGGACTTCAATGCTAAACTGGGGCACCCGCCGTCTCTATCTTCATACACCTTTGACCTAATTGCTCGAGACATTGATTGTAATGTGATGGACACTAGGGGGCTGGTCCTATTTTCCCTCCTGGCAGAACGGGGCCTGGTCAACAAGGCTCCTAACTTTACTGACTAACATATTCCAACTTTCATATGGCGGGGCGCTGGGAGCACTATTGACTACATCTTTACCTCCTGGAGTATGTCCCCAGCTATTAATAATTGGGAGGTCCTTACCCAGATCTATAGCGACCACAACCCCATTTCTGCAAAGATACAGCTGCCACATGTGGAATATAAGTTTAAGTCTTTGCCTCCCCAGGTCCTATCTATTCAGGGTGGTATGGCGATCCGCGAACTTGAAGAGCATTATGTCTCAGGTTGTATGCAACAGTACTGCCCTGGTGAATAGCTGCAATCGCATACCTCGCGATCCGGCTCTCATTTTAACTGATTTTTCAAATCTTCTATTAAGGGTAAAAGTGATGCTTTCTAGACCCATTGCCCAGCCACTTCGCCATGCCAAATCATTGTTTGACAAAGCATGTAGAGTAGCCAAAGATTCTTTACGCAGGGCCTTGAAGCAAATCCCCAGAGACCAGAGTGCGATCCTGGAAAGTAGAAATACATATCAGCAAGCCATTAAAAGAAGGAAGTCGGACATGAAGGAGGAGAAATGGGAGTCCATTGTGGGTGCCTGCCATTCTAAAGACCCACAAGCTTTTTGGAAAGCAGTGCAGTCTGTTTTATCCCCTGTATTACCACCAGATAAACTAACAGTCCATATCTCGGCCGAGGCATGGTTGGCGCACTTTGCTGGGTTGTATTCTACCGACTGCATGGCTGACAATGCCTCAGTGTCGATGATTCCAACGTGCTTAAAACTTGTTTTTAATGAGGACGAGGTCTTTAAAGCAATTGTAGACAGTAGATGCAAGAAGGCTACGTGTCCGGATGGTATTCCGCTTGGCTTATTCAGGGAAGACCCAGTGTTCTGGACCACGGTCCTCACTTCAGTTTTCAACTCTGCCTGCAGCCACGGGGTGCCAAGGTCGTGGCGTTCATCTATAATTGTCCCTGTTTTTTGAAAAAAGGAAACATGCATGATGTTAAGTGCTATCGCCCGATATCCCTTTCGGATTCTTCAGCAAAAATTATTGGGAGAGTTGTACTGGACCGCCTACTGGATTGGATTAATGCCAACAGTATACTTGCTCCAAGCCAGTATGGGTTCAGAAAGGGGCTTGGGACAATTGAACAGTACCTTAATCTCCACCTCATTGTGGCAAAATATAAATACGCCAAGGGTGTCTCCACCCATTTGGCGTTTATGGACCTGTCAAGCGCCTTTGATTACGTCTCCCGCTCAAAGCTGTTGGTCATCTTAGAGAGCATGGGTGTTGATGTGGGGCTGGTTACATTCTTAAGGCACCTCCACCATGACCTTACAGCCTCAGTCAGGTTTGGGAGCGCTGGCGAATGCACAGAGCCGTTCAGCATTAAGCATGGGGTGCGCCACGGTTGCGTCCTCATCCCAATCCTTTTTCTTCTCTATACGAACAACCTTGGTTTCTGTTGGGGCGGACGTTCCGTTTGTGAAGAAAAAGGCCGTGCCTCCACTGCTATATGCGGACGATGCAGTTCTCCTGGCAAGGACTGCCAACGGCCTTAAAAAACTTATCGTCAGTTATGTCAGCTTCATGAAAGACCTGGGCCTGGAGCCAAATTTTAAGAAAACATTCACAATAATATGTGGCCCAAAAAATACCAAAACCCATACCCTAAATATTGAGGGCAAACCCCTAGAGAGGCTTGGAGTTTGATGAAGGATGTTCGTGGCTCACATGCATTAAAAATAGAATAACCCGATATACTCAAGCTGTAGGCACTACTTTCTCGCTTGCCATGTCTATCGGTAAAAAGCCCATAGCTCCTATACTAGAGATATACAACCGGAAATGCCTGCCGATCTTAACATATGGAATGGGTATCTGGGGTTGTAGGGATGAACATGCAATGCAGATAGAGGAGAATAGATTCTGCCGCCGGTTATTAGGCGTCCCTCCCTCATCTCCGCATTTCTCCCTTCATCTGGAGTTAGGCATGGAGCATGTCCAAGACACCATTAATGCTGCCCCCTTGGCTCTTTGGTGCTCAATTTGGTCCAACCAAGAAGCTGATTTTAACCGGGCTGTTATTAGAGATTGTTTAACTTGCGCCCATGGCTTGACCATTCCATGGCTTCAATATATTAAGAACTGCTTTTCGGCACTTGGCTGTGCCTCATTGTTTGAGCACCCAGAGTCAATCGGAAAAAAGGACAGAAAGTGGGTCCGGGATAGTTTTTGCAAGCACAAACAATTCTCTAGGGAACTATTGAAAGTGGCCAAACCCTCAGTTAGAGATTATTGCTTTATTCAAGCGACTTCAACAATTGCTCCTGTATTTATTATACGTGACCAACGTTTATGAAAGAAATCTTGTGGCAAGATTTAGGCTGTGTTCTTTTCGCTGGATGATATGTTTTCCCTTAGGACAGTACTCCTCTGACACTGTTGCCATTTGTCCATGTGATGAGCAATCTAGTCAAACTATTTTACACTTTGACTTTTTTTGTCAATTTTATCTGCCGTTTACTAGGAAGTTTTTAATACCGCTACTGCGCAGACACAAATTCTCCAAGTGTAAAGCGTCTCTCTTCTACTTACTGCAACTTAACGATTGTAACATCTGCTATGCAGTTGTTAGTTTTCTGAAGTGTACTTTAGCTAAGAGAAGGAGTTTGCTGTTTTGACAAACAAGTTTTTTTTTTTTTTTTATTATTCATTGACCTTGCATTGTTTCTTAAATGTCTATTGCTGATGTTAATTTTTAATCATCTGGCACCCTGTTGATGCCCTTGGAACTAGAACTCATTATTTAATGTTAAATCAGTCCTCTTGCACTGTCACTTTATTCAATGTAAAACAACACAAGGAGATTGTTAGTTTAAAAATGTGGTAGTTTGTAACTAACAAGACATGACGCACTTGGAACTCCATTTTTTCGGACTGTTTTCCTTATACCTGTACTTGCACAAGGACCTGTTCTATTTTTTAATATGTGGTTGTCATTTTTTAATATGTGTGTCTACAATGTAGTTTGGTTTTATTGTGTGTATCTTTTATGATGTGTCCTTGGAAGATCGAATAAAGACAATTTGATTGATTGACTGGGTGGTACCACTGCTCCTGCTTCTGTTGAGTAATAGGGGTGGGGAGAGGGGGTGTTATGTGAGTCCGGGGACAGCGCATCCGCTACTATGAAAGTGATGCGGGAATGGTGTGCTGTTCAAAAGTAAGAAATCAATGTTTCTAAAGTTGTTTGTGGCAAAAGCGCAGCCGCTACTATGAAAGTGAAACTGGGTATTGGTGCGCTGTTAAAAAGTAATAAATCAATGTTTGTAAAGTTGTTTTTGGGGAGCCACATAAGAAAACAAAAGCGCAGCTGCGGTGTGCACACTACTATGAAAGTGCATTGTCAAAAATGAAAACAACGAACAAATTAAAAGCGCGGTTGCCATTTGTGCTGCACTGGTTAAATTAAAAATATAAGCGATGGGGGAGAGAAAGCCATTTAGGAAAATAGTGCTCGAAAGCTGTAATTAAAGCATACGGAGTAACAACACATGTATTAGGGGGTGTCCTCATGGGAGGTTACAAAAAGAGACAAGGCGGTACTAAGGAGGGACTACTAAGCCTATTGACCAATGAAAAGCCACCATTTACAAAGGACAGTGACAGGAGCCAATTAAAAAGATGGGCGGAAAGTGGGCGGAGCTTCATGCCATAGCCTGAATACAGCATGTCTCGAAGAGACAGCGCAAGCGCTGCCTAGGCAAGACCTAAAAATGACACAGGCCATCCAGAACAAGCATCAGAGTTTGAGAATGTTTGACAGGAGAAATAAAATATAGGCATAAGCGTAATATCTGTGTAAAGAGTTTAAGAAGTGGGCGTCTCCAGTAAACAGAGCCGAAAACTGTGTTAAGTGTGTGTGCATGTGCGTATGTGCATGTATATCTATAATCACAGGGATAGGATACACTAGGGGGTTCATTGAGAGAGCAAAAGAGAAATCCAAAACTAAACCTAGAGAACAGTTGCTATTTGATAGTAGGAAAACTACAATACATACCCAGACAGACCTGCACTTTAGAATAGTCACCACGAATAATGAGCAGGAAGGTGCAGTGAGATCCATTCTACAAAAACATTGCCACCTTATCAAAAACTTTCTTGTTCTGAGGAGGGTGGTCCCCCTTAGACTAGGAGTGATTTTTAGGAAAGCCAAATCAATGTGACAGGAGGTGGTGAAAAGCAGTCCTGAAATTGCCCCTTCTAGCTAGACCACGTGGCTAGGATGCAACATGGGTTTCAGGAAATGTGGTCCCTGTAAAGCATGCCAACATGGCATCAATACTCAGGAATACAAGACACCATTTTGGAAAACCAGTAAAAGAATACATGGAAGTTATCACTGCACGACAGATCATGCAGATTACATTCTGCAGTGCCCCTGCAAGCTAATAAATGTGGGCAGCACAGCACTCCCAGTTCACAAAAGGATCCTACAACACTTAAGGGCGATAAACCATGGTGTCGCCAGGCGTTTTAAGGAGCAGCATCAGAGTGACACCTAACGCCCTTAAATATTTTGTGATAGATGCAATCCCAGTGAACATTAGGGGAGGCAATCGGGAGAAGTCATTAAGGAGATTAGAATCCCGATATATGGTGGAGTTAAATTCCAAAACTCCGCATGGGCTCAACATGGAGGAAGACCTCCATACGCATCTTTAGCCCTCAAATCCCTCTTATAGAACATGAGGTAAAATGTATGACTGTTACATCTTTACACAGGTGTAGGGGTGGGATATTTGAACGCAACAGGTGTTGACACTATAAGGTACATTAGTGAACACATAACACCCATGTTAGGGCTATATGATTGTAGACACTGAATCAGTTTGCCAGAGAATTATCATCACACACTAGTGCAATACTGTATGTTTAATATGAGAATGCAGAACTGGCCTTATAGCATATCACATATATTGACAATATGTGTTTGATTCAGAAATGTTGTTGATAACAAATGAGTAAACTGATTTTGTAGCACAACGATCCCCACTTGAACTTAACTTTAGTTATGAGTCTATCCTACGGGTATCACATGGCATGATGGACAGGAACCTATCGTTTCTGTAGCCTAGTAACGTTGCCCACTTTGGACACTATGAGATATATTTTAGCACCCCACAGATACGTTTTTAATCTGTATGCTTTGTGCCACAGCCCACTTGGGCTAGATTGTTTTTGAGGTTGTTTCATATCCGCAGTAATTAATTCTGGACCTTTTGTCACAATTCTTATTTATAGCAACATCCTGGAGCAGCGTGTTTTAGAATATCGGAATGAACTATGACTACTATTATTGCATAACAATGCCCAGGAAAATGTAATTCGCAACGATCTGTGTATGAAGGATTTAGTGAGCAATGTGATAGACGTAAGCCCATTCGGTGTATAAAATAAAATGAATTTGCCCGACTGAGTTTGCCCACTGGGCTGGATTTATGTTGCAAGGCAGTAATTTATAGACATATGTAAGCCCACTTGGGGCCCAATATGCAATGAATTGGCCTGATCGAGTTTGCGCACTGGGACTTGATGTACAAAGTACAATATTAATTTGTATTTTGTGAAATCATGTTCAAGTGTTCACGTGTGTTTCAATAAGACATGAGACATATACATGCAACGTATTTAATATATAAATGAAATACGGTGATTGTAATAATGTGAATGACACACACAACCCTATTGAAAGCATTGACCATGATGATGTTGCATGCCACTCTTTGTAAATATGTTTGAAAAACAATGCTCCACTATTAGTGAGCAAGGCTGCAGGACAGCCGAAACGTTTCTGGTGGTTTCTCAACGGCACTCAATAAATTGGAGCTATACAGTAATACCGCATGACTGCAGTTTTCTTTGGCACAGATTTGGCTACTTCACCGCAGCAAGGAAAGGACAGGCAACAGTGTTAGGTGGAGATTGCTGACTCGACCGTTTGCCGATGCACCCTTTTATCCGGTGCACAACGAAAGCCAGCAGTGTTTGGAAGCATATCTGACATTCACCAGTGAGCTACTTATTAAATTGTGTCCCTGCCATGCGCTGCTTATTACCTCACATATTACATCACTCATGACATGTTTATGAGGAAAGTGGTTTATTATACGGTGTGGTTGTGAGGCCTCACCGTGTAATACACTCACAGTACTGTCTTGGGTCCCGTCAGGCTCATTTTTAAAACCTTTAGCTCAACCCTAGGTATCTGTGGCTTCGAGCAATGAGGCTTAAACAAGGAAACAAGTGTAAAGCATTTAGAAGTACCAAACTACAAAATATGAAAGTCCCACAACACGAAACAAATACAACACCAATTTATAAAAATAGATCATATTTTTATGAATTTTTAGATACCATAACAAACAAAACCCACCAGAGGGTTCCGGAGATATAGATTTCAAAGTAAAACGTAAATCAGTTTTTCAATCAAAATGTAAACTTGGTAACTACCACGGATAGTGAAAACTTTGGAAATCTTTTATAGCTGTGTGTTTGGGTACTCCAGCCCAGTTTGGTTTACCAGCTCTGATAGGGAGCAGGTCAAGGGGGCCAGTAAGCATTTGTATGACAGTTACCTCATCACCAAAACAGTCTCAAGTCCAGTTCCAGGCTCTGTGGGCGAACCGCCATAGACATCAATGGAGTGGTCCTGATGCAATGGACAGAGGATGCTGAAGATGCTGTAAGATGCTGAGGATGTTGTGCGGTCGACAGGGGACTTCCTGGGGCTACTCATCGGTCCACTGTCCTGGTGGGGCGACTTTGGCCACAGGGGTCAGTGTCCCACGAAGTCCTGCGGGGTCCAGCAAAAGTCCAGTTGACACTGGACTGCTGGTTTCCAAAATAAGTGGTTCCCTTTGGTGGAGGCTAGTGTCCTCCCTGGGTGACTAAACTGCAGTCTGACAACTGTCCCCGGTCTGGTAGAGTCGGGTTCAACTTTGACCTTTAGGACTTGGTCTCCCCAGCTGCACGTCTGCGGTCAGTGGTGATCAAGCGATTATGGCTACTGACTAGCCAAGGCGGCTTCTTCAGCTTTTGTGGACCTGGAGCTGTTACAGGAAGTCAGCCGACTGACTGTTGGAGTTCATCTCTTCTCTCTGTGGTTCGGAAGTGACTTTTCCTCAAGCCAGGCACCACAGGCACAGTCCTCTCTTTGATAGCCCAAGTATCAGCAGGCGCAATCCAGTCGTTGGTGCAGCATCTCTTGCCAGGTCCAGGGAACAGCAGGGCAGTCCTTCTTCGGTCCTCTCTCCAGTCCAGATGTGATTTGAGGTCTGGGTACCAGGGTTGTCATATTTATTTCCAGAAAGTACCCTCCGTGATGCCATGGTTACTAGCCAGTGGGCTACCAGGTCCCCTCACACCTGATGATAACTTCCTGCAGTGTTAAAAGAACAAACTCAGAGACATATTTATTTTGTTGAAAAAAGCAATATGTCTTTAACTATTTATTTTAACATTTTTCTCTCACTATATCTAACAATAAAAACTATGTAAAAAGAAAGAGTCATAGACATGTATTTTAATAAGAAATTATCAAATATTTTTTAAGTAATCAATATTAATAAACATTGCATTGTGTGTACCTCTGCGGCCAACCCGGACCCCGTCATGCACTGCTAATTACCCCACATATTACATCACACATCACCTCTTCTATGACATCATTGATAATATCACTGCAACATTTGCAATTAAATTATTGATAAGAAAACTTTGCATGGCGGGGGCACAAGTTAATGTTACCTTAGGACATGAGTTACAGTTATCTTGTATGAAGCCACCATAAGGCACATGTTTAACTTACCTTACACTTGCGTTTTATCTCTATTTTAATTACAATGTTGTATTTCTGATACAAGAAAAAATATGGTTAATACTGTTAAAGCTCTTTATTCTCGGAGATATTTCGTTAGTTCTGAAAAACTTTTCTGGAAGTTTTTTTTGATCAAAGGTGAACATAACCGCGGATCTGTGGATCCAAACGCAAACAGCAAGGTCTTGATTTTCTAGCCGCAACCTGAGACACAGGCACTCACACAGCCACTCACTGCATGTGGGTGGTTGGCCTCAGGGCTTTGCATGCAGCCAGACCCTGCGGGCAACCTCCTGCATGCAGCCAACCCCACGCCGCGGATCCACATGCAGCATACTTTGCTGTGTGAGTACTTGTGTCTCAGGTGGCGGCCAGCCAATCATGGCATTGCCATGGCGGATCTGCGTCTCTAGATATACATAAATATTTTTTCTTTAATAACTTCAAAGCTACTGAACAGATTTACACCAAATAGAAAAAGCACTCTTTCCGGCCCAGGATCTAGCTTTCTGCCAAATTTGGTGTAATTCCGTTCAGTGGTTTGGGCTGTAGTCGTGTTAAAAATCTCTATGAGAAATTGCATGGGGAAAAGTGTTTGGGACCCCCCTTTTTTTCGGTCCCACTTGACGGATCACCCGGAAAGTTTCCAGACAGCAGCTGATGTATGCATCAAACTAGTCTTTAAAATGTTGTAAAGATTCGGCAAACTGCGCTGACGCTATTAGCAAAACAAAAAATCTCTTTTTTTCTATGGAAAAAAGGTACTAACTATAACTACCATACATATGTATATATTACCTACTGTGGGTCGCCAGTAGGTAGTTATAGTTAGGACCAAAGTTTCCATAGGAAAAGCGTTTTTTGTTTTGCCAATAACTTTAGTGCCGCTTGACAAATCTTAACGAAATCTTCACAAAACTTCCCCTTTTTGGTTCAGCTACTGTGCTGAACGTTTTGGGGTCATTTGTCAAGCGGGGGGCCAAGAAAAAATGGGGGGCCCAAAACATGTTTTCCCCATGTTATATCTATGGGGATTTTTCATTTTTTGAACATGACTACAGCCCGAACCCCTGAACGGAATTACACCACATTTGGCAGAAAACTAGATGTTGGTCCAGAAAGCGTGCTTTTTGTGATTTGGTGTTTTTTGTGATTTGGTGTAAAGTGAAGTGAAGCCATCTTGGGACTCGATTAAACTGAGTCCCAAAAAAATTTTAAAAAGAAAAGAGGGCAGGGTATAAACACCCGGACCCCCTAGGACTCTTGGGGGGATCCCACTGGGACCCCCCCCAGAGCCAGAAAAAGCATTTTTTTCAAATTTTCAGCGGGATCTGCAGATCTGGTTCAAAATTAGAATAAGCAAAGTGTCTCCCGTGCTTCGTTCATTATCGGCCCCTGTGTGGGCCAGGTTCCCGAGGCATTGTTTTAATAATGAAGGGGTGGCCTCCCTCCCTATAAGTTATTAAATAAAAAATAAAAAAAGGTCCAGGCCGCAGGGAATGGGGTGCCCGGCGTTGAATTCGGCCTAGGTAGGGCCCCCTCCCTTTTCTTTTCTTTTTTTTTATTTAAAAAAAAAAGAGGACTAAAAGGGGCAGGCCCCAGGGGATGGGGTCCCCGGGCCAAAATCGGCCCGGGAGGGGAGCCGTGTGGCGCGTTTGCAGAGTGGTGAACAAAGGGGGTCTGGTCTCTGACAATTTCTCAGCAATCCTGCTGTGTGGGACTTACTGGAGGTAACAGGAGAGGTAGTTGGCCCCCAAGGACGCCCTTGGGGGCCAACTACCCCTCCTGTTACCTCCAGTAAGTGCCACATAGTGGGATTGCTAAGAGGTCTTCGGACGCCATGCCCCCTTTCTCTACCACTCTGCAAACGTGGCTCCTTGGTTGGGGGATGAAGTCCACTTTGTTCCTGAGGGACCTTGGGGACCAAGAAGCCCTCCTGGTAACTCCTGCAAGTCCTACACAGTGGGATTCCTTAGAGCTGGTCGGATCCCCGTCCCCGTCCCCACCACTCTGCAAACCCGACTACATTATAGGGCTGCTTTTAGCATGCTTCTCCAACTTAATGTTGAAGAGGCAATTTTTCATATCTGAGCTTTTCTGAGAACTGCTGTCCGAGCCCGCATTTCGATGAACACTGTATGAATTTGAATTGTCCCAAGCAAGATTGCCATGGCCTGGAATCTAATTGTGTGTTTCTTTATGACTGTATTGAATATTGCTGTGCTTTGTCTTTTTTCATGTGTTACCTTTGTGTGTGTTTGTACTTTTATGGAATATATCTGAATAAACTAGCCCACCAGGTACCTCCAGTTTGTGCCACAGAGCTGCGTTGCAGAGTGGTGTAAAAAAGGGCGGTGTCTCAGACCACCTCTCTGCAACGCAGCTCTGTGGCACAAACTGGAGGTACCTGGTGGGCTAGTTGGCCCCCAGGGACCCTCCGGATTCAAGGGGACTTAATCCCCCAAGTTACAACGCACCAAAGGGCGCATTTGCACAGTGGTGCAGGGAGGCAGCGGGCCTGATATAACAAGTGTGCAAACCGTCCCCTGGCGCGTTGTAAATTGGGGGATTAAGTCCCCTTCAATCCTGAGGGTCCCTGGGGGCCAATTAGCCCACCAGGTACCTCCAGTTTGTGCCACAGAGCTGCGTTGCAGAGAGGTGGTCCGAGACCACGCCCCTTTTTACACCACTCTGCAAATGCGGCTTCTGGTGCACTGCTGGTGGGGCGATGAGGTCCTCTTGTGTCCTGAGGACCTCAGGACACAAGTGGACTTCATCCTCCGAGGAGCAGTGCGCCAGAAGCCGCGTTTGCAGCGTGGTGTAAAAGGGCGTGGCCTCGGAACACCTCTCTGCAACGCAGCTCTGTGGCGCTTACTGGAGGTACCTGGTGGGCTAGTTGGCCCCCAGGGACCCTCAGGATTCAAGGGGACTTAATAGGGACGTTATAGTTAGAAATTAACATTTAAAAAACCTTTGAAACTCACTGAAAAAACCATAGGTCTTAGGGACGTTATAGTTAGAAATTAGCATTTAAAAAACCTTTGAAATTCACTGAAATAACCATAGGTTTCAGGGACGTTATAGTTAGAAATTAGCATTTAAAAAACCTTAGAAATTCACTGAAAAAACCACAGGTTTCAGGGACGTTATAGTTAGTTGGACATTTCACTCGTACAAAACCAGTGAAAATCGGCCGTTATAGTTAGTTCAGCTAACTATAACTCGCGCCCCCGCAATGCACTGCTGATGACGTCACATATTACATCACTCATGACATGGTCAGTGACATCACTGATGACATCTCAAATGACATCACTGATGACATCACTAATGACATCATCCACGTGATAATTTGATGCATCTTCTAACACCCTAATATAACCTTTGATACACCCACTCTAAATTACAGACTGCCATTCTCAAAACCATAGACACTCCAACACCAATAACTACATACTCACTCACTGATTCTTAGGTCTACACACCCATCCACTCACTCACCCATACAGTCACTCATACTTTCGGTCACTCATCAGTACAGGACTATCATATGCACTCATACACCTATATAAACACTCACACAATGCAACTCATCCATAGAGGTACTCACACACCTAGTCAGTCATGCAAAGAATTAATCACACTCCCATTTACTCACCTATACAGTTATACACACACTACCTCACTTACTCATACAGATACTAACACATACTTATGCTCTTATACAATCACTGATACAAGCACACACTCATCCATACAGCCACTCTCACAATCACTCACTCTCACATATAGTCATTTATATACTCCAACACTCACATCTACTGCCTTTCACATATGTAGTTACTCACACATGTACCACTGAGACATCCATTCACTCACCAACACACCCATACACACACTCACCCACCCATACAGTCCATCACAGATGCACTCTTGAATCCATACACCCAGTGAATCACCCACTCACATCTATGCACAGAGTCACACACCCCCCACCCATACAAACACTCAGGCACCCATACAGATACTCAGACAACCAATCAATAACCCATATAGACACTCATGTAGCTATTCACCAACCCATGCAGCCGCTTACACACCAACAGACAGACTGATACAGACATTCACACAGTTTAGTCACTAACCCATGCATTCAGTAAGATTTGTTTAATCACTCACTTATAGAGTCAGTCACGCACCTACTAAATCATTCATTCACACACTCATACACCCACTCATTCTTCAATACACCTTGGTCTATATATATTAAACATATTTAAACTTTACAGAAACACACAGTCACTGGGTGATGTCATCAGTGATGTCATTTGAGATGTCATCAGTTATGTTATCAGTGATGTCACTGACCATGTCATGAGTGATGTAATATGTGACGTCATCAGCAGTGCATTGCGGGGGCGCGAGTTATAGTTAGCTGAACTAACTATAACAGCCGAATTTCACTGGTTTTGTACGAGTGAAATGTCCAACTAACTATAACGTCCCTGAAACCTGTGGTTTTTTCAGTGAATTTCTAAGGTTTTTTAAATGCTAATTTCTAACTATAACGTGCCTGAAACCTATGGTTTTTTCAGTGAATTTCAAAGGATTTTTTATGCTAATTTCTAATTATAACGTCCCTGAAACCTATGTTTTTTTTCAGTGAATATATATATATACATATATATATTCACTGAAAAAACCATAAGCTTTTAGGGACAGTTATAGTTAGTTGGACATTGCACTCGTACAAAACCCGTGAAATTCCCCCGTTATAGTTAGTTCAGGTAACTATAACTCGCGCCCCGCAATGCACTGCTGATGACGTCACATATTACATCACTCATGACATGGTCAGTGACATCACTGATGACATCACTGATGACATCTCAAATGACATCACTGATGACATCACTGATGACATCATCCAGTGACTGTGTGTTTCTGTAAAGTTTAAATATGTTTAATATATATAGGGAAAGGCGTATTGAAGAATGAGTGGGTGTAGAAGCGCCTGAATGGATGATTTAGTAGGTGCGTGACTGAGTCTATAAGTGAGTGATTAAACGTATCTTACTGGATGCATGGGTGAGTGACTAAACTGTGTGAATGTCTGTATCCGTCTGTCTGTTGTTGTGTAAGGAACTGCATGGGTTTCTGACTAGCTAAATGAGTGTCTATATGGGTTATGGATTGGTTCTCTGAGTATCTGTATGGGTGCCTCAGTGTTTGTGTGGGTGGGGTGTGTGTGACTCTGTGCATAGATGTGTGAGTGGGTGATTCACTGGGTGCATGGTTTCAAGAGTGCGTCTGTGATGGACTGTATGGGTGGGTGAGTGTGTGTATGGGTGTGTTAGTGATTGAATGTATATCTCAGTGATACATGTGTGAGTAACTACATATGTGAAAGGCAGTATATATGTGTGTTGGAGTATATAAATGGCTATAAGTGAGAGTGTGTGATTGTGAGAGTGGCTATATGGATGAGTGTGTGCTTGCATCAGTGATTGCATAGGAGCGTAAGAATGTGCTAGTATTTTTATGAGTAAGTGAGCGGGTGTGTATAACTGTATAGGTGAGTAAATTGGAGTGTGATTAATTATTTGCATGACTGACTAGGTGTGTGAATACCTCTATGGATGAGTTGCGTTGTGTGAGTGTTTATATAGGTGTATGAGTGCATATGATAGTCCTGTACTGAGTGACTGTAAGTATGAGTGACTGTACGGGTGAGTGAGTAGATGTGTGTGTGTAGACCTAAGAATCAGTGAGTGGGTATGTACTTATTGGTATTGGAGTGTGTATGGTTTTGAGAATGGCAGTCTGTAATTTAGAGTGGGTGTTTCAAAACTTATATTAGGGTGTGAGAAGATGCATTAAATTCTCACATGGATGATGTCATCAGTGATGTCATCAGTGATGTCATTTGAGATGTCATCAGTGATGTCATCAGTGATGTCACTGACCATGTCATGAGTGATGTAATATGTGACGTCATCAGCAGTGCATTGCGAGGCGCGAGTTATAGTTACCTGAACTAACTATAACGGGGGAATTTCACGGATTTTGTACGAGTGCAATGTCCAACTAACTATAACTGTCCCTAAAACCTTATGGTTTTTTCAGTGAATTTCTAAGGTTTTTTAAATGCAAATTTCTAACTATAACGTGCCTGAAACCTATGGTTTTTTCAGTGAATTTCAAAGGTGTTTTAAATGCTAATTTCTAACTATAACGTGTCTGAAACCTATGGTTTTTTCAGTGAATTTCAAAGGTTTTTTAAATGCTAATTCCTAACTATAACATGTCTGAAACCTACGGTTTTTTCAGTGAATTTCAAAGGTTTTGTAAATGATAATTTTTAAATGTATTAATTGTTATATTTATTTTTTTCATACTGATTTACTACATTTTTAGAAACATTTTTTTTTACATATTTTATTTTTAAATTACATTGTAATTACATTATACATTACAAAAAATACTTTCTCAGAATGAATTACTTTAGTTTAAATACTTTGCACATAGGCAATAGACTTTTAAGTACAGTAGTTACAGTTGTTGCAATGGGCAACACATTTTCAAACACAATGCAACATTCAGCTCAATGTGAATTTCTAGTTAAATGCAATTAGTTACTTTATGGATTACTTTTCTAACCACAGGACTGGATCCTAGATTAGGTCCTGGGACATCTCCTGTAAACAGTTGAGTAAAAGCGTTTTGGTTACAGTAGTGATTTTTAAGGAATATTATTGTATTTTAAAAGTTGACACTTAGAAACTTTTTCTCATAGAATCACCAATGTTATCCTATGGAAGGAAATTCACTTAGCAGGTAAAAACTGTTATCGTTACTTTTCTTACTCAGTGTTGGATCCTGGATCCAGCACTGGTGCATCTCCTGTAAACAGTTGAAAGAATGCGTTTAAGTCATACAGGCGATTTTTAAGGAATATTTGTAGTTTGTGAAAATCGACACTTTGAAACTTTTCTGCTGAAAACCAGACAATGGATTCCTATGGAAGAAAATATAAGTTACTGGTAAGTACGGTTAAAATTACTTTTCAGGGTCAGTGCTGGGCTAAAAGATGCAGCACTGGGTTCTCTCCTGATAACAGGTGAGTAAATTGGAATTCGTACTTTGGTTGATTTTAGAGGAATATTATAAAGTTCCAAAACTCCACACTTAGAAGAATTTCCAAGTGAAACCAGTCAATGTTAGCCTATGAAGGAAATTCAAGTTACCGGTAAGTACGGTTAAAATTACTTTTCAGGACCAGTACTGGGCTGAAAGATGCAGCACTGAGGTCTCTCCTGATAACAGGTGAGTAAATCAGAATTCGGATTTCGGCTGATTTTAGAGGAATATTTGTATGTTTCAAAAATTGACACTTGGAAACTTTTTCAGCAAAAAGCAGGCAATGATATCCTATGGAAGGAAATTCAAGTTACTGGTAAGTACGGTTAAAATTACTTTTCAGGATTAGTACTGGGCTGAAAGATGCAGCACTGAGGTCTCTCCTGATAACAGGTGAGTAAATCGGAATTCGTAGTTCGGCAGATTTTAGAGGAATATTTGCACAATGGTGAAGGGAGGGGCGGGGCCTGAGGTGACATCTGTGCAAACGCGCCCCGTGGCGCGTTTTAAGTTGGGGGATTAAGTCCCCTTCAATCATGAGGGTCCCTAGGGGCCAACTAGCCCACCAGGAACCTCCAGTATGCGCCAGGGGGCTGCGTTGCAGAGACGTGTAGAGAGGCCACACCCCTTTTTACACCTCTCTGCAACGCAGCTCTGTGGCGCTTTCTGGATGTACCTGTGGGGCTAGTTGGCCCCCAGGGACCCTCAGGATTGAAGGGATTTAATTCCCCATCTTAAAACGCGCCACGGGGCCTGTTTGCACACATGTCACCTGAAGCCCCGCCCCTCCCTTCACCACTGTGCAAACGCGCCCCGTGGCGCGTTTTAAGTTGGGGGATTAAGTCCCTTGAATCCTGAGGGTCCCTGGAGTCCAACTAGGCCACCATATACTTCTAAAAAGCGCCACAGAGCTGCGTTGCAGAGAGGTGTAAAAGGGCGTGGCCTCTGTACACCTCTCTGCAACGCAGCCCCTAGCGCATACTGGAGGTTCCTGGTGGGCTAGTTGGCCCTCAGGGACCCCCAGTATTCAAGGGGAATTACTTCCTTTTCTTAAAACGCGCCAGGGGGCGCATTTGCAGAGTACTGCAGGGAGGGGGGCGGGGCCCCCGGCACGATGCCGGTCGTTTTTTTTTTTTTTAAATTATTTTTAAAGGGAGGGGGCTGCGTGGCCCCCTTCCCTTGCCCACTTTTGGCCCCGGGGACCCCATCCCCCGGGGCCTGAGCATTTTTTTTTTTTTAAATGGAAAAAAAAAAACGGGAAGGAGGCCGCGTGGCCCCCTTCCCTGGGCCTGTATTGGCCCCGGGGACCCCATCCCCGGGGCATGCCCTCAATTTTTTTATTTGGAGGGGGCTGCGTGTCCCCCCTCAGGCCATTTAAGGCCCCGGGGACCCCATCCCCGGGGCCGGCCTTGCACTTTTATTTTTATTTTTTATTTTTTACTAATTTGGGGAGGGGGGCTGCGTGGCCCCCTCCCTGGCCACTTATGGCCCCGGGGACCCCATCCCCCGGGGCCTGGCCTCTGGTTGGGGAATGTGGGGGTCCCCAATCCCCCCACAGTCCCAGCCGGCTCCCCGCCTCCTGCGCGAGCCGGCATTGCTTTTCCACATGGGGAGCAGCTAACATGCTGCTCCCCATGTGGAAAGCAATTGTCTTTGGATATTGGAAGCGAGAGCAGGTTTCCCTGCTCTCGCTTCCAATATCCAAAGCAGTTTGCAATGACAGGACGGGAGCCGCGAGGCTCCCGTCCCTGTCATTGCAAACTACAGTGTCCGGGGGTAGGCACCCCGGGACACTGCAGGAGCCGGCCCTGGGGGTGGCGGTCCCCAGGGCCATCAAGGACTCCAGGAGGGGGCCGCGCGGCCCCCTCCCTTGAGTTGCACAGCCCCGGGAGGTGGTGGTCCCCGGGGCTCGGGGTCCGTAACGGACCCCCACATTTATTTTCTATGTGCCCCGGGAGGTGGTGGTCCCGGGCGTGTGGGGGCTGGAGCCCCCACACATTATTTTAAATTTAAAAAGAAGCCCCGGGGGTGGCGGTCCCCGGGGCTGCGGGAGGGCAGGAGAGCCCTCCCCGCACCATTTTTTTTAATTAAGCCCCGGGGGGTGGCGGTCCCCGGGGCTTAACAATTTACACACCCCCCTCCCCCCGCATGCCCCCGGGACTTGGGCCACCCGGGGGCAAATTTACATCGAAGCACGGGAGACCGCGCTTCGATTTTTTTCGGCAGGATCCGCGCACCCTGAGCGCATCCTGCCGATTTAAAAAAAAAAAAAAAAATTTTTTTGCCCATGGGGTCCTTGTGGGACCCCCTGAGCAGACCTAGGGGGTCAGGGTGTTTCTACCCTGCCCCCTTTTTGCGCTTTGCGCACTTGTTTCTGTCCCTCGGTTCTACCGAGGGACAAAATGGCTGCCAACACTTCCTGATTTGGAGTGTTGACAGTCAATTAGCATGCAGCTCGTGATCGGGAGGGTGCGCGAATCCGACGCGGCCATAGATATATATGTACTTTTACTTTTGATTTTCTCAGCAACTACTGAACGGATTTACACCATTTAACAAAAGGGTTCTTTCTGAACCAAGAACTACCTCTTTGCCAAATTTGGTGTAATTCCGTTCAGCAGTTCGGGCTGTAGCCGTGTCTAAAGTTTCCTATGGAAAAATGAATGGGGAAAACGCGTTTTGGGACCCCCCTTTTTTCTCGGCCCCCGCTTGACGAATCACCCCGAGACTTTCAAGGTAGGAGCGGACCGGAGCACCCCACAAAGTTTGAAAATTTTGCGAAGATACGTCAACCGGCAAGAGAGTTATTTCAAATAGAATGTCACGGATTTCCTATGGAAAATAGGTTCTAACTATAACTATCTACTGGCGACCGCCAGTAGATAATATATATATATGTCGCCCCATGGCATTCTCCTCCCAAACCACCACACAGCGGCACACAGATTCCTCGGCAGCCAGTTATCTTAAGATTTCAATTTCATTGTGTTTAACCAACTTTTCTTCTTGGCACAAAAAAGTAAAGTTAATGAATCGACTGACGCGTTTCAGCTGATGCCTTCAACTGGGTCTCAAAGACTCTTCGGTGGGTCGTGTTTTAAGCATTGTCCTTCCTTCACATCAATGACCCTCAGAAGCTAGAACAGCACTCTAGTTTTTCATCCTTTATGTTGTAATTTTCACATACACAGTCAAATTCAAACACTAACAGTGGTAATTTGAGTCCAAACATATCGAGTCCAGACGTAAATCCAAAATATATATACAGCACCTTATTATATACAATCACCATGAGAAATATTTTTTTAATTCTTTAAAAAGTTTTTGAAAGATTTTTAATTTTTTTAAAATCTTTTAATTTTATAATTTCATAATCATTTATACAAAAAAAATGCATGTTTATTTTATTCTTTCACAAACCACGTTTCTAATAGCCAATTTAATATAAATTCATGTGACCTTTCAGGCCCCAATAAAGTGCTATTGCATAACTGGCTTATTTAAAGTGCATAATATATATAAAGTGCATAATACAATCATGATCCGCCCTCACGATTTCCAGTTTCAATGGAGGATTCTATAGTGCATAACTGGGTTATCTAAGGTGCGCGATACATATAAAATGCGTTGTGTAATTATGATCAGTCGTTCTCAATTCCAGTTCCTAAAGAGTGTTATGCCACCCTGTTCACTTTGGTTACAACAATTTTCTTCCTTCTTAGGACATTTATCGTGAACCTATGTGACATATCTAACAACTCTGAAGTATATATTGTATGAACAAATCATCTAAATGCATAATATAAAATACATAATATAAAGTGCATTGTGCCATTATGATCAGTCCTCATAATTTCCAATTTCTAAAGACAGTTATACGATTGTGTTCTCTTTGTTTAAATGTAAACCAGATCATATTTATAAAGTGCAAGATGCCTAATTGCACATGTGCCCAAAGATGTACTAAGTGCATAGTGAGGCATTAATCCTCAACAAATTGTTGAGTTTTCATAAAGTGAAAGGTGCTTAATGGCACATTCGCCCATTAATGTACCTTTCTATTTCTACCAAAAAGTGTTTTATTTTGTTCTCTTCATTTACATGTGAATAGGAAAATATTCATAAAGTGCAAAATGCTTAATTGCACATTTGCCCATAGATGTAACGAGAACATAACGAGCGGCCATTCCTCAACGGGTTGTATCATTTAAAATTCTTCAAAATGCTAAGGAACACGATGCTAAAATACACAGCCCTACTATGTGTAAAATGCATAATACCAAAATGATGACAAAATCAAATTTTCTTTAATTATCTTCCCCAGCTCGCACCTTAGAACCTTTTAACAGTATATGAATATAGACAAATAGAGCATAAAACACATATCAAAAACAAGAGCTGAGTGTATCAAAGAATCCCTATATCATGGTAATAATTACAAGTGGACATATACTTCAGCATCAGCATTATGGCCCCAAGGTATCTCCGTTCCTATTGGGATTATTAATCGGGATCCTTGTTTTCTAAGTTCTTTTTCTCGGTCCCCTCCCCTTGGGAGCGGCTTGACATGCTTAATTCCACAATAATTGAATGTGTCCAAAGACCGACTATGACATTGTTCAAAATGGGAAGCCATCGGATAATTCTGGTCTCCATTCTGTATTGCTCTTATATGTTGTAAGATCCTCAGCTTTAACTTATTGATTGTGCTACCAATGTATTACTTGTCACAGCCACATCTAAGGACATAAACAACATGGTCAGTATTGCAAGTGATCATGTCATTGATTGTTACCATATGACCTTCAAAGGTTCGATAATTTTTACAAGTAGATCCATACTTGCATGCTTTACATGGTTCCGCGGGGCTGCCTCGCTGTTGAGGGGATGTGAGCTGACGGCTCTCCCCAACCGGCCGCCACCTACCTTCAGGACTCGACTTTGTGCTTGGTATACTGCGGACCCCTCCTGGAACATCCTGCGACGCCTTCCGGATCTGCCGTTGAGACACGCCAGTAGCTGTTTGATTTCTACTTTTAATCCTCCGGCGCTGACACCCTCTCGTTGAGCGCAGGATGGCGGGGTCCCGGGTGTGTCCGACTGCGGTGCTTGCAGCCTGACGGTGCTCCGGATTCCATCCCGAGCGGCTGCTCCCCTAAAGGAGGGCCACACAACGACTCTCAGGCCAATTTCTATTCAAGGTACCCATTTATTTCAGACCTTTAATAGCCCAATACGATCTGCGGGGCGATCGATCCCTCAACGCTGCCTGACCCTAAAATGGCGACTGTGCTAGTAGCGCTCGGACATTGCCAGTTCTTTTTCAATCATGCACACGTTTAGGGAGTTAACGCTGTGCCTCACTCATGCCAGATCAATAACTCATCGCTTGCCAGCTGCCTATTTGTTGTCTGGGTACAATACCGATCGCAACTGACCTTAACATTATAGACTCTGTTCTCCCTGCATATAAGATGGCGCCCGCCTAGTGGAAGCTTGACATTCCACATCATTTGTGATTGTAATCTGGCCCAAACAATGTTCCTATTTAAAGTGCAAACGACTAGGACTATTAACTAGGCCAGTGTTTCTCAGCAAACTCAGCGATTTTCCTTTGCTCAATCAAGACCTTATTGCGGCGCCTATCCACGGCACCCGGACGGACACCTTACGAGCCTCCTAAAGGTGGGCTGCCCTGTTGCACATGGGAATGCCTGAATTTGCCTGGGGGTCATCAGCCTATGAAGCTGCCTTTTTGGGGATCATTCCGCTGCCACGCACTTCAGACCCGATAGTGCAGAAGCCTGCCAAACATCTCCCGATCACATTGATGGATCGCACTGGAGTACAGGAACTACTGAGGGAGGCACGGAACGCGCTGCTGCATGGTACCCCTACATTGCAGAGATGACCTAACGCGGTTACTGAATTTGGCACTGGACTTAGTGACTATGTGACCCCATCTGTGCTATGGGCCCGCTTACTCTAACTTCTTGGGCCCTCACAAGGTACTTTTCTCCCACTGCCGGTCTGCCAGAACTGATCCGCTTCCCAGCCCCCTGTTTCCACTCCCCTCCCCCATTCCCTCTATTCCTCTATTGGGGACTTGTTCTTCTGTGTTTGACTATGCAACTGTAACTAATGTAACCATGAAAAACTGTTTTTCTTGTTATCCCTGACCGCTGAGACCTGAGCAACATGGCTGATGCCTGGTGGAGCTGCTAGACAGCTATAGAGGAGATTGGCCCTGGTCCACCCCCTCGGCCGTCACCTACCCAGCCGGACATTGGGCACAGTTCTCCCCGTCTCCCCGCTGTGTCTCCTTCCTCCCCCTCCCTTCGACGAATTACTGTAACATTGTTTTTTTGCCTGTGTTTTACAATGCTCTGGTAACCGATGTAATTTGTAACTTGTAACTCAACGATCCTCATGTAAAGCGCTCTGATACCTACGGGTCTAGCCAGTGCTATATAAAACTCTTCAAACAAATAATAATAAATAAATACATGTGCTACACTTTATAAAACCTCTCATGTTTGCCAAGAGCCAATTGTTTTCATCCTTCTTAGGGCCATAATGGAAATATCTCCTAAGGATTTTACTTTTTTTGAGGTTATCCACTGACCCATTCGTACAACGTTTTCAAGATGTTTGTCCTTTCTTAGAATGTGACAATTTTTTGTAAGATTCTTTTATTGCTTGATTGTGCCATGTCAAAGTCCAGGAATAATCGTTTCACCTCATGGTCTTTCATGTTTAGATCATTACCTTGCACGTACAATAGCTGGTCCTGTGCTTTTTCACTGGCTTTCCTTTTAGCATCTTCTAAAACATTTCTGGGATATCCCCTTTCTTAAGAAGTGCTCAACCATATTGCATACCTCTTTATAGGAAAGTTCTTCCGTAGAGCATATTCTTTTGCCCCTTAACATCTGGCTATATTGGATGCTCCTGTTGAGGACAGATGGGTGACCACTATTTGCATGCAATAAGGAGTTAGTGGCAGTCAGTTTTCTATTGATCCTCGTTGTTAGAGTCCCCAATTACCTATATTTCCACATCCAGAAATTCACAGTGTGAGCGACTCTGTGTGTTTGTAAATTGCAAGTTAAGATCTTTGCAGTTAAGTTTTCCAAGAAGGTGTTCAGTCAGATTCAGTTTCTTCCCACAAGTTAAACAAGTCATCTATGAAGCGAATCCATAGAGCAATGGTTTGGTTGAAATTTTAATTTTCCTCAGTCCATGCCACCTCCTTCTCCCACAACCCCATGAATAAATTCGCGTAGGTGGGGGCGAAGGAGGTGCTTATCGCTGTGCTTTGCTGTTGCAGGTAATATTTCCCATCAAAGATAAAAACATTGTGGGTAACGCAATAGCTCAATATTTCCAACATCATTCAAGTGTGATAAAACCGTTCAACTGGACGATCCCCGAGAAAATGTTCACAAGCCAGGATTCCTTTGTCATGATCTATAGATGTATACAACAAGACTGCATCTAGTGTACCATTATGTAGTCTTGTTTCCAAGATAAGTGATTCAATTTTCTTTAAAAATCTGTACTGCCTTTTAGGTACGATGGAAGGTTAAGTACATACTCCTGTAAAAATAGATCCAAATATCTTGAACTGTTCTCTAGCAAAGATCCAACTGAACTCACTATGGGTCTCCCCGTGGATTTTGGGGATTTTTGTGAATCTTCGGGAGAAGATAGATGGTGGCTATCTTTGCATTTTCTACCCTAAGATGTTGATATTCCTCCCATTCCAAAAGATGATTTTAACTGAAAATGATATTCCTTCTCTAATTCTTTCATGGGGTTCCCATACAAGTGAATGTAGTGCATTATGTTGTTTAACTGCTTTCTCATTTCCAACAGATAGGTTTTTCGATCCATAAGGACGATGCTTCCACACTTATCTGAGGGTTTTATAATTATTGATGGATTGTTTTTCAACTCATTAATATCCTTCCAGTCTTTTTGGGAAAAATGTATCTTGTTGGGATTATTCTGCCATTTTTTGCAGAGCTCATTTAGGTAATCTACGACTAATTCCTGAAATAAATCAACTTCATTCCCTGGGGAAGTTAGGGACAGAATCTACTACGTGGTTTGAAGCCACTCTCCACATGATGATCCGTTCTAAATCCTATGTCCCTTAAGATGTTCCCTTGTTTCACATCTCCCAATTCGTGAATTTCTACTCTCTCCATCATATTGGTGGATACTCACTCGTTGTTTACGGGAATGTCAGTCAGGCCTTCTGTTGCCAATTCCTGAATATTTACAAGGTCAGGGACAACTGAGATCTTGAACAGGGATGGTGCAGATTGTGTTGTAGTCATAACCTCAGTCTTCTTGGGTTTCATTTGGTGGTACTTATGGAGCTTTAATTTTCTTACATACTTGTAAATCTCAATCCTTGAATTTGTAAAGTTAGGACGTGGTGATGGACAAAACCCAAAAAGAATAATCTTTCCTTATTGCTGTTTAATGTTGTTGATATATTTGCAACCAAGGGCTTATCCTCTAAAGGCACATCAAATTCCATTGTTGTTATCTGCGGTTCCTGTTTTTTCCTTGCCACCTTCCAGTTACCCCTCCTTGTTCTACAGTTTCTTTTCCGAGGTTCTGCTGTAGTCTGTCTCTTCGCCCTTGTCACATAGTTATTCTTAATAGTCGCAGTTCCTTGTGAAAATCCGCCTTCTCTGTTAATCCTTTATCCGCACTGGATATTGCATCTGAACTCATTTTTCTCTCACTCGGGATATGTTTTGATTGTGTGTATGTCTTCTCTTTTTCTTTTTCTTTTGCTCTCAAGCTATCAAATGTTTTAGCAAATGTATAGACATGACCGTACTGATAATCCAATCTATCCCTTGTGAACTTCCTTGCTTTACGTTCCATGATCTTTTCATCATATTCTCTCAACGTTTTTTCCATTTTTATAATTAAATCCTTTACCGTCACATCATCCGTATGTTTTGCCAATTCTTTATTAATCATCTCGCTCTTTGCTGTCTGTAATTACATTTTTCTTTTGGCATGTTTAGTCAAGGTTCTCTTTAATCTTACTGAGCATTCTTCCTTGTTTTCACACCATTCATTAATCAGATGTTCATCCATGTCTTTGTATGTTGGCAATAGCATGATCCTTAATCCTCTCGGGAACTCTTTTGCATTCCAGATATTTGGTGAGAGATGTCATCTTCCACCATTGTTTGGCCTCTGTTTTTTTTGCTCTCTCCAAATCCCTCACCTATTGAGTTGGTGTTCTATTCACAGCATTCGATGTGCTCTCATTTTCCATAGTACTCGAATTCTCTTGAACTGTACGTTCTGCAACTAATCTCCATTTTGCTTGTCTGTCCTCCATCTTATTTGTTTTTTTAGGTTTTTTTTTGGTCTTTTCTCTCAACTGTGTATATATTACAATTTCATGAGTGTTTTGACTTCACTCACTCTGGTTTTAACTGTGACCACCACACTGCACTCCTCACAGTCTTTCAACTTCCTTATTTTGTGGCAATTATTTATTTCCCAGCGTATAGCAAATCTGATACACTACGTTGGTTATTCACATCTCAACGCTTACTTTCCAACTGTTGTTAAATAGTTGCCATATGCTGATCGTCTGACTTATTTCTGATAGGCGTTTGTGCGTATTAGCAACGCTTCCACTTGCCTTTTTCAATGTGGGACTACTCTCATATTTCAAGTCCTTCTACGGGTGCAAACAACATAGGGGAGATCGCGGGCTAACACGACAGGCAGTTAGTGGTTACCCGTGCCCCCTCCGAAGCACGCACAAACTTACCTCCGTGTATATATATATATATACATACACACTCCCCAACAGCCGTAGTTTTTTTGCCTTTAGTGTCTTTCTGTTTAGACTTTTATGTTGTTTGTTTAGTAATGTTGACCTTTGATTAAAAAAAAACTTCCAGAAAATTGTTTTAAAAAGTTATTTTCAGAACTAACTAAACATCTCCAAAGATAAAGAGCTTGTTCCAATATTAACCTTATTTTTTCCAAGTATCAGAAACACAACATTTTAATTAATGTAGAGATAAAAGGTAAGTGTAAAATAAGTTAAACATGTGCCTTATGGTGGCTTTATTCTAGGTAGTAAGTTTATAATAGACTACTACAGTGATATCTGATTGTATTTAGAGTGGAGTACACTGTCATAGAGTGGAGTGGCATAGAGTGGAGTGTCGTAGAGTGTAGTGTCATTGAGTGTAGTGTCATGGAACACTGTAGTAGAGTAGGTTTCGTCGAATAGATTGTCATACATTGGAGTGTCGTACAGTGGAGCGGGGTAGAGTGGAGTAGCATAGAGTGGAGTAGAGTGTCATTGCGTAGAGTGGAGTGTTGCAGACTGGAATGGCGTACAGTGGAATAGAGTGTCGGGGTGTGGTAGAGTGGAGTGCCACAGAGTGTAGTAGAGTGTAGAGGCAAAGAGTAGCATAGAGTCGAGTGGCATAGAGTGAAGTAGTGGAGTAGTGTGTCATAGAGTAAAGTGGTGTTGAATGGTGTAGTGGAGTAGGGTGGGGTGGGGTGGCATAGAGTGGAATACAGTATTGTAGAGTAGAGCTGCATATACTGGCATAGAGTGGAGTAGAGTGAAGTAATGTGTCATAGAGTAAAGTGGAGAAGAGGATTTTGCTTAGAGTGGAGTAAAGTGTTGTGGAGTGGCATGTCGTAAAGTATAGTGGAGTGGTGGGTCCTAGACTGTCTTAGAGTGGAGTGGCGTAGAGTGGAGTGGCATGTCGTAGAATGGAGTGGAGATTCATAGAGTGGAGTATTATTATTATTATTATTATTATTAGAGTGGAGTAGTGTTGTAGAGGAGAGTGATGTATCAAAGGGTAGAGTTTAGTGGCATGTCATAGATTGTCTTAGAGTGGAGGGATGTGGAGTGGAGTAACGTGTGGTAGAGTGGAGTGGCATAGAGTACCATAGGATGGAGTGGCATGTCATGAGTAAAGTGGCATTGACTGGCATAGAGGGAGTTACGTAGAGTGTTTTATTGTAGAGTAGAGTGGCATAGAGTGTCGTAGAGTGGAGTGGAGTGAGAGTTGTTGGTCATGGTAGGTGAAATCATAAGAGTAGAACTAAAATTGTTTGTAGTCCTCGTCCACAATACTTCTATCAGTCAGAAAAGGGAATTGTGGGCCAGAATAGTAGACAGATTGAATGCTGGAGCTATCACAAAGTGCATACTTGCGGAAATTTGGAAGAGGTGGAATGACCTGAGGGTGCTTTCCCTGGCCTCCAAGCAACACCTGGAGGCCCAGAGGACTGGTGGGAGTCCTCCCAGCATCCCAATACATCTGTCCCCTGGGAGGAGAAGGTCTTGCAGATCCTACATAGGAAGGCTTGACAGGAATACCTGGGGGAGTGGAGTCTGGTAAGTTACACCTCACTGTCACAATGCCTCAATGTCCTGTTTGCTCTGAACTCAGCTTTTGCTGTTGTAATGTCTACATATTTACCTAACTTACAAAGCTCAAAGTCTCAGAGATGTTGGATTGTCTGTGTGAATGTTTATTGTTGCATATAAGATCACATGTATCAATCTCCATTACATGGCACATGATGGAATGGTGTCTGCAATTTTTGTTAAAAAAATATAAATATTTTCCCATTGTCACAATGTAAATGTATGGTCTTTCCCAAATGCATATTGTCAACAGATATGATACTCTAACCATTTTGCTAGTGTTGGCAAGGTGGCTTTCAAATGACTGCAACGACCATGATGCCCTGTTTCTGTAACTCAAAACCAGATGAAAATGTGATTTTGTCCATTGTCACTTGTCTGACATATTACAACAGATGTTCAATTCTCATGGTCTGAGCAATCTACATTCAATGTTCTCCTCGGAGACATGTCTGCCTACTTTCCTGTATGTTGTCCTGGTCTCCTCAGCTGAAACAACTGATGGCATGAGTGACACATTACCAAGTGTGTTGCTCCAATATTTGTAAGGTATGAAGTTAACTCAGCTGATTAGAAGTGGCAGGTGACCCATTGACTCTGCACTGCTCACATGAATACTAATGGCAAATATGCAACCAAGTTGTGTCATCGGCTGTTTGTACACAGCTAGGCCTTGGAATGGTAAAATACAGTTCACCTCTCCACTGTGTTGGCTTAAATGTTTGGGAGATGTCATGTTTATTTCCACAGGACATCTAATAAGCTGCTTAATTCAAGTACATGTTATCTAAATCTCGAAATGTCTGGTTAACAAGTTCAATATCACTGACATTTATCACAATAGTAATCTCTGCTTATTTTGTTTTTCCTAGGTTTCTACTTACTATGTCACAAATGATTTGATGTAGATACCACACTTCCATCAATAACAATGTTCTCTATTTTTCAACAGGTCTATCTGGCAGAGCAAGTGGCTAGAGCACAGCCACAGAAGAGATACCCACTCCACCCCAGGACCCAGCCTTCAGTGATGACAACACTCCTGTTGATCTAGATGAGGATGATGGTGCTGGTCCATCTGGTCAGCCTGGGCAGACGGCAACAGTGAGTCTCGCCGGGCCCACAGCAACACTTCCCACCCCAGCTGCAACACCTCATCCAACATTAGTCCCACACAACCTGTGTACCTAGCACAGTAACACCGATCGAGTGCCTCCCAGTCCTGGATCCTGATGTGAGAATCACCACCCCAGTTATAGAAGAGCCAGGACACAGTGGGATAGGGTACCCTGGGCCAAGGGCACAGGCTAGGGGGGGTAGGTGGTGTGGGAGGGATACTCTGGGCCGGCAGAGTGAGGCCACTGGGGCCACTTACACCCAGACCACCATTGACCAAGTCTTGGGAGGCTGTCATGAGTCCCAAGGCGTGATGGGCCAGGTACTCACCAAAATGCGGGAGATGAAGCAGTTGCAGAGGGACATACACTATCAGACAGAGGCCCATAACTCTAACATGTGCTCCCTAATTGGGGTGCTACATGACTTTCACACCCATCTGGTCAGGGCAATTCCAGCACCTTCTATCTCAGGAAAGAAAGTCCTGCCTGAGGAAGACACACCTGCAGACACCCCAGTCTGTGCAGCTGTGGATCCCCCCCACTGGCAGGTGGGGACGTCCATGCAGATTTCCAGGAGGTACGGATGGCAAGACCACTACCTCCACCAGCAAGAAACATCAAACCTAAATTCCACCAGTGTGTGTAACACATTCACTCTGTGGACTATTTCTGATACATTTACCTTTCTGATGGCAGTAGTATTTTGGACATTGAACGTCAAACAATTTGGCATCTACAACTATGGTTTCATTTACCATGACTGATTTCTTCACTTTTGTTTTTTCCTGTTTGCTTTTCCCAATGTGTCATTTCTCCTTGTTCACTTAAATAAATCCACTAGTCTGAAACTCATTGCCTGCTGTAGTATATCTTTTATCTAGCAATGTATACATGTACTACCATCTGAACTTTACAATGCCAATAAGATTAACTTGTGTCAGGATGAATATTTTGCATGTACATAATGTTTAGCTCAGGTTCACAACCATGTCTCACAAAAACATACATACAAGTGTGTTCTCAAAAACCATCTTTATTCCATCGTACCAACAATAGGCTGGCATTATGTCAAAAACATACCAAATCATACATGACACCAATGTTTTGTGCCAGTTATCACATTTTCAGTTTCAGACCTTACTGACATGGAAGAAGGGGATACATCAGACAATTTCCCATTGATTAGGCAAATTAATATTGGTCAGTATCATCAGCTGGAGCCATATCACTTAGCTCACAAAAGGAATCCCACATCTGTAACACCAATAGACAAACACACGTCAGTACAACATTTTGTGATCACAGATTCATTCCAATCCATTGTTCCAATATCTGGTGGAATGTCACCAGCAGATTTCAGTGGTGTGCCACATGAACTTTGGCCTACTATGAGGAGACACATCAACATCTACATACACTTTACACTCACACAATGAGGATTTAGCTAATGTGAAGGGAGATTAGCTACCACTACCACATCCACTACCACATTTTTTGGAGCTTATTGTTGTCACAAACATTGCATTAGGACTAACACACTACAGGGAACAAGTCCAATGGATTCCTCAGAACTTCCATTCTATCACTGTACAAGCTGTCTTGGAACAGGATTTGTACACCCAAAGTCTGTCTCTCTCATTCCCAGGAACAACGCATGTCCCCTTTGTACTTCCAAACAGCACCATATACCCACAAATGTCACAACTCTGTAATGTCCAAATGAAGATGACATGGTGGAGGTACCGAAACAGACCAAAACAAAGAAATTAGCTATCAAACCACACACATAAGACAATTCACATAGTCAACTTCTGGAGAACACAGTCTATGACAAAATTCAGAGCAAAACAAAGTAACAGAGTCAAAATGACCATGTGTCTATACCTTGTTCAACAAACACCTTTCCCTGGATGTCCCAGATCTTGCCCTTCCTAAGATTTTACCTTAACATACTCCTCATCATCACAGCAAGAGTAGCTGTAACAGTCAAAGTTATGATATTTGATGAACTACTTGCACTCATGAGAAGAATCGGTTGATGAGATGTTGACTCAACTCCTCCCTCTTCACCACTATCTTCTTCATTTGGCATTTCAGGATCCTCACCCAGTGGCTCTTCATGGTCTCCATCCCCTGCAATATAAGGGATGTTCCCTCTCAGTGCGATGTTGTGGAGCATGCAGCAGGATTTGACGCACCTTTCTGGGTGAGTTGAGGAGGGCTTCCCCAGTTTTGTCCAGACATCTAAATCTGGCCTTCAGGAGCTCAAAGGCCCACTCCACTGGGCGCCCTGTCCTTCCATGGGCCTCATTGAAGTGGACTTCTCCTGGTGTTGTTGAATTCCTTAGCAGTGCCAACAACCATGGACAGTTGGGATAGGCTGAGCCTCCTGGATGGAAGACAGACATAAGCGCAACAATAAGTTACACACTTTTAGATTATCGTACTTGACATTACCCATACAAAGTTAGGACAGATCATACTTACCAACAAGCCAGCCCCTCTCCAGTAGGAGTTGTGACATCAGCTGGGGTATGGTGCTGTTCTGCAGTATAAAGGAATCATGGGCTGATCCAGGGATCTGGGCATAGACGTTTGAGATATACAAATCGTACAAGGAGGCAACTTGCACGTTGATAGAATGGAAGTTCTTCCTGTTACGGTAAAATTGTTCCTTGGCGTGCAGTGGTACTAAGGCAATATGTGTGCCATCAATGGCTCCAACCACATGCGGTAGGCGACCAACTCCATAGAAGTCAAACTTTACATTGGCTAAATCCTCACGTCTGGGGAACTGGATGTAGCTGTCAATGTGTCTCATCATTGCCGAAAGCACATCTTGTAGTACACCACTGAAACCTGGTTGTGACATACCACCAGATATTGCCATAGTGTATTGAAAGGAACCTGTGGCTAGAAAATGCAGTTACTGCGATACGTTTCACAATTGGTGTGATATATGTGGGGATTATTGTTGTGAGGAAGGATATAAGGCGCCAACTGAGGACATAAATCTAGTATGGTTTGCCTACTCAATTGAAACTTCTTGGTGATATCCCTTTCTTCCATGGTCTGAAGGTCTGTCACAATGTCCACTGTAGCATATGTGAAGTTAAGCAAAAAGTGTTGTGATAGTACCTCACTGGATCAGAATGCGAAAAACATTTTTCACAGAGACAGAGCATTATGTCCTTCATCCATCACTAATCCCAATTGTGGCCTTGACATATATATGTAAAATAAATGTGTAAGTAATACATCTCAAATGTTTTATTTACACCTTTATTTTTTTTTAAATGTAATTTCCTATATTACCATCAACTGAGCTGTACACTACACCAAGCAAATATAGCGTTCGACAACAGTAACAAACTACACAAAAGATAAGTCTTAGCAAAATAAAATCTCAAAGCATGTGTCAATACATCAACTTGTTAGGCCTCAGGAGTGTTGGTGATGGTTAACAGTCGCCAGCCCAGTAGTTTCAACCGCAAAAATGGCAGCTGCCTAACCTCGCAGATTGGACATTCGGCATCAGACGCCGCCAGCGGAAGTCGAACGTGCAGTGACTCCACAACAGACCCAGCCACAGCCTAACATCGGTGATTGTAATGGCAGAGGCCCGATGGCTGTATCCGTCTCAGGTGATGACCGTGTAAATGTACGCCGCAGTTTGAAAAATAGCTCACTTGCCTCCTGACACTGCTGCTATCAAGACCTTCTCCACTTTTGCTGATGTTTGGCACTGCTGGGAGCAATCATGCCAGTTGAATCAAGTGAGAGGGCCGCTACCTTCTCAGCAGAGGAGCTGGAGCTGCTGATAGATTAGGACCTTTCCCTGTATGGCCAACTCTATGGCTTTCCAGAGGAGCAGGTAATTGTCTGACATACATATGTTAGTCTGTTTGACTGCCTCATTGCCATCTCTCCAGGCTAAAATGTGCGTCTGAGTTCCAGAGTTAAGTGAGGTTATTGTTGTAACATATTATGGGCCTGATATAAAACACTAATTTTAGGGATTGTTGAGCACTATTCATTGTGTAACTAACATCATCTGTGGAATGTGTGATATGTTGAAAGCTCTAGATTCTACTTGGGGTATATGTAGCCATCTACGCATGTATACATTTCATGGTACCGGTACTATTTGGACAACTCAGATAATGCTAAACGTGATGACAAATCTATGCCCCTTACATCATGAGCTATGTATGTACTCTTTCCAGTGCCAATGAGGATGATGTTAGCTTTATGTATATTCCCACATACAACTTACCCCAGATCAGGGCTCTCCATACTGATGTCTGGGAGCTATCAGTAGCTCCCAGACCCTTTCAAAGTGGTACACAGCCTTGAGGTCACGTATTGGACGGTCACAAGCGTAACATTTTTATTTTAAACAGGTGAAAAGGTGCTTTTCATGTGACATCATTATGCTTAGCCTGCAGAGAGCAAGGCTTGACAATAAGCTGTGCCCAGGTAGTACCATGGGCCATGCTGGGGCTAAGTCTCTGTGGCAATACAACTGATGCACTGAGTTACAACCCTATTAAACTCTATATCCTTGGCTGGAAACAAATTGAGTTGTGACCAACTATTCTACCCCTGCTTGCTTTCTGATGCACTACATTTGTAATGGTTGAGTGAGGTAACCTCTTGAGTGGCACTTCATTCACCAACATTTTCAAAGTGTCTGCTTTCCTAAAAACAGGCCCCTTACTCTCACAGGTCAATTTTCACTGGTCCATAAGTCATGCTTGCACTGTACAGCCCTACCTCACATGTGACACTTTAACAGTGCGGAGATTTGGTTACTTAATATGAGGTGTTGTATAGGAGATTCCTCTGCACATTCATAGTCCCCCAATACAATGGATATACAATGGTATGTTAATGTCATCCGTGTAACAGTGCCACATTTGGAAAAAGGTGTGTTGTGTGATGCTGCTACATACCACACACTCAATCAGCCATAGTATGATATTCAGTTAATAGGTACACATGTCCACACATCCCCAGAGAGGAAGCTCTCACTCACACACATGGCAGCCATTTCATAGTGCCCTTAGTCATAGGATGTAGTCTAATCTATGGTACCCACACCTATGGCCCTTAGGCAACAAGTCAGTGTGGCAGGCCGTGAAGGTGTCTGCTAAAAATGTACAAGTTGTTGAACCTTCAGTAGGTCACAATGTTTTGCCGTGTTTCATAGTAGCTCTCATCACAGTAAATGTAAGAGGCCCCTGGGCTAGATGGTGTTACTGGACTGGATTATTGAGTTTAGGACATGACAAGGTATGCGGATAGTTAGCAGCTTACAACAGAAGTGTGTATTTATGTATTTGTAGTGCTCTGCATGTGAAAACTACACATGTATGGTAATCTAGGAGCTATGCTTGTGGTAGATGTAGTCAAATAGTGTGAAATCAAAACAGATATACAAAAAGTTACAGTAATATTCTTTTTCTTTCCTCTCTTGTATCCATACAGGTCAATGCCCATCAGAAGTGGGACACTTGGGCCATCGCCAAGAAGGTGTGGACCCTGAGGGTCTACAGGCGGTGCAGCGTCCATTGTCGGAAGAGGTAGGAGGACCTAAGGCGCTTGACCCAGAAGATGGCAGAGGCCCAGCTGGGGCTGTCCTGCCCAACGTGTTCGGGGTGTGAGCCACATCCTGACCCCCCTAATGGCCCACATCCTTGCAGTGGCCTATCCTGAGCTTGATTGGAAGTTGAGCGCCCATCAGCAGCAACAAGAGGGTAAGTCATGACCAGAGTTGTACCTGATACATGACCCTCTTTTTGTTTACAGTCAGACATTTCCACAGCAACATTTGTGAGCCATGTCCAACGCACAAGAAGAACTCTTGAATGTGTAGCTCTAGCAGAAGGCGCATGATGATGTGCTTAGCCTGTTGTCTTTTTGCCCAGGAACCTGGCAGATTCCTGTCCACTACCAATGTACTGTATTGAGCAGACACATGGCTGACTAAAAGTCCTAAATCACCTCATCTAGTCTGATGTTATGGGTGACAGTTGTACCAAACAGGCCACTGCTCATTATTGTGTCGGGTATGATTCTTCTCCAGTACTGTTTCTCATGTACTGGTACATGTTCCATAGCATACATTGCACTTTTGATGCATTGACTGGACAACACTTCCCATTGGTAAGTTGGGATTCTACACAAACATGATTGTGCATACATCACTGGTGCCATCAGTATTAGTACCTACGTGTTGGTATGTCTAAATTTCACTGTTGTTATTTCATCTGCAATACTGTTTTATACCTGATTGCAGTGTCTTTATAGGTTGATGTCGGACTCCTTCACAAACATGTATGTGTAGGACAGTCTGAATTCTCACAAATAACTGTGATAGGTATACAGTTAATGTGAAAACACAGACAGGACTGTGTACACATTGCTGGGTGTGTGACACATACCCTAAGACATTACTCAATGTTGTTGGACATGTCAAAATGATGAAGCAACAAAGGACACGACTGGTAGACTTACAGTGATATGTCAATATTGCAAAAGTTACATGTGATTTAAGTGGGAGTATTCACCAATGTGAACTTGACATCTTGATTTTTCCTAATTCATTACCTGACTGTTGACATGCATCAATGTGTGACATGTAGAAATGCAGCAATCATATGTGAGTGTTTACACTCAGCATGAAATGACAGTTGGTGATAGAGTAAAAATGGTAGTGTGATGTGCCATTGCATTAGGACACAAGTGAAACCATCTCTTTTTGTCATAGATATTCACTGAGACACAACAACCTTCAATGGTCTTCCACTACTTTGTCACTGAATATCACTGAATGTGTCCAGGCTAGTTATCTATGCTGCATGTGAGACATAGCAAAGCTACTAAGGTCCAGCTTTCATTGGACTATTTTGACAGTGGACATATGAGGAGGTGTTAACTACAAAGTGTCATCATTGTGAAATGCCCATTTGCAGGTTACCTGATTTTTGTTTCTGGACATATTTGAGCAAAAGTGCAGTATTAACTGAATCTCATTCCATCATGCTGTAGTTTGAGAGAAATGACACATTGCTGATTTCAGGGCCTTGTGCCGACACTGTCCAAATGTATTTTTCTCTACATATCGTATTTGGTGACATCAGTTCACTATTCTATACTACAAGGTTCAAAGTATGCAAGGTGATAAACTGTCCTAGTGGATACATAAGGATGGAGTGGAGACAAGTTAATTCATGATATTTGAGCTATCTGGGTTAATGAGATCAGTGTGAGGCAATGTTTTACGCCTATGCAGCATGTATGCATGTGCTCATGCTAATGGTGAAGCCAAATGCAATTAGATCACCTTGAAGCAGGTATTATCTGTACACTTTGGAAACGGTTTGTGTTCAAAGTTCATGAATAGTTGTGTTTAGGCAGATTCCATAAACCTATTGTATATGCCATTTCAGCATTATCACGGGCAAGCGAAGGAGAAAGGGCGAACATCGGCGGGGAAGCAGCTGACCACAGTGGTTCCGGTCCTGAGTCAACGGACAACGAGGGAACCAGTGGCCAAGAGGGTGAGGGGAGTGTCATGGGGGACAGAGGCTCAAGATCATCATCAGAGTCAACCTCCAGTGGACAATCCCTAGTCGTGGCTGACGCCGCAGGAACTGTGAGCCCATCATCCTTGTCCACCACCTCTTACCATCTCCACCTCCCTGTTGCGCCCCCCCCCAGTTGGCCAGGCCCACACCCCAAAGAGGGGTGCTGTCTTCTTCGCTCCAGGCACCTTAGCCCCTGCCCCTGTCACCCCCACAGTTCTGAGTGAGGAGGTGATCACACCCACACACAGCACAAAGAACAACACACACTCATGCTCACAGCCTACCCCATCACATCCACACAAAGCACAGACACCACACCCACATGCACACACCCCACCCCATCACATCACATCCACAAACAACACAGACAACACCACACCCACTTGCACACACCCCACTCCCATCACATCCACATATAGCACAGACAACACCACAGACTCATGCATACCCCACACTACCACCATGACATCTACACCCAGCACACACACCACCACACCCACATGCACCCCAATCACCATCATATCCACACACACTGCACACACAACTACACCTACAGTCCCCAATACATCAACTTGCACAACACCCACACCTTCACATCCACAGCAACACCCTCCACAGTCACACCAATCCCACAGTACACACCCAAGAAACAGAGACTCTCACAATCAGGTACCCTACAGACACATGAGACCCAAGACACACCCAGAGTTTCAGTACATACACCAGACCCACAAGCAACTGCACCCTCAACAGGCACATCACACACTCTCACGTCTTATACCTTCAAGACCCCACCCCTTTCCTAACAGCCTACCAAGTTTCCCACTGAGGTTCCTACCTTTCTCCTTGTCCTCACCCCTCAAAAACCTCAAACCACCTCTTCAAAACACTATCCTACCCCTCACACACACAAGACCACCCCTTCCACATCAAATTCCACCCCTATTACAGACCCAACCACCCCTTCCACTTCCCAACGCACCCCTTTCAAGCGGCAATCCACCCCTTCCACTTCCAAAACAACCACTCCTAAACACAAGTCCACCTCTTCCTCTTCCAAATCCCCCCTTCTAAACAGTATTCCGCCTCTTCCTCTTCCCAACCCCCTCCTCCAAAAGAAAAACCCACGCTTCCTCTACCCAACCCACCCTTTCCCAACAGAAGGTCACCTCTCCCAAACCTAAACATCCCTCTACCAAATAACATCTATGAGGTGCCTGCCCTGACCAATGGATGCCCCTTACTGAGGAGGTTTCCCTGGCATTGTCCTTTGACGCAAGATTGGTGACACAGCACTGTGCATAGCTGAAATTTTTATTTCAGGACTGGCTATTGGTCTTCAGTTCTGGACAGGAATGGTCTTTTTTTTAAAATAAATGTTTGTTCATATTTGAACACATTTGTCCTGGCATTACTTTAGCATATCTATTTTGGGTACCTAGCAATGTTGCTGAGCTTAGATTGTGTAAAATATTTGTTTGCACATTATAACATAATGTAACATAACACGTGTATTTGTAAAGTGCATGTTCACCCAGAATGGTATCTTGGCGCTGAATAACAGATGTTTATTGTTACCCAACTCAGTGGTGCTCATATTAGCAACCTCTGATGGATAAAAGACTGAGTGGACCCGCCGGGATTTGAACCTTGACCATGAGGTAGAACACAGACCCTTACAGTGGACACATTAGTTAGGTTATTCAATATTTACATTTACAGTGTACTTTGTTATGTACATACAGAGGTTGATATGCTATGTGATGGTCATTAGATGTTATGCTCAGCCATTCATCACAGTAATGATGACTTGCACCACCCAATTGATGTGAGATGATTCCTTGGGATGTGTGACTACAGGTGTGTTTGTTTGACCTTTATTGCTGATCAATATGAAGAGGTTTTTATCTATTATCCTTCGATCCAGTGCAAGAGTTACACAGGAAAGGGAAAATGTTGCATGGATGGATATGTGGCAGAATTCTAACTTGGAACTGACATTGATTTGGGTGGTATTTCGAATGGTAAAGGTTACAGCTGGTCTACAGCAATATCAACATCATGTTTCATTGCACTTCTCTCTATGATGTGTGTTGCATATGTGTTTAATGTGTGCAAGTTAGATATTTGTCTATCCACACCTGGAGGGTGATTAATTGTCATACATTGTTCTGTGCTCTTTTGTGCATGTGGCCCTTTTTAAAGGTTGATTCCACCAACTTTCAACATGTGAATCGAGTGCTGTTACAGGTGTGTTCATTTTGATATCTTGCACTTCAACATTATCCACATATGCATTGCAGTTGGTTATGCTATTGGTTGTCCGAGATATTTAAAAAAAACACGGGTCCTGTACATCTGTCAACTGACACGGCAATGGAAACGGGCAAGTGTGGGGTTTACCGTCAGTTGCGTCGACAACGGTGTTGTTTTGGACGTCATCAAGCAGCAACGGCAGGACTTGTAGGATCGGTTCATGGCGGTACAGGAAGTGTGAAGGTGAGTAATGGTCAGTTTGTGCCTTATATCCCTTCCACTCCGCCAACTCAGGTGTGGAGGGTTGACCCCCATGTCAGCGGGAAGGCACATCGCGATTGGGCCGGCGGGGAAAGAGGCGGTCCTTCCTCCGACAGCAGCTTTACCCTATCCCGCCGACAACACAGTCGAGATTTCCTGGCGGCGACAGCAGGACTGCAGTAGTCTTTCCTCTATGTAAATGCATGCTTCGTAATAGGGCGAGTGGACCGCCAAGTAGGTAGTCAGGAAATCCGATGCTGTTTTGACGGCTGGACCGTTTCCACCAAACGCGTAATCAGGCCCTTAGTTTTTAAATGAGTTGAAATAACATGGATTGGTGAAAGATTTGAAATGGAATCAGTTACTCCCTCTACTTACCTCTGTTAGTAAATGTGACCATCCCTTTTTTATGGTCATCAACTGTGGTGGCAATAATATAAGACAGTTAACTGGAGTTAGGCTTTAAATTGAGATAGAGACATTTTCCATCTTAATGTCTGTTTTCGAACACACATTTTGTGTTTTCAAATATTTGGCAGAGATGAAAGTGGAAATAGTCTATTGGTAATGCTGCTATGTTTGAAAAGACCCAAAGACATGTCAGCAAGGCAGTGTCAGCATTTCTTCGAGATCATAAACTGTCTTCCATTTTTTATTTCAATATAAAATGTCCAATGCAGTGCTGTTTAATCACAATGGTGTACATTTTACAACCTATGGAAAAAAGCTTTTCATTTCAAACCTAAAAACTTGGCTTGATAAACATATTTAAATATGTTTAGTTAAAAAAAAAAAGAACAAAGGCTCTTTTAAGAGTCACCCTATATTATGTCTAATTGTAATTTGTCATATATAAATTATATTTTACATTTCAATAAGTACTTTCTAGATACTTTTGTGTGAGTACCACAGTACTCCATAAACGTTTTAAAAAATATATAAATCAACAAAACTACTTTTCCATACCTCTACAGAGTTTTCCAAACTGCCTCACTTTTTCCTCTACATTAAAACAAAGGTAATATCCTTTATTTCAGATTAAAACACAGTACAAAGGAAAAGTGTGGCCTCTACAATATAGCTGCATTTTCATTTTGCAAGAGCTTTCATTAACCAGTCATATTGTGTTTCGTCATCGACAGGTACTGCTGTATGCTGCAATGGTACTGCTGTATACTGTTGACCAATATATCTCTCTGTTTTTGTCCCTCATGACTTAAAAACTACTGAACCAATTCACATCAAATAACAAAAATGACCCTTTCCACACCATAATCTATATTCCTGCCAAATTGCATGAAGATCAGTTCAGCCATTTTGCCATTACGCCTGTCTATAAAATCTATGGAAAATGCATTGGTGGAAAAACATGTTTTGGGATCCTTCTTTCATTGTACCCCTCAAATAATCACCACAAAATGTTGCATCATTAGCCAAAGTAGGAAGAGGAACAAGTCTGCAAAGTTTCGTAGAGATTCTTCAAACGGTGGCGAAGTCATTACCAATCAAAAACCTGAGAATTGATAGTTCATGGAATCCTAACTACTATAACTACAGAGTGGCTACGGAGTAGGCTTGTATGTGGGTAGATATGTGCATGATCACTGATTGCAGCGATCTCCTTTCTAGTGGATATTTCATCATCCTGTCCCTCTAACAGATTCTTGCCTTTTCTTTAAAACAAAAATGAAAAAGTGTGCAATGAAAAATAATTAACTAAAGGTTTTAAGTGGAAGATTGCTCTCAGAAGAACCTTTGGTACAAAAAGAGTTTGGTTCATTTACAAACTAATGACTTGTAGACATTTTTTAATATATTGAAAAAAAGATGTGGTTGCCAGAATCAGTCAAGTGACCACTTTCTTTTCTAAAGATATTTTGCACTTCAAATTAAGTATTATTGTGGAAGATTGGTGGCGAACTATGAACTTGCGAGTATGCTGTGACAGCCTTGCTGACACTGTTCTGAGCTTTTAAAAACTGAATACAAAGCTTGGTAGTCCACAGGCACTTTTGCCACTGTGTTATGTTTGAAAACATGATGGGTGTTAAAGGGTAAAGTGACTTCGTTTCCCTGAAAGTGACTTTCATATCATTTGTTAGACTAACACCAGTACAGAGAACATTAAACAACTTCAACCATGTTATGCCTGTCAATAAGTAAGAAAGTTATGCCTGTCAAAATAATGTGCCAATCTGGAAAGCCCAATGAGAAGCCACTACCAACTTTTTCAGCATAAATCCTCAATCAATGGATTTTCATGTCTGCAAGCAGACAAATCAATGTCTTCTTTGACCAACTGAAAATTAGAGAGCACTTTAAAACCTCCTTCTCAGACTCAACGGTCCAGAAGATGAAGCCGGAACATATTTGAAAAGGCTGCAAAAAAGAGATGATTATATTAGTGGATGGACTAGATTATAAAGACTAGACTGGTGATGGGATTGATGTAAGTTCTGCAAGTGCTTTGCTGAGATGAAAAAGAGACTGTATTGCTAGGGAGCAAGGAAGGGACTGGTAGCATGGGGTTAAAGTAAAGGCAGTCAAACAGGGAGCAGTCACTCGCAGCGGTTACTTAGCACTGAACCTGTGAAGTGACATGTATTCCCATACTCCAAACATAATTTTAAGAAAAGCGAAAGTAATTTTGAATCATTTCTGTTGACAGACCAATGCCTACCCGAGTTTTTACAAGCAGAAGAAACTGATGAGCAAACCTGAAGAACACTTACAGCAAAGATAAATTAATCTATTTCAGAATTTCTTTTTAAGTTTTTAAAAGACAAAAAGAACACCAAACTGATAGTGTCTAATAAAAAGGTAGAAATTAAATCAGATCATCAGCTAAGAATGACGTGAAGAGAAAAATTAGAATGTTAACTATGAGCGAAACTTGTTATATTTATTGAAAAGGCTGTAAAAACATGTAATAAGAAAACATGTAAGGAGTACGTTTTATTTTAGGGGTGCAAAGCTGAATAACATTTAAGTATTCCAAATTCTGACTAAATAGATTAGAGTTTTAAAAATTAAGTGACAGAGAAGTTTAAGACAAACTTGTTTGAAATGTTTAAATAAATATACAGTTTTTTATGAAGTTGAAAAAAAATTAAAGTAATTTTATAATGTAACAAATCAATAGACATTCATAGTTTGGTTGTATTAGATAGAGGGCCATGAGCTTTATAACTAAAAAGAGAACTTTTTAAAACATGTTAAGACATTGGCAGTGGGTTATAATCCTATAGTATAGCCTGTTGTGAGTTAGGAAATTTGAAATTTATTGGCAAGAGAGATATTTGTTGAAGTTGTAACTGAATATGTTATATTGAAAAATATGTATTTTCTAAAACTGTATGTTAAATGAGTGTTAGAAATGGGATCTCTGGTTGGCTAAGGCTTGCGCCAAAGCCAGGCAGAGACCACCACTGTAGTCAGGGCAAGGGAGTTACACACCCAAGATAACCCCTGCTCACCCCCTTGGTAGCTTGGCACGAGCAGTCAGGCCTATCCCGGTGGCAATGTGTAAAGCGTTTGCGCAACACACACACACACAGCAACAACATACTAGGCACACCACAAAAGGAACTCCACACAAGGTTATATATAAAAATAGCCTTTGTATTATCATAAAACACATTAGAATAGTACTCACATAATATACATCGTGCCACCTGGCACTAGGTCATATTTACAAGGGATTATTTACACCTGGCAGGGTCCACTGGACCACTGTCAGAACCAGCACAAAGCGAACTTAGTAAATGTAGCACTTATAATAAATGTAGCACACATCATAAACGTACAACCAGTAATCACTGGTAACCACTGTACTCAGCATCATCCTGTAACATAAACCACATTATGCACAGTATTACATTAGGCGCGAATCACATTCTGCGCCAATCTCCTGACCTAAACGCATGAGGTAATAACTTCCTAGCATAAACCACAGTATGCAATTAATCCTGAGGAACATAAACCACATTATGTCATAACCCCATCAGCATAAACACATTAGATAATCATCTCACAAGTCTAAGCGCATTAGACAATAACCTCCTAAGCATAACTCACATTAGGGGCATACAACACAGTAGAGAATATCTCAAACCTAACCACAGTAGGCACAACCTCATAATCATAAAACCACAGGTAGAGGTATAATACAGGGTGCGTAAATCATAATACATGAATTACATTTCCTAGCACCCAAAATCACATCAGCACATAAATCACATTAGGGCCTGGCGCCCTATTAACCTAACAGTCCCCCTGGCCAACTCAAAAGGGGCTCAAATGTCCTATGTCCAAGAGTCAGGGCGCGCTGCCAATGCAACAGAAGTCAAGGGTGCGCAATTGCGCAAACCTAAACGTTGCAGCTGGCACTAAGTGCTGCGCAGCTGTGAATGTAAGGAGGCAAAGGAGTGCATCTCACTCCTAACTTAAAAAAAAGACAGGCCCCCAAAGCACTGTGGCCTAAACGATGCAGCTGCCCACTACTTGCTCACTTTGCTCACTTTGCCACTGGATTCAAGCAAGCCTGGCTGATGACGGCTGGAATGCCAGAAACCGGTCCTAGGATGCTTGTTTCCGGTCCAGGGAAGACATGGCTTGGCAGTTCGTGCTGGACTGTTCCCATGAGGCACAGGGTCAGACTGATTTGCATATGGCCATGTCTGAACTGGGGTGGTGGAGTGAGCTAAAGAATGATGATGGATTAAACCCAGATCAGTTGACTGGGGGTGAGTGTTTGATTGGCTCAAACGTTCCGTCCATCATCCCCTTTTGTATCGCTTTGTTCGCCCTAAGTTGGCGGGGGTATGCCCAGACGTGGGTCCCTTGCTCACTTTGCCACTGGATTCAAGCAAGCCTGGCTGATGACGGCTGGAATGCCAGAAACCGGTCCTAGGATGCTTGTTTCCGGTCCAGGGAAGACATGGCTTGGCAGTTCGTGCTGGACTGTTCCCATGAGGCACAGGGTCAGACTGATTTGCATATGGCCATGTCTGAACTGGGGTGGTGGAGTGAGGTAAAGAATGATGATGGATTAAACCCAGATCAGTTGACTGGGGGTGAGTGTTTGATTGGCTCAAACGTTCCGTCCATCATCCCCTTTTGTATCGCTTTGTTCGCCCTAAGTTGGCGGGGGTATGCCCAGACGTGGGTCCCTTGCGCACTTTGCCACTGGATTCAAGCAAGCCTGGCTGATGACGGCTGGAATGCCAGAAACCGGTCCTAGGATGCTTGTTTACGGTCCAGGGAAGACATGGCTTGGCAGTTCGTGCTGGACTGTTCCCATGAGGCACAGGGTCAGACTGATTTGCATATGGCCATGTCTGAACTGGGGTGGTGGAGTGAGCTAAAGAATGATGATGGATTAAACCCAGATCAGTTGACTGGGGGTGAGTGTTTGATTGGCTCAAACGTTCCGTCCATCATCCCCTTTTGTATCGCTTTGTTCGCCCTAAGTTGGCGGGGGTATGCCCAGACGTGGGTCCCTTGCTCACTTTGCCACTGGATTCAAGCAAGCCTGGCTGATGACGGCTGGAATGCCAGAAACCGGTCCTAGGATGCTTGTTTCCGGTCCAGGGAAGACATGGCTTGGCAGTTCGTGCTGGACTGTTCCCATGAGGCACAGGGTCAGACTGATTTGCATATGGCCATGTCTGAACTGGGGTGGTGGAGTGAGCTAAAGAATGATGATGGATTAAACCCAGATCAGTTGACTGGGGGTGAGTGTTTGATTGGCTCAAACGTTCCGTCCATCATCCCCTTTTGTATCGCTTTGTTCGCCCTAAGTTGGCGGGGGTATGCCCAGACGTGGGTCCCTTGCTCACTTTGCCACTGGATTCAAGCAAGCCTGGCTGATGACGGCTGGAATGCCAGAAACCGGTCCTAGGATGCTTGTTTCCGGTCCAGGGAAGACATGGCTTGGCAGTTCGTGCTGGACTGTTCCCATGAGGCACAGGGTCAGACTGATTTGCATATGGCCATGTCTGAACTGGGGTGGTGGAGTGAGCTAAAGAATGATGATGGATTAAACCCAGATCAGTTGACTGGGGGTGAGTGTTTGATTGGCTCAAACGTTCCGTCCATCATCCCCTTTTGTATCGCACTACTTGCTGGGCAGCTGTGAATATCAAAATGAGGCCTGGACACTCCTGGTGTCCTTAGAACAAAGGTACAACGTTGCAGCTGCCCGCGCTGGTGCGGTGCAGCTGAGAATACAGTAAAGGGGCCCTGGCACATCTGTGCCTTCGGGGCCTCACTGGGGCTTCTCTCAAATAATATTGCCCCCAAAACGTTGCAGTTGCCCACTGTCAAGCGGGGCAACTGTAAAAACATATAGCCAAAGGTAGGGGCACGGGCCCATCTGGGCCCTCTTAAAACAAACATGCCCCCTCGTAGGAGCGGCCCGCAACGGCGGGTCCGCTCAGCAAAAATAGGAACTGGCCCTGGGCTTCATGCGGCACCAACAACACTGGGGCCACGGAGGACGGGCATCGGCAATATGCCCGACGTGCCCCCAACGTTGGAGCGGCCCGCAACAGCGGGTCCGCTCATGGAAAACAGGCATGGTCACCTCCGTGCCTCGGGGGAATAGCTCTGGGGGGTAGGCACCGATCGCGTGCCTCTCCACACACCCCCCTCCCCACCAGGCTCTACTCACCGGACTCTGCTTTCTCCTTCACCTGGGCCCCCTCCTGGGACCCGGGACTTCTCATCAGCTCGTGGAGGCGGGGTAGGCTCCCGTCCTCCTTAGCTTCAATCGCGGGGGGGCAGGCACCGACAATGTGCCTCGTGCCCCCTCCGCCGTCACCACGCCATGCCGGCACCTCTCCCCTTCACCCGGGCCCCCCTCCTGGGACCCGGGACTTTGCCGCGGTGCTCACGGAGGCGGGGTAGGCTCCTGTCCTCCGATAGACATGTAGCCCAGCTTCCGGCTGCACTTCTCAGGGCAGGCCCCGCCCACAGTCAGGCGCGGGTGCCTGACTTCCTGTTTCACGATCGGGCCGCGGCGGTGATTTTCCCACATCTAGAACGCGGGGTGGGCTCCCGCTAAGGCAGACAATGCGGGGTGGGCACCCGCAGTAAAAATAAACATAAAGAGGCCATTTGGGTTGGGCACCCACCATTAAAGAAAAATGCGGGGTGGGCACCCGCAATTAAGCATCATGGGGGAATCCCTATGAGGGGGATTCCCTCACCAAGGGCTGCAGCTCAGCGCTGCGCAGCCCACACTCTTTCTGGAAACTAAAAAGGAAAAGGAGCACAGCGCTCCCCCGTAGCAGAAAAGAGCCAGGTGCTCTTAAAAATAAAGCAAAGCGCTCACAGGGCGCTAGAAGCACCAAAAGTCCTGAGCAATCAAAAAGAATAAGTCCCAGCAAGAGATCTTTAGGGATCAAGGGGCAATGCAGGGCCCAGGGAGGCAAGCCCTCATGGCAGCCCCCCCTGGGCCCCAGCAGCAGCACGCCCCAGCAGGAACAGCACACCAAGACTGAACATTTTCATGGGGTCACAGCCCCTATATTTATATCACTAAATCCCTTTGTGTCACAGCACAGGGCTTGGGGATACCAGTCAGAACTGGTTTAGGGGAGCTTTGGAGCACTTTGTTTTGCTCAGCTCCTCTCTCCTTTGTCAGGTGGGGGCTCAGGGAGTAGACGCACCACAGGGGGCGGAGCTAGCATTGTGGAGGGAAGGCACAGCCCTATTCAGGTCCCAGGTGCAACTCCTCCCTCCCATCTGCATGCAGATCTCTCTATTCACCACTGGGCAGACTCACCCTGCCCCTCCTGGAGCCACACACACCTCCCAGCCCCTGTCACTCACAAGCCAGACATGCAATTCACATCAGGCAGGCAGACACAGAGCACACATAAATGCCAACTTCTAAAAGTGGCATTTCTACACCAGTCACAATAAATCTGCGCACACCATTGCGCAGCATTTATTCACATAAATTCATACATACTAGACTTGACCATACTGCTCCTCTCATAACAGGAATTACCACTGACACACACTGATCAGGGAATCCCTCATGCATTCCTATGGGAGGGCAGGCCAAGCTCATCAATGTAACACAGAGAGCGCACGCACTTTCCACTGGACCACAGTGCGAAAGTGCTCAGAGGCCTAAAATCACCAACACCAGGTTACAGACAAGGCAAAAAGTTCATGGGTGAACCTGCCAAAAAGGGCCAAGTCCAACACAACCCCCTTCCAGCCAAAACGCAGGGCAGACCAATCACTACCTTGATGGGCTTCCCTGCTTCGGGCGATAGAACACGGACGCGGGCCCTCACTGCAGGGACACCCTCCGGTTCTACGCCACTCTGAACCCACGTGGTTCCCTCTGAAAAAGAACTCTCAGGCCCAACTAGGCTACCCACTGGTACTTCCTAGTTGTCCACGGCCAGGACCAGGCCCTAGGCCACCCAGACGTCACTGGTCAGAGTGGGGGGCAGTAACCCCTGGCATACAATAGCCATTCTCCACTCTCTCAGTGTAGTTCCAAACTACCACTGATCCTTCAACCTAGGGTCCGCACCCTCAGGCTGACCAGAGGTCACGGGCAAAGCATCTCCTCACCCTACCTCTCTTCTGGGGTTACGCACCCTCCCAGGGAAGCACCCACCAGAACACAACTCTCCCACCAGTTCAGGACCTCTCTCCATCAACTGGTCTACCACCTGGGATCCAAATTCACCGGATGCACCGGGGTCAGAGGCGAGGACTCCCTCCCTCTGCACCCCCTTCCAGAGTTCTGCACCCTCCCACTGTAGAGCAGGGTCCCTTCACTTAAGATGGGCCCCACCTGCTCTCAGGGTAGTACTACCACATTCAGCCAGGGACCCTAAAGATCCCGGCTAGGCCTGCACCACCCCTTCTGGGAAACACAGGGTCTCTTCACTTAAGCTGGGCCCCACCTGTGTCCACAGGGGTACCCCTAGAAGGCAAACCGGCCAGGACACTGATTACAGTCGCCCTGCCGTCCAGGTCAGGAAACACCTGAACCTTGCTCCCCAACCCAGGGACGGTACCCTTTGGTCAGACAATTGCCCGGCGAACCAGGACTTCCTGAGGGTGACACATACCTAATGTGTCGTGTGACAGTCTGCCTGGCGCAGAGCTCACGACCTCCTGTCCCTCTGACAGTGCGTGAAGATGCCCCAGGACAGAAGTGGCGTCACCATGGCCAATTGATGGGAACTCAGCACTTCTGGCTGGCCCCTGACCCACTGGTTCTTCCACTGGGGACTCTTTCCCCCTCTCACCCCTCACTCTGGACTTCTGCACCCTCCCAACTGGAGCAGTACTGTCAGACACTAGAACTGATGGAGGCCTGATTACAGGCACTCCCAGCTCACCTAACACGGGGAGATCCCCCTCGAAGAACGGTCCAACAGGACAGACTAGGCTCCCTACCTGGTGTTCCCTCTAAGAACCAACCAGTCCTGGAGACCGAGGTTGGGGTTCGGAATACGACCCAGTCTCACGCCCGCTTCAGCGAGTTTGGGCGTGAGGCCACACAACCTCCTCACAATAAGGTTACCTAGCTGGGCTACTCTGAACCACTTCCACCACGCTGGGTTGGAAGACACCTGCACCATTCCTCTATTCTCACTCCCCAATGCAAGCTCCTTATAACCAAAGAACTCACACACTCCAACGGGTGTTGGCGCGACTCCGGAAAACAATTACGGGGCATGTTCTTTCTGACAAAACAGATTGGACAGCCCTTTAACACCATTTACCGTGCTAACCAATCACCCAAACGTCCAGTGCATCACAACATTCATCCACACTCCCCCCACAAGACTGGTGAGACAGCATCTTACTGCCCCTGAAACACAACCTGTCCCCCTCTTAACCGGGAACCAGGTACCATACTATGGGAACTGGGAATGGGACTTCCTGCACTGGACTACATATTGCTGCCACCACTGGATCCCATCCTTACCGGGAATTCCAGAAACTAACACTGCACTTAGGGGATAATCTACCCTCCCGAGCTAGTTACTCCATGCCAATTAAGTTACCACTGTAGGCCAACCCTAGAAATAGCAGACAGCACAGGGGCAGTCAACTCCTTCAGCTTCAGGCCAACCCAAGAAATAGCACGATGGCACAAGGGCAGTCACACTCCTTCAGCTTCAGGCCAACCCAAGAAATAGCAGTCTGCACAAGGGCAGTCACTCTCCTCCAGATTCTCTGGTTTCTGTCCTTGGCAGGACACCCAACTCATAGTGCAACATAAAACACATTTCAAAAAGAAATGACACTTAAAACAAACTCAGACACAATAATCCATTTCTATGTGACTATCTAAAATGCAGAGCTTGTAGTGCAACCAGTTGTCGCTGCGGTATTGAGCAAACGCAAGTCCTATCCTCACCGCTGACAACCAATGTTAGAAATGGGATCTCTTGTTGGCTAAGGCTTGCGCCAAAGCCAGGCAGAGACCACCACTCTAGTCAGGGCAAGGGAGTTACACATCCAAGATAACCCCTGTTCACCCCCTTGGTAGCTTGGCACGAGCAGTCAGGCCTATCCCGGTGGCAATGTGTAAAGCGTTTGCGCAACACACACACAGCAACAACATACTAGGCACACCACAAAAGGAACTCCACACAAGGTTATATATAAAAATAGCCTTTGTAATATCATAAAACACATTAGAATAGTACTCACATAATATACATCGTGCCACCTGGCACTAGGTCATATTTACAAGGGATTATTTACACCTGGCAGGGCGCACTGGACCACTGTCAGAAACAGCACAAAGCGAACTTAGTAAATGTAGCACTTATAATAAATGTAGCACACATCATAAACGTACAACCAGTAATCACTGGTAACCACTGTACTCAGCATCATCCTGTAACATAAACCACATTATGCACAGTATTACATTAGGCGCGAATCACATTCTGCGCCAACCTCCTGACCTAAACGCATGAGGTAATAACTTCCTAGCATAAACCACAGTATGCAATTAATCCTGAGGAACATAAACCACATTATGTCATAACCTCATCAGCATAAACACATTAGATAATCATCTCACAAGTCTAAGCGCATTAGACAATAACCTCCTAAGCATAACTCACATTAGGGGCATAAAACACAGTAGAGAATATCTCAAACCTAACCACAGTAGGCACAACCTCATAATCATAAAACCACAGGTAGAGGTATAATACAGGGTGCGTAAATCATAATACATGAATTACATTTCCTAGCACCCAAAATCCCATCAGCACATAAATCACATTAGGGCCTGGCGCCCTATTAACCTAACAGTCCCCCTGGCCAACTGGCCATCTCAAAAGGGGCTCAAATGCCCTATGTGCAAGAGTCAGGGCGCGCTGCCAATGCAGCAGAAGTCAAGGGTGCGCAATTGCGCAAACCTAAACGTTGCAGCTGGCACTAAGTGCTGCGCAGCTGTGAATGTAAGGAGGCAAAGGAGTGCATCTCACTCCTAACTTAAAAAAAAGACAGGCCCCCAAAGCACTGTGGCCTAAACGATGCAGCTGCCCACTACTTGCTGGGCAGCTGTGAATATCAAAATGAGGCCTGGACACTCCTGGTGTCCTTAGAACAAAGGTACAACGTTGCAGCTGCCCGCGCTGGTGCGGTGCAGCTGAGAATACAGTAAAGGGGCCCTGGCACATCTGTGCCTTCGGGCCCTCACTGGGGCTTCTCTCAAATAATATTGCCCCCAAAACGTTGCAGTTGCCCACTGTCAAGCGGGGAAACTGTAAAAACATATGGCCAAAGGTAGGGGCACGGGCCCATCTGGGCCCTCTCAAAACAAACATGCCCCCTCGTAGGAGCGGCCCGCAACGGCGGGTCCGCTCAGCTAAAATAGGAACTGGCCCTGGGCCTCGTGCGGCACCAACAACACTGGGGCCACGGAGGACGGGCATCGGCAATATGCCCCGACGTGCCCCCAACGTTGGAGCGGCCCGCAACAGCGGGTCCGCTCATGGAAAACAGGCATGGTCACCTCCGTGCCTCGGGGGAATAGCTCTGGGGGGTAGGCACCGATCGCGTGCCTCTCCACACACCCCCCTCCCCACCAGGCTCTACTCACCGGACTCTGCTTTCTCCTTCACCCGGGCCCCCTTCTCATCAGCTCGTGGAGGCGGGGTAGGCTCCCGTCCTCCTTAGCTTCAATCGCGGGGGGCAGGCACCGACAATGTGCCTCGTGCCCCCTCCGCCATCACCACGCCATGCCGGCACCTCTCCCCTTCACCCGGGCCCCCCTCCTGGGACCCGGGACTTTGCCGCGGTGCTCGCGGAGGCGGGGTAGGCTCCCGTCCTCCGATAGACATGTAGCCCAGCTTCCGGCTGCACTTCTCAGGGCAGGCCCCGCCCACAGTCAGGCGCGGGTGCCTGACTTCCTGTTTCACAATCGGGCCGCGGCGGTGATTTTCCCACATCTAGAACGCGGGGTGGGCTCCCGCTAAGGCAGACAACGCGGGGTGGGCACCTGCAGTAAAAATAAACATAAAGAGGCCATTTGGGGTGGGCACCCACCATTAAAGAAAAATGCGGGGTGGGCACCCGCAATTAAGCATCACGGGGGAATCCCTATGAGGGGGATTCCCTCACCAAGGGCTGCAGCTCAGCGCTGCGCAGCCCACGCTCTTTCTGGAAACTAAAAAGGAAAAGGAGCACAGCGCTCCCCCGTAGCAGAAAAGAGCCAGGTGCTCTTAAAAATAAAGCAAAGCGCTCACAGGGGGCTAGAAGCAACAAAAGTCCTGAGCAATCAAAAAGAATAAGTCCCAGCAAGAGATCTTTAGGGATCAAGGGGCAATGCAGGGCCCAGGGAGGCAAGCCCTCATGGCAGCCCCCCCTGGGCCCCAGCAGCAGTACGCCCCAGCAGGAACAGCACACCAAGACTGAACATTTTCATGGGGTCACAGCCCCTATATTTATATCACTAAATCCCTTTGTGTCACAGCACAGGGCTTGGGGATACCAGTCAGAACTGGTTTAGGGGAGCTTTGGAGCACTTTGTTTTGCTCAGCTCCTCTCTCCTTTGTCAGGTGGGGGCTCAGGGATTAGACGCACCACAGGGGGCGGAGCCAGCATTGTGGAGGGAAGGCACAGCCCTATTCAGGTCCCAGGTGCAACTCCTCCCTCCCATCTGCATGCAGATCTCTCTATTCACCACTGGGCAGACTCACCCTGCCCCTCCTGGAGCCACACATACCTCCCAGCCCCTGTCACTCACAAGCCAGACATGCAATTCACATCAGGCAGGCAGACACAGAGCACACATAAATGCCAACTTCTAAAAGTGGCATTTCTACACCAGTCACAATAAATCTGCGCACACCATTGCGCAGCATTTATTCTCACAAATTCATACATACTAGACTTGACCATACTGCTCCTCTCATAACAGGAATTACCACTGACACACACTGATCAGGGAATCCCCCATGCATTCCTATGGGAGGGCAGGCCAAGCTCATCAATGTAACACAGAGAGCGCATGCACTTTCCACTGGACCACAGTGCAAAAGTGCTCAGAGGCCTAAAATCACCAACACCAGGTTACAGACAAGGCAAAAAGTTCAGGGCTGAACCTGCCAAAAAGGGCCAAGTCCAACAATGAGACAGTGGAAATAAATGTGAAGATGGTTTAGAAGTGAAGTCGGTAGTATAATATTCTGTCTGTGACAAAATCATTGCTTCACATGTTATTCAAACATTTGAATGTGGAGAGCTTCTTTGAAGACAAAAGAATAACTGTGCCAATAATGTCTGGCACAGATGCTCTGCTCCAAGAGTCTGTTTGCTTTTCTGTTTCCTCCTGTTTATTTATAGCAATCTATCCTCAGTGGGCGAATAGCACAGTTGCCTACCACCTCAAGCTATGTAATTTGATGAAGGCCCTGTCCCACGTTAAAAACACTCATCTGTGGTTCTGGTCTATAGCTCAACAGAGGGTCTTTAACAACTAACTGGTATTGCCCTCAACAGAAGGTCATAATGCTTCAATAGATTAAGGAACTGATGGGAGATCCATTGAAGAAAAGCAGTGGCTCAGGGTCAATAATGTCTGTCATAACAACAATGTCGGACATAACGGACATAATAATGTTTGGTTAAGAGCTTTTGCTGGAAGGCCATATTGCTTGTCTTTACGTTTGCCCCTGTTTAAGATACGGGATTTTAATGCCTCAGTGTGCTATTGTTGTAACAGTTTATCAGCCTCATTTTATATTTGCTGGTAGATTTGTTCTTGTTATCGTACCTCACTTCAAGCTAAGGTGTATACAATGGGAGAGAGCCTTCATTATCTGGGATAAAACTTGACAGTGGGCAATAATGATTTATTAAAACATAAGAATATTGAGAGCTCCATTGAAGAAAATGAAGTAGTTACAGACCATTAATGGTCTGTAATGCTCCAGTATTCCAATATTTATTTTTCTGTTTCTGACTTTTTAATTGAGAACATATTACAGTCAGTGGTTGGAATGTTATAGGAGCACTATAGCCCGTCTGCCAGATGATTAAAGGCATGCTCCCTCATTATAGGCCCTTGCCTGCAACTTGATCCTAAAACTATTGCCCACAACAGTAGGCTACAATTATGTTAGAAACACTGGATGGTTGGAAGCTCCATGAACTACAATGGCTTACGTTTAAAAATGAGTGACATAGAATGTCCTCTATAATAATACAATGTATTCATTATGTTTCTTCCTGTTTACTTTGGAACATTTTAATCTGAATATGCGGAGTTATACTGGCATTATTGCTGTTTTGCCAATGATTATATTGGTTATTAAAGGCAGTCACACTTTTTAAAAGGTGTCACCTCTGGCTTGGGCCTAAAACTGCATTCATGGAGATGAATTTCTAGTTTAGCACTTGGAAATGGACGTAAAGGATCAAGTGTTTTTCTTTTGTGATTTAGGTAGCAGTAAAACAATTAATAATGCAAAATTATGATACATCAAAAATGAAGTTGGAATGTTTTGAGTGCGGGAAAAGAAACCAGAAGGTACCTTTAAAGATAAGACAATACATGTGTGTTAAAAAAAAGCGGCATAAAATCCAATAAGAAAAGCAATGAAGGAAGCACAGCTGAATATAATGGGATGTTTTTGTGTCAATAGTGGTTAATAAACTCCTGTGCTTGCCTTTATATTTCTTCATATTTATTGTATAAAATTCTATCCCTTAGTATGTGGAATGTGCTATGACTATTATACACTAATGCTTAACGGCGAACTACTTATTAAAGCGATTCTCCTTTGTTGTATGACATTAGTTGTGGTCAGGTCTATAAATACCATTGAAGAGGAAACCTGTGAAATTCAGTACTGTTTTTGGCAGTGGGGTCGAATGCTACCCATTAGTCTTATGTTTTGTAAAATTACAGGTTTACAGTTAAACGCGAGAAATATGTTGAAGACCTATATAGATTTAATATTGTAAATGTAGCGACTCACTGGAAAAACTAGATGTAACTTGAAACTAGACAGGAGCATAAGCCACAAAGGAAAATTTAGAAGTTGCTGCATAGGGTATACTTGAATATGGAATGAAATAGAAAAAGGAAGTAATTGCAGATAGGAGAGCCAAAGAGGTTATGTGTATTGTATAGTATATGAAAATTGGTAAGAAACATGACAATGCCAAAAGGTAACATATTAAAGACAGAAAAAAACGAGAAACAAGAACAATTAAAATATATAATATAAGTTGTTAAGTAATGTGATCACGACTAGGCAGAGTAGTAAATCTCCAAAAACTAAAAGGATAGGAGAAAAAACTGATATAATTAGATTGAGATATTTTTTAAAGTAAATGGGATTCAGCAGCAAGCACTGTAATAGATGTAATTAAACTTCACAGGACACTGAAAAAAAAAGAAAAACATCCCTAAAAAGAAAACAGCATAAAAACAGGTATTCAACAGTGCGGAATAGCAAATCAAAAGGGAACTCGGAAACAAACACAACAGCAATAGAAGAAATGGATACTCTAAGAGAATAACTAAAAAACTCAGTCTCAGTGATGAAATCGGTCTAGGGTTGCTTATGTTCCCATCTGGAGGGGGTCTGGCCTGGCAGTTGGGGCTGGACTGTTCCTATTGGAGCAAGACCAAAATTGATGTGCCTAAGCAGGTTTCTGTCTATAATGGTGCAGTGGGCAATGCAAATGGGAGTTTGGAATGCGTCCCATAGTTATCGCCAGTGGCTGAGATTAATTCACGCATCACTTCCATCCCCTTGTTGGTTATTGTACTTCATTGTGCTGCTAAAGAAGCCTATGTTGGAAGACGTAGACAGTTTTTCTCCTACAAAAAGATCAAGCTAGGGGTGCACCACGTATTTCTTTGTTACTGTGGATAAAATTGGCACCAACATTTGGAGAAGACAGTGATGAAGCTGTTCTAGACTTCATTGAGCAGCACGTGATGTGTGCACTCCAAACAAAATTTAAGAGCAAAGGATTGCAAGAGAAAGTGTTGAAGTTCCATAAGCTCAAGTGTGCAAAGTACTGCTACTTCTGCATAATACCCTGGTAAAGAAGCTTCAAAATTCATACATCCTGACCATGTGGAATGCCAACATAGATGTGTAGCTTGTGGGAGACAGCTCAAATGCAGAAGCTAGCAATGTAACTTCACTCATTACAAAGTGAGGATACAGAGACGAAGGCTCTCTGACATGAGATTTCATCTGAAAAGAGTCTGACTTAGAAGCTGCATGGCTATAGCATTTGCATGCTTCCACATTGAGAATATGTGGCAGATGAAGCATGTGATCACATTTGTGATTCCCAACTTTATAGGACATCACAAAGTATTGTTTGGCTAAAGCCTTTAGGTGTTATAGAAGCCAAGCCTGACTTGGACACTGACAACACAGACATTGTCAAGAAAAGTATGCTAGACACAAACTGTCCAATAGGGAACCCTGTATTAGAAAATGCTTGTCCAATAGGGAGTCTTGTATTAGAAAATGCTTGTTTGTATGATGTACTTCAGCACAACACATACCAGAGAAGAGCGGCACCGATTGAAGCAGCTAGGCACTTTTCTGTAGCTGACTGTGCAGGCATCTTGTTGAAGTACAGTAAATAAAGAATAGTCGGTCACTGCCAACTTTCATGTTAGGCTGCAGAAAAGAAAAACATTTATGACTTCACTTTGTTACCTCTTTTCAAGGCATAAAATGAAGAAATTGAGCTGCTGGTAGAGTACGAATTATGGAGCATTTAAAGCAGTGAGAGATCACATTCAAAGTACAGCTATCCTGATATATCTGAAAACGGTGGAAGCTGAGATTAAACAAGAAGCAAGAGTTACTGAAAAAATTGCAAAATTAAGACTCTAACAGGCAGTCAAAGCTCCAGTCAAGAAATTAAAGTTCCACTGAGAGACCCACGCATTAAGAACAAGGTATAAGGTAGCCATGAATGGGATTGAAGCAGCCATGACGAAAGCAATCAATGAAACTTGACTTCGATGCCATGGTAGTGAAATTGTATAAAGAACAAAATGTGAAAGTGGATAATGGAATTTTGTTTGAGAGTGCAAAATGCAATTGCTCAGCATTTACCCCAGTGCGTCAGTATGTTGAGGACAAGCCAGGAAATGCAAAAGTTTTGTCATCCAAGATATAATAGCTTATACTTCACCAGAACACAGGCTCATAACTGTCATGCTGTCATGTTGACTGTTGAACATGACAATAAGTTACACTTTAACAAACTGTCACCTGAAGTGTTGCATGAACTGTATAATGTCTTGTGGAAAATTAAGGTGTTTATCATTGACAAGGTAGGGTGTTTAGTATGATGCAGGGAGTTTTGAGAAAAACCTATGATGAGTAGTTTGACATTCAACATGTAGTTCTCTTAAGAAACATACTGCAACTTACATTTGAGATTTAAAATAGTTTCTGCATGATTGGAAGTGTAAATATTTTGTTGCATTTTCATTAGGAAGAGTTATAGGAATAACATTCACCAGCCTGCAGACTTGTAGTGTGGAGAAATGCTGAATTAGATTTGAATCAGCGTTGTCAGTGAAGGAGCAAAGAAAGCTTTGTGCACCAGAGATGTAGAAAACTTGTATGGAGAAGAGTTGACAGGACCAAACCTAATACAGAAACTCCTGTCACAAGAGGAGAAGCAGTGTGTAGAATGCCTACTCCACAGTAATGTTCAAAGTTCAGCTCTGCCATGCTGGAGTCCTAAAATCAAACAATTTCCAAACTAAAAGTTGCTGATCAATTGGAATATCATAATTTATCACAGAGAAGTACCTCCAAGACCATCAATCAAATATTTTCTCAACTGAAGAAACCAGACTATTGTTTCTTCAAGCATCAATGATTTAGCATGTTTTTACTTGATGAGTTATTCAATAGTGTACACTAAACTATATCACGCCACAATCAATTAGTCAAAATAATTGTAGGGAAATAAACAAGGAGTCCTCTTTTTCAATTCATTCTTTTTTTGAAAGGACAGTTGTAGACACATATAAACATTATACATGGAGTGTTTTACATTCATTTAATGACAATTTTGTTTATGAACACATTGGTTTAGGACAAGACGTGTATAGACCAAAAATCATTACATGACATGATTTGTTATACATTTGAGAAGAAATTAATCGGAAAACATACAGGAATGAACATACAAAGTTGCGTATTCAGTGTCCTATGCTGTCAAATTTATGGTGCGTTTATCACTATAACCCTCATGATTGTAGTCTACAGCAGTATTACTTGGCCCTATTCTAGTGGTGGACAGAGCGTAAATTTGTGTTCCGATGTGATCTTTAATTTCACCATCAGTAATGCACAATTATATGCGCAGATGTTACACTCAATGGTAGCTCTTGACCCCGTTTGTAAGTGCGCCGACGTGTTTCGACCTTCAGGTTGGGCATATGGTATGTTTCAAGGAAGGTCTTCTTCAGGGCTGTAAACTTTGTGAACATGTTAAGGCAGCTGATTCCTGTCGTTTTTCTCAAGGGGTGTATCAGATTCCTTTGAGGACACCTCCTATTACATTGTGTTGCCCTTGAGATTTGTTTGTATGTGGAAACCTTCTGGTGGGTTCTTTCTGGAGTCCTGCTCTGGATCACAAGGATGCCTTGATGTCTACCCTGTGCGTTGGCTGCACGTTTGTTTGGAGACCGTCTGATAGATTCAGTCGAAGTCCTTAGTTTGGTGTGTTCAGCCTCTCCAGCGGGCGTCTGATTTCCTGCGCGTTCTTGTGCTGGGCCGGCAACAATTAAAAAAACTGTCCTTTCAAAAAAGAATGAATTGAGAAAGAGGACTCCTTGTTTGTTTCCCTAAATTTATTTTGACTAATTGATTGTGGCGTGATATAGTTTAGTGTACACTATTGAATAACTCATCAAGTAAAAACATGCTAAATCATTGATGCTTGAAGAAACAATAGTCTGGTTTCTTCAACTGAGAATTTTTTTTATTGATGGTCTTGGAGGTACTTCTCTATGATAAATTATGCATTAATCCCAGCCTCCTAAGTCCTCAACTGGATCACTCTCCTTTATGATACACACAATTGGAATATCATGGCATGAACTTTGCTCCGGTTGTAAGGCTGGGCCATAAATTAGAAAGGAGAGGGGCTGATCTGGAATAAAGTGTCTTGTAAATAGCAGGACAAAAAAAGAATTCCAGCTGAGTATTAACTGCTGTTTCATTTTACTCAGGAACTATTACATACCCAAACAGGAATGACATTGAGTTCATCCTAATACAGTGTGGTCTTATAGTGGAACCACAGATAATAGTGAGATATAGCACAAGGTTCTTGTGTTTTGGGATATGTATGTTTTCAGGCAGAAATGTCCACTATGCGTGGCGTATGCTGTGACTATCCACAAGTCCTCAAGCCTCAATCTTTATGAAGCCTTGGTAGACATTGAAGACAAAGTTTTCAAGAAAGGGACGGTCTATATGGCATTATAAAGAGTAAAATATTCTCAGAATTGTAGCTGCGAGAATTTGAAGCAATCAAGTGACTTCAGATTCCAGCTGGCAGTAGGGATTCTCTGGGATGAAGAAAATTTCCCATAATTAGGAAATGTTTCCTGCGCAAGGAATTAAAAAGTAAGAAAACACCTGAAACGAGTGTTGGATTTTGATTTTCAACCAAAAGTGCAGTTAACTCTTACTGTTTGCCTTAGAACCACTCTGTAAATGTCTGGAAGGAACAGGACAAGAAACACTTCAAGACAGAAGAGCAGTGCACAGTGCAACATGCATTGACAAGCAATGTCTGCAGTCTGCCAGAAGCAAGAACACAAAAATGGAGAAGCAACAGTATGTTCAAAATGTCATGATAGATATTTTCAATAAGCTGCAGGAGAAAGGCAGTGCACTATTAATTATGATTTCATTTGATCTATGATTGGAAACACACAAGTACAGATTGTACCCACATTGAAGAAACAGATGTAGGGCAAATCAAGTTTGTCTACCTAAAGGTTTGAAAGGAATGCAAATTGCAGTTTGAATGTCTCACTAAAGATGCAAATAACAGCATTGTGTGTTGATGTGCGCACACGTATTACATCGACAATCCTGAGAATAAAGCAAATAGAGAAGAATCTCATACTAATGTTACTGTGATGTAATGAGGCTAGTGCAGTTGCGCAGAAATTTACAATTTCAAGTACAGCCAGATAGAAATCTTTGGATGGCAAAATATACTCTATTGTTACCATCATTTTCCACAAAGGGAGCACTAATACTTCAGGATGCTTAACAGCCTTCTTGAAGAAGATTGTGGGCTGAACAGAGGGCAATGAGAGCAGTGAGAGCACATTTGCCATGAACGTTGTGGAGGAAATTTTCAACTTAAGACTAGTAAGGCAGGAAAATAGAAAATGTTTAAAAACCCAAAATGAATTACAGATGTTGCTATATGACTGCCTAAGTATGGAAATAAAAAAAAGACCTAAATAGCAAAAAAAGAAAGGGAATGAAAGAACAAGATAATGAAAGACTAAAAATGACTTACTAAAAGAAAAGGGAACTTAAAAGAAATTAGAGTAGGGTTTGGAAAAAGTTGGCAGATATGTCAGCAGTATCACTGTGTGGTTCAAAAATTGCATATTCTATTCTGGCATGTTAACAAAAATTTAAGGTATTGACCTTCAAATCTGCCATACGTTAAGGAGGGAATTTGTTCTCCATCAAAAGGATTATTTCCTTTCCTTCAAAAAGGGAACTAAGATGATGAGAGCAACTAGAAGTAACCACTTTCTAAAGTCAAAGAGCTCTACAAGTGAAGGTTGTGCTAGTTAAATCTATGAATCCCCTAAAAAACAGAAACCTTTTTTCCTTAAAGTAAAAAAAAGGATAACATTTTTTAGCCTTGTCTTTTTGCACCAGTATCGTTCATTTTGAGAAAATGCAAAAAAATGAGCAAATTGATGTTTTAAAAGAGGAAAAGTAAATGTTAAGACTTAAAAGAAAGACTAAAGTAAGGGGCAAAAAGGGTAGATTGAGGGAGGGCGATAAGCAATCCATTCATCCTGAAACTGCAAAAAGGTAAGAAGCATAAAAATGCAAGATGAGCAGATTACAATTACCGATTTAAATGTAATATTAAAACGTTTAAAAAAAAAATTGATAGAATGACAAAACTACAGAGGGCACTATTCACAAAGGTAAGTTTGCATGTGTAGATTGCCTCACATGTAGATCTACACTTGTAACTCGTTGTAAATCTCCTCATGGGTGAAACTCACCATTCTCACTTGTAGATTTACACCTAGATGTAGAATAATATTACATTTTTAAAATGTTTTTTTTAATTTAAATTATTTTTGGAATTAAATGACAATTTTATTCCACCCCATCGCTTGCAGAATTATTTGTATTGGATGGGTCACAGTCTTGGATGCAAGTTATGTATTATTTTATTTGTTATTTAAGTCAAACAAAATAAGTTATCATTTACAGAATATTTTATTAGAAAGTTATTGTGAATTAAAACATTAAGGGGCCTATTACTAAGGTCGGAGGCTTTCGGACCGAGTTCGTTGGTTTCACTTCTGACCACCTAATTACAATTTAGACTTCGGAAGTGAAACCGGCTCGTCATTCCGGCTGGATTCCGACGGGCTCAAGGAGCCCGTCGGCTAGTCAGAGACAGGCCCGTAATCCATATGGACGGCGTTTTTTGCTGTCCAGATTACGATGCACGGTTTCTGGCAGGCTTTCCATGCCGGACTTTCCGACATGGAAAGCCTATTGGAAAGCGAGTTTGGGGGCCCCTAGCAGAGCCCCCTTCTCTTTGCGGCCTCCGGTTGGGGGCCCCTGTTCATCCCTGCACCGTGTAGCAGGCACCCTGAGGTGCCTGCCATGTGGTGCATTGATGAACACAATCTCCCTTTTCTGTATGGGAGCTTGTGCTCTGGACGGTTTACGGTAGTATATCCATCCTTAAACCTGCCTCCAGTTTCCCATAGCCACGCCTATTTTGTAGTAAGTATTCCCCATTTTCCAACCACTACCCCCATACCATCAACATTTACTACTAAAACCATTTGTGGGACAGCTATCTCTGTGCAAAAAAGATAGGAGAGGCAAAGGCTGAGATCTCTGAGCTTTGTGAATTGCATTTTAGAGTGAAAATACGTAAAGTAGTACTACTTTATGTACCCCGAAATTACCCTTTTAGTGTAGGCAACAGAGCTATAGTTGTGGCTCAAAATCATGAAACAAATGAAATTCACCAGTTATGCTTTGCAGCGCAAACTATAACTCATGGCACCCACTTATGCTGCACATGGCGTCACATAATGCATTACATGATACATCACTGATGAGTTGACTTACAACATCAGTAGGGACATCACTGATGACATTATTGACATTAAAAAAGAATTTGCTACATGAGAGTATAATCAACCAACAAATAAGTATAAGATCTGAATATTTTTTTTTTTATTGTATAAAAAAATAACACATTGAGTAGTACTAAAGAATGCAGTTTAAAAAACAGGTTTAGCATGCTAATATAGGGATAGAAAAAAAAGCAAATATAGTTAGGTTAGGAATCTGTACCAAAAAACAAACTCTAACCACAGCTAAGTAATACCAAATGTGAAAAAACATTTAAAAAGAATTTTGTCGTTAGTGATTTTGGTGATGTCGCCTCTGATGACAATTTAACTACAGAAACAAGAACAAAACAAAATATACAAACACCAGCAAAGTAAGTGCAAACATAGCACTCCTTAGAAGAAATTATAAAAAAAGTAACTCAATAGGTCATTCTGAACTTTTCTCAGGCAAAGGAAAAGAGAAAAAAATGGGGAAAAATTTAAACAATTGATTTTATGACCAAATAAATGTGAAGGATTAAAAAAATATTAATGGAAAAGTAAACTTAAATAGCATAGGCAAAATATCCTCTAAAGAATCAACAAAGTTAGTTCATTTTAAAACAAACAAAAACACAGAACGATCACCACTGTGTAGTAATAGTTAGGTCTGAGTTTCCATAGGGTGAACATTTCTTTTGCTAAGACCTTTGGCACTGTTTGACAAACCTTCACAAAAGTTTCCACAAAAAAGGTCATTCACCTTGGCTCCTTCTGGGAAAGTTTTGTGCCCATCTGTCAACCGAGGGCCGAGAAAAAGGAGTGGGGGTTCCAAAATGAAGATGTCCTATAATAACTCCCATAGAAAACTTTGCTCTCCGATACTGAAAAAACAGCTGAATGGGATTCTACCACATTTTAGAAAAAGTTAGAACTTTAATCCAAAAACATACTTTTTGTAATTTGGTGTTAATCCATTCAGTCGTTTTCTAGCAATTAGCATTTTAAAAGATGCTCGTGCCAGGATTGAAGGGGTTGAAAATTTAGGTATATCTGGAAGATTGGTCCCTCTGGTTTCCCATGACGACAAACATTTTAAAACGAATTCAGCCACCTAGCCCTCTAATTGGCTGAGGGAGCTTTCTTTCCCAACCGCCATTTTAGTACCAAGTTACTAGGTGAATTGATTGGCTGGCTGCAACACAGAATAAAATGATGCGGCTACCATTAGAGGACTTTGGGACTCTATCTCTGTGTCCAGAAAATGTAAAAACAGCATGAGGGCGGGGAGGGTCAAGAGGGACACCTTAGGAGCTAGAATTGTAAAAGAAACATTAGACCTCGAGTATTGCGATATTCCAGCAGAACGTAGTGTGGCTCTCCCATGAGGTCTCATGGCACTCCCATTGGAACAACTGCTTATACTTCTCCCCCATGTTATTGCAGTATCGTGTAAGCTTTCTGGCAAATGTGCATGATACTGTGGTACCATGGGTGTGACGTTTGAGTGCCGGTATCACAGGAGTACCGTAGTACCGGTGAAATTTTCTTAAAAACAAAATGTGGGTTTTGCACCAATAGGATGTTGGACATCCGCACAGGATGGGCGCCCCATTTGGCATCTGCTGTGCATGGCCAAATGCTGTGTGCTGCTAGGATACGTGCCCATGGGGTGCAGTTGGGTGCATCAGGAGGTTGGGCACTTGATGGTGGTTGGATGCAGGTCCTGCTCGCATGGTAATCCCTCCCTTCCATCCCCCCTCCCGCCAATGCGGACAGTTGGGCTTAGTTTGGGGTACGAGCTTTATCAACTCTCCCAAAGTTTCCTTAATTCGAATTAATAGGACAACTCCTGTGATTTTGCCCAATTCATTTTCTGTGCAGTGCATAGTCATGACATTAGGGTTCCCACAATTGGAAATTCTTACCATCACAAGCAGTAGTTGATGCAATTTCATCCCTCTATGGCCAATACAAGGAATGTCCACTTTGGGAAACACAAGGTGCTTGTCAGTGCTGCAATTTGTTGCATACTCACAAGCCCAAAGGTCAAAGAAGTGACACACAATGTAGATGTAAACCATGATGCTGGTGTCATAGTGTTACACAGAGGAGTCTGTACCAGAATTAGATGTGTTCTGGAAGAGTATGTAATTTGTGATACGTTGCTTTGATGAGTTAGAACAGTAGGTTATATAGCATGTAACTGCCATCTGTATTGTGAATTGTGATCGAAAAGAGGGTGTTTCAAGTATGGGGCTTTCTACTATTGGTTTAAACTCAATTGTAGAATTAAAGTGCTATCAATTATAATATTTGGAGTCTTCTTTGGAGCACACTATACTTGTTGAACGTTTGAACTGGAGACAAACTTTTCTCAGGATCTGATTTGGTTGCCTAGGAAACTGGTGTAGAGTAAGGGGGAGGGTTCAATGTGAAAGATTTACTGCAGTTAAATAAGTCATTTTTATTCAAGTACAAATGTAATGTAAAGGTCTTTAACTTCTTATTGAAAATTAAAGTTGAAAAATAGTATGAGGATTGTATAAAGAGGTGTTTAGACAAAATATCGGAAAATAAATTTTGTGTGGGCAAAATTTCATATCACGCATATCAAGGACAAAAATATTGTTGAGATAAGTTTGTATGGTAAAGCAGAGATTTACTATATATAACTCCTTGACTCTTACCTTGAAGATATATATATCTTCAAGGTACGTAGATGTGGAGTTGAGAATAGTAAACCTTCACTTACCTATTTGCCCTTACCTTCTCAATATTTTAGTCTACCATATTTTTGACACAATATTCTGTCCACACGATATGTTAGTTACCAGTATTCTGTCATGTTAGAATAGAAATGATTTCGTTTATGTATTATCATATGTAAGTTAGCATTCGCTGCACCATTTTCTATTTGGGCGCCATTTTGAATCATGATCGAAACTGATCCTTTGCTATTTCTGAGAAAAGGCCTCTGCTGAGTTGCGTTTCTCCAAGGCCGAGTTTTGCTTCACTAATCAATACACTGTCTTTATTAGCGCATATCTTTCCCACTAGATAAGGCCTTCTCCCACTAGTCTAGTGGCAGGCACGGGCAGAGCGACCTTGAGTAGTAGATAGTGTGTGCCCGGCCTCAGAATCGAAACTTATTTCCTGCATTTCATTGATTTGCAGCACCTGCCTGGAAAATTCCATTATGGGCGTGTTCTAGCCCAGTTACGAAATGTACATAATGTATCTTTATGCTTGTCGATTTCAGTCCCTCTGCAGCACTCTTAGCGACTGGGCAGACTGGGCTCCACTCTGAGTGTACCTGAATAAACAAATATTGGTTTGTATTCTCTACTGTCTGACCGACTCTTCACTTGGTATGGAGGGCTGAGAGGTGGTCATTAGTGACCCGGGTGACCCTAATCGGGCCACTTCCTTCAGTCAGTGATCCATAGAAGGATAGAAAAAGGGTGAAATTATTTGAAATTTGTGAACAGACAAGCAAAGACAAACAAAAGGACACTCTTGTACAGCTTCTTTTTTTTTGAAGATGTATTTTATTGATGTTTAGTCCACTCAAACAAACAAAAGAGAGTAGTAAAACAAAATGTGCCTTCAGAGATAAACAAGCGGTCACTGTTCAAGCTAACATCGTATACAGTCATAACCATCTACACTGCGCGCATCTGACATTCAATACAGTCACTGTTAAGTGCTATATAAACAACCCAGGGCCAGATGTAGGTGGCCAAATAGCGAGCGCTAACGCTGAAATTCGCAGAATTTCAGCGTTTGCGATCGCTATTTGGCTGCGAGCAATGTAGGTGATTTTAAACCTACTAGCAAAATAAGGAATCGCAAAATTGCGATTCCTTATTTTGTTTCTTGCATTTAAGGAATCGCAAATTGCGATTCCTTAAATGCAATGTAAGTAGCACAAAAGAAAGTGCACTTTATCCTCATGAATCGCTAACTACCACCAACTTCAAGTTGGTGGTAATTAGCGATTTCCTTTAAAAAAGCACTTTTTGCTTTTTTAAAGTGCCATGTGGCACACATTCATGCCCTTAGGGCATGTATGTGCGCCACATGTGCACACATGCACATTTCAGGGTGCAACAGGGTGTCCTTTTGACACCCGGGCACCCTTGAAATAGCTCCCGCTATTTGCGATTCTTTAATAGCAAATCGCAAATAGTGAATATCTTCCCATTCATTCCTATGGGCCTCCTAGCCCATAGGAATGAATGGGTAGGTATTCCTTATTAACGAATCTCAATTTGCGATTCGTTATTAAGGAATATTAAGGAATCGCTAATATTTAAGCGATTCCTACCTACATTCAATTTTGCGAGTCCTTAATAGCGAATCGGTAAAATTCGCTATTAAGGACTCGCAAATTTGATTTTACCTACATCTGGCCCCAAGTGGTCTAAAACTGCACAGTTGCACACAGAGTGGGTCTAACAAGTGTATTATTTTAGGATGTGGTTTTGGAAATATGTTAGAAACTCTGAAGAGGCTCAAGCGTCCTCAAGCATCTATATTAACCTCAATTGACTTTCAAGATAGAAGTGATCATTCTACATTTCCCCTCCCTGACACAGCACACTTGCCCTGTCCCACCTCCTCCCATTCATCCACTATGCTTGAAATAGACAACTGTTCCTTGGTCTTCCCTTGGTTTTTTCTGTTTAACATGAGTCCGAAATCTCCCAAAAAGATATTTCGCTGTATGACCTGATGTGCAATAGGATTGCACAGGTCATGGTGTGGACTTTGTCCTTTCCACTTCCTGCCCTCGTTTGTGTTTTCATGCCTCAGTCAAATTGACATAAAATTATTGCTATAGTTCAATAGTTTCTTACAATTCGTTTTTCATTATATTAGTGCTTGACCCTTTAGCCTTTTTCTTTACCAGTGTTTTAAATTAATTGCAATATCCGTTTTAAATGTTTTCCTGTATTCAAATTGTGTAAAATTTAAATTTAAATCTTTGAATATATTTATATGCTTGCATAAAAGGCTCTGCGAAACCAACATCGCTTACGAAACTTCATACTGTCTCCTTTTCCCTAATGTCACATAGAGGTCTCGATGTAACAAAGATACTCAATTTCGGGAATGTTTACAAAAGGGAGCACAGTTAAAGAGAATGTTTGCAGAAATGTAACAAAGGATTGACCAACTTTGTGGCCACTTTATTTTAAATTTGTTTATAGTTGAGTAAAGAGAGAACTATAATTGCTCCTTAAGCAAATCTAATACAAAAAGATTTCAAAATATAGGCCCTATATACTGAGGAGGGGTTGTATAGCAGTCGGTGTTTTTTGGACATTGACTGCTGTGCGACCCCCGCTTTCATTTTGTACTCCGACTGAACCATTTGCAAAATCCCAAAAACGTCCGCCTCGCTAATAATCTGCAGTGCATGGCTGCAAATGCAGGGATGGATGCCACTGAATACCATATTTTTTTCCAATAAGTATCTCTGACAGGAAAAGGGTCTGCTTTCAAAAATAAAAGTTGCCGATCCATGAATGGCATTGAGTGATCATGCACAGGTCCCCCGGACCGCTTTCTGCTCCTCCTTATTCCAGTGGCCTCCAATCACAGGGTGAAAGCTGTCCGTTTGCGACCAAAATCAATTTTCCACTTTGCCACTGCCCAATCACCCCCTTTCGGGAGTCAGTAACAGTTCAATGTTTTTCGACCACAATTTTGGTTGTAAAGCATTGATAAATTGCTTAGCGAATTCAAAATGGGAATCGGGTGCCTGTTGCTCGCCTCCTTTGCTGTGTGGTTTGTTATGGGATGCAGAGTGCACTGTGCAAGTCAGAAAAACAACTCCAACTCACAACGTGCCTTTTGTACATTGCAACCTGCATTTTGTGGTCCCAAGGCCTGTGATCTTGCAAATCGCTGGTTTTAAACAACAGAAATTCTTCGGACATGGCGCCATAAAATTGTTCAGGCACCTGTGCTGCCTACTACCGTTATCTGGTTCTTTTATTGATTTTGCAGAGGAGTATGACAACAGGTTTCTAAGTGTGTCTTTGTATCGGCGTTTAAGAACAATGGGGCACATACATCAACGTAAGGAATCGCAATTCCTTAATAGCGATTTTTAAGGAATCGCTATTAAGGACTCGCAATTTCCTATGCATGTAGGAATCGCTAAATAAATTGCGATTCCTACACATTCCCTTTTAGCGAATCGCAAATTGCGATTCACTAATAGGGAATGCCTTCCCATTCATTCCTATGGGCCTAGAGGCCCATAGGAATGAATGGGAAACCACTCGCAATTTGCGATTACCAAAAAGGTAATCGCAAATTGCGCATGCAATTTCAAGTGTGCTAGGGGGCCAAAAGGCCACCCTGATGCACCCCCAGAAATTGCATGAGTGCACATGTGGTGCACACACATGCCCTAAAGGCATGTGTGTGTGCCACATAGCACTTAGAAAAATACAATTTTGAGCATTTTTCTAAGGAATTGGAAATTACCATCAACTTGAAGTTGATGGGAATTTGCGATTCCTTAATGCAAAGTCGCATTCTCAGAATGCTTCTTGCATTGCACTTAGGGAATCGCAAATTGCGATTCCCTAACTGCATTCGCAAAATAGGTAATCGCAAAAATTGCGATTACCTATTTTCCAAATGGCTTAGGGCTTGATGCATCCCAAAAGGCTAATTAGCGGTCGCAAACGCGCCGATTCTGCGAATCGGCCCGTTTGCGACCGCTAATTAGCTTGATGCACGTACCCCAATATCACATGTAGCATAATTACACACTAGCCTATAGAAGTGTGTGTGTAATTGCAGTAGGGTAGTATGCCGTGGAAGAGTTGCCACCAGATCCCCTAAATTTTGTCTTGTTTTTTGGGCATTCCCTGTCCTTGTAACCGGTTTCTTTTGCCGTAGCACAGTAGTCTAAGCCATTCCACAAAGGGGGAGTAGGGGTTGCAATTTCTGCTCACCAGTGGCATGCAATGTATCACTTAGCCATTACCTACCTACCTAGTTATTTCCACTAGTATACATGTATGGATAGCTGCCTTAGGGTCAAGTGCTATAGGCCGTCCCACAACTCTCCTAAGTGCACAGTGTGTCCATGACCAGTATTTGATATTAAGGATGTTTCTGGGCTAAGTTGTAATGATTAACTGCCTCCTCAAAAGCCCTAACTTTGTCTACGACCAGCCTAGAGTTCAACTTGATTGTATCAATCTCGATTTCCGGTAAGGCAAGAGTGTTATGGGACACTTGCATTTCTTTGGCACTAATGGCACTCCCTGGTTTTCTTCCATTGCCTGAAACATGCTCATCTGTACTCCGCATATCTTTGATTCCTCTCTCCCTATAGCCCTATGAGCATAAAGCCAATCGCAAAGTGTGCAATGCCCTGCAAACCACTCTCCTCTACTCAGCATTACTCCACGCACATGTGCAGTGCTCAAACATAGCGTGTAACTCGCACACTCTATGGACAGACACATATCTAAGTAGCACATGCCGAAGCCCAGCAAATCATCAACTTTCCGAAATGCGTTTCCTGTCTGCTATTGCCAGCAGTGCAGTTTCAACCCTCTCTCTCGCCATAATCATGGCTTTATCAAATAATGGATGGGGCGCCACAAAATCCCCCCATCACATATGGTGGTTCACTGAGTTTCAGGTATCACATGTAATGAATCAGCTTGCACTCTCCTGAAACCTTCTTTGACACCACATCCAAGGGAATATCTTAATACCTTCAAATGGAATGACCTTAAAAGAGGCTTGATCTATATCTCAATTTCCTTTGTTAGAGCTAATGGCCTCATCCATGATGATTAGGGCTCCCAGTTTTATAGTATTTATTTTATTGCCATTTCCGTCTGTATTTATCCATATTTATTTTCTGCTAATTTTATCTGCATTTATCCATATTTATTTTAGGTTTTGTGGGAAAATTAAGCTGAAATTAGTATATTTCCACATTTATTTAACTGATAGATATGCACTCATGCTTGAATGTCTGCCAGGTTTCAGTGCTGTGAACACCTGCAGAAGATAAATCAGTGCACTTATATGAAAATATGCAAAGTTGAGTATCAACCTTTTGCATATCTACTGCTGTTAAAGCCTCTTTACTAAAATTCCTTTCTTTTTTAACCTCCCTTATGTATCAATGCACACATCTATTGGCCTGGCAGTCATGGCAGACAGTATTTAGAAGTACTCAAAAAGCAACCCAATTTCCGTATTTATCCACATTTAAAAATAAATACAGACAAGAAGATGAATGTTTTTTGTCTGTATTTATCTGTCAAAATCAGTAAAAACGGAAAACAGGGAGCCTTAATGATGATTAGTAGCTACAAAGGACCCAAGCATCCACTTATAAGGAATAAAGAGACCGTCTGTAAAACACTACTGTAGGTAAATTGATTCTGCTTCATTCCCAAATCCCTCAATGACTTTTCCAGCTCACTGCTACTGATTGGGTTGGGAGTAACCAATCAGAGCTCTCTCTCTTCCTTACTTATGCTACTGTTATTCCTTAGTTTCTTGGTCCTGTTGTTGTTCCCTTTCACAGGAGCTCCGCTGCTATGGTGCAATGGGTAAGGAAAAGTTTAATTCGTTATCTGCAGACCTGATTATTATATTTATTGTCCTTTAGCCTGTTTTGGCCTGCTTTAGAACTGACTATGCTCTGGATATTAAAGGTATCTCATCATAGTTTGTCTCCCAGTTTGGGACAAGCGCTCATGCGTGGAATGCCATATATATTTTCTTCTCCTAAGTTTTGATAGAAAGTTGCCTTTTGTAAATGGTAAATATAAATAGTTTTGGGTGTTAGCCGTGTGTACCTGCCATGGGAATTGCTGGCACAAAAGCCTTTGATTATCTTTTTATGTTTGGAGCAGAAAATAAATGTATACTGTGCAATAAAGTCATGATCCATTTTCATGTGATTTTTTCCAGAATGCTCCAGATTTCTCCATTGTTGTCTTAGATTGCTCAATGTACAACCCGACTGGGATAGGGCTGGCCTCCAATGAGTGGGAGTGGATCTCAGAAATGGCCATGGTAAGGACTTGTTTTTTTTAATTTACTCACTCTTTCACCTTCTCCATTCATGTTTCAACCTCAAGAACTACCCCAAACCCGGATGACTGCATCGTGGTATTAACCCAAGTATGGCCCAACTTAATATATATTTGTGCTTGAAGCTCTACTGTGGTTGTAACATCTGACCCATCATCCTAGATATTAACTCAAGATGCATTTCCGTTTTGAAGATCAAATTCTGTATCAGCAGTTCACGATGCGTTTACTCCAGAGAATTCTAATGTATTTCTCTTTGTGTGTTTCAGCGGAAGAATTTGTTACCCTTTTTTCACGTTCCTGCCCAGGGACTAATTTCTGGGGATCCAGACCTGGATTCCGGGCCAGTTCAGTTCTTTGCCGAGAGAGGGTTGGAGCTCTTATGTGCCCAGTCATTCTCCAGGAACTGTGGATTGTATGGTACTTCTTCTTTAATGTATAAAATGTTGACAGGGAGTTACATTTTGTTTTTTACACTGTTCAATCTGTGTTCATTCCTAATACAAAATTAGGCTCATGGGATGTTAGAAAGTTATGATTCCTAAAAAATAATCATGGATTTCTATTCAGTCAAACTCTCTAGGCAATGGCTTAAATAAGCATCAATATGCCACTAATCCCTCACCAGTATATGCAGAGATTAGAACTAATGTCAAGGATTGTGAACTTTGCTTCGTGGCACCACTTTAAAACGGATCAAACACCTTGTGTAAGAGAAAAGTAATGAGCAAAATACCTATATCCTGAACTCCAGGCTTCTCCTCCAGCTACCAGAGTCCTGAGCATCTCACTCCTTATGAGTGGAACAGGGTTACATTGAGAGAGAGAGAGAGAGAGAGAGAGAGAGAGACTTCCATAATACTCAGTAAAATCCGCAGAACATCTTGATATAATATTGATATTCACACCCAGAGGACATTCAACAAAAATGAATTTAAATAATTAAAGTTTGTCATGACTGTTTTCCAAAGTCTGTGTGAAAATGGGAGGAAAAGCTTACCTTAGAAGCAGATGATTTCCAATTGGCCTTGAATTGCTCTGGTTTGTTCGGTTTAGATATACTTTGGGCTTGATTTAGATTTTGGCGGACGGGTTACTCCCTCTCAACCATGACGGATATCCCGTCCCCCGAAATATAAATCCCATAATATCCTATGGGATTCATATTTCGGCAGATGGAATATCTTTCACCATTGTGACGGAGTAATCCATGTGCTGAATCTAAATCGGCCCTTTGTCTCCTGTTGTGCAGTAGTGAGAATTCTGCATGTTTCAGATGCAATGCTGTACACAAGGCAGTTCAAAGTCAAGGGGTGATTCTTGGATTGAAAGCAGGGATAAGATGGCAGACATTAGCACACAGATCTTTTCCAGGTTGGATTGCATGTATTTCCATTTGTAGTGCAACAGGGCAAGCAGGGACTTCAGACATCTGCCCATGACCCAAGCCCTCTCTCTTTCTGTACTTGCTTTCTGGGACTGAAGACACATTTGAAGGGCATGCTTCCCATTATCTGAGCAGAGATTTCCTTGGTGAGGGAGCTGGTGTCATCTAGCCAGAGTATTCCATCCTGCAATATGATTTGTACTATTTGTAGCAGGGTACTATCACAGTAGCACACAAAGGTGGCAGATGAAGACACCTGCCATACGCCACATGAAGCTAACATTAGGGGAGAATGAAACTGAGTAGAGCAGGGGAAGTGAGCTGGAGACTGCCATTAACAATGCATCCCCATGACTTCAAGGGTACAACACCAGGCGTCACTACATTACAGTTGTTTTAAATCCAATTTCTTTGGGAATAACTCCATTGCAGAACCCATTTTTTGCAGATAAAAATATGTAATTATTAGTGTTCAATTATGTTTTTACACTTTTCCCTTTTTCCGTGTGTGTGCGCACACTTGTTTAACGCTGCATAGTTTTTACTATTTCCTTTGCAATCCAAACTTTTTTTCGAGATGGTGCCTTCTGGTGTGCTTTCTACATACATTTATTCAAGAAATGCCCAGGCCAAATGTTTATCTCCTTACCCACAAGACTGTGATTGCAAAAACACCCTGTTTGCGCGATTCCCTTTAGTTGTTTCATAAAACTGGCAAAAATAACATTTTATTTTTTAATTTGAAAAATAATTTTCCACATACTATGTTTTTCTGTTTATGACTTCAGTGATCATTTTGTATCTGTGATATTGTTATCTTCTGACTTGTCCAAAAAACGGGTTGAGTCACAAATTTATTTTTACGACTTTGTTATAAATTTAGTAAAATTGTGTTGCAGTTTGTCAACTTTTCATGTTCTATTTTTTTGTTTACATGCTTGCACTTAGTCCTTGAAAGGGTGGAAAATCATTAACTTAACCTACTAAGAGGTCCGTTTCTAAAAACTAGATAACATTCTAAATTCAGGAAAGGGATATTTCTATACACAGGCAAACATTTGCCTGCTAAGGATTTCCCACAAATTCCCCAACACATTTTTATTAAACAGTAGTTACTATATTAGTGTGTGTATCTGTAACTTTATTATAAATGTGTCCATGAAAGCAATATAAACGGACTTCCCCCTACTGATTATTATGACATACAATTAATTTTCTGCCTTACATGCAAATCCTTTTTGCAGTCGAAACTCTGCAGTTTGCAGAATCACAGGGTATTTGTAAGAACGCTCTTCGACAAGTCGGAACAGTATTTCCAAATTGTAAAAGGGCTTTGTACCCTTTCCGAATCACAAAGAGGAGGGGGCGTAAAAGGGACACCCCTTTCTATTTGCTCTTTGAAGAGGTATATATCAATGGTTTGTGATCACAGTTACATCACAAACCATTGATCAGTTAACGACCCCCGAATTGCGTGCTTCCCCAGATGTATTCCAAAAATGAAAATATTTTATTTAAAGCAGTGCTTGTCCATTTAGTGGGCTTAAGTTGTTTTTGAAAAATGTTTCCTGTTTGGGGATGAAAATGAAGATATAGAGGTCTGCCATGCCCTGCAGACCTCCATCACTGCATTCACAGCCATCCAAAGGGGACATGCCTAATTAATATTCATTAAGCAGGTTGTTGTGAGACCTTAAACCGTTTGGATACTAAAGTAAGCTCTGCATTTGTGAAAAGCCAGGTCGATAGTGACCTACCTAAAACAAACCCATATAATAGTACCCTTAAAATCACACTCCAATAATGTGGTAACAAGAAATGCCACCACACTCGTATTTCCTCATTTCCCAATGAAAATTATACTTAACATGTGTGAACTGAGACTGCTTTGCGAAGATGTAGTGAAAGGCTAAAACAGAATCTGCATCAAGTGTTTTGCCTAGTGCAGCTCATACGGAATGCCTACGAATTTTTTAAAGTCTATCTCCTAAGAAATTCTGCGAGATGTAAATGGCGCTGATTGTGCAATTGCTTAATATCTGTATTTGTCAACCAATTTCAGTAAAACTTTTGAAGACACCCTATTTCCTCAAGTTTACTTTCTGAAATCAACTGTCAACTGCAATTGTAATACCCCCTTATATTCCCAATCTCGTTGTGATAAAAATGGTGCTATGCTGTGCTATTCTTCCTCTTGTCCTACTAATTGAAATAGTCTGTGTTACAGACAGGACTGGAAAATTTCTCTAAGAGAGACTATCTCTTTATAAATGGTTTTGATCTTATATTTAAATGTTGTAAAGCAATAATTCAACTCAACAGGGGATTCAGTGATCCAGATACAGAGTGAACTGTTACTCTCTGTCTAAGAAGACCAACAAGAGAAGAATAATGATGACTTTAAGAGATTAGAAATCAGACAAAATTGTTCTTTGTTCCACAGAAAATTGTTCAGTAATAAAAATAGCCCATGGTTGTCTCTTAAACCCGAAAAAGGGAAAGTTCTTGTTCTGAGGAGAGAGGGCTTGCAGGAGTGCATTTTATGATTTGATATTTTAGAAACTCAGAAGCAGAATAAAGAGTGCCAGCAGAGTAACTCAAAGCACTAAAATACCTATAAGCATAGCTGGCACTCAAAGCATCAATTTGAAAAGGGGAATAGTTGGATCATACTTATGTGTCCCTGATATCAGTTTGGCCCCCACATTCTGGACAACGGGAGCCATCTACAAAAGTATTGAGGTAGCTCCAGTAGAGGGACTTGTACTAGAAAGTCTAGCTCCCACTGCAGTTGCAATCGTAGTAATACACTCTGAACTGTTAAGAAAAGCAAGATCCTTCTTAGGAGTTTAAAATTCTTCAATTGAAAAGACTACGATCTGGAAAACTATTCAAAGGTCACCATCTAAATTGACTTTTGGGTTGTAACCAACCCCACAGAACAATAGCTGTTTCCCAGTTCCTTGAGCCGAAAGCATGACCTTGCCTATCCCAACTGTGACTGATGACCATTACTGTCTTCATATGATGTAAGCATACACTAGTTTAAACCCTTCAGGCCCTGGAACACCACCATACATTGTTGAGCTTTGGTTGAATGACACCAAAGGTAAGATCCCTGGATTTGGAAAAAAATGAGCATGGAGGTAATTTGTGACTTTTTAGTGAGAAAGGGCCTGGGCAATTAAAAAACTATATGTTTCTTGCCAAGGGCACAGAGACGCTAAAACAGGACATATAATCAAAAGAGTCAAGTGCTGTCGATAAGTCTAGAAATTTTAGTGCACTGACCGTGCCGACATTTGCAGTAACTCGAACACTGCCTCCAAGATTGAATTTACACCCTTGTAGAGTTCGGGCTGTTATCAAATTCCATTTGGCTTTGGAGTTGGCAAGCTCCAGAACCTTTCATGCAAGAGGGAGAAGAGATATCAGACCGAAACTCTACAAGTTATTGAATAGTTTCAATAGCAGAGGAGTAACTGTGACTGTTACAGATTTTAATTTGTGACCACACCTTAGACACGAGATTTATTCAAAACACAATTTGTACTGGAATGTTAGAAGACCCAACTTATAAGGATATTAGCCTGGTATGGATCCAAAGAAAGTGCCCAAAAATGTAAATACCTAACGTTCCTCTAAATAAGTAAAATCGCCCAGTAATTTGTTGAGAATAAATTAAAAGACTGCACTTTCCTGCTCTGATAAGCTGTTATCTTAATGATCTTAGCTTAACAAATGAGAGTGGTCATCAAGGAAGGTCTGAGAGAGTTCTACAACCCCTACAAAACAGAGAAAGACTATGCAGTTCAACAATACTAATACTGAATGTTTCTTTTTATCCATTAGTTAGCTTCATGTGCTCAATTTGAGCTTTTATTTGCACAAATGTACATTATATCTACAGGAATTTATTAATAAGGGCTCAAAATGTTTTCTCAGCTCCAATCCACAGGATTTAGGCTGGTTTGCAGGACAGTAGTGTAGAAGGAAACATGGTGCAGGCTTGACAAAAGGGGCTTTGATGTTTAATTGGATATATACTATTTGGACAAATGCAGTAGATAGCCCTTCCCAGTAAAGTTATTCTCTCTCCGCATTATCTATATGTGCCCCCTACCTCTGGCACCTCAACTGTCACCACACAGTTGCTGATTGTTTCACTTGTTGGGCAGAATGCAAATCTTTTCTTCAATTACTATTCTTTTGCTACATTGCCTTCCTGATTTAAGCCTGTCTTTGTGTTTTTAGTTTTTAATTGGTATGGATCTTTTCTTTTGCATCAACCCTTATTTAGTGCAAACAGGAGGCAAGTTGTACTCGGCAGCTGGCCCTCATAAAACTAGGACTTCAAGTGTAGGTAATTTTCACCTATTGAATACCTGGTCATTTTGTGCACTTCATCAGATTTTCCTCAGGGACCATCTGCAATATATGTCTAGAAAAGTTCTTGTACCAAACAAAGCACTGGTCTTCATAGTTAGACGAAAGCTGTTTTGTTTAAGTAAGAGGGATTTGCTTATAGCAAGAAACAGGTGCAGGGGATTAATTTGATGAGGGCTGTCTTCCGGAAGGTTCCCGTTGAGATCCTCTTTTTCGTTTGCTTGATGCTTATTCTGGTAGATTTTCTGGATGTTTCCGTGACGCCTGAAACCGGACCTTTTATATGCATGGTAAAACATTCGTAAAAGCTATTAAGCCTTTTCAAACAAACCGGAGAACACCAGCTGCAGCTAGCTATGACCAACAGCATGTATTTTGGTTAAAAGTCAGGGTACAAGTCATTTGTTCATTCATAAGTGTTGGGAGGAATTATGTGAGTCATGCCAGTATATTGTGATAGTCAAGAGAGGTGAGCTGTGGCAGGAATCCTGACAGTTCTTTTCTTTCCGCACCAGACAGCGCAGATCCATGAAGAGGACTACCCTCTGTCACTTTTTGACAGGCATTTTTTGCTGTGTAGGTTTTTTCCAACATGTTAAAGAAGACTTCTGGATTCAAACCTTGCGGTGCCCGCCACCACACCATGTCAGTGACAGATCCTCACCTGATTTGTCTTTGGTGCCTGGAGCGCAGCCACTACTCGAAGTAGTGCTTCAACTGCTGGGCTATGGCTCCGAAAGCTTTGAGGGAGCAGTCAATAACGCTGCTTGCGGCCTGGCACTCGGCACCGCTTCATTTGCTCGTTCTCGTCCCGGTCAAGGGGAAGGTCCGGGCACCACTCCCGGAGCCCTAAGTTCTCCTTCTCCCACTCGTAGTCCTAGAGTAGGTCAGGTAAGAGAAATAAGAAACACAAGAATTTGAAGCGTGCATCGACTTCTCCCTGTCTGTTGGCTGACGCGACGGAGGCACCATGGCACTCTAGGACTCGTTCTGCGGAACCTGTGCCTCGATCGGCTCCGTGCTTCCCTGCCTTCCCAGGTGCCGGCGCGACCACTGCCCAGCTCAAAGAATTTTATGACGTCATGTGCCTCATACATAGACGGGCTGACCCTCCTGGTGCAACTTCAGGCCCCGGAGGTTTAGAGGGGGCTCCATTGGGTCCCGCGCTGGCTGCTATGCCCCCGGTGCCGATGACCCCCAATGGATCCGGTAGTGGATCTGGACCGGCGCTGGTCGTGCCACTGTGACCTTCCCTGGCACTAGCCGCCGTGCCGGGACTCCCGACGCCACCGTAGGGGCACCCCATGGCGGTGCCAGCCCCATTCTTATCTCCATAGACCGGAGCTGGAACGGCACCTACCGACGCTGATTCCAGTGTCGATAGAGCCCTTGGGTCATAGGTCGGTTCCTCAGCCTTATTTTGAAGGGCTTGGAATGGAGGAAGATTGGGAGGGATCGCTGGACCCTTTACAAGACCAGCCTCAATACAAAATAGACTGGTATGAGGAATTGGATGATGCAAGTGGACTGGATACCTCTCCAGATTCTGGCCTGCTTTCTCCCCCTACCGTGGCTATGGAGGAGGGAGCTTCATATGCTATGGTGGTGAGAAGGGCAGCTGAGGTCCTGGACCTTCAGCTCCCTTCAGTGAAAGTCAAGACGAACATCTTGATGGAGGTCTTGCAGCTGGGTGTCTCCTCTTCGGAACCTCTCCTGCCATTCAGTGAGGCCTTGACTGATGTTCTTCTGGGAACCTGGTTCAACCCCAGCAAAAGGGACTCCTATGACTAGGACAATCGCCCACCGCCATCACCCTGCACCGGGTGACCCAAATTTTCTCACCAGCTACCCTACCCTCAAGAGCTTGGTGGTCCAAGCCTCTACTTCTCAAGGTGTGTTTCCTTCCTCAACCCCCGGACATGGACTCCCAAGAGTCTGGACAGTTGGGGTAAGAAAATCTTTTCTTCCGCCAGCCTTGCATTGCGGTCAGTGAACACCACATGCCTATTGGGCCGTTGTTCCCACTCCCGTTGGGAAGCGGTTGCACAAGTGCTGCCACAGGTCCCAGAGGATGCCCAGGCCATCTTCTCCCAAGCGGTATCAGACTGGAGAGATGCGGAAAGTTTGCCATTCGTTGTGGGCTTGACATCACCGACTCTCTGGGCAGAGTGATTTCATCGACTGTGGCTGTTATGACGCCACGCCTGCCTGAGCACTTCTGGCTTTTCTGGGGATGTCCAGGCTTCCCTCATGGACATGCCCTTTATGGCACCCTTCTCTTCGGAGACAAAGCAGACAAGGCGCTGGAGCACATTAAGGACTCACGGGCTATGGCCAAGTCCTTGGTCTGTCAGTGGCCACACGCCCCCATCTGCTTTCCACCCCTTTCATAGCTACAAAAGGGGCTTTCAGCCGCGCTAGCAATATCCCAGCCACAAAGCAGCGCAGGTTCAGCAACCTCTGTGCGGCCGTGGGCGCAGCTCGTTCTGAATCCATGGGTCGGGCGACCAGAGGTCGAGTCAGTCCACCACTCCTCTGCCCCTTCGGCCTCCAAACCCTCCTAGTCCGGCCTTTCAAGATCGTGGGCGGCCAATTGGTGGCAGGATCAGCCATCACCTCCATCACTGCCAAAACATCACGTCAGACAGGTGGGTTCTTCAGATAGTTCAAAGGGGCTTCTCCCTTCCCTTCGAAAATACCCCTCCCTCTATGCCTCCAGCTTTTGACCAGCTGACACAGGCTCATCTTGCTTTGCTTCAGGAGGAAGTCTCGTCTCTCTTGACCAAGGGAGCCATAGAGAGGGTTCCGGTGCCAGAAATAGGAGGTGGTTGCTATTCCCACTACTTTCTGGTCTTGAAGAAAGAAAAGGGCGTGCGACCTATCCTAGAGCTGCGAGCCCTCAATTACTTCCTCAAAAAGGAAAAGTTCAAAATGCTCAGTCTAGCTCAGGTCTGGTCTGCCATGGACCTTGGAGACTGTATGGTAGCGTTGGACTTGCAGGACTCATTTTCACATTCCTGTCCTACCTGCCCATTGCCGCTACCTGTGGTTTATGTTAGACCACAAGCACTTTCAGTTTACGGTGCTCCCCTTTGACCTTACCAGCATCCCTCGGATGGCGGTGGTCGCAGCTCATCTACGCAGATCAGGCGTGCCAGTCTTCCCCTATCTCGACGACTGGCTGTTGAAGGCGAGTTCGCCCCAGGATGTCGTCTCCCACCTCCAGACTACGGCAAACCTTCTGCACTCGCTCGGGTTATCTATCAACGTGCCGAAGTCACACCAGACTCCCTCTCATACACTCCTTTTCATCGGAGGTGTTCTGGACACAGTGCAGTTTCAGGCTTATTCTCCCGAGCAGTGAGTCCAGGATATTCAGGCTATGACACTGATGTTTCAGCCTGTATCCTGGATTTCAGTGAGAATGGCTCTGTGGCTGCTGGGCCTCATGGCCTCCTGCAACCTGCTAGTGACACATGCCTGATGGCATATGCAGACTCTGCAGTGGGACTTGAAGTTCCAGTGGGCGCAGCATCAGGGGAATCTCTCCGGCATGGTCCAGATCTCGGAGAGAACTGCACAGGACCTGTAGTGGTGGCTAACAGACCGCGATTAGGTCAGAGGTAGACCCTCTCCCTTCCCCAACCAGAGCACACAGTAGTGACAGATGCGTCACTCCTGGGATGTGGCGGCCATCTGGGAGAAGTTGTGATCAGAGGGATCTGGTCTCCAGCGGAATCCGGATCCACATCAACTTGCTGGAGCTCCGAGCGATTCGCTTGGCATTGAAAGCCTTTCTTCCTTCAATTAAGGGAAAGCTGGTTCCAGTGTTCACGGACAACACCACCGCCATGTGGTACTGCAACAAACTGGGCGGGGTGGGGTCCTGGACTCTTTGTCAAGAGGCCCTGCATCTCTGGACGTGGCTGGAACAGCAGGGCATTTCCCTGGTGGTTCAACACCTAGCAGGTTCTCTGAACGCCAGGGCGGACGAACTCAGACATAAATGCCTTGCGTGTCACGAATAGCGTCTCCATCCGGAGGTGGTGCAAGGTCTCTTTCAGCAGTGGGGAGAGCCTTGGTTAGATCTGTTTGCCTCCGCCAAGAATGTGCAATGTCAGCAGTTTTGCGTTCTGCAGTTTCCAAGACAGCACTCGCTCAGCAAAGCTTTTCGTCTTGAGAGGAGCTTAGGCCCCCTGTACGCCTTTCCATCTTTACCACTCCTGTCAAGAGTGTTCAAGAAGATCAGGAGCGACCGGGCCCAAGTCATTCTTGTGGCTCTGGACTGGGCACAGAGAGTCTGGTATACCGAGCTTCACCAACTGAACATCGATCCTCCGATCAGGCTGCCCTTTCGTGAAGATCTTCTGTCGCAGCAGCAGGAGAGGGTCCTCCACCCGAACCTGTCAACTCTATGCCTTCTTGCGTGGAGATTGTGCGGCGGCAGTTGACAGCATTTGACCTTCCTCCCAAAGTCTGTGATGTTATTTTGGCAGTCAGGCATCCCTCTACCAAGTCCGTGTCCACCTTCCGGTGGCACAAATTTGTCAAATATTGTACAGAAAGATCTGTTGGTCCTCTTTCTGCTTCCCTTTCTCAAGTCCTTATCTTTATTTTGACCCTTGCCCAGGTGGGCTCTGCTCTGGGCACTCTCAAAGGGTACCTTTCGGCCCTGTCTGCCTTCTTGAGGCTGCCAGACTGTGGGAGGGATGGGCGGAAACAGAAGCGAGGAGGCCGTATGTGCGTAATTGTGAAGGGCGTTTATTCCAAATTATAAATCCAACATATACAAGTAGGAGCTCTTCTCCAATTAATTAATCAAGTTATAGCAATGGGGTTCTTCTCCCAGGGAAGGGCTGCCGACGAGTGTGAGATCCTTCTGTAAGTCCTTTTCTTTTGGTTCCGTCTAGGCGTTCCGGTGTCCCGGAGGGGGTCCCAGGAGGCTTGTTGAGGGAGCAGAACAACAGAGAAAAAGGCACGGTAAGTATGGTTGTAGCCCTACGTAATTTTAATGTAATATCCTTCACCACACCGCAGTGGAGGTACTTGTGCCAAAGAAATGAGGAAACAGTTCGGAGGTGTTAGTGCCAAAGAAATGGGGAAAACAGTCAATCGTTGTGTTTCTAGAAGACAGACTTTTTCTGTCTCCCGTGTACTATACGAGGGGGAAGGCGAGGGTAAATGGAAAGAACCTGAGTTCAATGATTCTCGTGAGAGGAAAAACCACAGATCATGAGAGAAAAAAATAATAAAAGAAGGACCGAAAACCCAAAAGCCAAAACGATGAACTCCTTCCTCCCCCCCTTTACGAAAACCATAGCGGGTGCGTTACACTGGGCACAGTTCCCCTACCCTTATCCCAACCTCCCCACTACATTCGCTCTCTTTAATCTCACGTACCGCCACTTGCCGCAACTCTCCGGGGTTGCGGCGGCTCCAGCGCGTCCTTTGGGGACCACCACTCCTCGCTCCACACATCCGGGGTCTCGTAGGCTTCGGTCTCTCCGGTACGGGCGTCCTCCTCAACGGCGTCTTCTTTGATGGCGTCTTCCCGGGTGGAATCCCTCTTCGCGGTCGCTGCTCCCGTGACGTGCCCCCTTTCAGCTTCCTTCCTCTCCTTTTCTCCTCCTCTTGGGGTTAGGGATTGGCTGGATCTCTGCACTCCCCGCCTCCTGATTGGTCCGTTTGTTGGGCCTTTTCTGGTCTTTCCTGAGGAGGCCAAAGAAAGTCCATTGTCACTGTTTGGTCCTGCTTCCAGCGTTCGCTGTCAGCGTCAAAGCAGAAACGGAGTGGGAACCATCCCATCGACTCCGACGGTAAGTCGGGACTTGGTGTAGGGGTTCGGGTCATCTCTTTACTCAGACCAACCTTCCTTATTTAAATCCCCTGTTGTAAATAGATTTCTTAAGGGGCTGGTACATATGTTTCCTCCTGCCCCTTTCATCATGCTTCAGTGGGACTTTAATTTGGTTCTCACCTTCCTGATGTGTGCTCCATTTGAACCTCTTCACAACTGCCCCCTCCGGCTGTTTAGCATCAAAACAGCCTCTCTAGTGGCCATTTCTTCTACCAGGTTGTTCAGCGAACTGCAGGCTCTGTCATTCAAGCCTCCTTACCTGACCATCTTCCCTGATAAGTTGGTGCTTCACACTAGGGCCTCTTTCTTACAGAAAGTGGTAACTCCATTTCACGTGGGGCAATCAGTCACTGTGCCCACTTTCTACAATCCTCCTCATCCCTCTAAAGAAGAGGAGCGACTCCACTGTCCGGACTGAAAAAGAGCGTTGTCATTCTACCGTGACCACACAAAGGAGTTCCGAATGGGCAACCAAATCTTCGTGGGATACGTTGGATCAAAGAAAGGTTGTGCGGTGCAGAAGAGGACTATCTCACCGTGGGTCATCCTCTGCATCACACTCCGACCAAAAAGCAGCCTCCTGAAGGCTTAAGGGCTCATTTCACCAGAGCTAAGGCTGCTACCACTGCATTGCAACGTATTGTTCCAGTCCTCAACATTTGTCAGGCAACAACGTGGGCATCCCTGCACATGTTTACCAAGCACTGCTGCCTGGACAGTCAAGTCCAACAGGACGGCCTTTTTGACCTCTCTGTCCTTCAGGACTTACTGGTCTAAACTTGTCCGCAGTCCCTCCTCCGGGGATGGTATTGCTTGGGGATCGATTCTAAGGACAGGAATCTGCAGCTAGATGTCTCTATCAGATGGACAAGTTACTTATCTTCTGTACCGCCTTATCTGGTAGAGACAAGATCTAGCCAAAGATTCCTTACCTTCCCACCCATCCTACCCGCACTGCAGACAGGTTTTTGGGGTCAGGGCTGTTCCCTTTCAGGGCCCTAGTTGTTCTAAACACACCACTGTCAGTGCATTTCATGGTTCTGGTCTCATGGCGTGGAAAGTTGTGAAAAAGTAACATGTCAGCGAGCTGAGGTGGTGCCTATATAGGTGACGCGGACATCACTTCCGGCGTGGACGATGCCAACGATGTCAAGCGGGGTCAACCGAAGCCACCTACTGGCGCGCAAGGGTATTGCTCTAGCCAAAATCTTCCGGATCCAGCCTGACGCCTGGTAACTTCTAAGGTAAAGAATCTGCAGCTAGATCATGTCTCTACCAGATAAGGTGGTACCAAAGGTAAGTAGCTTGTTCTTTCAGAAGAAGAATTAATTGCTGATGATGTCTCTGCTCCACAACAGCTGATTGTCACAGCTAGGAGAGAAGAAAGATCACCTATACCTTCATTTTCATGTGATACTTTGGATTCTTCATCACATTTCTGCAGAGTCCACAATACTTTGAACAGACTCCTCAGCCCCCTCTATTGTTTACTGGTTTTCTAACAAAAGCCAGGTACCCAGATCTTTAGGTTATCAATATTCATCATCACATGGGTAATACAGATTCTTCTGTCCCTTTTGGGCCATCGGCTCCAAAACCAAAGAGTAATTCTATCTATCCAAAGTCTTCAAGAAAAGAAGAAATGCATACTAATGGTGCAGAAAATATGGCAGAGTTGTACTGCAGCATTTATGACTTTTGTTTTATCAGACCAGTTTGTAAATGACGTGACAAATCATATTAAAGTCAAAATCATCTTGTACAAGTTACGACGGGGTGCAATAACCGCACCCTCAGAAGCTGGATCTTTACCAGAACCTTAACCACTGCCTGTTGAAAATGAGTATTCTCATCCGACACTGCCAAAGAACTAGACGATGGGCTCAGATACGGGACTCCCCTGATTCTGCCAAAGAGAATCTATGCATCCAACCAAGCAATCTCTCAATTGTCATGGAGGTGGTAAACCTTCTTCAGCCTTCTAGACATATTTCCTCCAGTCTTTTTTTGTGTTTCATTTCAGCATCTCTAGTTATACCCTTATTAATCATGGAGTCAGTCTTAATGATGCCATCATTGTGTGCATGGAAGAAAGCTTATCAGAGCTGTTTGCTTCTAAAGCTGTGGATACTAATTGCAAATTGGCTATAGATAAACTATTTGTCATTTTGGGGAATTTTGCAGACAAATCTGTTATGGTTACTATGACCCTGTGAAATGGTAAGGAAAAAGGTTCAGCTTCTCCGACTTCATCTATTCTGGGGAGAATGGCAGAGTAAAATGTCTTGCCCCTTTTCCCTGTCTTTCCACTGACAGATTGGTGTCTCTTCAATCAACTTTCCTTCAGAGACGACACTTATAAAATGTAGACTCTGGAAAATGCAGGTATGTTTGCAAAATTCCTTTCCGCAGATGCTGCAGTGAAGTTTCTCTTCTGGTAGCCCTTCAGCAATAGCAAACTTTGTAGACACAAGTGCGAACTCTATGGTTAGCTATTTGTAGGAAACTGGGTTTTTGGTTGAGTAGGGTGAAGACCCTTTTCAAACAGCAGCCACAATCCCTGTCAGGGTGAAACACAAAAAGTCACTAAATTAACCTGTGCTTAACCCCTCTGGTAGCTTGGCCCAAAAGCAGTCAGGCCTAACTTAGAGGCAATGTGTAAAGTATTTACGCAGCACTCAAACAGTAATGAAGTGAAAACACAACGCAGGAAAAATTACACACAATTTAGAAAAATAGAGTACATTTTAATAATTAAAATGATAACAGATCAACAAAATCCAGTCAGGTAATTCCCTTTCTAGATTCAAGTACCTCCAGCTATCATCATGGGTCGCTGCCAATGTACAGGAGATCGGGGGCGGGGTGGGAATTCGACTCAAAACTGCAGGATGGGTCCCCCAGGAAAAAGGAGGTTTCTTATTGGTACTGGTCTCTACATGACGCAGAGGACAGGAAACTGAAGGCACCATGCTTGGTATGGGAAGGAGTCATTCAGGGGACTGTGCAACAAACAATTTGGCAACTCTCTTTAAAACTGTTGTACTCAGTGGTTAAACCAGCTGATCTGAAACTGAATCATTTTTTTTACCATCAATAGGCTCTACTGGACGCCCCAGACGACAGCAAAGTTTGTGCAAGAACCGATACAAAGATGCCGTAGATGTGGTCTTCTAGGAGCGGACGACCAGCATATGTTTTTTAAGTGCCCAGAACTACAGGCCTATTGGCAGATGGTGGAGAAGGTAGTTAAGGATATTTTCGGGGCACATATAATGCTGAGCTTAGCATTGTTGTTGATGGGGATGGAAGTCCGTCCCAGTCAGCCCTTAACGAGAGTTTGGAGGGCCCTGCTGTTTTATTTGATGCTCCTAGCTAGAAGAGAGATTTGTAAGCGTTGGACGGATCCCCTACCTCCCATGGGGCTTGATTGGCTTCAGGCGATCAGAAGCGTATGCAGAATGGATATTGGCTCTGGATCTGGGGGGGGTTTCCATAGCAGGATATGGGACGATTTCCAAAGATGGTGTGGAATGGCAATGACTTAAGGAAGTGTCCTATGATTACACCTGCATGAAGCCAGTAACCAGGAAACTGGTAGGACTGGATCGGCAGGGCCAGAGATATAATGCAACTGGCCTGATGTTGGGACAGGTTTTACAGAAAGGCCTGGTTTTGCAGATATTGGTGATATGAGGACAAAAAAAACAAATCCAGTCAGTAGAACCGGCGATATGTAATTTCAGTTTTTGGTAAGTATATAACACCTAAAAGCACAAAGCGCCATTCACAGTCATCTGGTCGTGCTAGACCCGTGGAAAGTCACAAGTTCAGGTAGACTGCAGTGGAGGGTAGGCTTGATACAGGGACAAGGTTAGTCATGCTGAAAAAGTTACCTTCTCAAAGTCCGTTACGAAGAGTCCAATTCGCGATTGAGTAGGCCGCAAGGAGAGCGTCACATATGGTAATTGCTGTAGCGCGAAGAGCAGGCTGGGCGTCGCGGACGGTCATCGCTATAGCACGTGAGGGACGACTGTTCCTGGACCTTTGCATTGACGGTCACCGGGGGTTGTTGCTGTTGTAGGGAGCAGTGCAGATCTTGCAATGCCGGTTGGTGCTGGAGGTCGCTGTAGCACAAAAAGTCGGGTTCACCGGAGCTTCACATTATCGTTTGTCACAGGCTGCAGAGTCTCGGCACAAACAGGCCCATTCGTGGTCACAAAGAGTCAAAAATTTCAGGATTTCACGTTTTCTTTCAGAGAAGTGCACTCTTATGCCAACCAATGTTCCAGGACCTGATGAGGCACCTCATGGGGATCATGGACTCACTCTAGCAGAGGCCAGCAAGGCTCAGGCATGTTCAGTGGCAGGTTGATGCACATCCAGTTGCAACAGGTTAGCTGAGCAGTTGCAGGAAGGACCTTGGAGCTTGTTGTGTTCCTGTAGCTCAGAACAGGAGGCCAGTCAGCTAGCCCTTGGAGTCACTTTTGCAGTCCTGGGTTTAAGGAGCAGGGCCAGGCTTCCTTCCTCAGGCAACAGTGCAGCTGGGTGGTCCTTCCAGCATCAGGGTAGAAAGACAGTCTCTCTTCTGAGTCTTCCACAGGTCCAGAGTGATCAGATGAGTGGTTGAAAAGGTCTAATATTTATACCTGGTGACAGACTTTGTGGTGGAATTGCCCTTCTTTCCACTGCCCAGGCTTCAAAGGGTTTAGGGTGACAATAGTCTGGTGTGTGCTGGAGGTAACCCCTTTGAAATGTAAGAGGGCAGGAAATAGCTCTGCCCCAACCATCCTGGCAGGATAGCCCATCCTGCCAACACCTAGTCCATCTGTGTCTCGCTGTCTGGCAGGACTAAACAAAGGCCAGCTGCCAACTATACCTAGTCAAATGACCCAGGACACAGGCACCAAATTGTTAGGATAAGAAAATGCCACCTTCTAAAAGTGGATTTTCAGAATTGTGACTTAAAATGCGACTTTACCATTAAAGAGGGTTTTAAATTTCAATTAATTAGAGTGTAAACATAATTTTCGTATCTGCTAAACTTAAGGTATCACCTATTAAGTGTAATGAGGTGACCCAGTGTTATCCTATGGGAGAGATAGGCCGTGCAATAGTGAAAAACGATTTTAGGAGTTTTTCACTACCAGGACATGTATCACTTTAACTCACATGTCCCATTTTTAAGTAGAAGGCACCCTGCCCTACGAGCCTTTAGTGTCTACTTTAAGGGTGACTTAAATGTAATAGAAAGAATGGTTGAGGCTTGGCAAAAGGTTTATTTTGGCAGGTCAAAATGGCACTGGCAGGCCTGAGACATGTTTTAAAAGGTTACTTTGGTGTGTGGCACAATGAGTGCTGCAGAACCAGTGGTAGTGTTTTATTTACAGGCCCTGGGTGGATGGAGTACCATTTTCTAAATATTTACAGGTAAAGTAATTCAGCAAAACAGATGGGGGGGGGAGGTAAAAGATGTGGGGGCTACCACAGTTGGGTGTCAGGTCTAACACTATGTTTATATGTAGGGCACATGGTTGCAGACCGTACATTTATACAATAATATTAATGATTATGTCATGAATTTGCCAATTAATGGTATGACCTTGCTTTCAATGGTAAGACCTTGCTTTCTCCTCACGATGATGTCTTGGTGAAACGTAAGACTCTTGTTATTGCTAGGCCTTGACAAAATTTTAATTATACCAGTACATTTTGCGCAGTCGCGGCTGCTACCTGGAAGCAGCAGTGGGGCGGAGTGGGGGGGAAGGGCGGGATTGGGTAAAAAAATAATCACTTACCTCCCGGCCGGCCCCCGCCACCTTTCCTGCGTCTTCTTCCTGGTTTCTTGGGGAAACAGGAAGCAGGAAACACCAGGGCTCCCGCGCTCCCTGCAGCCAATGCATTGCAACGTTGTGATTGGTCTGAGCGCCGTGATACGGCACTCCAAGGGAGATTCCTTCTGGTGTCTTTGATACCCACAGGCCTGGAGAGGAACCTGGATGAAGCACAGGCACAGACGACGAAGAAGGCTTGCAGAACGGCAAGACCAGGAGCAGCAGGAGTCTTCCTTGATGCAGTCTCGGTTTCAGGCGAAGTCCAAGGTGCCCAGACGGTCAAAGTTGAAGTGGTTTCGGGTTTGAATCTTGTCCCACGAAAAATCTGAAGAGCCACCCACAGGTAGGCCCTTGAGTACCCTAGGGAAAGGGTTGGGACGATTCAAGGGTCCTTCCCAGAGGAGGGGCTGGTCAGAGGGGAGGATACTCCCACGTCCTTTGTCTAGTTTCACGCCAGAGCGGGAGCCAAGGGCTCCCTGAACTGGTTTCAACTGGAGTATGCAAGGAGGGCACCAAATGTGCCCTTCAAAGCAGTCTGGTGGCACTGGCAAGCGCCCCCACCACAGCCCAATACACTACGTCCTGTCTGGGAGGTAGTCACACCTTCCTGTGACAGGAAATGTTTTACCTTCCCCCGCTCGAGCTCAGCTCAGCAGCAGGAGGGCAGAATCGTGTCTGGGTTCGGCAGCAGCACTAGATTGCTGGCAGACCCTGGAAGGCTGTTACTGGGAGCACTGGGGGCTTATCGGAGGAGCCCCCTGGTGCATGGAATCAGACTCAAACACCGGTAACGGTATTGGGGTATTGTTCCAACATGTTTGATACCAAACATGCCCAGGTTCAGCACAGCCAATATATAGTTAGCCTTCGCGTAATGATGCGTGGCCACTATATGCATCAGAATGGCTGCCCGCACTTACAAAGCTTGGAGAATCGACTCCGGGGTTTGTAGTGGGTGTCCTGCTCGTGCAGGGCACACTCACACTTATAACCTAGCACCCTGCCTTCAGGAGTGAAAGGCCTACCTTAGGGGTGACTTATAGATTTTAAGTGCAGTGACCTCAGATATATGAAAACCTATATCTGTCGTAAGTGTTGCTAACACCAACTTACACAGGCTGCAATGGCAGGCCTGTAGTCAAAGTTTGAGTGGTCTCTCATGCGTGGCACAGTACATGCTGCAGCCCATGGGATGCCCTGGGTACCTCAGTACCATATGCTAGGGACTTAGAAGCATACACCAGTAGCCATTTAGGACAGTACCAAAGTACCTCCTATAGTCCCATTTAGGGAGAATGCACAGTGACTGGGGTCCTGATAAGCAGTATCCCAGTCAGACTAGTCCAAAACACTCTGACACCAGGCAAAAAGTGGTGGTAACCATGCTAGAAGGATACTACCTTCCTACACCGGCTGAACCCAAATTGAAGGCAGCCTTCTTATCAGAGCTTGCTGGCCACTATAATCATGTATAAATATGAAGCATTACAGGTTGAACAAGGAAAGCGTAATGTAAAAAGTAACAATTGATACCACCTGAGATACCAAAACTCTGAGAAGGCAAAAATGGAAGGGAGGCACACTGTTGAGGTCCTTTAGCTCTATCAGTTTCTACTAAATGAAGCTCACACTGCTGATGTTTTACAGGACTAAGAAGGCAACGCTGAAGCATTGAGATATCACTGTTCCATGAAACTCATACTGCTTAGGTCCTATCACTTTGAGAAGGCACCTCTGAGAGAAACATCACACTGGTGGGGTCCTAGAATACTAACAAGACACTGGTGAAAGAAGCTCAACCTGCTGGTTTCCACTAGCAGTGACGGCACTCATGGCGGGGCCACTTTCTAAGGCTGCAGTGGCCTTCTAAAGGACAGACAAGGCACTTTTGATAAAGCATACACTGCTCTAGCCATCCATCAATGAGAACGAACTCCTGGCGAAAGTGGAGAAAGGTCACATATTGTGGTGGTGCAATAGCACTGACGACATCTCTGTGCGAAGCTCGCACTATTATAGTGCCTTGTATTTTGAGAAGGCACTGCTTAGATTAGATTAAATTAAAGCTTATAAAGCGCTCGGTTACTCCAACGGAGTGTCCCTGCGCTGAGACATCTCAGCCTAACAACAGAGCCCTATCCCCCCCCAGAAAAACCCATGATCCCAGCATAGACGGTCTATCCGCAGCAACAGCGCTTAACACCAGTCCCCCGGTAATGACTGACAGAACCAAGTCTTAAGTTTTCTGCGAAACATCGCTTCAGACGGATGCATTCTCAATTCCAAAGGCAGCTTGTTCCAAGCTTTGGCTGCTAAAAAGCTAAAGGATCTGCCTCCCAAATGTGCTTTTTGAACTTTTGGCACTACCAACTTAGCAGTTCCCACGGACCTGAGATTCCAGGTAGGTCTGTAGGGGGTGAGTAGAGGGCACAGAAACCTAGGCCCTTTCTCATTATAAATCCTGTGGCAGAAACATAGAGCTTTAAAAGTGACTCTTGCCTGTACTGGTAACCAGTGTAGCTCCCTTAAGGCAGCTCCCACCGGGGTGTGCCTCAGAATGTTCAGTATCATGCGTGCCGCTGCATTTTGGACCTTCTGTAGTATATTCAAATTACCTTTTGTAGCCCCCTAAATAGAGGATGTTGCAATAATCTAGACGAGATGTAACCAGGGCCTGCACAATGGTCTTTTTGGCATCTAATGGTAGAATATCTAAGATTTTGCGTAGCATTCTTAGAATGCCAAAGCATGTGCCTGCCAGAGTTGATATTTGACCTGTAAACGATAAGGTGTCGTCAAACCCGACTCCCAAATTTTTAATCTTCGGTTTGGGAGTCGGGGTTGGTCCTAGTTCTTCCAGCCACCACATGTGGGACCAGATGGAGGGTTGTTTGCCAATTACCATGATCTCCGTTTCGCCTGCATTTAATTGCAGGCAGCTGAGCTTCATCCAGCTCGCCAGATCACTCAGGCAGGCTTTGAATTTTGGCGCCGCCTCTACATCCTTTTGCTCTAATGTGACAATCAGCTGAGTGTCATCAGCATATGACACCAGTTTCACCCCATGTTTCAATACAATATCCGCAAGTGGGCGCATATACACATTAAATAATGTTGGACTGAGGGCGGAACCCTGTGGTACCCTTTGAGGCAGAGGACATATCGCGGACTCAAAGGGACGTTGTAGAACCTGAAAGGATCTGTTCTGTAGGAAGTGTTTGATCCATTCCCATGTGCTCCCTCTGACACCGGCCTCCCAGAGCCGCTCCAGGAGATGGCCGTGGGAGACAGTATCGAACGCCGCACTCAAATCCAGCAATATCAGTGCCGCCATCCTTCCCTCATCTGCTGCTATTTTTAGCTCCTCTGAAGCCAGGAGTAAGGCCGACTCGGGGCTGTGAAGTGCTCTAAAGCCAGATTGAGTTTCATGGAGTACCTGGTTTTCCTCCATGAACTTAGTCAGTTGGGTATTTAAGAATTTCTCTGCAATTTTTGCAAAGGGTGGAAGCAGAGATACTGGTCTCAGATTTTCTGGGAGTGCAGGATCTAAAGATGTTTTTTTTAGTAACAGCACCACCATTGCGTGTTTCCAGTTATTTGGAACTTGCCCCAAGTCGAAGGACATATTCAGCAAGTTTGTGAGCACCGGTGCAATAGCTTCCCTCCCTCGCAGTAGCATATTTGGAGGGATAGTATCCATGGAAGAACCCGATTTGACTACTGACATGAGTTGGAGTACGTCCCTTTCTACTGGTGGATGGAAAATAAAACTTACCTCACCCAATGTTTCATTTTTTGGTGGCGCAAAGACATAGTTCCTGCTGGTTTCAGGGAAGGTGGCATATATTTTCTCGATTTTTCCCACTAAGAAACTTGCTACTTTATTACAGTAATCTGCAGATGCTGGAAGTTCTGCTGTGACACGCTCTAAGGAGGTAAGTTGTTTGACGATACTGAAGATGTTTTTTGGGGTGTTTTTAGCAGATTCAATTTTCTCTGTATTGAACTCCCTGCGCGTTCTCCTAATTTGTTTGTGATAAGACTTAAGCGCCTCAAGATATTTCAGCTTATTCTCGGTCTGATAGTTCGCCCTCCAGCAGCATTCAAGGCGTTTACATTCTTTTTAAGCAGTACTAATTCCTCTGAGAACCATTCCGCTGAAGGATTTAAGCAGGCACTCTTGCGGGATTTCAAAGGTGTTAAAGAATCCACTGCCTACTTAATCCAACAGGAGACTTGTTTATCTGCCTTCTGGGCGTCGGCCGCTAATTCCGGTGCGCTTGAGGCCACTTTGTCCCCAAATGCTTCAGGAGTGAGTAGCGCCCATTTCCGAGTCATTATGGACTCTGACCGTTGTCTCAATTTACCAGAGACCTTTATAGGGTTCTCAATCCTAAGTGAGAGGATCGAGTGGTCAGACCAGACTATAGGCATAGGTGGCAGAGCTTCCACTTGAGTACTATTTGAAAAGATATTATCTAAGATATGGCCCTTAATGTGCGTAGGGGTATGGACTAGCTGATCTAAACCCTGTAGTCCCATTGTCATCTCGCTAATTTCTCGGTTTTCCTTGTTATCCAAGTGTAAATTCAAATCCCCTAGGATTACGAAGTTTGAATAGCCGATGGCATAAGGGGGCACTGTTTCGACCAATTCATTGATAAATGCTCCAGCCGGGCCCGGAGGTCTGTAAATAAGGAGACCCACAACTGACCAATCGCTGTTAAGGGACATATTAAAGAACGCAACATCACATCCAGACATTGGCAGTTTAACCATTTTTACCTGGTATTCCTTTTTAAAAATTACCGCTAGCCCCCCCCCCCCCCCTCTCTGCCCGGATCTATCAACCCTCAAAATAGCATATCCTTCCGGCAATGCTTCCAGAATATTTGGTGCTGATTGTTCATGGAGAGAAGTTTCTACTAAAAATAACCCTGCTGGTTTTTGATCTGATAATAGGTCACGAATATCATGGCTGTGTTTACTAAGAGACCTGCAGTTCAGAGATAGGCAAAGTACGGTGTCATTGCCGGACTCCAGAACCCCCTCTCTTTTCCCTCCCTCTGTAACTGCCTTAGCCAAAAAATTGCATTTCCTACAACCTTTCATTCCTGAACCTACTGTAATGGAGTGAAGGCAATATTTGTTGACTGTGTTCCTTCGAGCCAAAATCTCTGCTGATGAGTAGCACACTGGGTCCCTTGCGAAACAACCAGGGGTCCTGGCCACTGGCGCCGTCCAGGCGCAGACGGGCTTGCCTTTGGCGCACCTTCGGCGCGCTAGCGGCGCGCCTGCTGCGCGCCTGCTGCGCTCGTCCGCTGCGCACCCGCTTTAGCATGCCTTAACTTAAGTAGTGTGTAGGCTGGGAGCACTAGACCGCCCCACCAGCACACGCACACTGTGACCAGAAGTGAGGCAGGACCTGAGGATACGTCGCAACACCCACCGCTCAAACGGCACAAGCCGCGGCGGACCGGGGCGGGAGTATCCTCAGGCTGAGATCGCCTTGAAATGAAGAGCAGAGCACGCAGTAAGTGACCCCACCTTTCAGGTCAGGAATAGTAATGTGCTTCCAACAAAAGTATTTTTAAAAAGTATTTCTAAAATGCCAGAATCAGAATCATACACTTAAAAAGCCGTAAAGAATACCAAGACACACATGCATTGCAGTAGACTTACTGATGCTTAACGGAATGGGAAGCCTCTATGACTCAAAATTACTTGCTTTTACCTTCTTAGCAGCCGTAAAATATTTATAATACATCACTTGTGGCCTGTGCCACAGTATGGTGTGGCTGCACACATGCTTCTCCTGCCTCTGGTACTATTTGGGAGCTAGCCGAAATTTATTGTGGTTCATGTACAGGTCTTGCTGGACAGTTTTATCATGACCTTTCCCTCAGTCAGACTACTCTGAAGGGTGGTGCTTGACATCAACCTGTTTTTTGGTCTACAGTGGTTGTGCTTTGGAGATGGTTCTAGCTTAGGGCTTTATGGAGCTGGCTGGAAAAGAGAAATGGAGATCCGCGACCTATCCCTCGACCTTGACCAGCCTTATTTATTTGTATGAATCACTTCACTTGACATTGAGTCGGCCATAGCACCACACTTTAGGTGATGTTTTTTGAGTTGCTGTCTGAATCTTCCTGATCGTGGTGATGCAACCTAAAGCACTGAAACTGATACCTTTCTGCCGTTGTGGTCAAGTTATGTGTGCAGTCGATTACCGAACTCTGCCTCCCACTTACATCAAGTTATTAGAGTGGTCACAGATGTTCTATCTGGATATAGCTGAGCTCAGTTTGAAGAGTTAACAATTACTTCTTATTAGGCACCTATGTGCCAGTTAGGTGAAAGCCGCTTGCACTAAATTGCTTTTTCCCCATACTTGCTAGCTTTTTACTTAAAGAACCTTTTAAGAATTACTTTGGTGTTTTAAAAACTGTTGTGTGTCAAACGATTGTTTTTACCAAATCAGATTGCCTCATTAGCTCCTTGGAGGGAACCAATCTAAGCTAATCTGAGAACCGCGGATCAATCAGAACACTGCCTTTCATGTGTTGTAGGTGGGGCTGCTAGAGCTATCGGCAAATGACCGAAGTGTGGTGTCCAGGCCTGGCTGGACACACGCTGCGCGGAGGCTAGGCCTCAGGCGTGGCAACGCAGCAAGGAGGGACGCAGACACACAGTTATGGGTACTGGGCCAAGACCCCGAGCGGTCTTACGCCCCTTTATTTAACCCCTCCGGCGAGCCCGCCCTCGGGGTGCGTGCGAGCGTGCAAGTGCTGCGTGAACGGGCCTGGTGGCACCGTCACTACATCCCTCCAATCTTTTAGATACTAAGGTCCTTCACATTTGTAACCTCAGTTCTTCTTTACGCACCACGCAAAGTCCTTTAGCCTTCTGCTGGGGACAGGGTTCGGCCGGAGACCATACCTCTGGCTCCGGGAGTTCTCTTCTATTCCTGACCCCATGGCTCCTCCTTCGGTCTCAGGGGACACAGCCCCAGGGCTCCGCTGTTCTTCACCTGTTCCTGACCCTTCTCCTTCCGGGCGTGACACGGGCGCAGGACTACTGATGGGAGTGCTCGCTGGTGCCATTCCTTCTTCCTCCTCTGACTCGCCAGTGCTCCCATCGGCCTGCGCCGGTCCACACTCTACTCTCTTGAACCAAGATGCGTTCCTGGTGACCACACGATTCCCACGCATTGCCGACACCATGGTCCCTTGCACATTGATGACCTCCCACACCTCGGGCTCGTACGGGGTGCGATACTTCCAGCCAGGATATCGGTCCTTCACGATGACCCCGTCACCAACTCGGATGTTCATCGGCCGTGCTCTGTGATCCTGGCTCGCTTTATCATTGGACGCCTTTCTACGGGCCTGGGCAGCTTCAGGATTCATCGCTGGGGGACTCCACGAGGGGTCCGCAGGGACGCTGTCCCTCGGCGCTTTTCGGAACATGAGGTGAGCCGGTGCACACTGGGTGGTGCAGTGCGGTGTCTGACGGTAGGCACTTAAGAATTGCTGAAGGCACTGCTCGACCTCCTCCCCTTTCTCCACTCCAATCCTGAGAGCTCTGTTCATTATTCGCATGAACCGCTCCACCTCGCCGTTCGCCTGGGGCCACTGTGGCGTGATCTTGCGGTGGCGAATGGCACAGGAGGCCAAGTACTCCTGGAACTCTCTTCCTTGAAATGGTGGGCCATTGTCTGACTTGAGTTCTTCCGGCAGTCCCATCATGGCAAAGACTCGCTCAAGTGCGGCCCGGACGTGTTGAAAGGCCGTTGACGACACCACCTCCACCACCGGGAACTTGGAGTGCGAGTCGACGAGAACCAGGGTGCTTCGGCCATCAGGAAACGACCCAAAGTCAAGACTCACTTTGGTCCAGGGCTCCTGACAAGGGTCCTCAGTGATCACCGGATGTGGTGCTGGGTCGCTCCCTGTGATGTTACAAGAGTGGCAGGTGCGGATGACCTCTTCGACCATGGCATCCATGCCCGGAAACCAGACTTTGCTTCGTAACCTGCCTTTTGTCTTCGATATCCCTTGATGCCCTTGGTGCGCCAGATGGACCACTCTCTTTTGAAGGCTCTTCGGGATTACGAGGGTGGTGCCTCGCAACACGACTCCATGAAGACCCTCGCTGAGCTCGCTCTTAGCTTTCCACATCTGTTGCCGAAACAGTCGTTCATCTGCTGTCAGCGCGCTGATTCCGTTGAGGAAGTGGCGCCAGTTCCTGTTGGCTAATGTGGTCTTGACCTTGACCAGGCACTCATCAGAGTTGGTCGCCTTCCCGATATCTTCTAGCGTGAGAGCAACTGGGCACGCTTCGAGAGAGACCATCCTGACATACTCCTCGGTGCAGTCCTCGTCGGTTTGTGGCCTGGATGGCACAGGCGAGCCGGGGTGCCGCGACAAGAAGTCGGCAGGGTTGTTGACCCCCGGATGGAAGATTACATCGAAGCGATAGGCCTGCAGTTGGACCGCCCACCTTTCGATCCGGGGAGGAGTCAACCGAGAGGTGCCGGCGAAGAGAGGATCAAGAGGCTTGTGATCCGTGACCACTTGAAATTCGTGTCCATATAAATAGAGATGGAAATACTGGCACGCCCATTTGATGGCCAGGGCCTCGCGCTCTATCTGCGCATAGCGCATCTCCGTTCCGGTCAACGCCCTGCTGGCATACGCGGTTGGGACCCACTCCTTGGACTCTGTCTCCTGCATCAGGACTGCGCCCAGCCCTACGGGGCTTGCATCCACCACCACTTCGGTGTGCCGATTGGGCCGAAAGTACGCCATTACCTTGTCATCGATGAGGGCCTCCTTGACGGCATGAAATGCCAGATCTTCCTTCGTGGACCAGACCCACGGCTGACCAGACTTTGTAAGATTGTGGAGTGGTTCGGAGAGAGACGCCAGATTGGGGATGAACCGGCCACAGTACGTTGCCATTCCGAGGAAACTGCGGACCTCGGTGGCCGACGTAGGCCTTGGGGCCGATCGTATGGCCGCTGCTTTCTTCGGATCCACACGTAGACCATCTCTGGAGAAAATGTAGCCGAAGAAATCCACTGACTCTTGATAGAACGAGCACTTGGCTCGGTGCAGGGTGAGTCCGTTCTCCGCTAGCCGTTGAAGAGTGGCCCTGAGATGCACGTGGTGCTCCTCCAGTGTCTTAGAGAATACAAGGATGTCGTCGCTCAAATTTATAACACCTTGCAGCCCGGTGAGCGTCTCCCTTACCGCGTTCTGAAACACCTCCGCTGCAGAGGACACTCCAAAGCTCAGTCTCTTATATCGACACAGCCCCACATGAGTGGAGAAGGTCGTGATGTTTCTACTGTTGGGATGGAGCTCCAGCTGATGATAGCCGGCATTGAGATCGAGTTTGGTGAACCACTTGGCGCCATTGAGGTCGGCCACGATGTCATCCATGGTGGGCGTAAGATGACGTTCCCTCTTCACGGCCTTGTTCGGAAGGTGCATGTCGACACAGAGCCGAATGGCTCCCGGCTGCTTTGGTTTAGGAGCTAAGACCAAAGGCGACACCCATGGGGTGGGGCCCAACACTTTCTCTATCACGCCTAGCTGCTCCAACTTCTTCAGCTCCTCCTCTACTTGAGGGCGTAGGTGGAACGGCACCCGACGGTGTCTCAAAGCCACGGGCTTGACCGTTGGATCGATATGCAGCTTGAACGTTTTCCCTTTGAGGAATCCCAGGCCCTCGAATAACATGGGGAAGTCTTTGAGGATTCCACGAGCATGCAGATCGTGCACCTGGTCCGCGAAGAAAACTAACTCCAGGTCCTCCGCCGTGTGACAACTGAGGAGGGTTCCTCGCTTCCCCTCCGTGACATGAAACCTTGTGTTGAGACGATGGCCCTCGTTGGCAACTTCGACCTCCATTACTCCTCGTAGGGGAAGCGGCTCGTTTCCGTCGTATGTGTATATTCTCGCCTTGGACGGTAGGAGCAGAGGGCGCGGTGATAGCCGTTCATATTGATCGCTGCCCATTACGTTCACTGACGCCCCGGTGTCTATGATGGCACTCACGGGGGAACCAGCTACTGTGATGGTACACATGGGTGGCGGCCGGCGCCTTGTGCCTTCTCGACCAACGAATGACACGAAGAACACATCATCTTCTGCACCGAGTCCAAACCCTGGGGGTGTGGTGTCCGTCTGATCCAGAGAGTCCTCAAGCGTCATCTGTCTCACTGCTGCCGTCGGTCCACGCTGACTTGGGGTGTTTGCCCTTCCTCTGCCACTTCTTCAGACTTTCGCGAAGTGGTTGATCTTTCCACATTGGGAGCAGGTTTTCCCCCTCGCAAAACACCGCCCTGCTGGAGGGTGATCCAACCCACAATTCCCACATGCACTTCTTTGGGGCTGTCTCGTGGGTCCTCTTGACAATGCTGGCTGTCTCTGAATAGCGTCCACTCTCTCCTCCTTGATCACAGGGGGTCGTAGCGGTGCGGGCTGCGGCGTGGGCCGGTTGAGAGGCGCCTCCATCTCGTCCGCACGAGCGTTGGACAACTCGTGGGACCTGGCGAGCACGAGAATCTCGTCCAGACTGATGCCCGGTTGCCGTAGTATCAGGCGGCGCAGTGTCACTGAACGACATCCCTGAATGACTTGCGCCCTGATCTCCTCCCTCTGGTCCGGCAGCGTGCAGGAACTCGCCAACTTCCGTAGGCGAGCATAGAATGCATCTATGGTCTCAGCCTCCCCTTGTCGCGCTTGTCTGAGCTTGAAACGCTTGAAGTCGGGGTTTATTTGGGGGTCGAAATGCCTGTTCAAGGCCGCAACCGCCCCATTGTAGTCGTTGTCTGTCCCTGTGTTGGGCAATGTCTCAAATAAGTCATACAGCTCACCCCCTCCGTAGCACATGAGAAGCGACCTCTTCACTCTTCTGTCAGTCTCCCGCACACCCACGAAGTAGTGGTCCAGGCAGCCGATCCAGGACTTCCAGCGTGCTGCAGCCGTGGCAGGTTCTGAGAGTTCACTGAATGGTGGTAGGGGGGCATCCATGGCCTGACCAGGCTGAGGGTGATCCGGTACGGCTGCCTGCTGCGGAGCCGGCGGCTACGCCGCGGGGGCGCCGCCTCCCCCCTCTGCGTCCGCCGCATTCATCTGTGGTCACCTGCGCGCACTGTTGAATCCCTTGGGCACGAGCTGCAGAGCAGATAGCTGGGCATGGGGCGCTGTGCCGCTGGTCTTGGGGCGCCCCCCAAGCACTGCCAGAGGTGGCGAGCGTGGTCGGATGCCAGCCGACGTGTAGTGATGAGGATGCTTGCAGGGTGGTAGCTCCTGGCGATGTGGGCAGAGCTCTGAACACTCTTCAGGCGCAGAGGCCAGGTGTGAGGCACTGGCGCGTAGGGGGGGAGCCAGCCAGACTTGTGGAGGTGCAGGTGCCTGCAGGTAGCAACCTTCTGGTGCTTTGGAGGGCCGTCTGTGCGACCTTCAGGTGGAGGGGTCAGGCGAGGGGCACTCGCGTGTGTACGCGCTATGCTGCTGCCCAGTGCTCATGCAGGATGAGAGGCCAGGAGGGAGATACATGCGCATGGAGGCGCTGCAGTGGGCCCCAGACTCCTTCTCCGCTCTGCACTCGCGTGGAGCGGCTCTTCAGCACGCCGGCCGTGAGCTCAACCACGTGACTGTGGGAGCGCGGCGCTCGGCTGGGCCTTGTTCGCGCTGGGCGCAGGCTCGACCACACAGGCGTGGGAGCGGCGTGTCTGGCGTGTGCGCAGATACGCGGAGGGCAGGACCGTCCTCACCTCGTCTTAGATGCCTCCGGCGCCGCTGGTCTTCCGCACGAACCAGGCGTCAGGGCAGGCCGCCAGGCACCCCTGCAGTGCCGGGTGGGCACCCGCTGATGAGGCACGCGACGGCGCGACCACCTCCGATGAGGAGCAGCGAAGAGCGGGGGAGCACCCGCTGAGGCCGGATCACGTGGGCCAGCAGAGTGAGACACACACGTCCCGCGGGGAACCACTTCGGCGGCCGCCAGCCGTGACCACCAGCACCAGGAATGACGAAGGTCAGTGCGGCACGAGCGAGGCATGGGTGGGACCAGCCTCGTCGCCAATGTGGTGTCCAGGCCTGGCTGGACACACGCTGTGCGGAGGCTAGGCCTCAGGCGTGGCAACGCAGCAAGGAGGGACGCAGACACAGTTATGGGTAGTGGGCCAAGACCCCGAGCGGTCTTACGCCCCTTTATTTAACCCCTCCGGCGAGCCCGCCCTCGGGGTGCGTGCGTGCAAGTGCAAGTGAACGGGCCGGGTGGCACCATCACTACACGAAGCAGAGCGGATCCGCAGCAGAGACAGTTAGGTGAAAGCCGCTTGCACTAAATTGCTTCTTGCACATACTTGCTAGCTTTTTACTTAAAGAACCTTTTAAGAATTACTTTGGTGTTTTAAAAAATGTTGTGTGTTAAACATTTGTTTTTACCAAATCAGTTTACCGCATTAGCTCCTTGGGGGAACCAATCCAAACTAATCTGAGAACCGTGGTCCAATCAGAACACTGCCTTTCATTTGTTGTAGGCAGGGCTACTAGAGCTATCTGCCACAAATGACCGAAGCAGCGCGGATGAAGGCTGCGGGCGCGCCGAAGGTGGCCACAGGCAAGCCCCTCTACACCCGTCCGACCGGGGCCAGGGGCCAGCCACTATACCCTAAATACCCATAATCTCACTTATTCATCTGGCGGCATTAAAAACCTTCACACAATAGAGTATAAAATTGGCCCCTCACTCCTGCAAAAATTGGATAAATACGGAATCTTAAAAACCATTGCTACAGCACCCGAACTCACAGAAACCAAATAACTTGGGCCGCCCATTAAAACCACCAACATCAGTCTCAGCACCCACGGTCCCAAAACTAATCAATTAAAATGTATCTACTGAAATACTCGATTTATGGAGAAACATCAAATAGAGATCTACAACCTACTAGACAGTGAAGCTCCGGACATTCTACTACTCACAGAAACTTGGCTCACTGATGAGTCCACTCCTAACATCCTCGCTGCCCTGCCCAACAGTTATTACATCCTGTATACCACCGACCTGCTGGTAAAACAGGTGGCAGCATATCCCCAGTTATAAACAGTCATATTAGGTTCACCAAACTTACATCATTAGATTTTCCGGCTGTAGACAACCTTATAATCAAAATGGAGTTGCAAACCTCTTCCCTCTTATGCTTCCTAAGTTATAGACCACCAGACTATATGCAACACTTTCTTCAGCTTTTTTATGAACTAATCTCCCCCTTTTGCCTTGACCACGCAAAAATTCTTTTGGTCGTCGATTTCAATTATTGGGCTAATGAAGACGAGGGAGGACATTTAGGCATTCATTTTGATAATCACCTTAGCAATTTAAATTTTAAAAAAGTGTACACTCCCACACACATCAAGGGCCATACATTAGACCAAGTCTGGACCATTCACCTATCCCTATCCAACCTTACAGTTTGCCCATGTGCATGGTCCGACCATAGTTCCATTAAATTCTCAATGACAGAATTGCTCCCCCAAAAACTTTCCCTCTCCCGAAAACACTCTCTAGGAGCTAGTCACGGGTCGATCTGAGTCTATTCTGCGACTATCCGGCCACAACCTTGCCCGAGTCAAACGACATGGACCTACTCGCAAAAGCATTATCAAACTGGCTAACGACTGCTAGCCACCCATATGCCCCCCCACGCATGTCTAAACAGGCTAGAAGTCACAATGCCTCTAAATGGTACACAGACAATCTGAAACTATCTGATACTAACAAAAATAGTGAATAAACTACTCATTAGAAGCAAAGGAAATATACATAAAACATCTCAAAGAATACAAAAGCCTTATCCTTCAAACCAAATCCACCTTCTTTAGTAATAACATTCTCTCATCCATAAATAAATCCAAGGAGATTTTCAGAATTGTTTCCAAATGATCAAATCCAGATAGAGTTACATTACCTATTACTCCATCCCAGTCTCTCTGTGACTCACTTAACATTTTCTTTATCGAAAAAATAAACACTATCAAAGAAAGCATACTGATAAGCTCCCTTGAAACCAAGTTGACACTCGCAGATATAAACCCCATCACCCTTTCTTCATATCCTGTTATCAGTAAGGACCTCTTCAAGGACCTGCTGATTAAAATAATACAAGGATCTTCTAATGACATTTTTTCACCAAAAATTTCAAAAACAGTATTCTCAAAATTCCTGGAGCCAGTCCGCTCACTCCTCAATCACTCGATTAGAACAGGGAGAGTACTGAGAACATTTAAAGAAGCTATTGTGGTACCCCTACGGACAAAAATTGGAGAGGACCCATTAACATTGAAAAACTACCACCCTATATCCCTGTTGCCATTTTTGACGAAGGTATTAGATGCGCACGTTGCTGAAAATCTCTGTACCTTCCTAGAAGAAACCACATTCGTGGACCCTTGCCAGGCAGGTTCCCACCCAGCTCATTCCACAGAAGCAGTCATCCTTTCTGTGATAGATGACATGCACAAAGAATGCTATAAAGAGGCCACCCGGCACTGGTCCTCCTAGATCTGGCTGCGGCCTTCGACACTGTAGACCACAACCTTTTTGTGGACCGTGTCAAGGCCGCAGGACTTCGGGGCACAACACTGGATTGGATTATCTCCTTTCTAAATAACCACACTCAGTCGGTACGGCTAACCCCTTATAACTCGCCTGAGGTTCAGTTGGACTGTGGAGTCCCTCAGGGCTCATCTCTTTCCCTCACCTCTTCAACCTTTACATCCACCCATGAATGCACTCTCTCAAAGAGAGAAAGTGCATGACCTACAACTATGAGGATGACATGCAGTTATTGTTCAGAATTGATAACTCCTGAGAATCTAAGTAATTTTTTCAAATCACGATGCTGTTCATCTGCAACTGGATGAACAGCAATCACCTGAAACTGAATTCGGATAAAACCGAAATTGTCATTACTAAAAGTAAGATTAATTGCTGGACAGCCTCATTCTGGCCCACCAAGATGGGGTTTCCCCCAATTCCTATGCAATCAGTAAAGAGCCTCGGAGTGATTATTGATGACGATCTATCTATAAAGCCACAAATTGGTGCAGTAATCTCTGCATCCTTGTAGGAAAGAAAGATCTGCTTCTTATGGTTACCCCCACTTTGTGCTTCTTGTTATACTGTTTTTGACTAGTCTGACTGCAATCCTGCCAATCAGGACCCCAGTCTGTCTGCTTTCTCCCTAAACTGTTATGTTATGTACTTGGGTACACTCCAGATTGGATACTGGGGTACCCTTGTCAGTCCCTAGTATATGGTACCCATGTACCCAGGGCATAGGTACCCCAGAGCCCTCCCATGGGCAGAAGCATGTAGTATACCACCCCTGAGAGGCCATGCAAAACGGAACTACAGGCCTGCAATTGCAGCGTGTGTAAGTTGGTGCATGCACCACTTATTTAAGATATAGGTTTACTATATCTAAGGGTCACTACACTTAAAACCTATGAGTCACCCCTATCGCAGGCCTTGACAATCCTGAAGGCAGGGTGCTTAGTTCTAAGTGAGCGGGTGCCACTGCATGAGCAGGACACCCCTGCAGCCTACGGAGTTCATTCTCCCGGGTTGTTAGTGCTGCAACCATTTACGACATATAGAGTGGCATTATGCGACCGTGTGATGACACACTCTAAAACGGCTGAAAGTAACCCTATTGTGTTTGGTGTCAAACATTGTCCGGTGTGGGGGTATGATTCCACCCCTCAGAACCAAGCTTCGTGAGGTCCCTGGTGTTCCCGGCACCAGCCTTTTCGTCCCGGGCAGCACAAAATGGTTGCTGCAGACCAGAGACACATTTCTGCCCTCCTGCTGCTGAGCCAAGCACGAGCAGGGGAAGGCAGAACAATAGGCATCCTGTCACAGGGAGGTGTGACCACTTTCCAGACAGGATTTAGTGTATTAGGCCTGGGTGGGTGCGCTTGCCAGCGACCAAAAGTCTGCATGAGGGGCACATTTGGTGTCCCTGTGCATAGTACAGTTCAAACCAGTCCGGGGAGCCGTTGGCTCCTGCTCTGGTGCAAAACTGGACAAAGGACATGGGAGTAACCTCTCCACTGTCCAGACCCTACCCTGGGAGGGGCCCCTGAATCTGTCCAACCCTTTCCCATGGGTACAAAAGGGCTTACCTGGCTGTAGGTCCAGAGATTCGACGTGGACAAGATTCTGATCAAGAAACCACCTACCTTCGACCGTCTGGACACGCTGGACTTCGTTTGGGCCCGACTTCGTCTCCCTCTCCGTCCAGAGCATCGTCTGTGCCCGTGCACCATACAGGCTCCTTGTAGGACCTGTGGAGCATCAAGGACAACTGAAGATATCTCCTTTGGCGTGAAGGAGTCACTCCCCTGCAACCGCAGGCACCACATCTCAATTGACTGGTCTGCTGCTCCTGAGCTCCTACGGACTCCGAAAGGCTCCAGCAACACAGGAGGTGGTTTTCCAAGTCCCTCGAGGTCCGAGCTGCCCTCTCACCAAGTTTGAGGCCAGAATCCCTTGTGGGGGCTGCGATACCTGTACCCCTGTGCACTGCGTACTTTTGCAAGTGCATATGCTTGTTGGCGTTTCCAAAACAAGTGCACTGGGCTCCGAGTAGCCCCATCCTCGGGCACCATTTCCACCAAAGAACTCCGGCCGCCTCGCACCGAGTGCTCCGTGGGCTGTTGCTTTGCGAAACTGCTCGGGGTCCCCGCACGACTCCTGTGCCTCCGACCTGTGGGCCCTCTTGAGAGTCAACACTGCTTTTCTTGGGCTCCCCTGATTGCTCCAGGCTTGCCCTGACTCCCCTGTGTTTGGTGAGTCTCCTGGACCTTGCTGGTCCGAACCGTAACTTCCTTGACCTTCCTCGTGGGTTGCCGCTGCCAAGGCTTGTTGGTGCTCCAGCCAGACACCGACCCCTCAGTACTGGACATCCTTCATGGGACAGCTCGTATCCGGCTCCTGGTTGTCCTCGACGTCTCCTGGTCCCGGTGGCTGCAGAGTCAAGTACCCCCTCAACGCACCTGAAGCACCCGACACCGGTGGGCGTTTGTCTACCAAGCCCCTGATCACTCCTAAGTGACCCAGACTCTGTCCCCTCTGCTTTCAGGTGCTCTTCAACAAGAATCCACCTTTGGATTCCAACAGACACTTTTCTTCTTCCCAGCAGTGGCTCTTCTTCAAAGTCCTCCATAGAGATCGACGGCGGTTTCCGATGCCACTTCAGACCTATGCACCCGGCTTCCCTGGGATAGGTAACTCTGGTACTATGGTATACACGGGTGGGGTGGCTCTCCAACCTCCTAACTTCCAAGGGGTTTCTTCGAAGTCCACGTAGAAGGGTCCTTAAACTTTAAAACTTCAACCGTGACTCTCCCATTGAATTGTACGTAGCACGCGGTCGTGTTCCCACACTGCACCCATCCTCCATGGGGTCCCTATTTACTCACCTTGGGTGGTTCCTAGGGGTCCCAGCGATTCGACATCCTCTAGACACCGTCTTGACTCGAGTTGTGGTTCTTATACCACTATTTTAGTATATGGTCTGGTCTACCCCTGGAGCCCACTTTGTATTAGTGCTATTTACTATTGTTTCTGTGCAACAGTATTGTGTGCTTTGTGAGTATCCTCGTGTAGAGGGTATTGTGTCGTACTTAAAGAGTGTTATATCAATAAATACATATTTTTATAACTACTGTGTGGTTCTCCTTTCATTTAACCAATACCATAACGTTGCATTCTGGTAAAACAAGCTGCTTAACATTCCTTCAAGTCTAAGCCTGAAGGCTGCTCTCCACAGCTACCACTTGGATAGCTTTCTAAGGTTATCTTTGATCTCTTAAATCACCATAAGGGTTGTTTGGACTGGTACAGTGTGCCCACTTTAATTAGTGGAAAGCATATACCAGGCCAACGTCTCACAATCCTTCTTTATCCTCCGGCAAAATCAGGAAAATAGCAACATTTCTAACCCCAGAGGACCTCGTTCAAGCTGTCATCACACTTGTTCTCTCAAGGATAGACTACACCAATTCCTTATACGCTGGCCTACCTAAATGCCTCACTAATAGGCTACAAATTGTCCAGAATCAGACAGCACAACTTATATATAAGCAACCCAATCAGGGCCACATTACCCACCTGATAAAAAAACTTCATTGGCTACCGGTTGCACTAAGAACAATATTCAAAACAGGTTGCATCATTTTTAAAACACTCAATAATAAAAGCCCTGCTTTTATCTCCTTCCATATTCAGAAGTACATCCCCAGCCGCACTCTGCGCTCCACATACATTAATTACCTGTCGGTACCCAACTTCAAAAAGAAAAAGACTGGTGGAACCAGATTCTCAGTCATCGTGCCCAATATCTGGAAATCTTTCTCCCAGAAATCAGATCTGTCACTTGCTATCAGAAATTTAGGAAACTGCAGACAACCTGGCTGTTCATTCAAGCATATAACTAAACCCTTGCCTACAGCACTCTTACCGTACCAGTCCCCTTTCAGCGCTATGAAACAGACTAGTGTACGTGCACTCTACACATAGGTGCTTGACCCAGAGGCAAAGCCCATATATGAGAGTGTTGACCTGACAACAATGTGCTTTGTATGCAGTGAGTATCACGTCTGCCCCTCACACGTGCACTTTTTCTGTGTAATGTTGTATGCACTGAAAGCCTAAGATCACAAACATTGCAGACTACTGTAATTCTTTTACATGGTTTCCGAATTGCAGTGACCCACACATTACCTCTCATATACACTAACCATGCCCTGTGTAATTTTTTTGCAGATGCAAGAGTTGGTAACCTTATCATCGTAACAAAGCAAAAGGAAGCCATCCTAAGCAGTCGTTCACAGCTGGAGAAGCTTGTAAGGGGGGCATGGGGAAGTCCACCTGCCATTGGAGCGCGGATTGTAGCCACCATTCTGAATAACCCAACTCTTTATGCTGAATGGTGAGCAAATTACATAAATTAATATTGTGCTCTTTTAAGTGGAATATTGGCCAGTGGACCAAATTATTTCATCTGGTGCTCATGAACCGGCAAACAAAACTACAATATCAAGCAGCAGTGACATCGGAAAGTCATATTCTGTACCTTTTCCTTCAAAAAATTGAATTGGACAGAGGTAGAGTATCCGAATTTCCTCTTGACCGTAAACAGGAGGAAAACATTCAAGGATTTAGCAAGAGTCTAAAGATGTCAATTTTCAATCCTTTCCAGCAAAATATAACAGATTAATGGCTCAGCACATCAACCACCAAAACCCCTTGTGCTTATGGCACCAACAATACTAGAATGCTACAGCAGCCCTTGCCAGTATGGCACTTTCTATCAAAAATCCTCCAGACTTCACCTGGTTGGTTGCAGTGAAGGGATAACAGTAAAAATGCAATTGTAATTCTTTTTGATGCATTTTGCCCCACACTCTAAAAAAGGAGTAACCAAACAGCACAACTGATTTGTCATTATGCCCTTTGCCTTGCCTTATACCACACAGCACTGTTGCTACCTTTCTCTACAAGACTCCTCTATCGTGTCACCCCCATTCTTCCAAAAATACCTCTACTCCTTTTTTCTACTGTTTTTACCTGGTGGGCTAAAACTATAAAACGTAGTAGTTTCCATTCTTTTTAAATTAAAGGGTACGTCTAATTCTTTTAGTCCGCTTGGGGCAGATAACCTTGACCAAAGCCTGATTTAGACAAAAAATACCCATAGTTTACCTACTAGGTGCCCTTTCATAGTAACTACAACCAAAGGGTGAAAGCGTTACTGACCACAAGAGTTTATTTCCCTTTAGTTAGTGGTGCTCTGTGCAAAAGAGTGAATTCTGGGTTGATGGAGGTAAGGAGGAGCTGAGTTAGAATCGTTTCAGGAAGCTTGATGTCTAGTAAAGACTTTTGTGGCTGATCTGGACATTTAAAGAAATTGGTACCCTTCTGTATTGATATCGCAACCTTGCCAGTGCCTGCCTGTGTCTCACGCAGTGTGATGTAGGGGGTTCCCAACATAGTGTTGCATTATCATGCATAAACCCTCCCTGCTCCCACTGTTTTGCCTGGCTGGGCTTTCAAAGGATCACATGAGCTAGGTAACTGATTGATTCTGTCCCTATTCACCCCTCCTTCTAAAAAGGTATTTTCTGGGGTGGAAGTTAGGAGATATTTGTCAAGTTCCCACTTCTGACCTTGCTCTTTTGTGGTGCTAGCATAACACATTGTTCGAGGCATGTGTGGCTGAGGATACACATGCTCTGCATACTTCCGCTATCTAGTGTTGGGTCCGGATGTGTGCAAGTGTTTTTTCTTCGAAAAAGACTTTCAAGTCATGAGACAAAGTGACTTCTCCTCTTGGTGATAATATGCATGGGCATCTCCTTCATTGTTAGATTGTTTTCTTTCCTCCATCGGGTTCGGACGTGTTTTGTGGTGCTCCGGTTTGAGACCGTCTCCGGCTCCTTTCAACTCACTGTTCATTTCCACCCTAATCAGTATTGTTTTGGTCGTGTTTTCCATCGTCATGTCCTGAAAACCAGAGAACTTTTACCCGTCTATTCAATATGCTCCCATTGCGGCCTTCGGGTCTCGCTCGTTCGGGCCTACTCTTTCTTTCAACCACTTTTGACCGAGAATGCGCTGCTAATGGAACAAATTCCATTTCGCATCTGTCCCAGGTGCCATGCAAAGTACCCGAGAACTGACCTCCATCAGGTTAGCAACTTATGTCTGTCTCCAGACTATCAGGAAGTGGACTGTGAAGTGGGTTGATCCTTTTGATCGAAAAAGACATTGGAGGACCGTCGGGCATGTTGGCAGAGAGATGCAGGGCAGAAAGATCAAAGAGATACCTGACATCTTCGGTCAAGATGTCGAGCAGGAATGAGAAAAGCTTCATGAGGCCTCTGCAGCTGCGGAAGGGGCCATTTCCATCCATCTCTCTGGGTCGGGCTTCGCCTCTGATACCGACCTCAAACACAAGGAGATGATGGACGGAGTGCTGAAACTTTTCAAACACTCACCCCCAGTCACAGATCTGGGTTGAATCCATCATCATTCTTTATCTCACTTTGCCACCCCAGTTCAGACACAGCTATATGCAAATCAGTCTTGACCCTGTGCCTCATGGGAACAGTCCAGACCAAACTGCCAAGCCATGTCTTCCCTGGAACGGAATTAAGCATCCTGGGATCGGTTTCGGGCTAACAGCCCTCATCAGCCAGGCTAGCTTGAATCCAGTGGCAAAGTGAGCAAGGGACCCACGTCTGGGCATACCCTGCCAACTTAGGGCGAACAAAGCAAACACAAGGAGATGATGGACGGAGTGCTGAAACTTTTCAAACACTCACCCCCAGTCACAGATCTGGGTTGAATCCATCATCATTCTTTAGCTCACTTTGCCACCCCAGTTCAGACACAGCTATATGCAAATCAGTCTTGACCCTGTGCCTCATGGGAACAGTCCAGACCAAACTGCCAAGCCATGTCTTCCCTGGACCGGAATCAAGCATCCTGGGACCGGTTTCGGGCTAACAGCCCTCATCAGCCAGGCTAGCTTGAATCCAGTGGCAAAGTGAGCAAGGGACCCACGTCTGGGCATACCCTGCCAACTTAGGGCGAACAAAGCAAACACAAGGAGATGATGGACGGAGTGCTGAAACTTTTCAAACACTCACTGATACCAACCTCAGCAGTGGTCTCCAGATTCGTCACCTTCCTTTGGGCCAGCGTACAGTGACTGACTTTTCGGCTACTGGGCTACCACTGCCAGCGGGCCATGGTAAGCACCGACCATCTGCTTCGAACGTCCCGCCCTCGGGCTCTGCGTCAAAAGCCAAAGCCGAAACACCTGCCTCCTGCACCAAGCCTATTGTACTCGACACTGAGCCGACCACCTGCCTCTTTGGTTTCGAGCACTCTGCTCCCAGCCCCTTCAGCTCCGACCACCTCGGATCCAAAAAAGAAAATTGCTTCGGTACGGAAACCTTCAGGTTCGACATCCAAGTTGCCTCCAGAACCAATCCTCCAAATCATGCAATAGCGGCTCGATCCAAAGTAGAAAAAACTACATATACAGACTTGCTCTGGCCGTATTTTAGCTCAGTCTATGCACTCGGCGTCCAAGTCATCTAAGCGCCAACTTTCCTTTGCGGAGGCCCTAGATGTACCAGTGCCTGCTAAAAAGAAGGACATTGCAACCGGCCCTTTGCATCCTCCTCTTCCTTCTTCTCCACCACCTCCATCCTCTTCACCACTACCTCCACCCTCTTCACCACCACCTCCACCCTCTTCACCACCACCTCCACCCTCTTCACCACCACCACCTTCACCACAGCATTCCCATGGTGAACCAGAAGACTTCACATCACAAGGGTCTCCACAGTCTCCCACCGATGATCAGGGGGGAGGAAAGGATTCATATCCACAGTCCATAGATCATTGAGATAATTATGGTTCCCCAGGTGATGCTGTCCCAGATCTCTACCCACCCTGACCATCACCCCCTGATGATGCTTCATCTTTTTAAGACCTCATCACTAAAGCAGCATCATATCACCAGGTTCCCCTGCACAAAGACCCTGTTGGTGATGATTTCCTTTTTGAAACATTATTCAATGTGCATAGATCATGTCAATACCTTCCAATGCTTAAAGGTATGCCTAGACACGCTGAGGACATTTTCAAAGACCCAGTGCGTTACGCCCTGTGCCGATAAGAAAAATAAGCCTGCACCCTCAGACCCTATTTACATTAAAGGCAGCTCTCTCCAGACTCAGTTGTTTCTAATGCCCGTAAAAGAGCCAATTCTCAATCCTCAGCAGATGCTCCTCCACCTGAAAAGGAATCCACACTTATTGATGCTTCAGGGAAGGGGGTGGCAGCACAATCCTCCAGTCATTGGCGGATCGCTAACACTCAAGCCTTATTAGCAAGATACGACAGGGCACATTGGGATGAGGTGGAGGAGCTCCTCTAACATTTCCCTCAGGAGTATAAAAAAGGGGACATGTGATTTAAATGAGCGAAAGTTAATCTTTAATAATTCCATTAAATGTGTCCTAGACTCAGCGGACACAGCAACCAGGGAAGTCAATGTTAGTACATTATTGTGCAGACATGCTTGGCTACGTATATCTGGCTTCAAGCCTTTTGATATAGAGCATCCCTTTGGTCGCCAGGTGGACCAAGCATTAGAAAAAATGAAGGACACCAAAGAAGCTAAATCAATGGTGGTGCTACAAACTCCTCTTTCACATGGATCCTTTCAGCATCCCTTCTACAAACAGGGCACCAAAACCACACCACCTGATGCCTCTACCTCCTCCTATAGGCAACAACAAACCTCCATCTCAAGGGGGTACTACAGAAGCACATATAGAGGAAACAATTCAAAAGGTAGAGGTAGGGGTGCCTCAACACATTTTGCCCACTCCACCTCCAATCAGTGACTCTCTGCTCATACCCCGACCACTTAACACCTGTTGGGGGATGACTAAAACATTTCTTTCTTGCCTGGAAAACCATAACATCAGACCAATGGGTGTTGGTGTTGCAAAATCATCCTCTGCCCTGGGCACCCCCATTTTTGGCTGACTGGTACTGGTGGTAAATGACTCTGACTGTCCCTGGGCTCTGCCTAACCAGGTCCAGGCCAGTGCTATGGTGAAAACACAGTGAAAACACACACACATTAGGGTGCACTATGGATTAGGGTACACCTATGATTGGCATGACCTACCCTATAAGTCCCTAGTTCATAATTGAGCAGGGGGATTAAAACTACCCTTATGTCCCTAGTACATAATAGGGCAGGGGATTGAAACTACCTCTCAGACCCGAGTATATAATAGGGCATGGCAGTTTAAAGGCCAGAAGCTCTTTCTGTACTTGCATGTGTGCACTGATGAGAGCATGAGGTCATTTTAAAAGCAGCCCTGTGTTGCAGGACTGATTTTACATGTAAATTGTGCCCAAACTCGACTTTGGTGGTAGGGGAAATTAAAAGATTGATAAACTACAATATTTTTGGCATATTAGGTACTTTTATGGAGGACCCTTATAAAAGATGTTTTATATTCCCTGGGGATAGAGAAATTGCCAATTTCCCTTTCTTCATTGTAGTAATGTGCTTCCAAAAATCGAGTTTTGTGCTGGGAGCACTGTGGAGTGAGGATCTACATTATATTTGCATATTCAGGACCCCTAAAGTCTCCCTTAGGTGTCCCAGGGGTGGGAGGTCATGTAGCTATAAGCAGGGTTCTTATAAAAATGAATTAATTTTATTGTTCAGTTAATAAAAACGTACAATATGACGCATTTGTACACATTTCATACGTAATATCACTGTTAAACAACTTTGTAAAAGCACAATTCAAATAAGGGGTTTTCCCGTAATAAAAACAATTAATTCATCGAGTTAAAAAAACACCTAAAAAACCTACTGACAAAATGCATTTACAAGAGACTTGATCCACCTACTATTTCCGCTATGCCTAAAGTGCCCGGTTTCCTCAGTTGGTTATTAATCATTCTACACGCAATGAGTAATCCCATTTAATTCTATGGTGTGGCCTACAGGGAGTCTTAGCAAGCTTATTATTAACCCCTGGCATTAAATAAAGTGAGCTTACATCATATAAAGTTGTAAAGTGCAATGTGCCTTTTGTAAAATCATCTCAAGGCTTGACAGGTGCTAAGCCCTAATTTTTCCACGTTATTCAAGATGCTCATATAATAAGGACGCAGCTCAACTCTTACAATGTTTATCTGTCCTTCCAGGCAGTTTGTTCCTAAATTGATAGGATAATAAGAAGTGAAAACCCTTTTCCCTCTGCAATATCTACAAACTTTAAAAATCTTCTGGTAAATTGTAAATCTTCTCCCTGCAGGCCGGCTATTACTGCTGGGCGGCGTGTACATATAGCATATTGATTAAAATCCTGTCTAAGCAGACTTCTGCGTTCAGCAGTTAAGGCTGGGCAACTACAAACTATATGGCAAATATCTTCTCTGTTATAATTACAGAGATGGCATGACGTTATGTTACTCAAATCTTTCCAGGCAGGAACGTCACTGCGAAATTGGAAATTGCCAAGCCGGAGTCTCAAAAGCTTTAGCTTTGCATTTAATCCGTTCAGACCCCCCAGATAATTCTGGGGTTTTAGTTGGCCATATGTTGCACTTACCATCCATGTGTGGGATCGTTTCGCCAGCATCTCTCTATCCAACAGTGATTACATTTTTTAGTAATCCCATTCATAACTCTATTAAATGCAGACTGTGAAAGGGGTAAGGCCCATAATTGTTCTGCCTTAAACGTGGATATAGCCAAATTAAAAAATATTCATGAGCCTTCATGTGTTTACGATCGCTTATTGCCTCCCAAACAACTAACATAAGAGTGGAACTAGTATTGTTTCTAAGTTTGTGACAAAATTTCAAATATGCCCCTAAGCTATTTAAATATTATCTTCTGAGGCCAAACTCTAATCGGATTTGTGCCGGCGAGGATTGCTGTGGGAGATTGAACAGGCGACGGAAAGTCCCTATCACCAGCATATTTATAATATTATCAGCCTCTCTCTCAAAATCTCCACGCCATATGTCAAAGATGGAACATGTTTGGCTGTCATAACGTGTAGTAATGGCTTGAGGGACAAACCTTTTAAGGAGTTCCGTAGGGAAGCAAATGCTACAATTAAAGAGTTATTCCTTCTTTGTATTGCAGCGCACTGGTTCTTAAATGAGCCCCTCGCATCTAGTATTACCCCCAAATATTTGTATTCTAGGACTGACTCCAGCCCGATCCCTTCTATACTGAATTTTGGGCAGGCTGCTATGCCCTTTGTCACTAGTATAGTTTTTGTTTTACTTAAGTTAACCTTTAACCCATGGGATGAGGCATACAAAGCAGTTTTACTAATTTACCGCTGAAGCCCCACCTTTGTGAAGCTCAGCAGGACATTATCATCAGGTTACAAAAGATAGGAGACCTTATAACCGGCCACAGACGGGGAGTGCGAATTAATGTTACTCAAACCAGAAGAAATATCAGCAAGAAACAAATTGAACAAGAGAGGGGCCAAGACACGGCCTTGTTTTAGGCCATTTGTTGTTGGTATTTTCTTGGGAAATGGTTGTGCCTTGGTCCAACCTAACTCTTGTCCATGTATCCATATACAATAATTGAATCGCTCTGAGAAGATTAGGGGAAATTCCCAATTTTTAAAGCTTATCCCAAGGATAGTCCTCTACGCTGCATCAAAAGCAGATCGAAAATCAATAAAACACAAATGAAGGTTGTGAGACGCCTGGCTAATTCAATTGTAAGTGCTAGCGTTTGGATGTTAATAGATGTACCCAACCCTTTAATAAACCCAGTCTGATTTCTCGGCAACAGATTTTTAGAGTCCACCCAAATCGTTAGATCTACCAGCAATCATTTGGCAAAAAACTTGGCCTCACGGTCCATTAGGACTATTAACCGATAATTGGCGGGTCCGAAGTTTGTCCGGCTTTGTAGATAGGGGCCAGGATTGATCCCCTCCAATTATCCGGTATTTCTTTGCTCACCAGGATGTGATTAAATAAAGTTGTCAGATTCATCGTCCAGTGTTGCGGGTTCTCTTTATAAAGTGCTTTAGGGAGGTCGTTCAGCCCAGGGCCCCATCCCGACGGCTATTGCTGATGATTGTCTCCACTGTTCTGGATTGGATCAGAATAGGCAGGTTTTTCCTAGTATTAATTCGGATGGCTGTTTTAAAAGAGCCGTTTACAGTGTCTGTACCCCCGTACATAATGCCCAGGTGTTTACTCCAAGATTCTTCAGATATATTTGACGTTATAAACGTTGATATTTCCAACTGGTGGATTGATAAATTGCGAATTTCCAGAATTCTCTTGCATCTTTGCATTTAGAGGCGTACAGAATTTTTTTAACAACAAATTTTATTGAGTTTACAACACCCAGTGGGCGAACCCCTGTAGTCAGTATATAGACACATGTCAATATGCATATACAACAGATACCGACGAGGGTTTCACCAAAGGATCTGCGAATCATGCAATCCAACATCCCACCCCTCCCCCCACCCCTGCACCACTCTTCCCACCTGAAATGAGAAAGACGTACATGATCATAACACTGTGTCCAATGCCCCAGCCAATGAGCACATTAGATTGGGGAATCATTGATGATGAGCCTTGCAATAGGGTCAGGATTCGCTGACTGTGTATGGATAGATAAGTCGATGCCCCGGTATTTAGCCCACTTGGACCAGATCTTCCCATGTTTCTGCGGGCAACCCCGTGCCTGAAACACCGCCACTTCTGCCGACATACATGTATCTAGGGCTGTTTTCCAGGCCGCCACCCCGGGGGGAGAGGGAGACTTCCAATGCTGCGCTATGTCACGCTTGGCTAAGGTGAGACCGAGGAATAGAAGGTGCCTCTTATATCTGTTTCCCCGATGTCCTCCGTGCCATGAAGAAGTATCAATCGAGGATCCTCCGGGAGGTCCCAGCATAACACCCGCCCCAGACAGGACAGCACCCCCGACCAAAAGTGTTGTAGTGCCGTGCAACTCCAGACCGTGTGGAGGAAAGACCCGTCGTCAGAATTACAACGGAGGCAGGTTGGGGACTGAATAGCCCCCATCTTCCAAAGGCGAAGGCGGGTATAATATACCCTGTGAAGGTACTTAAACTGTATCAACCTGTACCTAGAGGAGACGGCGGCATACCTGGGGCTGGCAAGGGCCTCAGTCCAATCATCGTCCGTGAGGGCCGGTAAATCCGCCTCCCATGCTGCCCTAGTCCGGTGTATGCGTGTCTTGGAGTGCGTTGTCAGGGTCTGATATATTTGACGGATTTTGTGCCCTCCCAGATCCCCCATCAACAGTCTGCCCTCTAGTGGGTGGAATTCGGGTAAGGACGTTAGGTGCTTTATCAGGGGGGACAGGGCATGGCGAAGCTGAAGATACCTGTGGAACTGGGACTTGTGTAGATCAAACTCCTCCTGCAGCCTCTGAAAGGATTTAAGCGTGGTCCCTCGCATCACATCACCCAATGTAGAGATTCCAATAGTATCCCAGCCCCGGAACCCGGTTAGAGTGGAGACGGGCCGAAGGCGCGTGCCTCGCCAAAGGGGAGTCGCGCCTGTCAGCGTATCCCACCAACCCATGGACCGGGATACTCGTCTCCAGATCTGGACTACGGTACTGCAGGCGGGGGAAGAGCCTCCAAGGACGAATTGCTGTATAAGAGATCTAATAGTGGATGTCCCGCCAGGAAGAGCCGGTCCACCGCATAGGCCGGATCAGTCTGAGGATTGTACCACCATTCATTGATGACTAAGAGCTGGGACGCCCAATAATACGCCCGTACGTCTGCCGCTGCAATGCCACCGCAATAGGTGGATTGGATACAGGTCGCAAGAGCCACCCGGACCGCCCCTCCCCCAGAGGAATCTATTTAGGAGCGCATTGATTTGAAGAAACCACGACGGAGGGATCGGGAACGGGAAATTCTGCAACCTATAAAGCAAGCGTGGCAGTGATACCATTTTGAATATTGCAGACCGGCCGTATAAGGATAAGGGAAGGTGGGACCATACCGTCGTCTCCTCACGTACCGCCGGAAGCAAGGGGGCTATGTTGCGCGACCACGCAATGAAGCGGCATCTAGTGATATGGACACCGAGGTATCTAAACCCCTCGTCCGCAATGACCAGCTGTGAGGCCCAGGTTTGACTTCCCTGTGCGCCGCATATAGGAAAGAGGATCGACTTGGACGGGTTGGCATGTAGTCCTGTCGTCTCACCGAACACCTGCAAGATCTGAAGCACCCTCGGTCCGGTGACCCAAGGGTCAGAAAAGAAAAATAGCGCGTCATCAGCATATAGTGCTATCCTGTCCGAACACTCGGGTGACCAGACCAGTCCCCGATAAACCGCATCCCTGCGTACCCACTCAGCCAGTGGCTCTATCGCTAAAGCGAACAGAAGCGGAGAGAGGGGGCAACCCTGTCTGGTCCCTCTGCGGATGGGGAAGGAGGGAGAACGGTGGCCGGCCACACGGATCGAGGCCGTAAGATCTGTGTACAGCAATTTAACATATGCGCGGAACCGGGGCCCCAGGTTGACAGCTTCCAAAAGTTTAAAAAGGTAGGTCCAGCTCAAGGAGTCGAACGCCTTGTCGATGTCAGCTAGCAGGACAGCCGCAGGGCGTCCCAGACGGTGGGCCTCGGCAACAGCGTTGTGCGCTCGCCGTATGTTATGCCTAGTGGAGCATTGGGGCATAAAGCCTGACTGGTCCGGGTGGACGAGGTCCAGAATGCAGGTGCGGAGGCGTTCAGCCAACACCTTCCCCAGTAGTTTCGGCTCGAAGTTTAATAGGGATATGGGGCGGTATGAGCCCGGGGCCTCCGGAGGGTGGCCCGGTTTGAGAAAAACCACAATTTCGGCATGGCGCCAGTCCAGGGGCAAGATCTTCTGCTCCAACGCCTGGTGCAGCGCGCCAAGAAGGTGGGGACCAACGGTCCCCATATGGGAGCGCAAAAGTCACAGGGGAACCCGTTGGGGCCCGGTGCACGGCATGGGTGGGTATTGGTGAGGGCCGCCTGCAGCTCCTCCACCGAGATAGGCTTGTCGAGAACAGCTCGCTGCACATCAGAGAGGCGTTTTGGAGGGATATCTACAAGAAAGGCATCAATAAGCGGTGCAGCGAGTTCCTCACGATCACAGTACAGGGCAGTATAAAAATCGGCAAAGGCCTGCACCACCGCCCCGGGGAGACGCACATGTCACCGGCAGGGGACCTCAATAGAGGGACTTGCGTCGGGGAGGCCCTTGCCTGACATAGTCGGTGGAGCATCTGGCTAGACTTATCGCCCCATTGATATATCCGGTGCTGGGCTGCCAGCCAGGCAGCCCTGGCATTGTCCGTGAGCAGCTGGTGCAGCTGCTGTTGGACATGGAGCAGGTTACGGCGGGCACCGGCGTCGGAGCTTTCCACTAACGAGGCCTGGAGAGCGAGCTGTCTATCTTCTAGATCTTGGATCTGTGCCAGGCGGCGCCGCTTTTCCCCAGTGCGATAGCTAATATCAGCCCCCCGAATCGTAGGCTTAAAGGCCTCCCACAATATTATCTGGGATTGAGTGGACCCGGTGTTGAAAGCAAAATAATCTGCCGTGGCTCGATGGAGCATCTCCTGATATCCGGGATCTCTAAGCAACCAAGGAGACATGCGCCAGTGATAGGAGGGACGACTGGTCTGCAGACGGAGTTTGAGCTGAATGGGTGAGTGATCAGACAGGCCACGTGGGAGGATAGAGGTATGTGACACCCGATGCAGGTAGCTGCCTGGGAGGAACATGTAATCCAGACGTGAGAGGGTGGGGTGTACGGATGATGCATATGTAAATCCAGTTTCCGAAGGATGATAAGCCCGCCATGTGTCCGCCCAACCCAATGTATGGGCCAAGATGTTGAGTTTAGACCTAGGAGGAGGGGTGGTCGGCGGTCGTGCCCGCCACCTATCCGGGGGAGCCATTACGTCGTTCCAGTCCCCACCCAGGATAGTCAAGCCATCAGGGTATTCCCCCCAGAGTTGCGTCAGTCTGTCAATGAACGTCCGACCGAGAGGAGGTGGGGCGTATATGCTCCCAATTGTAATCTGTTCCCCAGCCAGGGTGCCGGAAACAGCCGTAAAACGGCCACCCGGGTCGAACCAATGCTGAGTAACTTGAAATGGGACCCTGCGGTGAATAAGGATGGCTGTACCCCGTGCCCCCCTTGAGAAGCCAGAATGGTACACCGTGGCATATCCATAGCGAGAAAGACACGGGGCCTTGTTGCCTAGCATGTGAGTTTCTTGCAGCAGCAAGACATCTGCTGAGTAGCGTTTTGCCAGGTGTAGTACAGCCCCTCTTTTAATCTTATTCAACAGGCCCCGTACATTCCAAGACACGATATTGAGATCTCCTAGGGGAGTGCCATTAGCTGTGTGTGTCATGAGCTATCGGTAAGGTGTAGAGCAGCGGACATTGTGAACATATGGGACATCGTGGTGCATGTATCGTAAAAAACAACTGTATAACAAACAACAAATCGCCCTCCCAACCCCTCCCACCGCCCCCCCAACCCCTATACATCCTAGAACACGGAGTACCTGTCGCGGCGGAATCTCGTCCTGGCCCCCAAACGTGCAGGCCCCGGCGGACCCTCCAAAGGATCCCCCCCCACCCAACATTACCCATGAAAACTCAAAACAGGGAAGGCGTGTAGAACCCACTCCCTCCAGGGAAAGAGAAAAAGTCCCTGGCTCTTAGTGGCAGGATATCCCGGCCAGTAGCAGCAGCCAACGGGCTCCGCAGTCGCATGAGACCGGGAAGAGTCAATACACCAGCGCATGTCCCAGCCTCGGGCTGCCTCAGTCTGCAGAATCCTTCTTGTTCTGGGAGCGCCAGTTAGAGCGGGATCGATGTCGTCGATGAGTAGCGTCGCCTCCCTGCCGTCCACCCCGATGCGAGCTTTGAGAAGAGTCAGAGTCTAAAGGGGGTGGGGAATGCGGCTTCAGGTGGCGTCGCTCATCTGTCCACGCAAATACTTCCTCTGGAGTATCAAAGAAATACGTTTTTGAATTATAAATGACCTTCAGACGGGCCGGGAACATGAGCGCATAGGATAGGTTCAGATCCCGCAGCCGCCGCTTGGCCGCAACAAAGGATTGGCGTTGCTGCTGAACCGTCCGTGTGTAGTCCGGGAAGGCCATGATGGGATGGGACTCAAAGATCATTGCATCCTTAAGTGTCCTGGCAAAGCGAAGAATGGCATCGCGGTCAGCATAATTTAGAAGGCGAGCAATAACCGGGCGTGGGCGCTCCCCCGGCGGCGGCTTCTTGGTCAGGGCGCGATGGGCCCTCTCGATCATGAAGCAGGAAGAGATGTCGTCTGCGGGTAGCCGCGCCTTAAGCCATTCTGAGAGGAAGCCACCCATCGAGGATCCCTCGCAACCCTCTGGGAAACCCACCAGGCGGATGTTGTTGCGGCGGGCCCGCCCCTCCGCGTCTTCGGCCCTAGCCTCCAGCTCTTTAGATACCATGGCCAGCTTGTCGACCTTCTTCTGGAGGGTGGAGACAGTATCCTCAACCGCGGAGACCCTCGTCTCAGCCTCGGTGATTCGATCGACTGCCTTCCGGAGGTCCTGGCGGAGGAACGACACTTCGGACCCCACCGCACCGATCTGGGCCTCAAGGGCGGTTCGTGATTGATTGATGGCCTCCAGGAGTGTCGCCGTATCTGATGAGACGCCCTCTGCGGCACCTTTATTCGCTGGGGTGGCTGTGGTGTATTGGTCAATGGTAGGTTGTTTGGGTGCCGCCGCACCAGGGTTGCCCTTACCCATGATGGCGTGGAGGGTCCACTTCAGAGCAGTCAGTGCCCCAGCCAGAGATAGTGGTAGAAGGGGGAGCGGTAGAGTACACCACCCACCTCAGGGCGGGCGGATCACTACGACCGCGTCCCCAGCGCAGGCGCCCGATCCCAGGCGGCGCCGACAGGTATCCCCGGCAAGAGCCCCCGGGGTCTCCAATATACGGGGCAGTCAGGACTGTCTGTGTGGCCGCCCCGGGCAGGCCGGGGGGAGGGACCGGCGGAGCCCTCCGTCAGGGGGTCAGGCGCGTGGGCAGCAGCAGAGTCCAGCCCGACAGGTCCCCCGCCCAGCTCACCGCAATTCCGTATGGCACAGGAGTCCTCAGGCAGGGCGGCAGTCTACGGCTGTCCAGGGGCCCGCCGGGCCCCACCGGCAAAATCCAGGCCCAGGGTAGGCCTCACAGATCCAAGGCTCCTCCAGCAGGGGACCGGAGGTAGGCGCAGCCGGCAGAGGGGCACCGTGATTGTAGTGCACTCCCCGCTGCCCCTCAGGACCGGGGCCCGATCAGCAGCTTCCAGGGGGGGCCGCCGGGCAGGATAATAACAGCCCCAGCCGCGCCACCAGTGAAACGCGGCCGCCGCAACTCAGCCGCAGCCGCCCGCCGATGCGTGCGCGGTCTCCGCCGGTCCGGCAAGCCGCGGCCGCGGCGGCCGAATTGGGCTCCCTGCCGCCTCCAAAGTATCTCAGCGCGATTGCCGCAGGCCCGTGAGCAGTCCGCTCGCACAAGCCAAGTGTCAGGGACCAGGATAATGGCGGAGGATGTCCCTGGAAGGAGCGAACTGCGGAGCTCTACGGAGACGCGTCCGCCATGTTCGGCTCCTAGGCCACGCCCCGGCGAACAGAATTTTGCACCAGTACTGGTCAAACTCAGTTTTTGTTTGGGACCAAACCGCTTTTTTGTAAATCATCCTCAGTTTTGGTAAAATCTCACCCCTGACGCTAGAGGACGGGTTGTTTCTTAATACCCCCAGAGCGTGGTTCAATTTCTTTTTGGCTGTTATAAGTTGCACTGAAATTTTCCTAGGAAAACAATTCGCCATTGTTGTTCTGGCTGTTAGATGAACTGCGTTTTTCTCTAATAGGAGCGTTGAAAATTGTTCCTAGTGGATCAGCAGATTTTGGATTGCGTCATATAGATTATCCCACAGCTCTCTAGCTTGGTGTTCAACTTTCTTAATATAGGCTACCGGCCACTGTAGTTTTTTGTAGTTTTATACCTTAGCATAGCCTATTTCCGGGGCCGGTTGATCGTGTAATGTGATATTTAAATTGAAACTGATCACTTGCGGCTGATGGTCACTTTTCAGCCTATTACCCAAACTATAGCTTGTAACCATATGATATAGGGGAAGTGATACTGAGGAATAATCTATGACTGCATGGGGTTTTACTGAGTGATGTGACGGCTGTGCCGGAATGTCCGGAGACACCCGGCCATTCAATACTCGTAAGCCCAAGTGCTCCAGGTTACACGCTGCATCCATCCCCCTCCTGTCGAACCATAGTTTAAGAGCCTGGGTAGGTGGAATATGCCAAATATGGTCAATAATATCTATTATTTGGTCCCTAGGCGTTACCTGAAAAAGGTTCATGTTAAAATCTCCAGACAGGAAAATCGAGGGTGCTGAGTTAATTGCACATTGGGATGATATGAAACTCAGTATAATTTCAATTCATTCTTTTTTCTGGTTTCAAGGGGGTGAATATAAACATTTGTTATCAACAAAGGGGTCACGTTGAATGGGTGGTTGGCCCAAACCTTTATCGTCTGTATATTTGGAGGATCAATCCTAACATCTTCGATTTTAATATTAAGATCCACTAATACATACACCGCCAAACCCTCTGCAGCGTGCCCCATTGATTTTGTTTTAATTGCTGGTTTGCTGAAGCATAAATATGCTGGGAGATCAATTTCTTCTTGTGCCCATGTCTCTTGAAGGAGAACTATATGACATCTTCTAATGAAGGATAGGAACTCCTTATCATCTGTCTTTGCAAGAAGTCCCTCAATATTCCATACACAGACGTCAACATTTTTCTCTTTTTGGCCGGCTAATGAGCTGTTCTCCTGTCATTTACTTGCTCCTTTGCATGGCCCAGGAAGCAGTGCCCCTGGAAGCCAAGACCAGTCAGAGTTTTGGTGTAGGACTTGGCTTGCTGTGTCTTCCTCATAACGATTATCTTCCAGGGTAGCTATAGGGGCACTACCCGATGAGATTGATTGACTCCCTGCCCCTTTTAAAATCGAAGTTGCCACTAGTTGTCGATTGTTCATGAGGTTTAGATGGTTTTTCATAGGCTTTTGACATCTTTTAAACTCGCCTTGAAAGCCCTTTCCTCCCCCCTCTCCTTCTACCCTGATACGGGCCTCACAACCTTCAGTGTGGAGAAACTGTGGGTAGGCTTCCTCCTTTTCCCTCGACATGTCTATTCCCCATTTTGCAAATGACTCCTTTTCTGCCCACACTTGGTCGGCTAAGGTGGTTGTTGCCCAAGTGCTCAACGTCGGTTCTTCACCGCCTCATGTTGGTGCATTTAAAAATGTGACTGAATGAATATCAGAAGACTCAATGTGATTTAACGCCGGTATTTCTTTGGTGTTACGTATCATTGTCCCTCTGTTTATTCTGTCAAAATGCTCCGTAGACTTGTATTTTGGAATTTTTTTTTACTTTGCAACGGTTGCTAGGTGGGCTGATTCTCTTGTACCTGGCGGGGCTATATGAACTACTACCTGGTGGGCAATGGGTCCCTGCTCTAATATTTGCGAACTCTGTTGTAATCCTGCAGTGTCTTGTTCGAGAATCCGTATTTGCATTTTTTCTATTTGGACTTCATGGATATTACATTTTTCAATGGAGGTTTGTTTGTTTCCACCTTTGGGGGGCAGATTGCATGTATTACTGTCCTGGACCACCCGGGATCTTTGGGCCAGGGAAGTAGCGAACTTGATTGGCTCCTGTTATATCTGGCTCCTTTTTACCCAACCGGAGGTGGGCTGACTGCTGTTGGTTCTGGTCCACTTGTCGGTCCTTTGCCTTCCTCGTTAATTGTGCTTTCACTTGAGTAGAATTCGAGTTAACCCCCTTTTCTCCTGTGCGTGCCTCCTCTACAGGATCTTCTTGCTTTTTTTCTGGGGAAGCCACTGACTTTATAGCTCTTACTAGAAAAATAGGGTACACTTGCCCTGGTTGTCCGGGGGAAGTTCCGCTGGAATGAATTAACCTTTTTATTATGAGTTTTCCTAAGTCTTTTGCGCTGTCGTTTTGAAAGCTTGGCCGGTTCCCCTTGTGAGGCACAACTTGGTACTACATGTACCGCTAAGGCTCTCCTACGCAGCGGGCTGAGGTACGAGTACTGGGGTCCAGGTTTGTAACCCGTCTGCTTTTTGGCGATCCTTCTACTTCCTTCCCCTGCTGTACCCTCTCCTCACTGGTTATCTCCCCAAAGACCTCTCCTACTTCAGATGATTTTCTAAGGCGAGCTTTGATTCCGGGCCCCCTCCTGTCAGAATTGATTCGCCCTGAAGGGATCATTGTGACAATGTCAGTTTTTAGCTGCCCCTTAATCTCTGCAAGCACAGATTCTATCATCCCTGGGAACGATGACAGTTTGTCCAAGATTGTGCACCAAACTGTGCCCTTTGAACCAGTGAGTTGAGTGCTCCAATTTTTGAGTCAATTGCAGTGATATATAGAGCCATTGTATTTAAAAGGTCCACCTGAATATCTAGCTTACTTGATTGATATGTCAAGGCGTTAACTACAGATTGAAATGAATGAAGTAAAATCTCCCAAGTATTGCTTTCAGAACCCTTTTCCCTGGCGAATTGACCCGACGGAATGTCAGCTTGTATGCCAGTGGCAGGGGTGCCCGATGGGGGGAACCGACTGCGACAGAACATAGGCCCGGCGATACTGCTTCCTCAACCTGAAACTTCCCTTGGGATAGTAAGAAGACCTTGTCTGATTGGGCCTCCTTCTCCAAGGGTGATGAATTGATGGATTGACCTAATGGAAAATCAGCCCTATCTATTTCCGGGTCTGACCCCAGAGTACGGGCCATACCGACCAGGCCGTTCATATTGAACTTAGAGCGGGGAGTTTTGAGTAAGGTATGATGATGCACCTCGACTGCGAACTGAATATCCTTGCCTGGATTGTGGGTTATAGTTGACTCTTTGCCCCTTTTGGATTTTTCCGTAGCAGGTGTGTTATTAGACCCTGCTTCGTTAATTTTGACCTTCTTCAGTTGCAAAGCCCCTGACTCTCTGCTATTCTTCTTTTCTAGTACTCAGATACTTTTTGTGGCCCAGGATTTCCATTGAAAGGAATCCTTTTTTGATTTCGGACCCCCAGTGGGGACGGGCACTTTGGAATCCTCCTGTTCGCTGAGAGACGCATTAAGTTCCAATTTAGAGTTATCTAGCAAAAGCGGCTGTATTGGGCTTTGTAGACCACTAATGTGAATATCCTTGTGGTATGTGAGTAGGGCATCGACTGGGTTCTTTAAAAAGTCAGATTTCCTATGCGCTTTTCCTTGCTGTTTGTAGTTAGATGCTGGAACTTTGGAATGAGGAAATGCAAGCCCTTCATCTTGTTCTACCAAGCGTGGCTCCACCTCAGCATCCCCGTGAGAGACATTGTTTGAGATTGATACATTAATCAGCTTCTGTTTCCTCCAAGCAGCCAATGGCACACCTCTTGTTCTCCCAGAGCGCATAATGGAAAATTATCGGGGTGGAAGCTTTGGGACACTGCTGCTGAGAGCAAGCTAGTTTGACTAATGGCCTCCTTCCCATGAGTCTCACTTGGCTCTATTCTTCTGTATTGTCTCTACTCTGTTTTTCCACCCTCTAACCTCGTTCTCTAGGGCCTTCTGGGTCCTTCTGGGAGATGTTTCAATCTGGCTCCTTTCAGCACTTCAGAAACTACTGCAGTAGCAGTGACCGGGGGGGCTCGTCACTACTACTACTATTACACCCACTGCAGAAAGACCAAAACACCACTAGAGTGTGGAATAGGGTGTAAGCTGGATCTAGGAGGGGATAAGTAATAAATTGGCTGGCACAAAGTGATAAGAGTATACAGAAGTCCTTCTTACCTCCCAGCTCAGTGAAATACTTGGGGTCCTTACTGCATAGCCTGGAGTAATGACGTTTGCGACTGGAATATAGCAGTAATATAGCAGGAAAAAAGAAGTGTAGGCTAAAGGCTTGAGCTGCTCTGGAACTGTCCTTTATCTTTTCTTCACGGGTTGAAGCTTCTAGCTCCTCTATGGGTTGGAGCTTCTGGCTCCTCCTACACTGAGACGTTATGGCCGTTGCACCAGCTGGACGAGTGGGGCCCCCCCACAGGTGAGACTGCAGGCTGCTCCCGAACCTAGTTGAGCTATCTCCGTGGACCGCCTGTGGCCATCACTCTTCGGCCGCCAACTACTGCGGCCGCACTCGTCCGTGAGCTAATCCACACAGAGGAATGCGGCCTGCTGCAGGTGGGCACAGTGTGACCCGCGGACCCGCAACAGGTCTCGGGTCGTCCACGGGGGGGGAGCGTAGGAGCTCAAGCCGTTCATCTTCCCCTCTCCTTGGCTCGCTCCGCCCCTCACGTCTCGCAGCTTACGGCTTGCGTCTCGTGTCCTCGAGAACCACCAATCAGTCCGCCACTACGTTGACCACCAGATGCCAGACTACGTTCTGTGAAAGAAATGGGTCCTTATAAAAGATGTTTTCTAGGCCTTGGTGTTGGGGAAATTGGACATTTCATTTTCCCCATTGTAGATCCCCAGCCACATAGGTTAACATTGCAATAGTTTATGAACTCTTAACTGTCGCTAAGAATGAAAGAAAATATCATTCAATGACTTAGGAGAATGGTATCGATAAATCCAACAATATGCTGTTGTTGATTTTATCCTGAAATATACAGAAAAGAAGTTAAAACACTTTCTTGTCTGTAAGCCAAAATTCAGCCTTCCTGTGGTCTCCCCTGATTGGTCAGAGTTAAGAGGATTAGCCAGGTGCTTTGATGAAGTGATAATTGGCACCCGGCGTGAGGGGCTATCTGGGAGGAGAGAGTTCAGCTACACAGAAATTCCAGAGCAGGGGGAGGTGTTGTAAACCATGAGCTTCAAAGGAAGAAGGGGACAGGCAGAAAAGGCCAGGTCCATCTACAACCATCCCTTCTGAACCCAGCCAGATGGAAGGCTTAAGGAAGGAATTTGCAGATGTCAGGGGGAGCAGAGCTAAGGCAATGAACCATACTGGAGGTTAGTTTAATTAGTTGTTGCTCCTCTGCTGAGATTTCAGCCATATTGAATTTTGGGGGAAATACTGCTTTCAGGGAGACCATTATGCCACACATTGGAGGAACTGGTCATGCTCTGGGGTGTTGCCCTGCACCTCACTGGACAGGAGTGCCCTCCTGCTTGATCCCAGAGAACACTGTCAGAGTGCAGGGCCTGGTTGCTGCAAATCACACTTTCAGCATGGACCCTTCTTCTTTTAGTTTCAAGCAGCAGATCTGAGAGGCAATGGCCAAATGGTGACCCTACTCTGCTCACTTTGTGTGTATAGCAATTAAACAATAAAACAGCTGACACGTTTCGAACCCACTTCGCGACCTGGATCACCTCGGAGTAAGACCGCCGCGTGTGAACACAGTGGATACAAAGAGAAAGTGGTGCGAAAAATTTGAACAAGAAAAGGCGAGCCTGAGGTCGCATTTTCCATTATACAATGGCGCCCTCGGTGGCAAGTGTCACCGGATGGTGAACAAGTGGATAAAAACAAGGAGATTGAAGCCTGGTTTAAAGAGACAGAGCTCTTTATTTGTTCTGTGTCCTGAGGAGAACCCACCAAGTGGGTTCGAAAGGCGTCAACTGTTTTATTGTTGACCAAATAGGTGTTCATGTGGATGAAATACCAAACATCTGTGCTTTTTAATTGCTATACACACAAAGTGAGCAGAGTAGGGTCACCATTTGTCCATTGCCTCTGAAATAAACTGAAAAACAATCAATGTAGACAATTTCCAGAGGCACTGTGGGTTTATGAAACTGTGGATAAAAAAATGTATACAGAACCAGAGCGCAAAATGTGTTTTATATGTTTGTAATGTTATGTGATTTGTTTGTATGTTGACAATATTTTGTGTTATTTAATGACTTATGTTGTGTATGTTAATAAGTGAACATTTAAAAAAGAATCTCTTTCTAAAAAACAATTCAAAAAGAACAAAATTAACTAAAAATGATCAAAATAAAAAGTTTTTTCAGATCAGATTGATTAGGTCTTTTGATCTTGGGACGAAAGGATGAATGAATGATTATCAGTACTGGCATTCTCTGTGGTGTTTTCAAGATCGTATCATAAGCAGACGACATGTAGATTATCTTCTCTTTTAAAGATGAGGAGGATCTGGCTTTTGACTCCATTAAATTGTGTCTTACTGCAATGTTTGCATGGCTACATCAGAAACAATTGATGTGTAACACCAACAAAACCGAAATTCTCTTTTTTGGCAATAGGGCACCCACCGGCTGGGCGGCATGCTGGCCAGATGGCTCTGTTCCACCTGTATCTTGCAGGAACACAGATAGGAACTTGGGAGTTAAGTTTGACAAGTGCCTGTCCTTCCAATCCCAGATCAGTGCCATGATTGGCATGTGCTTTATTATTTTAAGGTCTCTGAAAAACGTTCTGTTTTTTTTGTCCTTCTCGGCCAGGAAAAACGAATCTAGGCTCTGATAACATCTTGTCTGGATTATGCTAACGACTTGTATCTTGGCCTTCCGGAATATGCCATCCATAGACTTGAACACGCTAAGGGGTTTGATCCAGTAAGGCCTAATCTGCGGGGTGGGACCAGTATCAAAAATCCCAAAATTATCGTGAAAGCCCCACATGGCCAATAATCAACATTAATTGAAGAACAACACGTATACATTAATCTCGTGTGTATGAGAATTTATCTCATTCCTCATTGATTTTTTTTTATATTTATCTTTGTTTGGTAATCGTATCCATCCGGTACATTCAACAAACCATAACAATACTATAAACAGCCAACATAAAACACAATTTGAAACAAATCACAACGCAATGTAGTCACAATAGACAAAGAACAAAAACGTGGTTCAAAAATACATTCTCTGCTGAACAGACTGGGAGTTGTTGCCTTTGAATCCAAATGGACTCGCTTCAATGAATGTCACACCCCTTAGAAATGGGGTTATGTTTCCAATTGTATGTTACCACACTCAGTAAAGTCCAAATTGGAAATTAATACTTCTTATTCATGTAAATAAAAGTCTCTTTGAAATTTTGAAGCACAACTGTATGTCTGAGATGGTACTTTTATTGGATCCCCATAGAAGAATGCCAATGTGTTTTGACCTCATGAAAAGTAGGGGCATATTATTTTAAGATGTCATCATCAGGGCAAAGAAGAACTCGTTCAGTCATAAATGAACGGTGCGATTGTACTCGTAGTATGTTCATCTCGGTATCAACAAAAGATCAGAGAAATTAACGGTTTCGTGATTTTTTGTGTTTCTTTTTAAATACCGCTATGGGCCCGCTATCGACAAAGGTCCCCGTCTTGCTTGTAATAACTCCTGCCTAGACTTGACGTTGTGCAAAATGCTGCGGCGCGACTTTTATTGAATCTGCCGAAGAGAGCTAGGATCTCGAGTCACCTTTCTTCCTTGCAATGTCCATGCTATCTGGCTTCTCAAATTATTTTATTCATTTTTACAATCCTGCGAGGAGCCTCCGGTCCTCACATTTGGATTTGGCTAGAGTGCCGAGAGTGAGATTGTGAAGGATTGGGGGACGGTCCTTTTCCTTTCTAGGGCTGTCTGTATGGAATTCTTTTCCGGTGTACCTGAGGCAGGAAAGTGTGCAACCTGCGTTTTCAAGAAGGGGTTACAAACTTGGCTATTCACTCTGTAACTCAGCTTGCTACTGGATTAGCGTCGGGACACTCCTAGGAGCATCTGTGCTCTTTATAAATCTGTTTTCATCATCATCATCATCATCAGGTGGACCCACCAGAGAGAAGTTCTGTAAGGGTCAGAGAGACTGTCCCACCCTTGAGAGCTTGAAGCAGATTGACTCTAAGCAAGAGGAGGGGGGTGACAGTGGATTTCACAGAATCTACTGGGGAGATGGACTGCTTTATACTGAGGCCAGACACCTCAAGGAAGGGGCTACCAGGAGGTTGGAAGTGCCCCAAAGGTACAGAGAGTACAGAGAGTTCACACTGACCATGTTTCATGATATCCCCTTGACAGGACATTTGGGACAGATTAAGACTTTGAACCAGTTGGTGAACCATTTCTACTGGCCCCATATGTCTGAAAACGTTAAGGAGTTTTGCAGCCCCTGTGACACCTGTCAGGCCAGTAGCAAGGCAGGAAGCAAGTCAAAGGCTCACTTGATACCACTACCTTTGAAATGGTAAAGATGGACATTGCTGGACCCACCTACTGCATCAGGGAATAGTATATCTTGGTGGTAGTGGACCAGACCACAAGGGGGCAATACCTCTCGGGACAATAGCTGCTCCTGCAGTTGCTAGGGCACTGCTTGATGTGTTCACCAGAGTGGGTTTACCAGCAGATTATGTTTCAGATAGGGGTACAAACTTCCTGTCCAGCTGTCTGAGAGCGATGTGGGGTGAATGTGGTTTTAACTACAAGTTCACCACCCCATATCACCCCCATGCTAATAGTTTGGTGGAGAGGTTCAACAAGACCCTGAAAGGCATGATCAATGGGTTGTGTGACAAGCTCAGGAGGAGATGGGATGTTTTACTCCCATGCCTACTGTTTGCCTATAGGGAGGTTCCACAAAAATGGATTAGTTACAGTCCCTTTGAGTTGTTGTTTGGATACCCTTTGAGAGAGCCATTGTGCCTGCTTAAAGAGTCTTTGGAGAAGCCTCTCAAAGAAGCAAAGGACAATGTGGTTGATTATGTGCTGGGCCTGAGATCAAGAATGGCAGAGTAAATGTACAAGGCAGGCAGGAAACTGGAGGCCAGCCAGGAGCTCATGAAGCACTGGTATGATCAGAAGGCTACTATGCCTGAGTATACTCTAGGATAGTTGGTGTGTGTGTTGGAGCATGTGGCTCCCCAGACCCTCCACGACAAGTGGAATGGGTCCTATCCAGTCATTGAAAAGAAGGGGGAGGTTACCTAGCTGGGCGACCTTGGCACCTCCAGGAACCCTCATAGGGTCCTGCATATGAATAGATTGAAACCCCACCAGGACAGGGCAGATATGACCATATTACTGGTCACAAATGAGAGAGTGGAGGAAGAGATTGAGCCAGTGCCCCACCTCCTCTCCAACAATGTGCAAGATGGGGTCAGTGGAGGGAGTTGTATTCTCTCCCACATTGACAGATCAGTAGCAGAGAGACTGCAAGCAGATGCTGGAGCAGTTTGCTGGCCTGTTCTGATGGACCCCATGCATTACTAAGGGGTGTGTGCACCACATTGACACTGGTGACAGCCCACCTGCCAAAATGAACTGTACAGGTGGTCTGACTATGTCAGAGCCATCATCAAGGCTGAGGTAGCCAAGATGCTGGAGTTGGGGGTAATTGAGCCTTCTGACAGTTCATGGGCTAGCCCAGTAGTGCTGGTGCCAAACCTAATCCTCAGGGGAGACCAAAAAAGGTAAGATTCTGCATGGACTACAGACGACTGAATGCAGACACAAAGACTGATGCTCACACTATACCTAGAGCTGACAAGCTCATTGACAGGGTAGGGGCTGCTAAGTACCTGAGTACATTTGACATGGATTCAGGCTACTGGCAGATTTGCTCTCAGATGGAGCAAAGGAGAGGTCAGCATTCTCCACACCAGAGGGACATTACCAGTTCAAGGTAATGTCCTTTGGCTTAAAGAATGCACCTGCCACCTTCCAAAGGTTGGTGAACAGGGTCCCGTCTGGGTTGAAGCAGTTCAGTGCAGCCTATTTGGATGATATAGCTGTATACAGTTCTACCTGGGGTATCACTTAAGCCACTTTAGGGAAGTGCTTCAGGCCATGCAGCAGGCAGGCCTGACTATTGAGGCAAGAAAGTGCCAAATAGGGCATAGGCCTGTGATGTACCTGGGCCACCTTGTAGGTGGAGGCCATGTACAGCCTCCCCAGGCCAAAATTCTAACTATTTTGAATTGGACAGCTCCTGTTACCCAGACTCAGGTTAGGACATTCCTCGGACTGACTGGGTATTATAGAAGGTTTGTTCAGGATTATGGGACCATTGTGGCTCTCCTGACAGACTCATCTATAAGAAAAGGTCCAAGAAAGTGGCTCGGACCCCAGAATGTCAGAAGGCTTTTGACACTCTGAAATCTGTTGTGTTCAGCACCAGTATTACTTGCCCCTGACTACACAAAGGAATTTGTGGTTCAGACAAATGCTTCAGAATAAGGGATTGGGGCTGTGTTGTCACAGGTAAATGTGGAGGCCCTTGATCAGCCAGTTGCCTTCAGTAGCAAGCAGCTTCTTTCCAGAGAGCAGAGGTGGAGTGCCATTGAGAGAGAGAGGCTTTTGCTGTAGTTTGGTTTCTGAAAAAGCTGAGACCATATTTGTTTGGTACTCATTTTCGTGTTCATACTGTCCATAGACATCTCAGATGGCTCATGCAGATGAGAGGGGAGAATCCCAAGCTATTGAGGTGGTCCATTTCCCTACAGGGAATGAACCTTACAGTAGAACACAGAACTGGGGTTGTCCATGCCAATACGAATGGACTTTCCAGGATTTTCTACTTAGCTGATTAGGACTACCAGGGTGTAGGTTAGTAACCCATTACCTTTCGTTTTGGGGGGGGCTATGTTGCAAAGTCATCCTAAGCCCTCTGGGCACCCCCATTTGTTGCTGACTGGTACTGGTGGTAACTGACTCTGACTGTCCCTGGGCTCTGCCTAACCAGGCCCAGGGCCAGTGCTATGGTGAAAACACAGTGAAAACAAACACACATTAGGGTACACTATGGGTAAGGGTACCCCTATGATTGGTAAGACCTACCCTATAAGTCCCTACTACATAATAGGGCAGGGGGATTGAAACTACCTTTAAGTCTCTAGTAGATAATAGGGCATGCCAGTTTAAAGGCCAGCAGCCCTTGCTGCACTTGCATGTGTGCACTGCTGAGAGCCTGAGGTCCTTTTAAAAGCAGCCCTGTGTTGCAGGACTGCTTTTCAATGTGAATTGTGCCCAAACTCGACTTTGGTGGTAGGGGCACTTAAAAACTGATAAACTACAATATTGTGGCATATTAGGTACCCCCAGGTCTCCCCTAGGTGTGCCAGGGGTGGGGGGTCAGGTTGATATAAAGAGGACCCTTATAAAATATGTTTTATATGCCCTGGGGATAGAGAAAATGCCCATTTCCCTTCCCTCATTGTAGTAAAGTGCTTCCCAAAATCGACTTTTGTGCTAGGAGCACTGTGGAGTGAGGATCTACATTATGTTTGCATATTCAGGACCCCTAAAGACGACTCCCCTAGGTGTCCCAGGGTTGGGGGGCCATGTAGCTATAAGAAGGGTCCTTATAAAAGATGTTTTATAGGCCCTGGTGTTGGAGAAATTGGACATTTCATTTTCCCCATTGTAGATCCCCAGCCACATAGGTTAACATTGCAATAGTTTATGAACTCATAACTATCGCTAAGAATAAAAGAAAATATCATTCAAGGACTTAGGAGAATGGTATTGATAACACCAACAATATGCTGTTGTTGAAATTATCCTGAAATATACAGAAAAGAAGTTATAAGATTTTCTTGTCTGTAAGCCAAAATTCAGCCTTCCTGTGGTCTCCCCTGATTGGTTAGTGTTAAGAGCATTAGCCAGGCTGCTTTGATGAAGTGATAAGTGGCACCCGGGGTGAGGGGCTGTCTGGGAGGAGAGGGTTCTGCTACACAGGAATGCCAGAGCAGGGGCAGGGGTCGTAAACCATGAGCTTCAAAGGAAGAAGGGGACAGGCAGAAAAGGCCAGGTCCATCTACAACCATCCCCTCTGAATCCAGCCAGATGGCAGGCTTAAAGAATGAATTTGCAGATGTCAGGGGGTGGAGAGCCATGCAAATGAGCCATACTGGAGGTTGGTTTAACTAGTTCTCGCTCCTCTGCTGAGATTTCAGCCATATTGAATTTTGGAATACTGCTTTCTGGAAGTCCATTATGCCACATTTTGGAGGAACTGGCCATGCTCTGGGGTGTTGCCCTGCACCTCATTGGACAGGAGTGCCCTCCTGCTTGAACCCTGCAAACACTGAATAAATATCTGAGAGGGGTAGAGCCTCTCAGATCTGCTGCTTGAAACTAAGAGAAGAAGAAGGAAGGGTCCATGCTGGAAGTTTGATTTGCACCAACCAGGCACTGCACTCTGACTGAATGCGCCTGCTGCAAAATCTGGAACTACAGCCCTGTGGACCTACCTTACTTCAAGAGGAATAAAGAGTGGACTTCCTGCAAGCCACAGGTTAACAGAGGTCAACTGGATCATCACCACCCAGCATCCCCAGCCTGGGGCGTTCCAGTGGATTTGTAAGGGTTTTGTCCAAGTGGATTGTGGGAACTGAAGTCCCAAAATTTCAAGCATCATCTTGGAGATTCCAGACCCTTGGATTGTGTGTTGGACACTTCGGAACACCCGGAACTTCAGGAAGAAGTTCCAGAAGTTTTGAGCAACTTTGTAAAAAAGCTCCATAAGTGGACTGACCCAAGCCGGCGACCCTCAACCACGAGCCGGCCTGCCCTGCTGGTCTTCCCCGCTAAAAAGCTCCGGAGGTCTGACTTCCAGAGTTTGCCCGGGAGCTCGTCGAATGTCAAGCTGGCGAACCCTCACCTATCCCAGCCTGATGAAGAGCATCGAGGGACCCCGGTAGAAAAAGCTCAAGAAAAGTTTCGGAGTCCCAAGATAAAATCTTGACCGGCTCCACCGCGAGAGTCAAGACGCCCAACTTCAACCGCGAGCCAGCCTGGGTCCCTGGTTCGTCCCGCTGAAAAGCTACGCAGCTCCGAATTCTAGAGTTTGTCCAGGACCGCCTCAAAAGTCAAGCCAGCAAACCCTCACCGGACCCGGACTGGTAGAGCGCATTGAGGGACCGCGGCAGAAAAAGCTACAGGAAAGGTTCTAAGTCAGAAGGTAAAAACTTTGAGCGAGGGGTATCTGCGCAGGGCTCCATCGCGGTCAGCCTAAAACTTTGACTTTGTCCCGGTCTAGCGCTACTAGATGTCCCAATAGGTACTATAGGTTTCTAGATGCTATATAGTGCTAAATCTTTAAAAATTCCTATCTCCGGTATTCTACATTGGATTTTTTTCATTTTGGTGTCATTTTAAATATAAAAATATTTCCTATTTTTATAAATTGGTGTTGGATTTTTATTTTGTGTTGTGTCTTAATTATGTACTCAATTCGTGTTTTTAATTGCTCTACATGTCTCTGAAGTTAAGCCTGCCTGCTAGCAGCCAAGCTACCAAGGGTTGAGGATGGGAATAATTTTCTGAGACCTATTTTGAGCCCTAGACTGTGTTAGTGGCCTTATTGCCAGTGGTAGATGCCTATTTACCACTACTTATAATCCACTTTCCAACAGTTGAACATTATCCAACATGGTTATTGTCTGGAGCTCATAACTACACCTCCAAACATTCCACCTCACAGACGCAATCTCTCCATAGAACATCAAAACCTGCTCAAACAGGAAGTGGAGGTTCTTTTGCTCAAAGGAGCCATAAAGCTCATCCCTCTTCAACATCAAGCTTGAGTAGCGTACTCCCTATGCTTTCTAATTCCCCAAAAATATGACTCACTATGGCCCATGTTAGATCTTGGGTCCTTAAATCATTACATACTATCAGAACACTTCCATATGGTCAGTCTTCAGGATGTGATCCCACTGCTTCAGCAAGGTGACTTTGTCTGCACTAGATGTAAAGAATGCTTACTTCCACATTACAATCCATTCAGCTCACCGCAAATAACTCAGATTTATTATAGCTGGAAGGCATTATAAGTTCAAAGTTCTCCCATTTGTGGTCACTACCTCACCCAGAGTGTTCACTAAATGTCTAGCAGTGGTAGAAGAACATTTACGCAGACAGAACATTCATGTCTTCCCATATTTAGACTCATGTGTCAACAACACACACACAGACTACTCTTCATCTTCTCCATCAACTGGGGTTTACTGTCAGCATACAGAAATCACACCACCAACCTTTACAGTTTCAGCTGTATTGAGAGGCCATGCTCAACACACAGTTGGGTTTGGCTGACCAAAATGTGGTCAGGATTCAAAATACCCAAACACTGCTACAACAGTTTCAACCCAATCAACACATAATAGTCGAAACACTTATGAGACTCTTGGGCATGATAGCATCTTGCATTGTAATAGTACCACATGCTCGACTTCATAAGCGATCGCTGCAAGAGTGTCTGGCATGACAATCGTGTCACTCACCGGGTCAGCTACAAGATCTAGTGTTGGTAGACAGCTCCACTCACTGCTCTCTGCAGTGGTGGAACACACAAAACCTATTGAAGGGGCAGCTATTTCTCGACCCTGTTCCCCAGATCATTCTCACAGCGGATGCATCTCTTGCAGGATGGGGTACTCACCTTCAGGATTTCACAGATCAGGGTCTATGGGATACCAAATACCATGTGTAGGAGGCTGGCTCAGTATATAGTGTCCACCTATGGTGAGGCACTGTGCATTGAGTCCAGGCAACCCTTGGTGATAGTGTTTAGGTCCCTGAAAACCAAAGCTTTCAAGGGGTAGCTGTGGAGAGCACCTAAGGCTTATCCAGGAGGGTGTAAAGCAGTTGCATCTACCACTATGTCGGTCAGTAATATTTTCACACAAGAAAGAACCACACCAGGTGAGTAGAAAATACTTTATATTTATTACTACACAGTAGACACTAACTTGATATATCTCCTACCCGGAGATATCAATTACACACAAAGAATACTTAGAAACGAGGAAAGTAGCCTAGAAAAACACAAAGGTCCCAACCAGGGGGCCAAACCATATACTAAAATAGTGGGATGCGAGGTGACTACCCACAAGGGACTAGTACCCAAGGTTGGAAGACCCCAGGGGAAACACCCTAGGTGAGTAGTCAAGGACGCCAAGGTACCCGGGTGCGGATTGATTACACTGAGTCAAACATCAAACAACACAGGGTAAGTTGCGGTTGGAAAGTTTGAGGACCCTTCCCAAAGGACCCCGAACGAACCACTTGGATCAAGGAAGGTTGGAGAGTCACCTCACCTGTGAATACCCAGAAGATATGGATGCCTCCATCAGGGAACCCGGGTCCATAGGGGTGAAGTGGTGTCGGAAATCTTCATAGACGCCAGTGGAGGATTGTGGAAGTACAGCAGCTACAGCGTCTGGTGGACCAGGCCAATGGAACCAGGACGAAGATTCCAGACAAGAAGAACCTGAAAGCAGAGGGGACAGAGTCCAAACAACCCGGAGATGGCCAGGAGACACAGGAGCACAATACCAGCCCTGGTTGAAGGTTATTGGTGTAGCACTGAGTAGAAGAAACAGCAGCTGTGGAGACCAGGCGACATTCTAGGAGACTTTCACGAGCTGTCCCACCCCGGTCGACGAGTGCAGGAAGGTCAGTGGCCGGCAGGACCACCAACAAGTCTTGGCAAACACAAACAACGGTTCGCAGGAGAAGGTGCTTGGTTGCAGACCAGCAAGGTCTGTGGGACTAAACCAGCAGGGGTAAGTCACCTTGCCAGGTAGGTCGCTCCCCCACCACACAGCTCCGCCTGTGTTGTCTGCCCGCTGCTTCTGCAGGTAAGATCGCCCTCCGCTTGTGGCCCCGGTGCCCGTATTTCCTGCTTGTCTCCCCTTTTCCTTTCTGTGCCCCTCGCTGCCCCATTAGCGTTGTGCTTGCCATTTTGTCTGTTTTCACCCCCTTTTTCCTTTCTGTGCCCCTCGCTGCCCCATTAGCGTTGTGCTTGCCATTTTGTCTGTTTTCACCCCCTTTTTCCTTTCTGTGCCCCTCGCTGCCCCATTAGCGTTGTGCTTGCCATTTTGTCTGTTTTCACCCCCTTTTTCCTTTCTGTGCCCCTCGCTGCCCCATTAGCGTTGTGCTTGTCATTTTGTCTGTTTTCACCCCCTTTTTCCTTTCTGTGCCCCTCGCTGCCCCATTAGCGTTGTGCTTGCCATTTTGTCTGTTTTCACCCCCTTTTTCCTTTCTGTGCCCCTCGCTGCCCCATTAGTGTTGTGCTTGCCATTTTGTCTGTTTTCACCCCCTTTTTCCTTTCTGTGCCCCTCGCTGCCCCATTAGCGTTGTGCTTGCCATTTTGTCTGTTTTCACCCCTTTTTCCTTTCTGTGCCCCTCGCTGCCCCATTAGCGTTGTGCTTGCCATTTTGTCTGTTTTCACCCCCTTTTTCCTTTCTGTGCCCCTCGCTGCCCCATTAGCGTTGTGCTTGCCATTTTGTCTGTTTTCACCCCCTTTTTCCTTTCTGTGCCCCTCGCTGCCCCATTAGCGTTGTGCTTGCCATTTTGTCTGTTTTCACCCCTTTTTCCTTTCTGTGCCCCTCGCTGCCCCATTAGCGTTGTGCTTGCCATTTTGTCTGTTTTCACCCCTTTTTCCTTTCTGTGCCCCTCGCTGCCCCATTAGCGTTGTGCTTGCCATTTTGTCTGTTTTCACCCCCTTTTTCCTTTCTGTGCCCCTCGCTGCCCCATTAGCGTTGTGCTTGCCATTTTGTCTGTTTTCACCCCCTTTTTCCTTTCTGTGCCCCTCGCTGCCCCATTAGCGTTGTGCTTGCCATTTTGTCTGTTTTCACCCCCTTTTTCCTTTCTGTGCCCCTCGCTGCCCCATTAGCGTTGTGCTTGCCATTTTGTCTGTTTTCACCCCCTTTTTCCTTTCTGTGCCCCTCGCTGCCCCATTAGCGTTGTGCTTGCCATTTTGTCTGTTTTCACCCCCTTTTTCCTTTCTGTGCCCCTCGCTGCCCCATTAGCGTTGTGCTTGCCATTTTGTCTGTTTTCACCCCCTTTTTCCTTTCTGTGCCCCTCGCTGCCCCATTAGCGTTGTGCTTGCCATTTTGTCTGTTTTCACCCCTTTTTCCTTTCTGTGCCCCTCGCTGCCCCATTAGCGTTGTGCTTGCCATTTTGTCTGTTTTCACCCCCTTTTCCTTTCTGTGCCCCTCGCTGCCCCATTAGCGTTGTGCTTGCCATTTTGTCTGTTTTCACCCCCATTTTCCTTTTGTGCCCCCGCTGCCTCTCGCCATTCCCGCCGCTGCGTCCCTGCGGCCCCGCCCCCTGACTGCCCATTCGCTGCCCCTGCCTCCCGCCTCCCAGCTGCTCCTCCCTCCCACCTCCCCATAAATGGCGGCCGCTGCGCGGCCGCGCCGCTGGCGCGCCGACGGCGCGCTTAAGGCAAGCCCGTCTGCGCCCGTCTGCGCCCGTCCGCGACTGGACCGCGCCCAGCGCCAGAACCCCTGGAACCCACCGATGCAACACCACTCGACGGACCTACGACGCCGCCACACTCACCGCACTCAATGCCGGCCGGAACCCTGCCTGCTACCGAGCCTCACCGAGACGCACCCACGGACCCTTCACCTGCCAAACCTGCCGATTCACCTGCCCCCGGACGTGCACCACCTCCGCCAAGTCGAGCACCAGCAGCAACCACCTGAAATGCATCCTGTTGAACACCCGCTCCGTCCACAGGCACGCCGTGGAACTCTGGGACCTGCTCGACGCAACAGCACCGGACATCGCCTTCCTCACCGAAACCTGGATGAACGCCTCCTCAGCGCCCGACATCGCCATAGCCATCCCGGACGGATACAAGATCACCCGGAGGGACCGCGTCAACCAGACGGGAGGAGGCATCGCCATCGTACACAAGAACACCATCCGCATCTCGACTAACTCCGACGAGACCTTCACCGCCGCCGAACACCTACACTTCCAGATACACACTGACCCCAAGACCACCCTCCGAGGCACCCTCATCTACAGACCCCCGGGACCACGCACACTATTCAGCGAAGACATCGCAGACTTCATCAGCCCGCACGCCATGCCCTCCGCCGACTACATCCTCCTAGGGGACCTCAACTTCCACCTGGAGAACAACAACGACAGAAACACCACCGCCCTGCTGGACAACCTCGCCAACCTCGGACTCAAGCAACTGGTGAACACACCCACCCACTACGCCGGCCACACGCTTGACCCCGTCTTCTCGTCCAGCAAACACATCTCCTTCAGCCACGCCACCGGACTCCACTGGACCGACCACAGCTGCATCCACTTCAGCTTCAGAAAGACTGCGACCCACCACCACCCGCAACAGGCTCCCCGCCGGAGCTGGAGCAAGATCACCGCCGAGCAGCTCACCGCCTCCCTCGGCCAGAACACACCCACCAACACAACGGACCCAAACGAAGCAGCCAGCAACCTCGCCAAGTGGCTGACCGCCTGCGCCGACGACCTCGCACCACTAAAAACCCTCCCAGCAGACCCGGAAGCAAGAAAACCCCTTGGTTCACCAACGAACTCAAGGAATCCAAGAAGAACTGCCGCACTCTCGAGAAAACCTGGCGACTCGACCAGACCACAGACAACAGGACCGCCCTCAAGCACGCCACCCGCAAACACCACCAGCTGATCCGTGCCACCAAGAAGTCGGCACTCAAAGAACGACTGGACAACAACGCCCATGACAGCAAGGAACTTTTCAGCATCGTCAAAGAGTTCTCCAACCCCAGCGCCGGAAACAACGACATCACCCCCTCGCAAGACCTCTGCAACTCACTCTCCGCGTTCTTCCACCGCAAGATCACCGACATACATAACAGCTTCGACGCACAAACCACGCACCCTACCGCCGAACCAACGCCCGCCACCACCACCCTCTGCAACTGGACCCCGATCAGCACCGAAGACACCACCCGCACGATGAACTCCATCCACTCCGGATCACCAACCGACCCCTGCCCACACCACGTCTTCAACAAAGCCGACGCCACCATCGCACCCCATCTCCGGGACATCATCAACTCCTCCTTCCACACCGCCACCTTCCCGGAGAGCTGGAAGCACGCCGAGCTTACCGCCCTCCTGAAGAAACCAACGGCGGACCCCACCGACCTCAAGAACTACCGTCCCATCTCGCTCCTTCCGTTTCCGGCCAAAGTCATCGAGAAGACCGTCAACAGACAGCTTGCCGCCTTCCTCGAGACGAATGGATCCCTCGACCCCTCGCAGTCTGGGTTTCGGGCCAACCACAGCACCGAGACCGCCCTTATCGCAGCCACCGACGACATCAGAACCCTAACCGACAACGGGAAACAGCTGCCCTCATCCTCTTGGACCTCTCCGCGGCGTTCGACACCGTCTGCCACCGCACCCTAGTGAAGCGCCTCAGCAACATCGGAATCCGAGAGAAAGCACTGGAATGGATCATCTCGTTCCTCGCCGGAAGAACCCAGAGAGTCCGCCTCCCCCGTTCAGATCCGAAGCCACCGAAGTCATCTGCGGCGTTCCACAAGGATCTTCACTCAGTCCAACCCTCTTCAACGTCTACATGAGCCCCCTCGCAGCCATCGCACGCCAACACAACCTCAACATCATCTCCTACGCCGACGACACCCAGCTGATCCTCTCCCTCACCAACGACCCCACCACCGCCAGAGCCAACCTACACGACGGGATGAGAGACGTCGCCGACTGGATGAGGAACAGCCGCCTTAAACTGAACTCGGACAAGACGGAAGTCCTCATCCTGGGCTCATCTCCCTCCGCCTGGGACGACTCCTGGTGGCCCCCGGCCCTGGGCACCGCGCCCAAGCCAACGGACCACGCACGCAACCTGGGCTTCATCCTGGACTCCTCCCTGTCGATGACCAGACAAGTCAACGCCGTCTCATCTTCATGCTTCAACACCCTGCGCATGCTCCGCAAGATCTTCAGATGGATCCCCACTGAAACCAGGAAGACCGTCACCCAGGCACTCGTCACCAGCCGACTGGACTATGGGAACACCCTCTACGCCGGAACCACAGCCAAACTTCAAAAAGACTCCAGCGCATCCAGAACGCCTCCGCACGACTCATCCTGGACATCCCCCGACACAGCCACATCACCGGACACCTGAAAGACCTGCACTGGCTCCCCGTCAGCAAGAGAATCACGTTCAGACTCCTCACCCACGCACACAAGGCCCTCCACGACCTGGGCCCAAAGTACCTCAACGACCGCATGACCTTCTACACGCCCACACGCCAGCTACGATCAACCAGCCACGCCCTCGCCACCGTACCACGCATCCGCAGAACCACCGCCGGAGGAAGATCCTTCTCCTACCTGGCAGCCAAGACCTGGAACTCCCTCCCCACTCACCTTCGGCGAACCCAGGACCATCTCTCCTTCAGGAAGCAGCTCAAGACCTGGCTGTTCGAGCAGTAACCTACCCCCTCCCCCAGCGCCTTGAGACCCTCCCGGGTGAGTAGCGCGCTTTATAAATGCCGTGATTGATTGATTGATTGATTGATCCCTCAGCACACAGAACAGCCAGCAGGAATCGATGAAGCCCCCTCAAGGACCCTCTGGCAGAAGGCACAGGAGATCGCCAGGAACCCCCAGCAGCACATAGGCAACAAAGGCCCATGATTCAGAGGATGCAGGCAGGACGATGTGCTTGGCTGGAGAGGGATTACAGTCTCCCAGGGAGGACTGTTCAGGCCTTTAGAGAACCAACAAACCATCACCTGTGTTGCAGAGCCGAGCAATGTCCCTGGGACAACAGTATCAGCAAACGTCAACGTGCCTGCAGATGCAGGGAAGTGACTCCTTCACTTTAAGTGCGATTCCTCAGGCTAGAATGCAGGCTGAGACCTTGGTGAATCGGAGGATGCATGGCCACGGAGTTGCAGATATTTGGGAAAGCACAGGGACGAAGATGTATCAGGATTCTTCCTACCGGGAGCAGTCTTGTTGTGGGTCCTTGCTTGAAGAACAGGATAGTTCCAGTGTCCACCAGCTGAAGAGTCTTTGAACAATCTTCAGCAACAGGCAGTCGGTTCCAGAAGCTGTTGTCGGGACAAACCTAAGGACCCACCCTCAGGGAAGCTCTTAAGTAACCCTAAAAAGAGGAAGGACCTTCTCTGGTGATCCACCTATCAGAGGAGGTGAGGGACGCTACTCAGCTGTCCTAGCCAGTCAGATACACCCAGGGGCCGAGATTCAACATGGCAGAGTCAAGTGGACACCTGGAGGAGCTCTGGGCACCTCCCTAGGGAGGAGCTGGAGGAGTGGTCACTCCCCTGTCCTCTGTGTAGTTTTGTGGCAGAGCAGGAGCAAGGGATCCTGAACTGGACAAAACTGGTTTATGCATGGAGGGCACCAAATGTGTCCTTCAATGCAGTCTGGTGGCACTCGGAATCGCCCTCACCCTACCTAATTCTAAAAGAGAGATGGTCACACCTCTCCTTTGCAGCATATCCTTTGTTCAGCTTCTCCTGCCCGAGTGAAACTCATCAGCAGAGGGGCAGAACACTGCCACGGGTCGGCAGCAGTGCGGGCTGGCAGTCAGACCCTGCAAGGCTACACAGGTAGATATTGGGGTTCCTCTAGGGAGCCCCCCAGTCCATGGTATCATGCAACTAACACTTTAATTGGTGTAGTTGCATGATTCCAACATGTTTGATACTAAGCATGACCAGGTTCGGGGCAGCCATTATGTAGTCAGACATCTCGACTTGGCAGTGTTCACTACAAACCTTATAATTGCTGTCCCACACTTACAAAGCCCAGAAAATGGAGTCCGGGGTGGTTAGTAGGGGCACCACCGCACGTGCAGGGGTACCCACACACTTAGAACCACGCACTCTGCTCTTGGACTGAAGGGCCTGCCCTAGAAGTGACTTATGGGTTTTAAGTGCAGTGACCAGGATATAAGGGAAACCTTATATCTGAAGTGAAGGGTGCATGCACCCTGTCATGCAGACTGCAATGGCAGCTCTGCAATCACAGTTTGCATGGGCTCCTATGGGTGGCACAATACATGCTGCAGCCCATAGGAGACCCCTGGTGTACCAATGCCCTGGGTACCTCGGTACCATATGCTAGGGACTTATAATGGTACCCCAGTATGCCAATTGTGGGGTGTACAAAGTAGTCAACTCAAATTGATTGTTTTAGTTAATTAAAACCATAACAATATGTACGAAACACAGTATATTACTATACATTTGCTAAAATAACTCTAAAAGCATATGTTCGGTATTACAGATAAAATTCTTATAAACTTTCATCGGTTGACAATAATAACGAGATGTTTCTGATTTTAAAGCAAATATTAAAACATTTGTGCGGAATTCAATTTTTTATACAACCATCAAATAGTTTCCATTTTCCAGACATTTTGCAGTGTCCGACGTTATCACCGACATGATTGTGTGTACTGGGGGGCGTGGCTAACCACCAAACATGGCGGCTGCAAAGTAACGGAGCTTCAAGGCAGGGCCCGTTCATCCTGCTATAATCACCGGCGCCGGGGGCCATCTGACCCTGATTTCCCCTGATACAGGTACAGAAGTGCGGCGGCAGTGTACTGTGCCGGCCAAACGAGCGGAGACTATATCTAGGGCCGAGAACTACCGCTCGAAAGTGGAGCCCTGCACTGCGAGGCCTGACCAAGACTGCCACGAGTGCCGGTCCCTGTGGGCTGCTGCGCCACAGACTACAGCACAAAGCAACGAGATATCCTAGTGGACTCACCCCCGCGTGGACCCGAGCGGTAGCCCCTGGTGCTGTCGGTGCGGCGGTGTGAGCCTCTGGTGTGGACCGGCCGCGCCCTGCTGACTTGGCGACGGATACTGAGCGGGGCTGGGCCGTGGCTGCTGGCCGTGGCGGTGGCGCTTTGGAAGAAGACTGAGGCCCCATCGGGGACCTGCCAGAATACTGGGGACCCTGGTTGCTGGACACTGGAGTGGGCCCGTGGGACCGGCGCCTTGGAACGAGGCGGACCCGATTGCCACGAGATTGCGGACTGCGGTGCCTGAGGTGGGGACTGGGAAAGCTGCCGTAACGACACCCTCCCAGGCGGGGAAGAATTTTGAGGCGGACTCGCACTGGGACTCCTTCCGACTCGAGCGGAGACACGACGGCTGAGGGCTGCTGCCCTGGCGGGGCCGTCCAGACCCTGGGTATGCTTCCCTTGAACGGGGCCTGACCGTAGCGGTGCGCAGTGAGTATGGACGAGCGCCCCCTCCCGCTGTAACCAACGGAGATGCCGCGTAGGCACTCCGGCTGCACTGCACGTGCCGCTCCCTGCGTCTCCACTGCGCCCCGGGCATTCGGCAGGGGGTGTGATCGGTGTCCCTCCCCAACACCACTGGGCAGTACATGAATACGAGCGCCACCCCTGTGTGCACTGTGTGGAGCGCCAAGAAGAGAGAATAAGTTCCATGAGAACAAGCGCTAGAGCGCAGCATATGAGACTCAAGGCTGTACCTGCTTGCCACTACGAGCCCAGGAACCTGCGAGGTCAAGTATATCAGTTGTAAGCAGTGCTTTCATTGCTCTACAGGACCCACTAGATAAAGACATGGGGCGCGGCTGAGCATAGATTGGGACCCCTCCCCCCGCTTGTAAGAACGTTTCACAGGGGGCATACACGTTGCCTTGGGGTCATTGGAAACCGGGTCTTGGCGTTCATGCAAGGAACGATCTGACTATAATTGTATCATAGGGCTGACAACCTAAAACACAGTCCCTTGGACTCTAGTTGTGGAAAGAGGCCCCTAGGCCCATCTCCACTCCACGACTGAGTGCGGTGGGTCCGGGTTGTGGACTGAATCCTCAACGTAACCAATAGTCCGGTGCTGCTGCTGGATGACCGACCCCAGTTGAGATCACTACTCCTTCTCTCCAAACAGTTTGGCCAAACAGAGCGCAATATATAATCACGACGCCACGAACAATACAAGCCTTACTGATTCCCAGCTATTGCACTATGGGGGGAACAAAAGGCAAGACATCGGAGATGCCACCTGTTGACCAACAGACCCAGGGGAAATCAGACATAACTTTGCAATCATCCTCGATCAGTTGTGTCCCACCCACTAACGAGGAGACCCCTCGGGACAAACTGGACTTAATCTTACAGGAGATACGGGACTCACGTAAATCTATTTAACAACAAATAGGTGTACACTGGGTTTACCCTTCTGAAGGCTGATCATGAGAAGTTATCTGCTATAGTCAAAAACAATAAACAGTCTCTGACGGAACTTCTACCGAAGCACAAAGAACATTCCGAGCATATTACCCAAATACAAAGACAGTTGGCTGACCTACAGGACAGGGCAGAGGACGCTGAGGGTAGGGCTCGCCGCAACAATATCCGTGTGCTGGGTTTGCCGCAACGCTCGGGGCCCAAATGCAACACAATTCATGGAGCAGTGGCTGCAAGAACAGATAGCACCGGAAGGATTGTCGCCTCTCTTCTGTGTGGAACGAGCGCACCGGATGCCGCCGGGTCGTCCGACAGCTGGAGCACAGCCGAGAACAATGATCGCCCGTATTCTAAACTACATGGATCGCGATCTCCTCCTCCAGAGGGCCAGGGAAAGAGCACCGATCCAATACGAAAACCACCGGATTTCCCTATACCCCGATTAGACAGTTCTGGTTCAAAAGTAGCGTGCTTCTTATCTCCCCTTGAAAAAGAAACTTCAAGCACTAAACCTTAAATAAGCTCTACTGTTCCCTGCTCGTCTGAAAATCCTGCATGAGCAGAAGACTTATTTTTTTGACAGCCCGGAGGCTGCAAATGACTGGCTGGAGATAACCCTCTCCCCCCAAGCTCCGGCCAATATAGACCAGAAGACACGACAGGCTCAACAACGGCCATTGGGACAGAGAACATGACGGACCAGATCTTCCCTCAGAATCGCAGCGAAGAACCCGTCCCCGGAGCATGCTCTGCTGGGTCAGGAGTCGGCGCTGGCTGCGGCGGCCGCCATGCGTGACACCAATCCGCCATCCTCTTCTGAACACTCAGATGATAATATGATACATTCTGACTCTGACAGTAACGATCCGTTGTTTCCATCGATCACCCCGCAAATAGTGCAGACACTGTTTGGCTGAGAGGGTACGGCCTAAGAAGTTGATTCATACCACATCCTGACAAGAGTCCACGATGGAGTGAAATAAGATTTTGTCAATGTGCCTAGTAATGTTTTCCTCCCCCTAGGTGCCCCATATTCTCTTACATGTGACAAGGGCCCTGATAAATGTGGAGCTCCGCCCAGAACAAAGGTTCTATGCTCTGTCCAGGAACCACCCCCCCCCCCCTGCAGTTTCTGCATTAATTAGCCGATTGGATGTTCAGATTGTTTTGCTTAATGTTTGGACCAGCAAAGTTTTAATGCTAGTCCTAGTATTGGGATTTTTAGTTGCTTTGTACTTTTTGGGGAAATGGCTCACTCCAAGTTTTGAAACACATAATCTATGTTGTGCATACCGGGGCTGCTACAGTACCTATGATCAGATGCATATATGGCGGGGTTGGGCAAATATAAAGTGTTAACATGGAATGTTAGGGGGATGCGCTCCGTGCACAAACGACATCGGATCCATGCCCAATTAAACAGAAGGAAAATACAGGTAGCCTTCCTCCAGGAAACCCACCTAACTGACTCCGAGGTAATCAAACTACGTAAGAAATGGAGAGGCCAGATATTCACTACATCATACTCTGCATTTGCGAGAGGAGCACTCATATGGGTCAGGCACGGGGTACCGTTCGTGAAAATAGAACAGCGAACGGATGCACAGGGGAGATACACGGTGCTCCATGGGACGCTTGACGGGATACACATAGTAATAGGAAGTGTATATGCTCCGAATTATGAACAGGATAAATTCCTCGCTAACCTGAACACAATACTAGCGGACTGGGCGGATATCCCGTGGGTACTGGGAGGGAACTATAACTCCACTCTTGACATACACCTAGACCGCTCCCACCCGCTGGTTCGAGGAGCTGTTTCCATTAAAAATGCAGAGTTCCTGAGGGCTTGGTCAGAGGGGTGGGCGATCAGAGATGTGTGGCGTCTCTAAAACCCTACCAATTTCGAATATTCTTTCTATTCTCCAACTCACCAACTGCACACTAGACTGGACAGAATATTCTGTTCTTCATCTATCACACCTCAAATATCCCAAACTACGTACTTAGGTAAAACCTTATCTGACCACAATCCACTTGAAATCCTACTAGAATGGGGGAAAATACCCTCCCCGGTCTCGACCTGGAGGTTATGGCCACAGATGTTGGAAGACACAGTCTTCCGAGATAAATTAGACACGACGATCACTAATTACTTTAATGAAAATGCGAACTCTGCCTCATCTCGTTTAATAGAATGGGATGCATTTAAGACTGTATTATGAGGTGCATCCATAGGAGCGACAGTAGGTGCCTGACAAGAAATTAACAAGAGTCTTACGGCACTCGAAGATTCCCTACAAGAGTTGGAGCGGCAAGCTAATACTGACCCCTCCAATCAAAAACACCTACAGGAGGGGAGAATTCGACATGCCGAACTCCTCGAGGATTTACGCCTCATAGACTACCGAGCTTACACCCAACATACACACGCTGAAGCAGATAAATCGGGCACCCTATTGGCCCGTCTATTACGAGATGCGCCCCCCCCCCCCTATATCGATACCGGAAGTGGCATTACAGGATGGCACCATAGTGTAAACACAGACAGAAATCAATATTGCATTTAGTGACTATTATGAGAAGTTATGCACCGCCCCAGTTCATGCACTGCCGGAGCAGATAGACACATTCTTAGAAGGATTGACATACCCTAAATTAACTGAAAATGCCCAGGAGGACTTGGATGCCCCAATTACAAGAGCCGAAATCAAGGCGGCCATCAAGGAACTCCCCCGCAATAAGACCCCCGGCCTAGACGGTCTACCAGTGGAATTTTATTCTACCTTTGCTGACAATCTAACCCCGCAACATGCCTGTCTATACAATGGGGCACAGGAGGCTCAGTCCCTCCCACTAACTACCATGCAGGCCCTAGTCATATCCCTACCCAAGCCAAATAGAGACCCGCAAGACATGTCAGGATATCGCCCCCTTTCTTTATCATCCACCGAATATAAGATGCTTGTTAAGATTCTGGCCCGCCTGCTCCTCCCATACCGTCCCAAACTCATACACACGGATCAGAGTGGTTTTATACCGGGTCGCAATACCTCCCTGAATATAAGGCGCCTACACTATGTTATGGAAGCCGCCGCCAAGATCTCCTGTGACACTGGCTGTATCTCTCTTGACCTCCAACAGGCGTTCGATACGCTAAATTGGGAATATATGTTTGCACTGATGGACAGATTCGGCATACCTCCTGGTTATATGAAGTTGGTCAAACTGCTATATACTGCACCCACTGCCCGGGTCCGTACTGGATCCCACATATCTCGCCCCTACCCGGTGGCAAGGGGAACAAGACAGGGCTGTCCTCTGTCACCGATATTGTTTGTATTAGAATTAGAACCTCTACTCAAACTCCGGAGAGATGCTGCGGACAAGGGTATTTTACTAGGAGCGACAACACATATAGTGTCGGCATACGCTGACGACCTTATATTGTACATTAAAGACTTAACCGTAGATCTAGAGCCTATTCCTACTATATTCCAGCAATTTCAATGCGTCTCGGATCTAGCAATTAACGCTGCGAAATCACACGCATTCTTCATGCAATATAGGGAAGATACAGAACCCATCCATTTCGGCTCAATTGATTTGTCGGTTGCACCACAAACCTTCAAATACTTGGGTATTCAAATATATAGAACACCTCAGGACCTCCTAGAAGGGAACCTCATGAAAGCAATTAGATCACAACGTGCCCAGATATCCTTCTGGACATCACTACCTCGCTCGGTCATGGGGAGAATAGCCATCTCCAAGATGGTGTTACTCCCAAGACTATTGTATCACTTTACTAACATACCGATTCTGATACCGGCCAGTGTCTTTCGTTCGCTAGATACTCTCCTTATGGAGCTGATATGGGGTAAGGGACGCCGGAGGGTGAGCCTCGTAAAATTACAACTGAAACCAGAAGCGGGGGACTGGGAGCCCCCGACTTCCGAGCGTACTGCATGGCTAGCCAACTACAATGGCTGTCATACTGGCTGGCAGGCCGCAACTTAAACGAAATCGGATATACAACACAAAAATTAGAACTGGGAGTTCTGCACACACTGCTCTTACCCGACTCTAAAATACCACCTGAAACTCCCTCGTTGCTCAAAACAGCCATCTTATATTGGAAACGTACATTGAAATACACCAAACGAACTATCCCATACTCGCCTAACATTCCATTACTTGGTATACCTACTACAGTGGGACTAATTACGAAACGAAGGATTGTACAATGGATACAAGAGGGGGTGACAACGGTGGGAGCCTTGTTCATAGATCTCACACTAGCCGACCACGATAACTTCATCCATACTCAGGGAGTTCCCCACACATTATTCATGAGACACGCTACCATTGCTCATTATGTAAAGAAACACTGGTCCCTGAACGGGACAAACCCCCCACACATGGCCTGGTGCAAGCAATCTATCTGATGGGTGAGGGACGACACCTAACCCGCTGGTTATATAGAGGCGTTAGAATGCATGCCGGGGCCTCCTTGGTGCCCTTACGGGAAAAATGGGCGAGAGACCTCAGTAAAGAAATGACGGATAAAGAATGGGCGTATGCACTAGAGTTCCCCAAAAAGGTGTCCCGAAATGCCAAATTTAAATATATCCAATACATGATTCTACATAGGGCATACCTTACCCCACACCGCCTCAACTGTATATACCCAGATGCACAAGTCAGTTGTCCTAGATGTAAGTTGGTGGATGCTGATATTCTACACATGTTATGGAACTGCCCACGGTTGAGGGGATTCTGGTCAATGGTAGGGGATGTAATTCAGGATACGACAGGCACCTCCGTCTGGGACACGGCAGATAGCTGTATACTAGGTCTACACCCTCGCCCGAAAAAACAGAGAACACAGTATAAATTCGCAGATATGGCTATCCTCATAGCGAAACGAGCTATTGCGATGAGGTGGAAGTCGGCTGTTTCCCCCCCCATTACATACATGGCACACAGAGATGGTCAGATGGGGAGGGGCGGAAAGCGCTATCATTAGAAGAGAGGAATTACGTGGGGTGCGCAAAACTCCCATTTCTATGGATTGGGACCAGATGTTGGAAACACTGAAGGCTAAAGATCTGACAGACCCTTCAGGGCCCTAGCGAGTGTTGTCCCATCTTCCATGAGTCACTAAGTTCATGCAGTGTAGTGCGGTCCCCCTCTACAACACTCCCCATTAAGGAATCAAGCACTAAAAGTATTTAAGACGTGATGACCCACACGACTATACACAACGGAACCCTATGTTGATAAGTACAGGAGTGAGCCGATCGGTGTGAGATGGGGTGGGATAATGGGGCGTTAGGGAAGTTTAGTATTTTCCAGGTTCAACTATCTTATTACAGAGTCCTCAAGAAGGTGTAGAGACACAAAATTGATAAAAATGGTCGTAATTGAACATATATAACCTGTTTGACTATAGCAAGTATAATGGAAATGTTATATGCCACTGCATGTAGGATTGGAAGACCAACCGTGTAATATGTTGACGACTCCTGTAACCTATTATAATGCCATGCTTGATTGTAAAAATTACATGGAAAAAACCAATAAAATTATGTTTAAAAAAAATGATTGCGTGTACTGTATCATACTTCTGTCAGCAGGTGAGGGGAATTTACAGTTTAGCTGAGGATCCCCGGGATTAAAACAAGCTATTACAGCTTCCCTGCAGGTGTGCATGTTTCTGTTATTAAAACAGCGCAGTAGGTATCGTCGTCTGATTGCTTGCAGACCTGGGCAGGTACAGATCAGATGTATTAGATCTTTTCTCTTATTATTACAGTGCTTGCATGCTGTACGTCTGTTATATTTCTATGTTGACAAGGCTGCTAATGATGGTATGTTTCCCATGCTTAGGGAAAGAAATCTGCGATTTATATGTGCTGAAAAAGGGATGGTCATGTACGAGGCCGCAGAGAAGTCGGTGTAGTGTTTTATTACCACCCATGCGTGTGAACGGGTACTACACTTGTTTTTGTCTGACAGCGTGGAGATCATTTTTGTGGTTTTGTTTGTTACCCTTTTAAAGGTGTCATAGGAAACGCCTAATATCCATAGCTCCGTCAGATCTAATTGTTTGATGGAGGCTTGTAGGTATTTGGTGTTCTGATAACTGGCTATGTTGAAGTGCTGACCAAAAGGCTTGGTTTAAACAATTGGTTGAACGGCTGATTTTGTACCAATTTTATACTGCTGTCACTCTTCTAGATAGATCTTGCTTAACAAAGCCAAACTGGAGGCAGATTTGTGCAGGAGAGGAACTCCGCTGTAAATTGAATGCTCATCTAAATGCACTTATCTGTATCCTGTCCAGCATTTCGGCATCTCGGCCTTTCATCGCCATGCTTGCATAAGTGATTGTTGGTATTAGTTTAGAGGCCATTACTGTTAAGAGCGCTGAAAAGACGGGCCGTTCACTTTCCTTGCCAAGGAGATAAAAGCATGAATTAGAGCTGTCCCGTTCTGATTATGTACTGTTTTTGCAGTGTAAAACTTCCTCTCGAGTCTAAGTGTAGGCCTAGGTATTTATATTGCACTAATGCTTAGACGTGCGATTCATTCAAAAAGAATCTGGGGGCGCGGCTCAGGGGAGTGTTGAGTGACATAGTTTTTGTTCTTGCTAGATTTATCTCCAGCTCGTTGTTTCTTGCGTAGCTGGCGAGTGTGTTCAATGATTTCTGTAATCCCACTCTGGTTTGACTAAATAAGAAGATATCATCGGCGTATGATAAGTAGGTGAGTCGAACCGGGCCCAGACAGGGGGCGGGGGGGGTTAGGAATTGATCTGATCTAGCACTGATCTGACATGAAGAGATTGAAAAGGTGCTGGGCCAAAACGCACCCTTGCTTCAGACCTTGATGAGTGGGTATCTTTCTAGATAAAGTTGAACCATCCCCTAGTTTTACTTGCACCCACGTGTTTGTATACAGTAAACAGATTGTGCGGAGAAGTGCATCTGGTAGTCCCCATCTTTTCAATTTGAGCCACAGTAGCTGGCGGTTGATGCGATCAAAGGCGCCCTTAAAATCAATAAAGGCCAAATGTTGTTTGTGTTTAAATTGCTTGCTTTGATCTCAAATCATAACAGCTGATAAAATGTTTTTTATTGTACCTACTCACTTCTTGAAACCTGTCTGATTCAGTGCAATGACGTTGTTTTTGTCGGACCAGATGATTAAGACTTCAACTCCAGGAATACGTAATGCTTAGCCTCTGAGACAAGGAGGGCAATTGCTGGGTTTGCTTTGTCTCCTGCTTTATAAATAGGACTTATTATTGAGCCGCACCAATTTTCTAGGATTGCTCCGCTTAACTGTATTTTGCTGAATAACAGGGCCAAGGTGCTAGACCAAAATTCTATGTCTTCCTTGAAGATTGCCTGTGGAAGGCTGTTTGGGCTGGGGGCCCTGTCGCGATGTCCCTTTGCTGGAATTTTCCTAACTTGCACCGAGGAATATGAATTTTCATCTTTGCTTGAGTCAGAGGAATTAAATACAAGTGAGGTTTCATGTGGCCCATTGCTAAACTGCTGTTGGGTTGTGAAGAAAGTGGTGGTGATGTAAGAGATCCATGTTGATTCTGAAATATTGGAGTTGTTAAAAGGTCTTGTCGTTATAAAAAGACAGTTTATTTCCCAGAAATTTCTGGGATTGCGATGCTTTGCTGCGTGTATGGTTTTCAACCAGAATTCGTCCCTGGCTGCCCTTTGATCTTTCCATAGTTGTTTTTTGTATGTTTTCTTAAGCTTCTTTAAATTTCCTGCGAGCTGATGGTCAAATGGACGAGCTTTGAGATTTCTAGCTGATTTCTTTTGCACTCTTTTCTGCTGTTTTCATTGCTTGGATAAGTTGGCTCTTGCTATTCCCTTGCTCTGATGCCTGCTAGATTTTGCGCTGGTGTTTTTTCAGAATTGCATTAGGAACATTTCTTGAAAAGCTAGGCATGCAGTCATGCAGTGTCCCATGGACCCGATACATTCGATCATGAACTACTTGCTGTTCATCGCGAGGTCCGCTATATTTTCTGTCGTCCGGCATATTCATTTTAGGTTTATAGTCAAGATCGATCCCACTTCTGGATGGACTGGTTCTTGCATACTCAGAACTGTTTCCAGCAGCAAGATCTGACATGAGTGGTCACAGCGTGTGCTATAGTTGATTGAATAATGTTTGATTAATGGGATTAGAGGGAGTGAAACTATTGTGTAATCAATTAACGATTGTGAAGTGGGACCATGATATGAGTAGCTTTGGGATACGTCTCCTGGAAATCTCCCATTAACTAGCCACATGCTGAGGAACTCTAGCACTCTGGTGAATTTTTCGCCTGTTTGGTCATGCCTCTTGTGTGTTGGTGCAACCGGGAACGGGAAATTATATCCCATGTGGGGGTAGTTTGTTTGTAACTTGAACTTAGGGATAGCATCTTCTTTGTCAAGAATTTATTTTTTGCCATACTGGGATGTATGTACATATTTATCAGTAGGATTGGGGGTCTGTTTGCCTGCGACCAATTACTTATTTTTAGGATTTGTAAGTCTGTGTCTGCCTGCAGTAACTCTTCAGTGTTGATGTTTAAATGGATTGATATGTAAACTGCAAGGCCTCCTTTGCGTCTCCCCATATTCTTTGGTTTGGTGGCTGGAATGACAGGAAACCCTCTATAGGTAAGGTTGACTGTGGGCAGGTTTCTTGTAGAGCAATTATGTCCATGTTTAGCCAGGATTTGGGGGGTAGACCATCTTGTAGCAACTGTTTCGCTCCCGCTATGTTCCATGACAGAATTTTCATAACTTCTTGATTTACTGTCTTGGTCTGTCATACGGATGGTTGTGCATTTAAGACCAGTCCCATCTGGGTGCTGTTTTGGTGATTGCAGGTGCGTTTGAGAAGTTATTCTCTGTGGGGAGCGGTGATGAACTTCTGACACCTTTCAGTATTGATTTAGCTGCCTTAGTTGATGATGGTGGTAAAGCTGGCGAGTGACTTTTCTGTAGAAGTGGGTAGGGATATTTGAGAGGTTAAAGCCTTTTTAGAAGATTCCCCAGTTTTCAAATGTCGTGGTGAACGAATATATTAGATCTACAATTTAGTTTGATCTCCAGGTAGTTACTGTAATTTCTGTTTGGTTATGGGCGTCTGATGTATTGAATTCTACTGCCAGGAGATCTGTAGATTTGACACCTCTTAGCTGCAGGATTTCCCCAAATAGCTTTAGAATGTTCCCTCAGTTGAGGGTGTCCTCTTTGCCTCTGGATGTACAAAATATTTACCAGTAAATTTAGAGGAGAGAGCACAGTCACTGGGGTCCTGGTTAGCAGGCTCCCAGTGAACTATAGTCAAAACACACTGACATCAGGCAAAAAGTGTGAGTATCTATGCCAGAAAGATCCTACTTTACTACACCAGGGTCTCCACATCAACTACCTCGAGCTTTAAGCTGTTCATGTAGCATTGAAAGCATTTCTAACTCACTTGGCAGGCAAGGTTGTCTTGGTCCGGACAGATAACATGACAACCATGTACTATTTACAAAAACGTGGGGGTACACACTCTCTGCAGTTATCACACCCTCTCAGTTGATTTGGCATTGGGCGATACGTCTAAATATTCATCTGTTAGCGGAATACCTCCCAGGCATGGACAACCACTTTGCCGACCTCCTTATCAGGATGTGGCAACAAGTCCATGAGTGGGAACTCCACCCACAAGTCTTTCTCCCATACTTTCATAAGTGGGGGTTTCCACAGATGGACCTGTTCGCAACTGCAGACAACTCAAAATGCCCACAGTTCACCTCCAGGTTCCCACACCAACTATCCTAGGCCAATGCTGTATAGATGAATTGGTCAGGGATATTTGCCTACACTTTTCCACCTCTCCCTCTTCTTCATTTCTGATTTGAATGCACAGACAATTGTCTCTCACTCTCATTCTAGTTGCTCCCACTTGGGCTTGCCAACCATAGTTTGCTACACTGCTCGAACTCTCTGTAGTTCCGCATGAGAAGCTTTCCCTCAACCTGGAGCTTCTCACTCAGAACCATGGAAAAATCAGGCACCCAAATCTAAAGGAGCTCAACAATGCAATTTGACTCCTGAGGTCATAGAATTTGGTTACCTTAAACTTCCTACTGATTGTATGACCATTCTTAAAGAAGTTCGTAGGCCTACAACTAGAGCATGTTATGCAGCAAAAGTGGAAAAGATTTGTTGTTTATTGCCATAGTAACCAAATGAATCCTTTTCATGCAACTATACAAAACATTGTTTCCTACCTTCTTAATTTACAGACCTCTGGTCTCGCTTACACTTCCATACGTCTACATTTTGCTGTGATTGCTGCCTATCATCAAAACAGGCAACATCTATACTTGTTCAAGGTACTAGTTATTAAGGCCTTCATGGAAGGCTTAAAAGAGTAATTCCACCTCGAATTCCACCTGCACGTGCATGGAATCTCAACATTGTATTTACCAGACTAATCGGTCCACCATTTGAACCAATGCATAACTGTTCCCTACAATTTTTTTCTTGGAAAGTTGCCTTTTTAGTGGGCATTACCTCACTCACGCGTGTCAGTAAGCTCCAGGCATTAACCTGGGAAGAACCTTTCTTCCAACTACACAGGGATAGGGTGGTTCTTCGAACCAACCCAAAATTCCTTCCAAAAGTGGGTTCATCTTTCCACCTCAATCAGTCAGTTGAGTTGCCCGTCTTCTTTCCACAACCGGATTGAGTTGCAGAAAAAGCCCTTCATACCCTAGATGTTAAAAGTGTTCTAAATGTATTATATTGACAGAACTAAAGAGTTCCGTAAAACTGAACAACTCTTTGTTGCTTTTTCACCCCCTCACACAGGAAAGTCAATATCTAAAACGGGCATTGTAGTTGGATAATTAAATGCATTCAAACATGTTATGCAGAAGCTAACAGGACTTTGCCTACACCCCCTAGGTCTCACTCCACTCGTAAAATAGGGGCTTCCATGGCTTTCCTCAGTAATATCCCAATAACTGTCATTTGTAAAGGCAGCTAAGTGGTCTAAACCACATTCTTGCACCAAACATTATTGTGTGGATGTTTTAGCATGCCAACAAGCCAATGTAGGGCATGCTGTGCTGCATACTCTCTTTCAAACCACTGCAACACCCACAGGCTAGTCACTGCTTTTCGGGAGGGACTGCTTTACAGTCCATGCAAAGCATGTTTATCTACAGCCACACATGCCTCGAATGGAATATGTTACTTACCCTGTAAGCATCTGTTTGTGACATGTAGTGCTGAAGATTCACATGCGCCCACCCTCTTCCCCGGACACCTGTGTCTGTTGCAGTTCCTTTACACTATTTCATTTGCATTGACATCTCTTTACTGATACTTACTCTTACTCCATTCTCATCTACCTGCGGGAAAACAATCTAACAATGGAGTCGATGCCCATGCGCATTATCACCAAGAGGAGAAGTCACTTTGTCTCGTGGCTCGAAAGACTTCTTTGAAGAAAAACAACTTGCACACATCCGGATCCATCATTAGATGGCGGAAGTATGCAGAGCATGTGAATCTACAGCACTACATGCCACAAACGAATGCTTACAGGGTAAGTAGCATATTCCTTAATGCTCACCCTTACTGAGGGCTTGGTTAATTTGCAATGTCTGTCTGATGTTTTAATGAGTTGATATTGCTATTGTGTGTACAGCTGTTTTATGTATTGCAGGTGGGTTACGCTGCAGCAGCTTTGGTACTTGAAATCAACCAAAAGTGCTCAAATGAGAGGCTTTGTGACAATACCACTTGAATAATTTGTCAGTGGGCTCAGGTGAAAGCGAAGGTGCCTCTGTGTTTACTGAAATGGTTGCATGTCTGAGCAGCTGGGGAGCTTGACAATGATGACTCCACCTTGCGTGGGCGCTGTGGTCTCCTGGACTTTGGTCATCTGATGCAGGGTAACCTCTTTTGAAGCTGGTGAAATCCTGCATCAGACGGCATTTAGTCTTGATGCGTGTTGGTTAAATAGGCTAGTCATTTCACCACTGACTGCCTTCAGATGGCCCATTAGTTAACCCATTACCTTCTTTAATAAACCTGTGACATGAGGTGTGGCGCAGCGGCCAGAGCGGCTGACTCTGGAGCGCGGGGGTCACGGTTTGGTACCCAGCGCCGGTGGCAGCTCAGCATCGTGTGACTCTGGGCAATAGCTTACTTAATCTCCCGACGGCCCCCAGCGCCTTGAAACCTTAAGGGGTGATATGTTCGCGCTTTAAAAGTATGGATTTATTGCCCCTTATTATTTTTGGTCTTCATTTGCTATGGCACTTGTTTTATGCATTTGTGTGGTGAATCTTGGTTGCTTGTTACTCTGTGGGACATCAGAGCTATGGCCTCGTCCTTAAAATTTTATTTCTGGGACTTTTGATTGGGAAAAACACTGAACATTAACTAGATTAACACATTCTGTAAGTATGTACAACACATTCAAATGCTGTTTAATGAGCATAATAGTTACACTTTAGTAAACCTGGTTAGGTTGTGTCCAAAAGCAACTGTCCAACTGCAAAGTCCCTAATGCAGCATTGACCAGGACTGGAAACATGTGAACATCAAGAAGCCCCTAGCAAACACTCCTGGTTATGAGGCCACACAGTGTGCAATAGAAACCACCCTGGGCTAGGACCACTATATATGAGAAAACGCTTATGAAAAAAACGCATTATATTTTGTATGATTCAAACAAAGATAGAAAGGTCTCCTAATGTCCAAATTGTGAATTGTCTTTTGAGTCTGGAGGATGGGGGAACCTCAACTGGTTAATTTATAAAACCAAATGTATTATTTATATTATTCTACATCAGTGTCACACGTTCTAACCTTAAAATATTTTTATAATTTAGCAGCCCAAAGATATCCCAAATTATTTTTGTTTGCTGATGAGTGCACTACACTTATCCCGCTGCCTTATTGAAATATTCCTCATTTTCGATACTTGAGGATTCTAATATATTCAGTTGGATTAAAATGTTTATTCATAGTTTGCCAAAATGTCTCCCAAGGCTTGATTTCCATCCCCATTTAACAATTTTGAAACACTTCCCTTACATGCAGGATAGAATAATGGCACATCCCTCTCGTTGCTGCTTTGCAGTGGCAAACCCTTTCCTATTTGCCAGTCTCCAGGGTTCACTAGCCAGCATAGCTGTAAGTTAGTATAAAGGTTATCAGGCTGTCTGATCATCTCATGGTAGTGACCCTTCTTATAATGCAAATGGAATAATTTGATTATAGCAAAAAGTTATACGTAGTCCTATTCCTAAAGTTAATAATAAAGAATTCATGCCTAAAGTATGCATTAAGTGCGCATGGGCAAATTATAGGTTTAATTATATTGTGACATGCTTTTTGAGTTAGGAAGTTAGAGTCTATTCCCACAACCTTTTAAGGTCGAGCCTAGCGTTGCAGCGAATGCGCTGCTCGCTTTGCGAGGCATGCTGTGTTAGGGTATGTTTTAGAAGTGGTGTGGAAGCCCTGCCCATATTTTCCATTGGCTGGCGTCATCGTCCATGGTAAATGCTGGCTTCCGATTGATAATGAGGCTTCTTAGTCCCTCCTTGTTACCTCCCTGTCTCCTTTTGGGACCGCCCATCAGGACTGGATCTTTTACTTGCGGCGTTACACTGTCTCCTTCATTAGTCAGTAAGCACTATATTTTTTTCACAATGGCGACAGCTTGTCTGGTATTTGTATTTGGGGTTTTAGCGCGCGGTTGTAGAGCCTGAGAACCAGGTCAGCAGAGCCGTTGTAGAGCCAGAGAACCAGGTCAGCAGAGCTGCTCTAGAGCCAAAGAACCAGGTCAGCAGAGCCGTTTTATAGCCAGAGAACCAGGTCAGCAGAGCTGCTCTAGAGCCAGAGAACCAGGTCAGCAGAGCAGCTGTAGAGCCAGAGAACTAGGTCAGCAGAGCTGCTCTAGAGCCAGAGAACTAGGTCAGCAGAGCTGCTGTAGAGCCAGAGAACCAGGTCAGCAGAACCGTTGTAGAGCCAGAGAACCAGGTCAGCAGAGCTGCTCTAGAGCCAGAGAAGAAGGTTAGCAGAGCCGCTCTAGAGATGGAGAACCAGGTCAGCAGAGCTGCTGTAGAGCCAGAGAACCAGGTCAGCAGAGCTGATGTAGAGCCAGAGAACCAGGTCAGCAGAGCCGCTCTAGAGCCAGAGAACCAGGTCAGCAGAGCCGCTCTAGAGCCAGAGAACCAGGTCAGCAGAGCCGCTCTAGAGCCAGAGAACAAGGTTAGCAGAGCCGCTGTAGAGCCAGAGAACCAGCTCAGCAGAGCCGTTGTAGAGCCAGAGAACCAGGTCAGCCGAGCCGCTCTAGAGCCAGAGAACCAGCTCAGCAGAGCCAGAGAACCAGGTCAGCAGAGCTGCTGTAGAGCCAGAGAACCAGGTCAGCAGAGCTGCTGTAGCCAGAGAAACAGGTCGCCAGAGCCGCTGTAGAGCCAGAAAACCAGGTCAGCAGAGCCGTTCTAGAGCTAGAGAACCAGGTCAGCAGAGCCGCTCTAGAGCCAGAGAACCAGGTCAGCAGAGCCGCTCTAGAGCCAGAGAACCAGGTCAGCAGAGCCGCTCTAGAGCCAGAGAACAAGGTCAGCAGAGCCGCTGTAGAGCCAGAGAACCAGCTCAGCAGAGCTGTTGTAGAGCCAGAGAACCAGGTCAGCAAAGCCGCTCTAGAGCCAGAGAACCAGCTCAGCAGAGCCGTTGCAGAGCCAGAGAACCAGGTCAGCAGAGCTACTGTAGAGCCAGAGAACCAGGTCAGCAGAGCTGCTGTAGCCAGAGAAACAGGTCACCAGAGCTGCTCTCGAGCCAGAGAACCAGGTCAGCAGAGCTGCTGTAGAGCCAGAGAACCAGGTCAGCAGAGCTGCTCTAGAGCCAGAGAACCAGGTCAGCAGAGCCGCTCTAGAGCCAGAGACCCAGGTCAGCAGAGCCGCTCTAGAGCCAGAGAACAAGGTCAGCAGAGCCGCTGTAGAGCCAGAGAACCAGCTCAGCAGAGCCGTTGTAGAGCCAGAGAACCAGGTCAGCAGAGCCGCTCTAGAGCCAGAGAACCAGCTCAGCAGAGCCGTTGCAGAGCCAGAGAACCAGGTCAGCAGAGCTGCTGTAGAGCCAGAGAACCAGGTCAGCAGAGCTGCTGTAGCCAGAGAAACAGGTCACCAGAGCTGCTCTCGAGCCAGAGAACCAGGTCAGCAGAGCTGCTGTAGAGCCAGAGAACCAGGTCAGCAGAGCTGCTGTAGAGCCAGAGAACCAGGTCAGCAGAGCCGTTGTAGTCAGCAGAGCTGCTGTAGAGCCAGAGAACCAGGTCAGCAGAGCTGCTGTAGAGCCATAGAACCAGGCCAGCAGAGCCATTGTAGTCAGCAGAGCTGCTGTAGAGCCATAGAACCAGGTCAGCAGAGCCGCTCTAGAGCCAGAGAACCAGGTCAGCAGAGCTGCTCTAGAGCCAGAGAACCAGGTCAGCAGGGCTGCTCTAGAGCCAGAGAACCAGGTCAGCAGGGCTGCTCTAGAGCCAGAGAACCAGGTCAGCAGAGCTGCTGTAGAGCCAGAGAACCAGGTCAGCAGAGCCGTTGTAGTCAGCAGAGCTGCTGTAGAGCCAGAGAACCAGGTCAGCAGAGCTGCTGTAGCCAGAGAAAAAGGTCACCAGAGCTGCTCTCGAGCCAGAGAACCAGGTCAGCAGAGCTGCTGTAGAGCCAGAGAACCAGGTCAGCAGAGCTGCTCTAGAGCCAGAGAACCAGGTCAGCAGAGCCGCTCAAGAGCCAGAGACCCAGGTCAGCAGAGCCGCTCTAGAGCCAGAGAACCAGGTCAGCAGAGCCGCTCTAGAGCCAGAGAACAAGGTCAGCAGAGCCGCTGTAGAGCCAGAGAACCAGCTCAGCAGAGCCGTTGTAGAGCCAGAGAACCAGGTCAGCAGAGCCGCTCTAGAGCCAGAGAACCAGCTCAGCAGAGCCGTTGCAGAGCCAGAGAACCAGGTCAGCAGAGCTGCTGTAGAGCCAGAGAACCAGGTCAGCAGAGCTGCTGTAGCCAGAGAAACAGGTCACCAGAGCTGCTCTCGAGCCAGAGAACCAGGTCAGCAGAGCTGCTGTAGAGCCAGAGAACCAGGTCAGCAGAGCTGCTGTAGAGCCAGAGAACCAGGTCAGCAGAGCCGTTGTAGTCAGCAGAGCTGCTGTAGAGCCAGAGAACCAGGTCAGCAGAGCTGCTGTAGAGCCATAGAACCAGGCCAGCAGAGCCATTGTAGTCAGCAGAGCTGCTGTAGAGCCATAGAACCAGGTCAGCAGAGCCGCTCTAGAGCCAGAGAACCAGGTCAGCAGAGCTGCTCTAGAGCCAGAGAACCAGGTCAGCAGGGCTGCCCTAGAGCCAGAGAACCAGGTCAGCAGGGCTGCTCTAGAGCCAGAGAACCAGGTCAGCAGAGCTGCTGTAGAGCCAGAGAACCAGGTCAGCAGAGCCGTTGTAGTCAGCAGAGCTGCTGTAGAGCCAGAGAACCAGGTCAGCAGAGCTGCTGTAGCCAGAGAAACATGTCACCAGAACTGCTCTCGAGCCAGCGAACCAGGTCAGCAGAGCTGCTGTAGAGCCAGAGAACCAGGTCAGCAGAGCTGCTGTAGAGCCAGAGAACCAGGTCAGCAGAGCCGTTGTAGTCAGCAGAGCTGCTGTAGAGCCAGAGAACCAGGTCAGCAGAGCTGCTCTAGAGCCATAGAACCAGGCCAGCAGAGCCATTGTAGTCAGCAGAGCTGCTGTAGAGCCATAGAACCAGGTCAGCAGAGCCGCTCTAGAGCCAGAGAACCAGGTCAGCAGAGCTGCTCTAGAGCCAGAGAACCAGGTCAGCAGGGCTGCTCTAGAGCCAGAGAACCAGGTCAGCAGGGCTGCTCTAGAGCCAGAGAACCAGGTCAGCCGAGCTGCTGTAGAGCCAGAGAACCAGGTCAGCAGAACCGTTACAGAGCCAGAGAACCAGGTCAGCAGAGCTGCTCTAGAGCCAGAGAACCAGGTCAGCAGAGCCGTTGTAGTCAGCAGAGCTGCTGTAGAGCCAGAGAACCAGGTCAGCAGAGCTGCTTTAGAGCCACAGAACCAGGCCAGCAGAGCCATTGTAGCCAGCAGAGCTGATGTAGAGCCATAGAACCAGGTCAGCAGAGCCTCTCTAGAGCCAGAGAACCATGCCAGCAGAGCTGCTCTAGAGCCAGAGAACCAGGTCAGCAGAGCTGCTCTAGAGCCAGAGAACCAGGTCAGCAGAGCTGCTGTAGAGCCAGAGAACCAGGCCATCAGAGCTGCTGTAGAGCCAGAGAACCAGGTCAGCAGAGCTGCTGTAGAGCCAGACAACCAGGTCAGCAGAGCCACTCTAGAGACAGAGAACCAGGTCAGCAGAGCAGCTCTAGAGCCAGAGAACCAGGTCAGCAGAGCTGCTGAAGAGCCTGAGAACCAGGTCAGCAGAGCTGTTGTAGAGCCAGAGAACCAGGTCACCAGAGCCGCTGAAGAGCCAGAGACCCAGATCAGCAGAGCCGTTCTAGAGCCAGAGAACCAGGTCAGCAGAGCTGCTCTCGAGCCAGAGAACCAGGTCAGCAGACCTGCTGTAGAGCCAGAGAACCAGGCCAGCAGAGCCGTTGTAGTCAGCAGAGCTGCTGTAGAGCCAGAGAACCAGGTCAGCAGAGCTGCTGTAGAGCCAGAGAACCAGGCCAGCAGAGCTGTTGTAGTTAGCAGAGCTGCTGTAGATCCATAGAACCAGGTCAGCAGAGCCGCTCTAGAGCCATAGAACCAGGTCAGCAGAGCCGCTCTAGAGCCAGAGTACCAGGTCTGCATAGCTGCTCTAGAGCCAGAGAACCAGGTCAGCAGAGCTGCTCTAGAGCCAGAGAACCAGGTCAGCAGAGCTGCTCTAGAGCCAGAGAACCAGGTCAGCAGAGCTGCTGTAGAGCCAGAGAACCAGGTCAGCAGAACCGTTGTAGAGCCAGAGAACCAGGTCAGCAGAGCTGCTCTAGAGCCAGAGAACCAGGTCAGCAGAGCCGTTGTAGTCAGCACAGCTGCTGTAGAGCCAGAGAACCAGGTCAGCAGAGCTGCTGTAGAGCCAGAGAACCAGGCCAGCAGAGCTCTTGTAGTCAGCAGAACTGCTGTAGAGCCATAGAACCAGGTCAGCAAAGCTGCTCTAGAGCTAGAGAACCAACCAGGTCAGCAGAGCCGCTCTCGAGCCAGAGAACCAGGTCAGCAGACCTGCTGTAGAGCCAGATAACCAGGTCAGCAGAGCCGTTGTAGTCAGCAGAGCTGCTGTAGAGCCAGAGAACCAGGTCAGCAGAGCTGCTGTAGAGCCAGAGAACCAGGCCAGCAGAGCCGTTGTAGTTAGCAGAGCTGCTGTAGATCCATAGAACCAGGTCAGCAGAGTCGCTCTAGAGCCATAGAACCAGGTCAGCAGAGCCGCTCTAGAGCCAGAGTACCAGGTCTGCATAGCTGCTCTAGAGCCAGAGAACCAGGTCAGCAGAGCTGCTCTAGAGCCAGAGAACCAGGTCAGCAGAGCTGCTCTAGAGCCAGAGAACCAGGTCAGCAGAGCTGCTGTAGAGCCAGAGAACCAGGTCAGCAGAACCGTTGTAGAGCCAGAGAACCAGGTCAGCAGAGCTGCTCTAGAGCCAGAGAACCAGGTCAGCAGAGCCGTTGTAGTCAGCACAACTGCTGTAGAGCCAGAGAACCAGGTCAGCAGAGCTGCTGTAGAGCCAGAGAACCAGGCCAGCAGAGCTCTTGTAGTCAGCAGAACTGCTGTAGAGCCATAGAACCAGGTCAGCAAAGCTGCTCTAGAGCCAGAGAACCAACCAGGTCAGCAGAGCCGCTCTAGAGCCAGAGAACCAGGTCAGCAGAGCCGCTCTAGAGCCAGAGAACCAGGTCAGCAGAGCCGCTGTAGAGCCAGAGAACCAGGTCAGCAGAGCCGTTGCAGAGCCAGAGAACCAGGTCAGCAGAGCTGCTGTAGAGCCAGAGAACCAGGTCAGCATAGCTGCTGTAGAGCCAGAGAACCAGGTCAGCAGAGCCGCTGTAGAGCCAGAGAACCAGGTCAGCAGAGCCGTTCTAGAGCCAGAGAACCAGGTCAACATAGCTGCTCTAGAGCCAGAGAACCAGGTCAGCAGAGCTGCTGTAGAGCCAGAGAACCAGGTCAGCAGAGCCATTGTAGTCAGCAGAGCTGCTGAAGAGCCAGAGAACCAGGTCAGCAGAGCTGCTGTAGAGCCAGAGAACCAGGTCAGCAGAGCTGCTCTAGAGCCAGAGAACCAGGTCAGCAGAGCCGCTCCAGCCAGAGAACCAGGTCAGCAGAGCCGCTCTAGAGCCAGAGAACCAGGTCAGCAGAGCCGCTCTAGAGCCAGAGAACCAGGTCAGCAGAGCTGCTGTTAAGCTAGAGAACCAGGTCAGCAGAGCCGTTGTAGAGCCAGAGAACCAGGTCAGCAGAGCTGCTGTAGAGCCAGAGAACCAGGTCAACAGAGCTGCTGTAGAGCCAGAGAACCAGGTCAGCAGAGCTGCTGTAGAGCCAGAGAACCAGGTCAGCAGAGCTGCTGCAGAGCCAGAGAACCAGGTCAGCAGAGCTGCTGTAGAGCCAGAGAACCAGGTCAGCAGTGGTGTTCTAGAGCCAGAGAACCAGGCCAGCAGAGGTGTGCTAGAGCCAGAGAACCAGGTCAGCAGAGCTGCTCTAGAGCCAGAGAACCAGGTCAGCAGAGCTGCTGTAGAGCCATAGAACCAGGTCAGCAGAGTCACTGTAGAGCCAGAGAACCAGGTCAGCAGAGCTGCTGTAGAGCCATAGAACCAGGTCAGCAGAGCCGCTCTAGAGCCAGAGAACCGGGTCAGCAGAGCTGCTCAAGAGCCAGAGAACCAGGTCAGCAGAGCTGCTGTAGAGCCAGAGAACCAGGTCAGCAGAGCTGCTGTAGAGCCAGAGAACCAGGTCAGCAGTCCTGCTGTAGAGCCAGAGAACCAGGTCAGCAGAGCCTTTGTAGAGCCTGAGACCCAGATCATCAGAGCTGCTGTAGAGCCAGAGAACTAGGTCAGCAGAGCCGCTCTAGAGCCAGAGAACCAGGTCAGCAGAGCTGCTGTAGAGCCAGAGAACCAGGTCAGCAGAGCTGCTGTAGAGCCAGAGAACCAGGTCAGCAGTCCTGCTGTAGAGCCTGAGACCCAGGTCAGCAGAGCCTTTGTAGAGCCTGAGACCCAGATCATCAGAGCTGCTGTAGAGCCAGAGAACTAGGTCAGCAGAGCCGCTCTAGAGCCAGAGAACCAGGTTAGCAGAGCTGCTGTAGAGCCATAGAACCAGGTCAGCAGAGCCGCTCTAGAGCCAGAGAACCGGGTCAGCAGAGCTGCTCTGGAGCCAGAGTACGAGGTCAGCAGAGCCGCTCTAAAGCCGGAGAACCAGGCCAGCAGAGCTGCTCTAGAGCCAGAGAACCAGGTCAGCAAGCTGCTGTAGAGCCTGAGAACCAGGTCAGCAGAGCTGCTCTAGAGCCAGAGAACCAGGTTAGCAGAGCTGCTGTGGAGCCATAGAGTCAGGTCAGCAGAGCCGCTCTAGAGCCAGAGAACCGGGTCAGCAGAGCTGCTCTGGAGCCAGAGAACCAGGTTAGCAGAGCCGCTCTAGAGCCAGAGAACCAGGTCAGCAGAGCCGCTTTAGAGCCGGAGAACCAGGCCAGCAGAGCTACTCTAGAGCCAGAGAACCAGGTCAGCAAGCTGCTGTAGAGCCTGAGAACCAGGTCAGCAGAGCCATTGTAGAGCCAGAGAACCAGGTCAGCAGAGCTGCTGTAGAGCCAGAGAACCAGGTCAGCAGAGCTGCTCTAGAGCCAGAGAACCAGGTCAGCAGAGCCGTTGTAGTCAGCAGAGCTGCTGTAGAGCCAGAGAACCAGGTCAGCAGAGCTGCTGTAGAGCCAGAGAACCAGGCCAGCAGAGCTGTTGTAGTCAGCAGAGCTGCTGTAGAGCCATAGAACCAGGTCAGCAGAGCCACTCTAGAGCTAGAGAACCAGGTCAGCAGACCTGCTCTAGAGCCAGAGAACCAGGTCAGCAGAGCTGCTCTAGAGCCAGAGAACCAAGTCAGCAGAGCTGCTGTAGAGCCAGAGAACCAAGTCAGCAGAGCTGCTGTAGAGCCAGAGAACCAGGTCAACAGAGCTGCTGTAGAGCCAGAGAACCAGGTCAGCAGAGCCGCTCTAGAGCCAGAGAACCAGGTCAGCACAGCCGCTCTAGAGCCATAGAACCAGGTCAGCAGAACCACTGTAGAGCCAGAGAACCAGGTCAGCAGAGCCATTGCAGAGCCAGAGAACCAGGTCAGCAGAGCTGCTGTAGAGTCAGAGAACCAGGCCAGCAGAGCTGCTGTAGAGCCAGAGAACTAGGTCAGCAGAGCCGCTGTAGAGCTAGAGAACCAGGTCAGCAGAGCTGTTCTGGAGCCAGAGAACCAGGTCAGCAGAGCTGCTCTAGAGCCAGAGAACCAGGTCAGCAGAGCTGCTGTGGAGCCAGAGAACCAGGTCAGCAGAGCTGCTGTAGACCCAGAGAACCAGGTCAGCAGAGCTGCTGTAGACCCAGAGAACCAGGTCAGCAGAGCCATTGTAGTCACAAGAGCTGCCGTAGAGCCAGGGAACCAGGTCAGCAGAGCTGCTGTAGAGCCAGAGAACCAGGTCAGCAGAGCTGCTCTAGAGCCAGAGAACCAGGTCAGCAGAGCTGCTGTAGAGCCAGAGAACCAGGTCAGCAGAGCTGCTGTAGAGCCAGAGAACCAGGTCAGCAGAGCCATTGTAGTCAGCAGAGCTGCTGTAGAGCCAGAGAACCAGGTCAGCAGAGCTGCTGTGGAGCCAGAGAACCAGGTCAGCAGAGCCATTGTAGTCAGCAGAGCTGCTGTAGAGCCATAGAACCAGGTCAGCAGAGCCGCTCTAGAGCCAGAGAACCAGGCCAGCAGAGCTGCTGTAGAGCCATAGAACCAGGTCAGCAGAGCCGCTCTAGAGCCAGAGAACCGGGTCAGCAGAGCTGCTCAAGAGCCAGAGAACCAGGTCAGCAGAGCTGCTGTAGAGCCAGAGAACCAGGTCAGCAGAGCTGCTGTAGAGCCAGAGAACCAGGTCAGCAGTCCTGCTGTAGAGCCAGAGAACCAGGTCAGCAGAGCCTTTGTAGAGCCTGAGACCCAGATCATCAGAGCTGCTGTAGAGCCAGAGAACTAGGTCAGCAGAGCCGCTCTAGAGCCAGAGAACCAGGTCAGCAGAGCTGCTGTAGAGCCAGAGAACCAGGTCAGCAGAGCTGCTGTAGAGCCAGAGAACCAGGTCAGCAGTCCTGCTGTAGAGCCTGAGACCCAGGTCAGCAGAGCCTTTGTAGAGCCTGAGACCCAGATCATCAGATCTGCTGTAGAGCCAGAGAACTAGGTCAGCAGAGCCGCTCTAGAGCCAGAGAACCAGGTTAGCAGAGCTGCTGTAGAGCCATAGAACCAGGTCAGCAGAGCCGCTCTAGAGCCAGAGAACCGGGTCAGCAGAGCTGCTCTGGAGCCAGAGAACCAGGTTAGCAGAGCCGCTCTAGAGCCAGAGTACGAGGTCAGCAGAGCCGCTCTAGAGCCGGAGAACCAGGCCAGCAGAGCTGCTCTAGAGCCAGAGAACCAGGTCAGCAAGCTGCTGTAGAGCCTGAGAACCAGGTCAGCAGAGCCGCTCTAGAGCCAGAGAACCAGGTTAGCAGAGCTGCTGTGGAGCCATAGAGCCAGGTCAGCAGAGCCGCTCTAGAGCCAGAGAACCGGGTCAGCAGAGCTGCTCTGGAGCCAGAGAACCAGGTTAGCAGAGCCGCTCTAGAGCCAGAGAACCAGGTCAGCAGAGCCGCTTTAGAGCCGGAGAACCAGGCCAGCAGAGCTACTCTAGAGCCAGAGAACCAGGTCAGCAAGCTGCTGTAGAGCCTGAGAACCAGGTCAGCAGAGCCATTGTAGAGCCAGAGAACCAGGTCAGCAGAGCTGCTGTAGAGCCAGAGAACCAGGTCAGCAGAGCTGCTCTAGAGCCAGAGAACCAGGTCAGCAGAGCCGTTGTAGTCAGCAGAGCTGCTGTAGAGCCAGAGAACCAGGTCAGCAGAGCTGCTGTAGAGCCAGAGAACCAGGCCAGCAGAGCTGTTGTAGTCAGCAGAGCTGCTGTAGAGCCATAGAACCAGGTCAGCAGAACCGCTCTAGAGCTAGAGAACCAGGTCAGCAGAGCTGCTCTAGAGCCAGAGAACCAGGTCAGCAGAGCTGCTCTAGAGCCAGAGAACCAAGTCAGCAGAGCTGCTGTAGAGCCAGAGAACCAAGTCAGCAGAGCTGCTGTAGAGCCAGAGAACCAGGTCAGCAGAGCTGCTGTAGAGCCAGAGAACCAGGTCAGCAGAGCCGCTCTAGAGCCAGAGAACCAGGTCAGCACAGCCGCTCTAGAGCCATAGAACCAGGTCAGCAGAACCACTGTAGAGCCAGAGAACCAGGTCAGCAGAGCCGTTGCAGAGCCAGAGAACCAGGTCAGCAGAGCTGCTGTAGAGTCAGAGAACCAGGCCAGCAGAGCTGCTGTAGAGCCAGAGAACTAGGTCAGCAGAGCCGCTGTAGAGCTAGAGAACCAGGTCAGCAGAGCTGTTCTGGAGCCAGAGAACCAGGTCAGCAGAGCTGCTCTAGAGCCAGAGAACCAGGTCAGCAGAGCTGCTGTGGAGCCAGAGAACCAGGTCAGCAGAGCTGCTGTAGACCCAGAGAACCAGGTCAGCAGAGCCATTGTAGTCACAAGAGCTGCCGTAGAGCCAGGGAACCAGGTCAGCAGAGCTGCTGTAGAGCCAGAGAACCAGGTCAGCAGAGCTGCTGTAGAGCCAGAGAACCAGGTCAGCAGAGCTGCTGTAGAGCCAGAGAACCAGGTCAGCAGAGCTGCTGTAGAGCCAGAGAACCAGGTCAGCAGAGCCATTGTAGTCAGCAGAGCTGCTGTAGAGCCAGAGAACCAGGTCAGCAGAGCTGCTGTGGAGCCAGAGAACCAGGTCAGCAGAGCCATTGTAGTCAGCAGAGCTGCTGTAGAGCCATAGAACCAGGTCAGCAGAGCCGCTCTAGAGCCAGAGAACCAGGCCAGCAGAGACACACTAGAGCCATAGAACCAGGTCAGCAGAGCCGCTCTAGAGCGAGAGAACCAGGTCAGCAGAGCTGCTGTACAGCCAGAGAACCAGGCCAGCAGAGCAACTCTAGAGCCAGAGAACCAGGTGAGCAAGCTGCTGTGGAGCCTGAGAACCAGGTCAGCAGAGCCGTTGTAGAGCCAGAGAACCAGGTCAGCAGAGCTGCTGTAGAGCCAGAGAATCAGGTCAGCAGAGCCGCTCTAGAGCCAGAGAACCAGGTCAGCAGAGCCGCTCTAGAGCCTGAGACCCAGGTCAGCAGAGCCTTTGTAGAGCCTGAGACCCAGATCATCAGAGCTGCTGTAGAGCCAGAGAACTAGGTCAGCAGAGCCGCTCTAGAGCCTGAGAACCAGGTCAGCAGAGCTGCTGTTGAGCCAGAAAACCAGGTCAGCAGAGATGCCGTAGAGCCAGAGAACCAGGTCATCAGAGCTGCTGTAGAGTCAGAGAACCAGGTCAGCAGAGCAGTTGTAGAGCCTGAGACCCAGGTCAGAACAGGTGCTGCAGGGACTGGAGAGGTACAAACGTAATCAGACACAGAAGAGGTGCTATGATGCAGCGTAATATGGCACATTCTGTCGCAATATTTTGCTATTTTGTCATTTTACAACACAGTAGTACTCCCTGGGCAAACGTTTCTCCTCATTAGCAGCACTCTAACACCCGAATACAGCCGTCAGCAACGAAATGGTGACAGTTAATCTTTGCAAAGCGTCTGTCCCCCTGAGGGACCACGGCTGATGCTTTTTAAAGCCTCTTTTGATCCATCTGAGCTAGAATCCATGTTTGCAACTGATACAGAAGATCTGAATCATGCGGCAAGTGTGGAAAATATGTAAATACTCCCAGAACGCGGCGGCCACAATATTGCGTTATTCCAGTTGTCCTGCCTATGAGCAAAGACTTGTAGTGTATGGCCTTGATTTACTGACTGTGTTGTAAATCCATGGAACTGTCCCCCAGAAGAATATTTGGGCAAAAAATAACCTCGAAGTACTGATTCTGTGGTATTGATAAAGTAAGGGTAAAAGTGGAGGCCATGCAAGCCCACTGAAGTCAGGAAGGAATGGGCAGTTCTGGACAGCATTGTCATTCTCCAGGTAGGAATTCCCATGCAGGGCAGCGCCAAGTAGCTGGGATGAAACAAGCATTTGCAATGCAATAGGTCTCTCATTTACACGAGTTGAAGTTATTTACATTGTAAATGACAATGTATTTTATTTATGTTTTAAAAACCAAAACATAAATAAAAGGCATTGTCATTTACAATGCCAATAGCTCAAACTTGCGTAAATGTGAGACCTATTGCATTGCAAATGCTTGTTTCTTGAACAGCTTGACTTGCATATTGGCAGTGTCTCAAAATGTGCATGAAAAACCAACAGGTGATTCACCTGGCAGTTTGGTATGTAAATGTGCCATGTGCACATGCAGAGATTCTCCAATGCTTGCAGATATCCCCTACTCGTAACTGCCAACTAGCATAGTAGATTTGTTCTGTATTTTCAATGACGTGTTTAGGAAAATGCAGGGCAAACCCAAAAAGTTAAAACTTTGTTGGTATGTGCAGACGGTTCTCTGCCAATATATGTTTTACAGAAATATTGCCTGACATACATATTGTATCCAGTTGTTTACACAAATAGCATCCCATTGGCTATTTGTTTTCTATTCTTACCTCCTTTGCAGGAGATATTTAAGAAGCAATATTGTTGTCATATAAAATTCTGAAAAAGATATTCTGTTACTCCATCTCTGCAAACCTTTGGAAACCCTTGTCCATACTGCATGGCAAACATTGAGATCAATGATCGAGATGTAAGTTCTGTAGTAACTGTTGGGGGCTTGGGGGGGCATCAATATTTCACCTTTTCAGAGTGTGTGAAAGGAGAAAGAAACGTTCTGATGGAAAATTAGATTCTGTGAGAAGAAACAAGGGAATTGTTAAAAATGTTCTTATACTTTTCCATTGCCGAGCTTATAAATTTTCTGCAATGCAGGAACTTCTCAAGTTAGGGTGAGGTAAAACTGGCAAACACCAATAATGTATGTGCTAGTACGTTCCGGAACCTATTTCCACGTACATCTGGGATTTCTGTGAAACAAGCAATTAGTGGCATGCACTAAAGCATCTTCTAAATGTACAAATCCTTGTAACTCAGATAATTAATCTTCAAATCTAAATCTCGCCTCTAAGAAATTATAAATAAACCCCAAAAACAATGTTGGAGGTTCTTCTATATATGCTATTGAGATGATTTTCACTGCCTCGTTTATCAATGAGTTTCATTTTCGGTTTATTTATTGTTTATTACTTTGAATGTTGTCCTGGATTACCCCTACTTTTGGGTATATTATCGAATCCTTATTTTGCATTCCTAATTAGTAATATTCATTTATGTTCAGTGTACGTAATGAGGAATCTACATTTGAGTTAGTGTGTCTAATAAGGATTATTCATGTTCTTTCTGTATGCTTTAAGAATGGGGATTCGTTTCAGATTTGTGTGCATAACAACATGTATCAATTAAAGTTGATACATGTTCTAAGAACATGCACATAGCATGAGGGTACATAGGAAAGGGGCTGTACTACTTGTCCATGCATACAATGAATGTTCATTCACTTTTATAGTAATGAGGATATAGTATTGGTCTGGTATATATTAACCCTACGAAGACCAATTTAACTTTACCCTATTTACTCTATTTGTGTTTTTTTAAACATCTTTTGGGTGGCAGCTGCTTTTCACTATTTTTTTCAATGGGGCAGTTCCCTGTACTTGGTTTCATAAAATACTCTTCATGCTGCCTTTTCTGTCTTTAGGAAAGAAGACCTGAGGGCTAAAGTTGAGCACACAATGCTGGTCAGAGAGAAAATAAAAGAGGAATTGAGAATTATTGGAGCTCTGGGGAACTGGGATCACATCACTGAGCAGGCTGGAATATACAACTTCCTCGGACTGACTGGTGAGTAACATGTCCTTGCCACATATTCTGTTGGGTATGTCTCATTCTTTCCTAAAAGGAACACAGCCCAAAAAGATTCTTCCCATGCTTAAGTTCTACCTTCTTTCCAAGTAGTGTTGTTCCCTCCAGGGAGTGTCTAACCCAGACTTGGAACCAGCCTTAAGAGTTGCTACAGATTTTTCCTTTCTCTATTCAGGGATTGGTTCAGCAAAGGTGTAGGGCAGGTGCATAGAGCAGGTGTCTCACCAGAGTTAAGCTTCCCTTTTAGAACAACAATGGGACACTGCTTAAACATCACACTTTGTTGGTATCTACAGTAGATTATGTATTGGATGCACGTCTAGTCTCAATCAATCAATCAATCAAGCATTTGTATAGCGCGCTACTCACCCGGAGGGTCTCAAGGCGCTAGGGGGAGGGGGGTCCGCTACTGTTCGAACAGCCAGGTCTTGAGTTGCTTCCTGAAGGAGAGGTGGTCTTGGGTCAGGCGGAGGTGGATGGGTAGGGAGTTCCACGTCTTGGTAGCCAGGTAGGAGAAGGATCTTCCTCCCGTTGTGGCTCTTCGGATGCGGGGGACGGCGGCGGGCGTGGTTGGTCGATCGTAGCTGGCGGGTGGGAGTGTAGAAGGTCAGACGGTCATTGAGGTATCTGGGGCCTTGGTTGTGGAGAGCTTTGTGTGCGTGGGTGAGGAGTCGGAACGTGATTCTCTTGCTGACGGGGAGCCAGTGCAGGTCTCTCAGGTGTCCGGCGATGTGGCTGTGTCGGGGGATGTCCAGGATGAGTCGAGCTGAGGCGTTCTGGATGCGTTGGAGTCTTTTCTGAAGTTTGGCTGTGGTTCCGGCGTAGAGGAGTTGCCGTAGTCCAGTCGGCTGGTGACGAGGGCCTGGGTGACCGTCTTCCTGGTTTCGGTGGGGATCCACCGGAAGATCTTCCGCAGCATGCGTAGGATGTTGAAGCAAGACGAGGAGACGGCGTTGACTTGTCTGGTCATTGAGAGGGAGGAGTCCAGGATGAAGCCCAGGTTGCGTGCGTGGTCCGTTGGTTTGGGTGCGTTGCCCAGGGCAGGGGGCCACCAGGAGTCGTCCCAGGCGGAGGGTGATGATCCTAGGATGAGGACTTCCGTCTTATCTGAGTTCAGTTTCAGGCGGCTGTTCCTCATCCACTCGGCTACGTCCTTCATCCCTTCATGTAGGTTGGTTTTGGCGGTTGTGGGGTCGTTGGTGAGGGAGAGGATCAGCTGGGTGTCGTCGGCGTAGGAGATGATGTTGAGGTTGTGTTGGCGTGCGATGGCTGCGAGGGGGCTCATGTAGACGTTGAAGAGGGTGGGGCTGAGTGATGATCCTTGTGGTACGCCGCAGATGACTTCGGTGGCCTCGGAACTGAACGGGGGAGGCGGACTCTCTGGGTTCTTCCGGCGAGGAAGGAGATGATCCACTCCAGTGCCTTCTCTTGGATTCCGACATTGTTCAGGCGTTGCACTAGGGTGCGGTGGCAGACTGTGTCGAACGCTGCGGAGAGGTCCAGGAGGATGAGGGCCGCTGTTTCCCCGTTGTTGAGCAGGGCTCGGATGTCGTCGGTAGCTGCGATGAGGGCGGTCTCAGTGCTGTGGTTGGCCCGGAAGCCGGACTGTGAGTGGTCGAGGGATCCATTCGTCTCGATGAAGGCGGCCAGTTGTCTGTTGACGGTCTTCTCGATGACTTTGGCAGGAAAAGGAAGGAGCGAGATGGGGCGGTAGTTTTTGAGGTCGGTGGGGTCCGCTGACGGTTTCTTCAGTAGGGCGCAGAGTTCGGCGTGCTTCCAGCTCTCTGGGAAGGTGGCGGTGTCGAAGGAGGTGTTGATGATGTCCCGGAGGTGGGGTGCGATGACGGCGTCGGCCTTGTTGAAGATGTGGTGAGGGCAGGGGTCGGTTGGTGATCCGGAGTGGATGGAGTTCATCGTGCGGATAGTGTCTTCGGTGTTGATCGGGGTCCAGGCTCGGAGGGTGGAGGTGGGGGACGTTGGAACGGTTGTAGGGTACGTCAGCTGTGTGCTGAAACTGTTGTGTATGTCTGCAATCTTGCTGTGGAAGAACGAGGCGAGCGAGTTGCAGAGGTCTTGCGAGGGGGTGATGTCGTTGTTTCCGGTGCTGGGGTTCGAGAGCTCTTTGACGATGATGAAGAGTTCCTTGCTGTTGTGGGCGTTGTTGTCCAGTCGTTCCTTGAATGCGGTTTTCTTGGTGGTGTGGATCAGCTGGTGGTGTTTTCGGGTGGCGTGTTTGAGGGTGGTCATGTTGTCTGCAGTCGGGTCTCTGCGCCATGCTTTCTCGAGGGCCCGGCAGTTCTTCTTGGATTTCTTGAGTTCGTCGGTGAACCAGGGTGCTTTCTTGTTGCCGGGTCTGATTGGGGGGGTCTTCAATGGGGCGAGGATGTCAGCGCAGTTGGTGATCCATCTTGTGAGGTTGCTGGCGGCTTGGTTGGGGTTCGTTGAGCTGGCAGGAGGGTTCTGGCTCAGGGATGTGGTGAGTTGGTCGGTGGTGATCTTGTTCCAGCTTCTGCGCGGGGGCTGTTGCGGGTGGTGGTGCGTGGTGGTCCTGCTGAAGCTGAAGTGGACGCAGCTGTGGTCTGTCCAGTGGAGTCCGGTGGTGTGGCTGAAGGAGATGTCCTTGCTGGAGGAGAAGACGGGGTCAAGCGTGTGGCCGGCGTGGTGTGTGGGGGTGGTCACCAGTTGCTTGAGTCCGAGGTTGGCGAGGTTGTCCAGCAGGGTGGTGGTGTTGCGATCGTTGTTGTTCTCTAGGTGGAAGTTGAGGTCCCCAAGGAGGATGTAGTCGGCCGAGAGGAGGGCGTGCGGGCTGATGAGGTCGGCGATGTCTTCGCTGAATTGTGTGCGTGGTCCTGGGGGTCTGTAGATGAGGGTGCCTCTGAGGGTGGTCTTGGGGTCGGTGTGTATCTGGAAGTGCAGGTGTTCGCCGGCTGTGAAGGTGTCGTCGGAGTTGGTCGTAATGCGGATGATGTTCTTGTGGACGATGGCGATGCCTCCTCCGGTCTGGTTGGCGCGGTCCTTTCGAGTGATCTTGTATCCGTCCGGGATGGCGATGGCGATGTCGGGCGCTGAGGAGGCGTTCATCCATGTTTCCGTGAGGAAAGCGACGTCTGGTGATGTGGAGTCGAGCAGGTTCCAAAGTTCCACGGCGTGTCTGTGGACGGAGCGGGTGTTGAGCAGGATGCACTTCAGGTGGTTGCTGCTGGTGCTCGGCGTGGCGGGTGCGGTGCAGGTCCGGAGGCAGGAGAACTTGCAAGATTGGCAGGCGAAGGGTCCGTGGGTGCGTCCTGGGGTGGCACGGTGGCAGCCGGGGATTCGGCCGGTGTTGAGTGCGTTGAGGGTGGCGGTGTCGTAGGTCCGGTGGGTGGGTTGGCTGCTGCGGGGGCCAGGGGTTCTGGCGCTGGGCGCGGTCCAGTCGCGGACGAGCGCAGACGGGCTTGCCTTAGGCGCAGCGGCCACCATTTATGGGGAGGTGGGGGGGAGGAGCAGCTGGGAGGCGGGAGGCAGGGGCAGCGAATGGGCAGTCAGGGGGGCGGGGCCGCAGGGGACGCAGCGGCGGGAATGGCGAGAGGCAACGGGGGTACAGAAGGAAAAAAAGGGATGAGAAAACAGACAAATGCGGGCACAGTACAAATGGGGCAACGGGGGTACAGAAGGAAAAAAAGGGGCGAGAAAACAAACAAATGCGGGCACAGTACAAATGGGGCAACGGGGGTACAGAAGGAAAAAAGGGGCGAGAAAACAGACAAATGCGGGCACAGTACAAATGGGGCAACGGGGGTACAGAAGGAAAAAAAGGGGCGAGAAAACAGACAAATGCGGGCACAGTACAAATGGGGCAACGGGGGTACAGAAGGAAAAAAGGGGCGAGAAAACAGACAAATGCGGGCACAGTACAAATGGGGCAACGGGGGTACAGAAGGAAAAAAGGGGCGAGAAAACAGACAAATGCGGGCACAGTACAAATGGGGCAACGGGGGTACAGAAGGTAAAAAGGGGCGAGAAAACAGACAAATGCGGGCACAGTACAAAAGGGGCAACGGGGGTACAGAAGGAAAAAAAGGGGCGAGAAAGCAGACAAATGCGGGCACAGTACAAATGGGGCAACGGGGGTACAGAAGGAAAAAAAGGGGCGAGAAAACAGACAAATGCGGGCACAGTACAAATGGGGCAACGGGGGTACAGAAGGAGAAAAAGGGGCGAGAAAACAGACAAATGCGGGCACAGTACAAATGGGGCAACGGGGGTACAGAAGGAAAAAAAGGGGCGAGAAAACAGACAAATGCGGGCACAGTACAAAAGTGGCAACGGGGGTACAGAAGGAAAAAAAGGGCGAGAAAGCAGACAAATGCGGGCACAGTACAAATGGGGCAACGGGGGTACAGAAGGAAAAAAAGGGGCGAGAAAACAGACAAATGCGGGCACAGTACAAATGGGGCAACGGGGGTACAGAAGGAAAAAAAAGGGGCGAGAAAACAGACAAATGCGGGCACAGTACAAATGGGGCAACGGGGGTACAGAAGGAAAAAAAGGGGCGAGAAAACAGACAAATGCGGGCACAGTACAAATGGGGCAACGGGGGTACAGAAGGAAAAAAGGGGCGAGAAAACAGACAAATGCGGGCACAGTACAAATGGGGCAACGGGGGTACAGAAGGAAAAAAAGGGGCGAGAAAACAGACAAATGCGGGCACAGTACAAATGGGGCAACGGGGGTACAGAAGGAGAAAAAGGGGCGAGAAAACAGACAAATGCGGGCACAGTACAAATGGGGCAACGGGGGTACAGAAGGAAAAAAAGGGGCGAGAAAACAGACAAATGCGGGCACAGTACAAAAGGGGCAACGGGGTACAGAAGGAAAAAAAGGGCGAGAAAGCAGACAAATGCGGGCACAGTACAAATGGGGCAACGGGGGTACAGAAGGAAAAAAATGGGCGAGAAAACAGACAAATGCGGGCACAGTACAAATGGGGCAACGAGGGGTACAGAAGGAAAAAAAGGGGCGAGAAAACAGACAAATGCGGGCACAGTACAAATGGGGCAACGGGGGTACAGAAGGAAAAAAAGGGCGAGAAAACAGACAAATGCGGGCACAGTACAAATGGGGCAACGGGGGTACAGAAGGAAAAAAAGGGGCGAGAAAACAGACAAATGCGGGCACAGTACAAATGGGGCAACGGGGGTACAGAAGGAAAAAAAGGGGCGAGAAAACAGACAAATGCGGGCACAGTACAAATGGGGCAACGGGGGTACAGAAGGAAAAAAAGGGCGCGAAAACAGACAAATGCGGGCACAGTACAAATGGGGCAACGGGGGTACAGAAGGAAAAAAAGGGGCGAGAAAACAGACAAATGCGGGCACAGTACAAATGGGGCAACGGGGGTACAGAAGGAGAAAAAGGGCGAGAAAACAGACAAATGCGGGCACAGTACAAAAGGGGCAACGGGGTACAGAAGGAAAAAAAGGGGCGAGAAAACAGACAAATGCGGGCACAGTACAAATGGGGCAACGGGGGTACAGAAGGAAAAAGGGAAGGGCGTTCTTACCAGCAGCAGCGGGCGGACAACACAGGCGGAGCTGTGTGGCGGGGGGAGCGACCTACCTGGCAAGTCTCAAGGATACATTTAGATAGCAGTCCACTGGTCAACCTGGGACAGAAGAGGAATTATCAGGGCTGAGTGCCCTACGAGCAAAGGAGCCTGCACAGAAATAAAACAAAATATATGTGAATCAAAGATAATAGACACTACCAAGGGCCATTTTCCCATTATGAGAACTGATGGACTTGATCAGAAAATCAGTAGCAGAAATAATGAGGGACAAATAACTTCCTAGCCAAAAGCCCCAGAAAATACTTCCAACCTTCTGGTCCAGAAAATGGGCCTCCTCAGGTGGACAGTGCCAAACTAGACACCAAGGTAATGCCAGGCTGGAGACGAACATTTGTGAGAAGGAAAAAAACAGAAGGCATGCTTTCTCTGTGTACACTTCTGTTTATGGAACCGCATCCCACACAACATCAGAACTGGTCCAACTCTTGTGCTGTTCAGAAATAAACTGAAGACCCACCTCTTCAAGGCATACCACCCCCTCTCAGTAGGAACTAACTTAGTCCCTTGGCACAGCTAAAACCCCTGATGTATTGGATACGTATTTGGTCAACTCCTGAGTTACTATAGAGATGCATTGGGGGACTTAATGAAGATGAAGGGTGCCACAAAAATCCCTTGCTTGAAATACATCTCGACGTGGTGTTTGAGACCTGTGCTAACCAGATTGTGGAACAATCCTGGGGAAATTTGTAAAGCCAAGGCTGCTGTTCTAAAAACAAGATATTTGGCATTTGTGTATGATCTATATTCACGGCCGGACTGGGAACTGCAACCAGCCCTGGCAGATTGCTGCTCGACCGGCGCCAGGAGCGGGGGAGGTGCTAGTAGGAAGCACCACTCCCGCTTTGGTTACAGGGGGCCGATATTGCAGCACTGCTGCAAAACCGGCTCCCAGTAACAAAACCGGCCTCCACGAGTAAAAAAAATAAATGCCCCCACCCCTTCGCCCACCGGGACAACGCCCGGTTGCTGCAACGGTCAGTCCGACCCTGTCAGCATTCCACAAGGGTAACTTCAGGATGCCTGACCCACTGGCGTAGCAAGGGGGGGGCGGAGGGGGCGGTACGCCCCGGGCGGCACGAGATTTGGGGGCGGCAGGTAAATTTATCGCCAGCACCCCCCCTGCTCTTAGGCGCTCGGCGGCGGCAAAAGGCAGGGACCGCCACGGGCGGCAGAGTGCCTAGCTACGCCACTGGCCTGACCAATCAGTTTCTAGGGTTAAGTCAATCCCAAAGTTTGAATTACTTTTTAGTAATGAATACACCACCTTTGGCAAAAGGTTTATATGTACGATTTCGCTTGGGCAGCCTACCCTTAAGAACCTTCTCCACGAAATATGCAAAAGACCGTGACTCGGATAATTGTCCCGTCTGCGGGTTGGCCCCTTAGACGGAGGAACATGTTTTGTTTTTCTGCCCTGAATACCGAGGCCCTCGCAGGGAATGGATATGCCCAGTATGCTTGAACCTGAGGATTACTCGCTATTTAATCACACATAGAATTTTAAAAACTGATACCTCTGGACCAATAGTCTATTCTGTTAGTCGATCTCTAGTAAACGTTTGGTTCAAGCGTTCGAAAATTGCACTTTAGCTCGGAGGATGAACACGTTTTAATATACTATCTGTCAATCCAAGAACATATCTGGGCCCATGGCAGCCTTAATTGGACAATTGTTCTTGTATCCTTCTTTTCTTCCTTTTTCACTTATCACTTTTTGCACTGCACATGGCCTAAGAGTTTACTGTTGAATCTATGATATAGTGGCACCTTATAAAATGTGCATTTGCTATAGGCCATGTTGCACATAAATGAATATTTGTTTTAATATTAAGTGATAGCAAATTTTAATTAATATTTTATACATGTTAAATTTGTATGATTATTGTACTGTATATTGCATGAATGTAATTTTATATTTTTAATGACCATTATCTGTGTGTTACTGTACGCTTTGATGGTTTTTGGCAAACCGAATAACGCTCTTTAATTTGAACTTAGCCCCTTTTCATGAAACATCAGGAATACCCCCTTCACCTCTCACCATCTTGTTCACTGCTTTGTCTCTTCCCAGTTAGTTTTGCACTATATAAATATTCATAAATACACACATAAATACAGGATGCATTTGGACTCCTCCAACTCCTCATTGGATTTAATTCATAATCTTCTTCCGCCAGCGAGAAATCATCCTATTGGTCTTCATTCATGGCTGACCGGACAAGAGACAATTGTGCTCTGTTACAGAATATGATGGAACTTTAAGCAGGCTTTCTTTCTGATTTCATTTTGACACTTTTGTACTGGCAGCTGCCCGACCTTAAGTGACATCAAGAAGACCCCTTCACTCGAGGCCTGCTGAGGTAATGCTTTTAGGTTTTACCTTCGGCATTGAAGTTGTCTCATGACCAGCTAGATAAGTTAATGAAAAAGTATTTGAGAATCAGAAATCGACATTTCCCTTCCCATGGAAAGACAGTTTGTCCAATTTGATGTGAACAAGGAATTGTTCTTTGCGAAGCAAGATGCTGCTTTTAGTGAAACACGTCAACAACGGTATGGGGTATATCCTAAGTCAATCTGCAGTCATATTTATTTTCCTTCAGTAAAACCTCGCAATTTTATGGGTACGCACAAGCACCTGTTGGTTCTGGTTATTGTCTGGATCTGGGATTTCAGCTATTAATTGCTTGCTTCACTTGCAGGTGTTTTGGTCATGGACATAGTTTGAATTTGATATCTAAAATAATGTATTGCTCTGCTTCCAGAGTACTACAGATGTCGCTCCCAAAACACCTGGTGGAGCATCAGTAACTTCTGAATGGTGTGCAGTAGCTCATTCATAAAAGAACCAGGATGGAAATCCCCAGAGTAGAAAAGTCGTTTATTTTTTCTTCATATTCCAGGCCTAGAATATCTCTGGCAGCTTAAACCCATCTGTTGTCCTAGCCATAGTGCATCGTTTGTCACTCCTCAACCTTTCTTGGTTGAAACCCTTCCGCAGGCCATTCCATTGTAGAGGCTAATTCATGACCATACTGAATCTGTAAGAAAGCTGTCTTCATATCTCCGAGTATGAAGCTTGCAGTGATGGATCAGCACTTTCTGTCTGCGGTGTTATCATGGAAGCCGTCTTCAGCTCTTCACACATGCAGGAAGGTCATGGCATCTCTGCTGTTTCTCCTCCTCATTCTGAGATTCCAGATACTTCCATACTTGGATGACTACATGATTCTTTTTGCCTCTCTCCAGCAAGTCTTTTGTACACTCATTACTGTAGTAGTAGCTAAAGGTCATCTTCAGCATTTGCAGCAGTGGAATTGCATTCATGGTTTGTTCCAAAGTGTGTAAGTCTGTAGTAATGTATTTAATGTCTTCTGCATGATTGGCAGGCTTTGGCGTGTCGACAGCGAAGAGTAAAAAAGTATATAGCCTAATGTAGTACAATCCGTTGGCTGCTTTTAATGTAGGGCCTGAGCTGCCATGATTATCAATTCCCAAATTAGTAAAGGTTCTTTGTAGTTCCAAGTCCTGGTGGCTGGTTTCGTCTGATTTGGAATCCGGGGTGGTGTTATCACTACATCCAGCCTATGCTGACCATGTACACATACCAGAAACGTTCAATTATGACCTTAGTGTCCTAGAATGGCAGGTGATTATGATTTACAACAGACTTGTAAACACTTCCACTTGAAAGGAACTCTGTTCCTTACTGTGGTATTAGAAGGTCTACTGCGAGAGGCTGGGCTGCTGGGCAACTCTTACAGTTAAGTTAAAACTGCATAAATCAACCTTCAGATGGGGCACATGAATTTGATTACCAGATCTGACACGTGCACCTGCAGTCACTTTCAGTGTCATATTTTGCAGGCTTGGGCAATAATGAGGCAGATAATACAAGAATGTCCTCATCCTCTTCAGTTATTAAAGAAAGAATATTCTTGTGTCTGTGCAGACTCTTGAACACTTCATTTTGAACCTATTGTGCATGTCCATAGGAGGAGCAAAGCTGTAATTTTTAAAATGCAAACAAAAACCTCCACTGCCTTAAAAGACTAGATAGTGTTTTGCCCCAAATTCTTTCTTAAACTCTCAAATGTGCTGCAACAAAGCATCAAATGTGTAAATTTAGAAGTAGGTTAAAGGAAATCTCAGCTTGATAGGCTTAATTTCTAGTGAAGTGAAACTATCATACTCCTTTGAGTAGACAGCAGCTTCCATATCCCAGCATGCCTTGTACTGGCATTTGCCTCACAGGCCCAGTTCTGTTTTATCTGCCTCATGGTCACACACCCCATTCTTATCAGGCACCTGCATGAGATTGGCATCCAAGGACCCACTCTCTGCTGGATCTGCTCCTTCTTAACAGATAGAACACAAGCTGTAAGCCTGGTATCTTACCCCTCAGAAGCCCGTAGACTCATCTGTGGACTGCCCTAAGGTTTCTTGCTCAGCCACTACCTCTTCGACGCATACATGATTCATCTGGCCAACGTCATCCGTGCAAACAGCAGCAACATTGTATCCTACACAGATGACACACAACTCATAGTCTACCTCTCGGAGAAGACCCACAACACAATAAACAAGTTCACCACCTGTATTACAGAAGTTGCTTACTGGATGAAAGCCAATTGTTTCAAGCTCAGCACCAACAAGACAGATATAGTGATCTACGGCAAGAATATCTCAACATGACACTCCTACTGGTGGGTGGCTGGCTGAACTCGGACCCACACCCACACACAGAACCCATGCCAGAAACCTCGAAATAATCACCAATAGCAAACTGGACATGAACGCACAAGTCAACAGCATAACTGCATCCTGCATCAACACCTGAAGATGCTGAGGAAGATCTTCAAATTGCTCCCAGGCAACTCTAGAAAATCTGTCACTCATGCCCTAGTCACCAGCAAGTTGGACTAAGGGAACATCCTTTACACAGGATCACCATGCAGCTCACTAGAAGACTACAGACCATCCAGAACTCTGCAGCCAGACTCATCCTCAACCTCCCACACAGAACTTGTTTCACACCACACCTCAGGGAACTACACTGGCTGCCAATACACAAGCATGCTCAATTCAAGCTCCTCACACATACATTGAAGGCACTAAACAACAGGCCCCACCTATCTGAACAGTTGCATCTCCTTCCACTAACCACCTAAACACTCCCGCTGTGCAGGACTCCTATTTGCACATATCCCATGAATACAGAGAACTAGATCAGGAGGGCGGTTGTTCTCTTGCATCGCTCCTTAGCATGGAATGACCTCTCACTCCACATCTGAGCCTCCTCCTCCTCTCTTCTTGAATTACGCAAGAAGCTTAAGACCTGGCTTTTCAAATAACCAACCTACCCTTGGCAGGGCTAGTCACACATACTTGTTCAGTTCAGAACCAGGATACCCTCACTGGTGATAGTGCGCTTTACAACACACTAAAAATAACCTAACATGGTGAGGCTCTCTGATCCTATTTTGTGAGGTTTTAACCCCGTTTTTTTTTTAAATAGTCTTCATTCAACATTGCTTGCTTAGCTTTAGCTTTTCCACTTTCTTTTTGAAAATTTGAAAAGCAATTTTGGAGCTATGTCTTCACTATTTCTGAAGGTTGCGGTCTTTGAAAGGAAGAATGCTAACTCTGATCCACATAATTTATTTGTGATGTGTTTACCACCTTCGTATTTGACCAAGGATTATGAGTTTTGTAGGAAAGTGTCCAAAAGGACACTTAAAGATAGGGATGTTATCTGCCTCAGAGGAAAGATCGAAGAACTCAAGGTGATGAAGAAGAAAAAAAGACGACACAGGATTGCCAGGAAACTAGACATTTCCATTGAAATCGGACTCTGTCAATAGACTCCCATAAAGGTAGACCTAGGGAGCAGAAGAGGCTTTGTTGTTATCATTATCATCATCATCGTCATCATCATAATTATCACCATTTAAGGGGATTCCTGCCACTCCAGTGATCATCAATATTGTACCTTTTGGTGTCGAAGCTCAGCAAAATACCAAGATTTACACTGCTGAAGACCAACAATACTGCAGAGTCAACAATCATAGTGCAGAGATGTAAAGACTTCGAAGGAGGTATCCCATCAGCTATAGGCATCAAAGCATTCAGCATCATCCCAGCATTCCACGTTGCAGAATTCCTCTACTCAATGCGTGATGACAAAAATATTATCAAGACGTTCGACATCAAGGATATTGTTGGTGTCCACACGTGGTATCAATATTTCTATCGCCGTCACCCCTGGTAGATTGTCTTTTTATGCGTCTCCGGCTCCATTACCATCATGACTGTCTTTTATTGTTAAACGAGCAGAAGACCCAGTGCAGGAGTTGTTTTACCCGTGCACCTTCCTCAAAGATGCATATGGTGCAAAGGCATATCACCATGCCGCTAGTATGGAAAATGGCTCTCCTGCCTTTTCTACCTTAACTAACAGGGGAGGAAATATTTTCTGTTGTTTCTCCACAAAGACGCAAGAGGAAAAAAAAAAGCACAATTTTTATCTCCAAGTAGGACTGATTGGTCTGATACATCATCATCATAATCATTCTATGCTCCTCCATCACCAACAAGCTTTCCAACAAGCTTGTCACTTATCGATGACATCATCCTTCAGGACATTTTGCTGAGGCAAGCAGCAAAATTATTCACAACAGATGAGTTAGCTCACACCTCAGTATCGAGAATTATGGAGAGAATGTAGCCTCACTCATCTCCTAGACCACTTTTGCCTTTGGTGTTGGGGTTTACCAAAAAGATCTTGACATTTGCAATGACTAAAATCACACTACTGAGACTGCAAAAATGTAAAACACCAGAGTAGGACCCAATCTTCCTCCAACAGGAGCCAAAACAGGACTCGGTTATAGTGCCAGCAGTAAGGAGAAAACATGCAACAGCAGCAAGATATCTGTTCTCCCTGACAGCAATAGCAAACAGATTGATGTGACGGGAAAAAAGGTTGGTAGCACAGCATAAACAGACTTCAAGATGGGCAGCATTTTGGCACTTCTGATAGAGCCTTCTAACCACAGATTCTTCACCTTGCGAATTTCCCCAGGAACCATTCTCGGTCTGGAAGATTTTCATAGCAATTCCCTTGGGCGCTGGTAGGCGGCATTGTGTGTCTCCTCGCCTGGTCCGTCCTTCCCCTGGTATGATGTTGGGGACACTATATCTGTGCCACCTCTGTGCTTTGATGTCAGTTTCTTTCTTTCTGCACCTTCTGATGCAGATCTGAGCTAACTCCCTCTGGTGAAAGTTGACAGAGTTTTAGTACCCTCAAAAGTTTTCCTGTGTGCAAGGGCCGTGTTTCCTCCTAAGATTTAAACCATGTAAGGATTGCCAAAAGCAGATGTTTGTGACAGACCCACAGGAGGTCTGTCTCTGGTGTCTGAACTCTCAGGGACCATTCGGGGTCGTGTGACAAGTGTGCCAAGATGAACCCTAATGGATTTAGCAACCGCAAAGCCAAGCTGTATGTCACGGAATGTCGACGGAAGTTGAACATCCCAGTTGAGTTTGCGGACACGCTCCTTCTCCTGGGGCCCATTTCATAATCAGTCATCCTCAAATTCGAGGCCGTCAGGTAAGTCTAAAAAGAGTAAACAGCATTAGCATTAGAAGCCCAAACAGAGCTCTCCCTCATCCCGCCACTCCCATCACTCTGAGTTGCGTAACACCTCGGCCTTAAATCAATCCCCAACCCTGGAACCAAGTCTGACTCTTATGCCTTTTTGTCCTGACTTTCTGGGCCCCTGGGCAACACTGCAACAGCTTTGAGACTTTAAAGAGGCTGTGGAACAAATTTTGTGTACCCAACCGGACGAGCCTGGGGCACGTCCGGTTGGGTACACAACCGGACGAGCCTGGTGCGCCTTTGGGCACCAAGTATTTATGGTGGCCTCCTTTCAGGACCACCGCCATCAGTTCTGCCCCCGATGCCAACTGTGGCATTCGCCTCAAAGTCACCCCCGTGCTTCTAGCTTGATGCCGAAGGACACCATAGCCCTCACCACAGGCCAGAGCGTTAGTTTGTGCAGCAGAGCTGGAGGGGGAACATATTGTCCATTTGGACTCATAGGCAAACCCGGACTGACCTCCACAGACGTCGCACTGACTTCACCTCTACCATCTTTCTGACCTTGAATCATTGCCTCAAGATCAACATCAATTCGGAGAAGACAATGATGATTCCAATAATGTTTATGATGAGGAAACCTTATTTCTGGACTTGCAGGACACCAGTAGAATGGATACTTCTCTTGGTAATGGCCTCCAATCTCCTCTCCCAAATGTAGCCACAGAAGAGTCTGCCTCCTTTGTCACAGTGATATGGAGGGCAGCAGACGTCTTAGACCTCACACTACCCACCACTGAAGTAAAGACTAATGTGTTGACAGAAGTGCTTCATCCTGGACAAACTAAGCAGATGCCTCTAATGCTGTTCAATGAGGCCCTTACGGTCACACTTTTGGGCTCCTTGGCTACACCTGGATCTTGCCCACCAGTCAATAGGCAGATCGCTTGCTCCAAGGTACCCTGTCTTCCTCCTCCAACATCCGTCACCAGAAAGCCTGGTGGTACAGGCCTCTACCAGCCGTCTGAACCCCAATTTGCTTCTGACCATCCAGCAGACAAAGTTGAAATACATGGAGGCATTTGCCAAAAGATGTTCTCCTCAGCCAGCTTCGCCCTCGGGTCCGTAAAATTTATGTTGACTCCTCGTCAGATACATCCCTGCCTTTTGGGACATGGTGGTAGATATCTTGACCACAGTCCTGGGTGATGTGAGGCCAAATCACCAACGCCTTATTCAAGATGGACAAGACACTGCAAGATACTCCTGGAGAGTGGGTCTTAGGCGCCGGGCCATGTTTGGACCCTTTCCATCGGATCCTCCAGTGATGTCCAGCAGTCACTGATGGATATGCCCTTTCATTAGAGCTGTCTCTTCAGAAACATGGCAGATTAAGCCGTAGTGCCATGGGCATTATTCAGTAGGTAGGAATCACAACCACAGTAAGTGATTCCCTCACTTAATGAAATATAGTAGTTGTTACATTAAATGAGGCATTCACTTACAGTGGTTGTGATTCCTACCTACTAAATAATGCCCATGGCACTCTGAAGATACATATAATACTTACCCCTGTCCAGGTAAGCTTATAGGGTGGTCCTTGTTATAACATACAAGATTCAGCTTTAGAACGTTTCATGGACAGCAAGGCAACGGCACACTGTCTTGAGCTCGTTCTGGAAGTGCACCACTTCCCCCAGCACGTTGTCCCCTTTTGAGGCTTCGTGAGAGGACACCAACAGAGGCAACTCCAGAACTTGACCATGGTATTGGAGAAATGTAGAGTTCAGAAACAGAAGGGAGAAGAAGAAACTATTGTGCTTGCTTCACGCTCTTTGAAAGGTGCAGAGACACGATACTCGATACTCCACTATTGAAAAAGAGGCCCTCGCTGCGTTCTGTGCAATAAGAAAGTTTAAGCTGTTTTTGCGAGATGTGAGATTTGTCGTTCACATGGACCACAAACCTCTTCAAGAAGTATTTGGCAGGAAGGGTTCGGACTGTGTTTTAGGGCGAATCTATAAGTGGATGATTACTTTGCAAGATTATCATTTTGTAGTTTCATGCATTCCAGGTATTGACAATAAGGTGGCCGAATGCTTATCAAGGCTGGTAATGCACTCAGGATTTCCATGGGTGGGAGATAACCCATGGTGGATAGAGGATGAGATCAAGGTGTACGTGGTATCTATTGTGGTATATTGCAGGATGAGTAATTGAGTGAAATTGAGAAAGATGCTGATCTCATAAAAGTGAGAGAGCTTGTTGTAGCTGGCGTAAAGGATTTGAGCGCCAATCCTAATCTTGTGGGTTTTTGGAGAGTTTGGGATGAGTTCTCTGTCAGTAATAATCTGCTCTTGAGGTGAAAGTTGATTCTGCCATGTGGAGTTAGAGATCGACTAGTTGACCTTGCACATGAGGGCCACATGTGTATCTGTAAGTCTTAAGAAAGGTTGAGGAGTACCTACTGGTGGTCAAGGATGGATATCTGTATTGAGAGGAAGGTAAGAGATTGTTATGAATGCAGGTTGAGTGATAAAACCCAAAAAATCAGGACATATCTCATGGTATGTCACAAAGTCCCATCTAATGTATGGTAAGAAACAGCTTTTGATGTGGTTGGGCCTCTGAATTTGGTGGAGGTCCCAAGTATTTGTTGGTCCTGATGGACATACTGTTGAGGTGGCCTGAAGTAGGTGTAATCCATGAAGTTACCTCTGCGTTTGTGGTGAAGTTCATATCCGAAGTGTTTTCCCGAGAAGGGAGTCCCAAGTGTATTCCCACGGATAATGGTGTGCAATTGACCTCTAGAGAGTTTGAGAAACTCTTAAGCGAAAGAGGTATTCAGCACAAGAAATGCTCTTTATATCATCCCTAGTCAAACAGGATGATTGAGAACTTCAATTGCATGCTGAAGAAGCTATACAGATTGCCCGAGCCGGAAGTAAAGACTGGATAGGAGTAGTGAGGAAAAAGGTGGAGGAGCATAGATTCACACCCCACAGCATGACAGGAAGTTGTCCTTTTGAACTGTTCAGAAAACGAAAACCCTGTAACATGGACTGCCCTTCTTGGACACGTCAGTACTGTTCGAGGTGCTTTGATGCAGAAAAAACGCATTGGAGAGGGAAGGAGGAAAGAACTCTTGTTGCAGGAAAAGAGGAAAAATCGTTATGGTAAACGCAAGGCTGTGAGACCTCTGCAGGTCAAGGTAGGTGATTTAGTAAAGGTCAAAATGCCAAGGAGTGCAAATAACTCGAATTTTTCTGGTTTACACCATGTAACAAAGGTATTCAAAGGGGAAAAATGCTGTAAAATGGGAACTTTTGGAATTTTAACAGAATTGTCATCGAAATGCTTTCTTGAATGGTCACCCATATTGTTTGTATTATCAGCATTTCTATTTTTGTATTTTAGTGCCTTGGCAGTTCTACTTTAGAATCATATTTTCAGCTTCATGTAGTATTGTTGTCAAATGTAGTTAGTAGTTTAACCTTTAGAGTTATGTAGGTTTTCTTATTTTTTTCATTGTTGGGGAAGGGGGTATGTGGTATTGGAGAAATGTATAGTTGGTATGCTCCTTTCTCCACCTCTTATTGTTTCCTGTGGGTTGTTCTGTAGGACTGCAACGTTTGTGTAGAATGTATTGTTTTGAATTATGAGAGTTAAAGAAAGCTGCATGGGAGCTGTGATTGTGGCTGGAGTTTATTAGTTGTACAATAAATCTTATACTCTTCATCATCACATGAGACTGCTGGGACTAATTTCACAGTGCCTCAATAACAGCAGGACTCAAAGCCCATTCAATGTAGAGGCAAGTGATCAGGTCGCCAGCATACACACTCTCAGGGGCAACAATCTACCCAAACCCACGCCCGCCTTCAGCAGCAGCACCAAAATTGCTTGGCATGGCCTGATGTGTGAAGATGGCAGACGCGCTCTAGGCGAGCTTCCAGCATACGGTGTTATCCGCCCATTTTCCTGCCCGCCACACCCTTCTAGGACGGCAGCGACACTGTCTATGACTTCGAGGTGAGGACGACAGCGGTTGGAGGCAGTCCTGGCGGTGTGGACCACCGACTGGGAAGTGGTGTGACAAGCGGCCTGGATTTGCGCCTTGCGCCTGCTTGGTGTGCGGCGCCATTGTCGTGGGTGCGGCCCTGCTGAGCCGGGCTGCGGCGCTCCGGAGACCCACCTGTGCCTTGGATCCGGGCCCGTGGTGAGTGGTGTCACTGGTGCCGGCTTGCAGCGGAAGGCAGGCTACAAAAGCTGCGGAGGGAGCCGAGGGAGTCGGGCCTGGCCCTGTGATCTGGCCTTTCCGGCTCCAGGTTGTATAGAAGAGGAACCGCCTGCCGTAACAGTGACGCGGCGCCCCGGGGGCCGTTGGAGCTTCTTGGACCGAGGCCCGCAGTGAAGTTGAGTGCTAGTCGGACCCCGCTGCGAACCTAGTGGGTTGGCTGCGGCGCACGATGTGATCATTGGCAGCAATCAAGTTTGTGGAGCTGGTTATTGAACTGCGGTGGGCCCGCCTGGCTGGGGACATGCAGGTGCGGCCAGGGTTGCGGCCCCCCCCTTCCTCCCTCTGGAGATCTCAGCTTCCTGGTGGCATAATGGCTGGACCCCCTGATGATTGGGGGACACACTGGGGGCCAGGGGTCAGTTTCCGTGGCCTCCCCCGCCTTTATCAACAGCTCCTTCCTGAGTGCCATGGACACATGTGTGCGAGGCCTCTTAGAGTTGGACACTGGCCGCTTGGCAGTGAGGCGGTAGACTTACGCTGATCCTTGGAGGGCCTATTTGGTGGTGTAGGGGGTAGCCACCGTTGGTGTGGTCATTCCTGTGTGCAGGTTTTTTCCCTCCCTCCCCCTCGGGCTTCAGCTCTTCCTTCGGGGGGCCGGTGGCAGCGCAGACGACCAAGTGCATTTCATGGGGTGGTGCTCCACTATGGGGCACCGCACCACGGCCCGCCTTTAGTTGCGGAAGCGGTCAGGCTAGGTCCTGGTGCGGTTTGTGGCTGTGGCAGACCGGGCTTGCAGAGGAGTCGGGGATTTGCTGCCTTCGCTTGCCTGCGGTCCCTGGAGTGGGAAGGTGCCCGCCTTCTCTGAGTCATCGAGGATGCTTCCCTGGCGGTCCAGAGTGCGTGCTCCTCCACGATGTCCAAAGATAAGTCTACATCAGCACCAGCTAAACAGAGCACTATGGACCAGTACACGAGTGCTAACCGTGAGAGCACTGATCGGGTGAGGTCCCCGTCGCAGTGTCCCGACAACGCCATGCTGCTTGCGGCCATCACTCAGTCCAGAGAGGCATTGGAGGCTAGGATCAGGGCGGTGGGCTCCGACGTAACACTGTTGTGCCAGGATCTACGGAAGGCGGTGGACCGTATCACACGGGCAGAAACTAGAGTATCTGTGGTCGAGGACTCAGTGGCAACCTTACAACAGAAGGTCGCCACCTTAATGGCCGCAACCAGGGAACTGGCAATACGGGTTGAAGACGCGGAGGGCCGCAAGCGATAGAACAACCTGCAATTCGTGGGATTCCAGGAGGGCTGTGAGGGCACCTCCATGGAAAAATTCCTGATGCAGTGGTTGAAATCAGTGGTCCCACTGGAGAGCCTGCCGCCTTGTTCTGTGATTGAAAGAGCCCACCGGGCCTTGGTGAAAAACCCCCCGCTGGGCTCGTGGCCTAGGCCTATCATTGTGAAACTCCTCAACTTCTTAGACAGGGACGCTATTCTATGTTACGCAAGACAAGAGAAAATTGTATATGAATCAGCTCATACCATGATCTTCCCGGATTACACCAGGATGGTCCAGCAACAACGACACTCCTTCCTGGCGGCTAAACAAAAATTATGGAACCTTAAGATCCAGTACATGCTGCTGTATCCGGCTCGGTTGCGGGTGGCCTACAACTCCCATACATTGTTTTTCGACAAGCAGGAGGATGCCTTCCAATGGATGGATGAGTCCATGGCAATCAAACCCCATACTCCGCCCAGGATAGACTGTGACTCGTCACAGAGTGATCGACGCAACCCTCCCAAGAAGTCCACCTCCAAGTGCCGCAACAGTTCATTATCATCCTGGAGAAGTTCCCACGCTGACAATGAACATTGACAATGTCATTATGTAGCTGTAGCACGTGAGACTGTTGCATTGGTTTCTATATCTGACTGCTACTGTGATATTGATTATAACTTCCTGTTAAGATGAGATTGCATGCCTTCTCTTGCCTTCTATATAGTGCCTGTGCACAATGTGCTTATGTACATTAAGGTGGGGTTTGAGTACTAACATGTCCTGGACGCTGGTGGGTAGGGCACCTTCATGTGACTGCCACTCTAGAGAGACACAACCAAGAACCCCCTCTAGAGACTATGTTTTTTGGGGTTGGGGTAACCTCCCTGTTGGGGTTTCGGCAGTGGGACGCAATAGGTATCTCGACCATAGGCTATGTTATGCATGGTTCAGTTCTTAAGTCCTTTCAAGAAATACAGGCAGACTTTCAGCTACATAGACACCAACTCTACAAATATCTCCAGCTACGCCACACTCTCACCCCCAGTCTAAATGACCTCCATGACCTACCAGAGTTCAACCCTTTGGAGGGCAGACTACTGTCGGGGGATTTGGGTACACATAAAATCAGGCAGATTTATCAGACATTAGTAACACATAGTGCAACCACACTCACAACCCTACGACAGACTTGGCTGGAGGACATACCCACACTTGATGATGACGATTGAAGTGAGGCTCTTATGGCACCACGTGAGGCGGCAATATAGTCCAGACTTTGCCTTAGCCAATTAAAATTCTTGCACAGAGCTTATTTTACCCGTCATCGCCTATGGCGCATGAGTACCATAGCCTCATCGGTGTGTGAGGTGAATGAGGGTACCCTTCTACACGCAGTGTGGGAATGCACAGTGCTTTCAGGTTTTTTGGCTGAGTGTGGTGACGTGTCTGGAATGTGTCCTGTCCTGGGAGATCCCATTTCACCCAATACAGATCTTACTCCATAGCACCGAAGGAATTGGTGGCAATAGGTATAAAGGATACCTTCTGTTCCTTGGCCTAACTCTGGCACAACGAGATATTGCAAAGCAGTGGAAAGCTGTATCGCCACCGACAGTGAGTACCAGGATGAATGCAATGGATCTCTGTATGGGTATGTAAATAGCGGTTCATCAAGCTAAGGAGTGACCGCAGAAACATGGCAGCGGTGGGCGAATCATAGAGGCATAGTCTTGGCCCCGGTCCCCACGGTGGATTCTCTCATTGATACTGAAATACGACATTATGGCGGTGGTTTGTGAGGCTCATTGGTCTCTACACTGGACTTGTATCCTCAATAAAGGAATACTAGACATGCTGATCAGGGGTGGGATGGTGGAATTGTTTTATGTAATATTTAATTGTGTCACTGGAGGTGGGCAATGGGTTGTTACTGCACTGCATGATTTGCCCGGCCATGTTGGCCGGAATGTAATGTTTATACGAAAATCAATAAAAAAAATTGTGACAAAAAAAATCGCTTTAAGTCACCCTCATCAGCGGATGATCGCTCTGTGGGAGGTTGCATCACCTTTCACCTCCCCAGAAGGAGTAGCATCATATCCGACCTATTGGTGCTCCAATTTGTGGAATGCATTCTTCATTTAGCACATTCAAATCTACAGTTTGCTTCTACAAACGTTTTTCTAGCAGCTATTCTGATCATAAAGGACGTTTTGGAGGGATTTAAGAAAACCTGTCCTCCTAAAAGTCAGCCTTCTCCACCGTGGGAGCTCAGTTTGGTTTTGTCTAAGTTGATAGCTACCCTTTTGAGCTAAAGCAAAAGGCTCATTGCAACATCTCACCTGGAAAGTTTCTTTTCTAGCAGCCATTACTTCAATTTGCAGAGTAAATGTGCTTCAGACTCTCTGCAATTGAGCCTTATGTAGTTTTCATGAGTGAAGATTGTTATGAGAACGCATCATCTTTTCTATCAAAAGAAGTATCTTATTTCCACATCAATCAGCCTATTTCTTTACCATTTTCTCTAGCAATCCCATGTCTCCTTCAGAAAGGTCTCCTGATTCTTTAGTTGGTAGGAGAGTCTTAAGATTTTATATCGACAGAACAAAAGATTTGAAGAAATGTAACCAGTTTTTTATTAATTGCGGACAACTGCGAGCTGGATTTGCCATTTCTAGTTGATAGTCTTGTGCATTTCCTTGTGCTTCAATCAACCAATAAATCTCTACCAGGTAGAACCAAAGCCAGTTCCACTCTGGACAAAGTGGCTGCAGCATACTGGTTGAGAAATGTTCCAGTGTTAGGCATGTGCAGAGCGGCTTCATGGAAGTCTTTTCATACCATCACCAAACATTACCGTCTGCACGCAGACTCTAGAGCAGAAACTGTATTTCGTCAGACGGCTCCAAGGGATCTCTTAAAGTGATGTGTTGTTTTCTCAGTTACATCAGTTTTTCGGTTGTTTTACCATTTAGAGCATGGAGACAACGGTTTCTTTAACATAAGGTTGCTCTTCTCTTCTTAGTTTATGACTGTCTGTGAAGACCCTCAATGCAGAAGGAAATGTTACTTACTTGTAATCCTTGCTCTGCATCATAGGTATCTTCACTGAAGTCATAAGCAACCCTCCCTCCTCTCCGCTTTTTCCTTGCTTCTTTGCATGGTTTTCCCTGAAATAGAACTGGGGCTGTGAGGCAACTGCCAGGACAAGGTTTGATGGGGTATGGAAACTGATGGCTCCTTAACAGGGCAGTGCATAGTTTCATTTCTCTGTGTGTTAAGGGTGATTATTCCTTTATTGTACTTTATTTCTGAGTTTACAGCTTTGATGCTTTGTTGCAGCACATGCAAGGGCTTATGTGCCAATGTTGCCTTATATACTATTAAAGGTTAAACAAAGAATTCAGGGAAAAAACCCACATCCCTGCACTTCCAAATCTGAGAATTCGATTGAACGTGCAGGTATGCACCTCTGCTTCTATTGCCCATAATTTGTGACTCGCCTTTGAAGACTCCTTGCCTCTTCACTTCCCTCTCCATGTCTATTAGTCCAGCTTTCCCTGGCCTGTGGACTCAATGGCAACTGGACAATTCTTGCCACAAGTATTGCTTGGTTAATACTATAAGCACAGGAACAAAATTCTACTGGAAAGGTGATTATTATGCCAGGGCCTGACTCGGTTTCTATTTTATTTGTACATTGTTTAAGTTAACCTGCATTCTTTTTTTCCTCCTCAGTCTTAGGCTTGACTTCACTGCATTCTTACATACTTGCAAAACTGTTTATAGAATTTAAAGTATTAGGTAAGCCAATTAGGTGAATCCAATGGTCACTCCATGTTTTAGGAGGCGAGTTCATAGAGTCTTAAAGCCAGCAAAGCCATAAAGGAACACATGGAAGGAACCATGGCAAAAATGGTGCCTTTTCTGTTGGATACTTCTAACCTCAGATTCTGCAACTTTAGAACATTTCCCAGGTGCCAGATTGGATCCAGAAACATTTCATAGTAGTGGCTTCGTTCTGCCCTGGAAGTGACTTAGCATATAAGCTGCACCCCTGCATATCGACGTAAATTTCTTTCATTGCATACCTTTGAACGCACTCTGCTATCTCTTCCGTCAGTCTTCAATGACTTTTCAATTTCTAAATCCATTATGCAAGGGAATGATGTTCTTCAATGACTTTCGAATCTCAAAATCCATTGCACAAGGGAACAATTTTCCCACCGAAACTACTGGGTTCAAAACATGCCTTGAATGGAGAAAACAGGTTTCGATACCAGACCTGCACAAGGTGCGCCTTCAGTGTTTGGGGTCAGGGCACGTGCAGTGAGTGCATCATCATGCACCCGAAAGCGATCCAGGACCGTGAAGCAAACCTGTATGTTCCTGAACATTGGAAGAAGTCACACTCCACTCAGGGCCACAGGCCCACGCTTGCACTCAGGCCAATCCGCAGCAGGTCTTCTTTACGGTCGAAGTCATCCTGTAAGTCAAATTTAAAATCGAAGAAGAAGCATAAGAAGACGAAGCGGGACTCATCCTCCATTCCACCACTCTGTTTCCAAAGACAGGTCACGAGGAGGTCAAGGTGACACTAGATCTCACTTCTGATTCCCGATTGAGAAGCCTGTTCTGCAATTAATCCTAATATGCCCAAATTCGCCTGGGCCATTCCCAACCCCACAGCAGGTTGAAGTCTTTAAGGAGGCCATGCTGCATATTATTGCCACTCTTCGTGTCCCCTCTGATGCGCCTTCGGGCTCCAAGGATCCGCAGCAACCTCTAGTTTTATTACCACCAGTGGATCTTATCTTGGTTTCTGCAACGACTCCAGTGCCAACTTTCACTCCGACTCCATTACCTGTGCCAGTTCCTCTTTCATCGACACTGGTATCAACATTGCTGGTTTCGGAGGGGGATCCAGACCCAACTTATGACCCCAACCTCAAACTAAATCCATTTCTACTCAGGTCAAGGTCTGGCTCGGACCCCACTTCAGCCTGCCTGCTTCCTGTACAAAACTGATTCTGACAGTACACCTCCACAACCACGGAGCCATCCTCAATGCTTCATCATATTGATGAAGCATTGAGGATGGCTCAGTGAGGTTGATTGTTGATTTCCCCCTGGGGCTGTCATTAGAAGAGAGTGCTTCCCGTGCCTTGTATATTAGACTTGCGGCTGTGGTCCTGGACCTAAATTGGCTTCTGTTGAAGTTAAGACAGATGTTCTCACAGAAGTTCTGCAACACTGGGCTAGCTTCCTCTGAACCCTTAGTCCCATTCAATGATGCCCTAACTAACACTCTAATGGGCACTTGGCCTAAGTCTTGCTCTAGCCCGCTGGTGACCAAGCAGGTGCCCTGATGCCACAAATTGGCGCCCAATGGCACTGATTTTCTTACACAGCATGCTGAGAGTTTGGTGGTCCGAACTTCCACCACCGCGGTGAATCTTAATGCATTCCACACGACCCCCCGCCTCCCTCACCCCTCTCACTCCAGACAGGGAGACAAAAGTAATTGAGGCGTTTGGGAAACAAATGTCTTCAGCCAGCTTAGCCTTCCGGTTGGCCAACGTGGTTTGCCTACTGGGCCGATATACGCCCGCCCTCCAGGACATGGCCAGCAAGATCTTGCCCGGGGTCCCAGAAGACCTTAGGCCTCCTTGGCCGTTCAACATGGTCAGGATGCAGCCAAATACATGAACCCTGGATGCCTGGATACTACTGATTGCTTGGGGCAAGCAATTGCCACTAGTGTTGTTCTCTGCCGCCTTCTTGGATGAGATCCACAGGTTTTTCAGGAGATGTGAAGACACCTCCTATGGATATGCCTTTTGATTGATCCCATCTAGTCAGCAAAAAAGCTGATTCCACCTTAGAACACTTTAAGGAAAGTCAGGCGAAGGTGACTTTTTACACCTCTCAACCCCTGCCTGTGAGAAGTTGGCCTGGCATATGCTGTCCACTAATTATAGTGGGCACCTTGCACCAGTCCAAACAACCCCTTATTGGAGATAGGTTAAAGACAACCTTATTGAAAGCTATCCTAGTGGTAGCTATGGAGAGCAGCCTTCAGGCTAAGTCTTGAAGGAATGTAAAGCAGCTTGTTTTACCAGTCTATAATCTCTTGAGTGACCAAATGAAAGAGCACCACACCAGGTATATATTCAAAATATATGTATTTATTGCTAAACACACCCCTCTAGTCTCTTTATGAGGCTAGAGTTCGAAATACATAAGTTATAAGATATTAAATCACAGTAATAGCACAAATACACGTTTGGGCCCTAGGGGCGTACCAAACCATATACCAATAAAGTGGTATGCGAACCACGACTGAACTAGACACTAGGCCTAGAGCCTCTAGAAGTGCTTGGACCACAAGGAACCACCCAAGGTAGTGACACAGGGGACCCACGGGAGACGCGTGCAGTGTAAATACACAACCGCGATACGCCGTTAACTTCTATGGAGAAAGTCGGGATCGGGAAAATAGAGGAAAGGGACACTTAAAAGAGGACTAGGGCAAAACCCTTTGAGATCTAGGACTTTGAAGAGTCTCTACCCACGGGAGCACCGGAGTACTCGTGTTACCTCACCCAGGGAAGCCGGGTGCATAGGTGCCTTTCGGGGTCGGGTTTCGTCGTCGATTCGAATGGCGATCTGCTGCAAAGTGCTGCTGGTGGCCAAGAGAAAAGTGTCCGGGTGGATCCAAGAGTGGATCGGAGTTCTGAAGAACCTGAAAGCAGAGGGGACAGAGTCTGGGTCACTAGCCAGTGACCAGGAAGGCGATGGACAGATGCCCACCGATGTCGAGTGCTTCAGGTGTGTTGACGGTCGTCTTGACTCTTCAGCCACGAGGTCCAGGAGGCGTTGTTGGCGACCAGGAGCAGGATTCGGGCTGGTACACGATGTCTGTCGAGTGCTGAGGTGTCGGCGACCGGATTGGACCCAACAAGCCTTGGCAACGGCAAGTCTCGAGGAAGATGTAGATCGTCGATGGTGCAGACCAGCAAGGTCTGTGGAACTCACCCAGCGAGAGTAAGTGAGGGCAGGCCTGGAGCAACCAGGATGCCAAGTAAGAAAAGGATTGGCCTTCGTTAAGGGCTACTAGCCAACGGGCTAGCGACCGCGAAGGAGCCTCGTGACGCCGCACGTGGAGCTGGCTTACAGGACACTCGTGGAGTGGGGGCCAGTGATCTTCGGTGCAGGTGGTGCTGGAGGCTAGGGCTACTCGGAGCCCAAAGCACGACTTCTTGGGAGACCCAGAAGATGGTGCACTTGCAAATGTGCTCGGTGTCCAGGGGTCACGGTCTCAAGTCACCCACGATAGCCACGGGCCTCAGCTTTGCTGGGGACTCAGGGTAGCCTCGGGGAAGTCTGAGAATCCACCTCTGGTGATGTGATGACTTCGGCGTCCGACAGGAGCTTCAGAAATGCGAACCGGACAGATGCTTCTTTGGTGCCTGCCAAGCAGGGGAGTCACTCCTTGACCCCAAGGGAGATTCTTCAGTCCTCTAATCTTGTCGTAGAGCGTCGAAGGTCCAGGATTCAGTTTCAGAGTTTCGTCCAGGTATAATCTAAAGTCCTAAGGACTGGGTTCCTATCTTTATACTAAAGATAGGGGTTGGACTACTCTGTGGCCCCACCTATGGGTGGGTCAGGGCAGAGGGGTGGCTACACCCCTTTCCCTTTGTCCAGTTCGCGCCAAAGCAGGGGCTGCAAGCCCCTGATCCGGTTTGAACTGGGGTATGCACAGGGACACCAAATGTGCCCCCAGTGCAGGACTTCAAAGCACCCGAAAGTGCTCCCGCCCAGCCCCAATACACATTATCCTGTCTGGGGAGGTGGTCACACCTCCCTGGGACAGGAAACCTATTGTCCAGGCCTCCCCTGCCGGAGTTTCGTCCAGCAGCAGGAGGCCAGACTCGTGTCTGTGGCAGCAGCATCCATTTTGTGATGCCAGGGCTCTGGAAACAAGTTACCGGACTCGTCAGAGTTAACATGTCTTTCCCTCTAGAAGGGTGGAATGCTACCCCCGCCGCCAGGATTGGCGGGGGTAGTATTCCAAGATGTTTGACACCAAACACGACATGTTTAGGTGCAGCCATTCCAAAGTTAGCATTTTTCCGCGAGGATATAATGCGCTTAAGAGTATATGGTCAGGCTGCACTACAAACAGCATCAGAGATGGTCTCCGAACGCTGCAGAGGGGCCCTGCTCATGCAGGGGCACCCTCTCACATAGGAACCATGCACTCTGCCTTTAGGATTGATAAGGCCTGCCTTAGGAGTGACTTATAGGTTTATATGTGTGTATGTATTTCGTGATATAGGTAACCTATATCACAGTAAGGGGTGCATGCACCACCTTACCCAGGCTGCAGTAGCAGACCTGTGGTGTCAGTTTGGATGGCCTTCCAGGGGTGGCATAATACATGCTGCAGCCCCTGGCAGGCCTCTGAGGTACCTATGCCCTTGGTACATAGTATACCATATACTAGGGACTTATAAGGGCACTCCAGATCCCAATCAGTGATGTGCCTAAGGCACCTGGAAACCATTTTAGAGCGGAAGCAGCTAGGCTGGGGTTCTGATTAGCAGGGCCCCAGCCAGACTAATGTCGAAAAACAGTGAAGCATCAGCAAAAGTGGGGGTACCCATGTGAAGCAGATCCTACTCTCCTACACAACCCCCCAAACGTAGGGACATTAAACTAACCTTGCCCAGTTAAGTCTTCATGTTCTAAGTGGAAATACCTAGAGAGTCCATCTGCATTCGCATGGTTACTCCCAGGCCTATGTTCCACTGTAAAGTCCATCCCCTGTAGGGAAATGGACCACCTAAGCAGTTTGGGGTTTTCACCCTTCATCTGTTTTAGCCATAAGAGGGGCTTATGGTCTGTCTGAACCAGGAAGTGTGTACCAAACAAGTATGGCCTCAACTTCTTCAGAGCCCAGACCACAGCAAAGGCCTCCTCTCTATGGCTGACCAACGTGTCTCTCTAGGGGTCAGCCTTCTGCTAATGAAAGCTACTGGCTGATCCTGACCTTCTTCATTCAATTGTGACAGTACAGCCCCTACCCCCAATTCAGATGCATCAGTTTGAACAATGAACTTCTTGGAGTAATCAGGACTCTGCAGAATTGGAGCAGTGCACATGGCCTGCTTGAGGTCATCAAATGCCTTTTGACAGCTAGCTGTCCACTGAACCTTTTGGGCATTTTCTTAGAAGTTAAGTCATTCAGGGGTGTCACTATTGATCCATACCCCTTGACAAATCTCCTATAGTACCCAGTCAGGCCTAAGAAGGCTCTCACCTGAGTCTGGGTAGTGGGAGCAGTCCAGTCCATGATGGTCTGGATCTTGCTCTGTAAAGGTTGAACCTGGCCTCCACCCACAAGGTGGCCCAGGTACACAACCTGACTCTGCCCTATCTGGCACTTAGTGGCCTTGATAGTCAGGCCTGCCTTTTGCAGGGCCTGTAAAACATTCCTGAGGTGGACCAGGTGATCCTCCCAGGTGGAGCTAAAGACAGCAATATCATCTAGATAAGCTGCACTATAGGCTTCCAGTCCTGTGAGAACTGTATTCACCAACCTCTGGAAAGTGGCAGGTGCATTCTTCAGACCAAAGGGCATTACCACAAATTGATAATGTCCACTAGGGGTTGAGAATGCTGTTTTGGGCTTTGCAGTATCAGCTAGTCTGATCTGCCAGTAGCCAGCTGTTAGGTCAAATGTGCTGAGATATTTGGCAGAGGCCAAAGTATCTATGAGCTCATCTGCCCTGGGTATTGGATGGGCATCAGTCCTAGTGACTGCATTGAGACCCCTGTAGTCTACACAAAACCTCATCTCTCTTTTTCCACCACTGGTGTGAGGTTTCGGTACAAGGACTACTGGACTAGCCCAAGGGCTATCTGAGGGTTCAATTACTCCCAATTCCAACATTTTCTGGACTTCAGTCCTGATACAGTCCCTGACATGGTCAGGTTGCCTATAAATCTTGTTTTTAATAGGCAGACTGTCCCCAGTGTCCACTTTATGAGTGCACCAGTTGGTCTGACTGGGTGTCAGTGAAAACATATGTCGAAACTGATTGAGGACTTGCCTGCAATCAGTTTGTTGCTGGGTAGTGTGGCTGCCTGCCAAGGCTACACCATCAACTGACCCATCGTCAGGGTTCTGTGAGAGCAGGTCAGGGAGTGGGTCACTCTCTTCCTCCTGCCCTTCATCAGTAGCCATGAGCAAGCCCATGTCTGCCCTGTCCACATATGGTTTTAACCTTTTGACATGGAGAACCCTGTGGGGACTCCTGGGTGTTCCTAGGTCCACTAAGTAAGTGACCTCACCCTTCTGCTCAACAATAGTGTGGGGTCCACTCCATTTATCTTGGAGAGCTGCTGGGGCCACTGGCTCCAACACCCACACCTTCTGTCCTGGCTGGTAAACAGTCAGAACAGCCTTTGGTCATGCCAGGCCTTTTGCAGTTCCTGGCTAGCCTCAAGGTTTTTGGTTGCCTTTTTCATGTACTCAGCCATCCTGGAGCGGAGACCAAGTACATAGTCCACTATATCTTGCTTTGGGGGCTTGAGAGGTAACTCCCATCCTTCCTTCACCAAGCACAGTGGACCCCTCACAGGGTGGCCAAACAGAAGTTCAAAAGGGCTGTAACCAACCCCTTCTGAGGCACCTCCCTATATGCGAATAAAAGGCAGGGCAAGAGTATGTCCCATCTACGCCTAAGCTTTTCTGGGAGCCCTTTAATCATGCCCTTCAAGGTTTTGTTGAATCTCTCAACTAAACCATTGCATTGTGGGTGATAGGGTGTGGTGAACTTATAAGTCACCCCACACTCCTTCCACATTGCTTTTAAGTACCCAGACATGAAGTTAGCACCCCTATCTGATACTACCTCCTTAGGAAAGCCCACTCTTGAGAAGATTCCCAGGAGGGCCCTTGCCACCACAGGTGCTGTAGTGGTCCTGAGGGGTATAGCTTCTGGGTACCTGGTGGCATGATCCACTACCACCAGGATAAACCTGTGCCCAGAGGCTGTTTGGGGATCCATGGGACCAACAATGTCAATCCCTACCCTTTCAAAGGGCACCCCCACCACAGGTAGTGGTATCAGGGGGCCTTTGTAGTGCCACCTGCCTTGCCACTGGCTTGGCAGGTTACACAGGAGCGACAAAACTCCTTGCTGTCTTCAGACATGTGGGGCCAGTGAAAGTGAGGGACAATCCTGTCCCAAGTCTTGTTCTGGCCCAGGTGACCTGCTAAGGGAATATCATGGGCTAGGGTCAATAGGAAGCCCCTGAACTTCAAAGGTATTACCAACCTCCTGGTAGCACCAGGCTTGGGGTCTCTACTCTCTGAGTACAGGAGTCCATCATCCCAATACACTGTATGGGGACCACTAGCTTTCCCAGCAGCCTCAGCAGCAGCTTGCTGTCTGAGGGGTTCAAGGAGGGGCAGCTCTGCTGCTCCTGGCTCAGATCTGCCCTAGAAGGTCCCCCTGTCCCCAAGAACTCAACCTGGTCAGGTTCAAGTTCCTCTGGGACAGTTCCTTCTTCAGGGCTGAGATCATCCCCCTCAAGGGACTGATCTTCCTCCTGAGCCAAGGGGAAGGCACTGCCTTAACCCTACTACTCCTCCTCTTGGAAGGCACTTGGTCCATTCTTCCAGAATCCAAGGCCTGTTCAGTGCTAGACATTTTGGCTTGTGACCTGGTCACAGCAAACACATCTGCAGGGATCCCCAGCATTTCTGCATGGGTCCTGAGCTCCACTTCTGCCCAAGCAGAAGTCTCTAAGTCATTGCCAAGCAAGCATTCGACTGGTAGGTTTGCACTTACCACAACCTTCTTAAGGCCAGTTACCCCTCCCCAGGAGAAGTTAACAACTGCCAGAGTATGGTCTGTTCTGACATTGCTAGCATTGGTCACTTGGTACATTTCACCAAGCATAACTTGCCCAGGTAGCACAAGGTCTTGTGTCACCATTGTGACACTTGCCCCTGTGTCCCTAAATGCCAAAGCCTTACGTCCATTGATTAAAGGCTGTTGTCTGTACTTGCCCAGATCACTGGGACTCATAGAGGAGGGCACATCCATGCCTCCATCACAGACTAACACAGCCTGAGTCAGTTCTCTGACTAGGTCAGAGCCCAACTCAGTACCCAGGGTGAACCCTACTAAACCCTTGGCTGGAGCACTCCCACCAACTGTACTAGGGGGAACAGGTGCCTTAGGGGCATTGGTGGGTGCTGGACTGGAGTCTTTGGACTTGGTGCAATCACTGGTCCAGTGGGTCTTTTGCTTACAGACCTTGCACCATGGTTTTCTTTGGCCTTTCCCTTTGGTAGACTGAATCCCCACCAGAAGAAGATTTTTGGGGGCCTGATGAAGACTTTTGATCTTTACCCTTCTCCCCACCCTTTTCAGAGTTCTTAGCATCTTGCTTCTTGGTTTCCCCACCTTGGTTCTGTACCTTCTGCTTCACCCTGGTTCTGACCCATTTGTCTGCCTTCTTTCCCAATTCTTGGGAGAGGTCAGATCAGAGTCTACCAGGTATTGATGCAACAGCTGATTTTGACAGTTATTAAGAATCTGCTCCCTCATTATCAGATTGTACAATCCTGAGAAGTCACACACCTTACTGCCCATCAACCAGCCTTCCAGAGCCTTGGCAGAACAATCCACATAGTCTACCCAGTCTTGAGTCTGTGCTTTTTGGGTATCTCTGAACTTCAACCTGTACTGTTCAGTGGTTAGGCCAAACCCATCAATAAGAGCACTCTTCAAGACCTTGTAATTATCAGCATCCTCCTCTCTAACAGTGAGGAGCTTATCTCTACCTTTGTCAGCAAAGGAGAGCCACAAGATTGCTGCCCACTGCTCCTGAGGGACCTTCTGTACCTTACAGGCCCTCTCTAGAGCAGTTATCCACTTGTGGATGTCATCCCCATTCTGATAGGGAGGGACAATCTTGCTCAGGTTCCTATGGTCATAGGACCTTTCCCTATCTCTAGGGATATGGCTGCCACCATGGGACTCTAGTCCCAACTTTCTTCTCTCTCTAAAGAGATCTAGGGACTCCCTGTCTATGGCTAGTTGCTTCTTTTTGAGTTCAAGCTGAGCTTCCTCATATTGAACCAGCCTCTTTCTTCTCTCATGAGAGGATTCCCTCCTATGAGATGAGACAGAGCTCCCTATTGAGGTGCCAGAGTGGTTAGACTCCTGAGAAGAAGATCTAGACCTTCTGGGCACACTCACAATCCTTCCTGGGGGGACAAAGGGAGCCTCATTCTGATCCTCCTCTTCCTCTTCCTCAGGAGGGGTTGGATTATCCAGGTCAGGGCCATTGTCACCCTCCTGGCCAGTTTCAGAGGGGGCTGGGGGTATTGGTACCCCTGGCCTCCTCCTCTTCTTCTGCCCCACCCTCAGCTCCTACCCCTTCAGTCCCTACAGGCTTACTAAGGTCATAAGCCACCAACAACTCCTTGAGGTGTTGGGTGGTGGGACTTTGGCCTGTCCTTATTTTTCTCAAGTTGCATAAAGCTCTCAATTCCAAGAATGGGAGTGTATCATACTTGGAGGGTGGAAGCTCAATGGCTTCCTGCAAGGATTCTTTGGATCCTGCCCTTAAAGACATTACTAGTGTGGTGTGGTGTATGCACTACCTACTCTAGTGTGGCCTACTAAACTCTCTTGAGTTGTAGAAAGGGTTGTGCTATCCCTTAACACACAACTCTAAGTTCAGTAGAACTTACTGTATTCTAAGCTTAAATTATATGTACCTTAGGTACCTTTAGTGGTTTTCAGTTGATCAATTCAATTGAGATTATCTGGTAAAACAATAGCAAGCTGGAATCCCACCCGCTGCACACCAATGTGAGAAGATGGCCTGGCATATGCTGTCCACTAATTATAGTGGGCACCTTGCACCAGTCCAAACAACCCCTTATTGGAGATAGGTTAAAGACAACCTTATTGAAAGCTATCCTAGTGGTAGCTATGGAGAGCAGCCTTCAGGCTAAGTCTTGAAGGAATGTAAAGCAGCTTGTTTTACCAGTCTATAATCTCTTGAGTGACCAAATGAAAGAGCACCACACCAGGTATATATTCAAAATATATGTATTTATTGCTAAACACACCCCTCTAGTCTCTTTATGAGGCTAGAGTTCAAGTACATAAGTTATAAGATATTAAATCACAGTAATAGCACAAATACACGTTTGGGCCCTAGGGGCGTACCAAACCATATACCAATAAAGTGGTATGCGAACCACGACTGAACTAGAGCCTCTAGAAGTGCTTGGACCACAAGGAACCACCCAAGGTAGTGACACAGGGGACCCACGGGAGACGCGTGCAGTGTAAATACACAACCGCGATACGCCGTTAACTTCTATGGAGAAAGTCGGGATCGGGAAAATAGAGGAAAGGGACACTTAAAAGAGGACTAGGACAAAACCCTTTGAGATCTAGGACTTTGAAGAGTCTCTACCCACGGGAGCACCGGAGTACTCGTGTTACCTCACCCAGGGAAGCCGGGTGCATAGGTGCCTTTCGGGGTCGGGTTTCGTCGTCGATTCGAATGGCGATCTGCTGCAAAGTGCTGCTGGCGGCCAAGAGAAAAGTGTCCGGGTGGATCCAAGAGTGGATCGGAGTTCTGAAGAACCTGAAAGCAGAGGGGACAGAGTCTGGGTCACTAGCCAGTGACCAGGAAGGCGATGGACAGATGCCCACCGATGTCGAGTGCTTCAGGTGCGTTGACGGTCGTCTTGACTCTTCAGCCACGAGGTCCAGGAGGCGTTGTCGGCGACCAGGAGCAGGATTCGGGCTGGTACACGATGTCTGTCGAGTGCTGAGGTGTCGGCGACCGGATTGGACCCAACAAGCCTTGGCAACGGCAAGTCTCGAGGAAGATGTAGATCGTCGATGGTGCAGACCAGCAAGGTCTGTGGAACTCACCCAGCGAGGGTAAGTGAGGGCAGGCCTGGAGCAACCAGGATGCCAAGTAAGAAAAGGATTGGCCTTTGTTAAGGGCTACTAGCCAACGGGCTAGCGACCGCGAAGGAGCCTCGTGACGCCGCACGTGGAGCTGGCTTACAGGACACTCGTGGAGTGGGGGCCAGTGATCTTCGGTGCAGGTGGTGCTGGAGGCTAGGGCTACTCGGAGCCCAAAGCACGACTTCTTGGGAGACCCAGAAGATGGTGCACTTGCAAATGTGCTCGGTGTCCAGGGGTCACGGTCTCAAGTCACCCACAATAGCCACGGGCCTCAGCTTTGCTGGGGACTCAGGGTAGCCTCGGGGAAGTCTTAGAATCCACCTCTGGTGATGCGATGACTTCGGCGTCCGACGGGAGCTTCAGAAATGCGAACCGGACAGATGCTTCTTTGGTGCCTGCCAAGCAGGGGAGTCACTCCTTGACCCCAAGGGAGATTCTTCAGTCCTCTAATCTTGTCGTAGAGTGTCGAAGGTCCAGGATTCAGTTTCAGAGTTTCGTCCAGGTATAATCTAAAGTCCTAAGGACTGGGTTCCTATCTTTATACTAAAGATAGGGGTTGGACTACTCTGTGGCCCCACCTATGGGTGGGTCAGGGCAGAGGGGTGGCTACACCCCTTTCCCTTTGTCCAGTTCGCGCCAAAGCAGGGGCTGCAAGCCCCTGATCCGGTTTGAACTGGGGTATGCACTAGGGACACCAAATGTGCCCCCAGTGCAGGACTTCAAAGCACCCGAAAGTGCTCCCGCCCAGCCCCAATACACATTATCCTGTCTGGGGAGGTGGTCACACCTCCCTGGGACAGGAAACCTATTGTCCAGGCCTCCCCTGCCGGAGTTTCGTCCAGCAGCAGGAGGCCAGACTCGTGTCTGTGGCAGCAGCATCCATTTTGTGATGCCAGGGCTCTGGAAAGAAGTTACCGGACTCGTCAGAGTTAACATGTCTTTCCCTCTAGAAGGGTGGAATGCTACCCCCGCCGCCAGGATTGGCGGGCGGGTAGTATTCCAAGATGTTTGACACCAAACACGACATGTTTAGGTGCAGCCATTCCAAAGTTAGCATTTTACCGCGAGGATATAATGCGCTTAAGAGTATATGGTCAGGCTGCACTACAAACAGCATCAGAGATGGTCTCCGAACGCTGCAGAGGGGCCCTGCTCATGCAGGGGCACCCTCTCACATAGGAACCATGCACTCTGCCTTTAGGATTGATAAGGCCTGCCTTAGGAGTGACTTATAGGTTTATATGTGTGTATGTATTTCGTGATATAGGTAACCTATATCACAGTAAGGGGTGCATGCACCACCTTACCCAGGCTGCAGTAGCAGACCTGTGGTGTCAGTTTGGATGGCCTTCCAGGGGTGGCATAATACATGCTGCAGCCCCTGGCAGGCCTCTGAGGTACCTATGCCCTTGGTACATAGTATACCATATACTAGGGACTTATAAGGGCACTCCAGATCCCAATCAGTGATGTGCCTAAGGCACCTGGAAACCATTTTAGAGCGGAAGCAGCTAGGCTGGGGTTCTGATTAGCAGGGCCCCAGCCAGACTAATGTCGAAAAACAGTGAAGCATCAGCAAAAAGTGGGGGTACCCATGTGAAGCAGATCCTACTCTCCTACACTGCCAGACAGGCTCCTCATCAGTTTCGGCTTTTTTGGGGCTACTTCAATGCCAGGCCCCCTCAACTCCACTGAAGTTACTCCAATTCCTTCATGGCCAGGGACGGGGATCCTGCATGGTAACCTGCGCGTTGGTCTTCCCAGTCCCCCTCCCCTGTGTCAAAATCCTCCAAGCTGCTTTAGTTTGCCCTTAGCAGCACACAACCATCCTGTATTAGGCTGGACCCAACTCTTTCTCCCAGGATGGCAATCCATCACATCTGACAGATAGGCCCTCCAGATCGTTCAACATGGCTATGCCCTTCTATTTTTTCCAACCCACCACAGCTTCCTCCCAAATCAGAGCGGCTGTCAGAGGAGCACCTGCCCATCATACTGCTAGAGGTGTGAGCTCTACTTACATAGGGGCAATCAAGAGGGTTCTGGACTCAGAAAAATGGAAGGGTTGTTATTCTTGCTATTCCCTCATGCCGAAGAAGGATGGAGGCCTTCAGCCTGCCTTAGACCTTTGCCCCTTGAATGCATTCCTGTGGAAGGACAAATTCAAAATTATCACACTGGCCCTGGTATTGTCTGCCCTGCATCAGGGCGACTGGATGGTAGCCTTTGGCCCGTAGGATATGTATTTTTATATACCCATCCCCCAGTGTTATGAAAGTGATGGCGGTGGTTGCCGCTCATCTTTGGAGGTGTGGGCATACCACTTTTCCTCTACATCGACGACTGGCTGTTGAAGGTTGGCTCACCACAATCAGTGATGAACCACCTCCCAACAATAGAAACCCTCCTGACATCATAGGGGTGTTCCATAAATGAGCCAAAGTTGCACCTGATTTCTTCGCAAAAATGTCCTTTATTAGGAGCTCTCTTGGGTATAGTGCAGTTTAGGGCCTTCCCATCATCGCAACGAGTCAAGGACATTGGGGCTATAATCCTGATGTTTCAACATCGTCATGGATCACAGTGAGAGCAGTCCTGAAGCTTCTCTTCCTCTGCAGTGGAATCTGAAGTCTCAGTGGGGCAAATACCAAGGAAACCTGCCAGGTGCCATCCAGTTTTCGGAGGAGATGTCATAAGATCTGCAGTGGTGGCTGCTCGACTACCATCTGACCAGCTGCAGACCCCTCTCCCTAACCCATCCAGAGCTTGTGGAGGTGATGGATGCATCACTGCCGGGCGTGGGAGGTCATCTGAAGAGATTTAGCCCAGAGGACTCTGGTTTCTGCTGGAAACATGGGAGTTCCAGTCCAGTTGTCTGGTGCGGAAGTCTCCTACCTTCCATACGTCAAGTGGTGATTGGTGCAGGTTCTAATGAATAAATCCACTGCCATGGGGTAATGCAACAAGCATGGTGGAGTGGGGTTCTGTGCTCGGAAACTCGGCGCCTTTGGAGGTGCTTGAAGTCGTCAGGGCATCTCACCGATTGCGAACCACCTGTCGGGATCCTTGGACACCAGTGCAGTCTAGCTCTGATGGCGGGTCCTGGTGGATCAAGAATGGCATCTGCATCCCGGGATGGGAAAGGGTGTCTTCCTACAATGGGGTGAACCCTGGCTGAATATCTTTGCCACCCTCAAGAACACGCAGTGTCCAAACCTTAGTGCATTGTAGTTTCCACAAAGGCTCTCACTAGGGTGATGCATTTCTGCTGTATAGTGGCAAAAGGGACTTTCAACCTCTGCTTCGCCTGCTCAGAGTTCCAAAGATTATCAGGACTGACCTGGCCCTAGTCCTCATAGTGGCTCTAAATTGGGCCAGGAGAGTGTGGTACCCAGAACTTTTAGGTATGCGCATCTGCCCTCTGATCAGGCTACCATTGGGAGGATCGGCTGTTGAAGTAGCAGGGCAGGGTTCTCCACCTGATCCTGCAAAATCTGCACCTTCATGCATGGATTTTAAAATAAAGAACAGAACACAATAAAGCGATCACATCACATTTTCTAAATTGGTTTAAGGTTGGTTTGAGAATGTTATTGTGCTGTGTTCTTTATTTAAAAATAGTTGGCAATGCTTAAACACAACACACATTTCTTTGGTTGAATTGCCTACTGCTTGTAGAATAGTAACCAGGGGTTGAGCAGAGTATCTCTAAGACTTGTGTTCTCTAACAAATTTAGAAAAATAAAGAAACATTTAATGAGCAAAAAGACACCAAAATCATGAAAACTGGAAAAGGAAAACTGAAGACATGAATTTTCAAAGGTGTACGGTAAAAGTGCCAGGAAATTGTAAAGTGGCATTAAAAATAGCAATTCATGGTTGACCGGGACCTAGGTAGAGCAGTGGTCAGATACACTAAGTGGGTTGTCCTGTTCAAAGTGAATATCTTCTGGCTTGGGGATTATATAGCATTTTGGGGGCTATACCATCCTTGGGGCAACACAGTCTTGCTAAACCGATGTAGACTGTGCAGAATGCTGCAGCCCGGCTACTGTGTCCTATCCCTTGTAATGAACCTGTCTGTCAACACCTTTGCAAGCTACACTGGCACATCAAATACAAGACACTGTGCTATGTTTTTAAAGCCATGCATCGAGCGGGTCCTGCATATATACACTCTTTTATACATCCTTACATCCCTAAGCGAGCACTTTTGCTCTGGGAATTCCAGTTTAGCCTCCATTCTCAGAATTAAATGAATGGGTAAGACAAGGAGATTGCTCCTTTGCTTGCTTAGGCCATAAGTTATGGAATAATTTGCCAGTCGAACTGCGCTCATGCAACTCATATCCACTGTTCCGGAAATAAGACTTGGTTATTTTGAGGTCTTGAATGGCTTGACTGGTCACTGATCCGCTAGCTCTGGCAAACGCCGGTGGGGTAACTATGCACTCTACAAATCTGATTGATTGAGTGTACTCTGATCCACCAGGACAACGGAGGCATGTCCTCTGCTCCCCTGGCAGACTACAGCCACCAAATTTGGAGATCTCCCCTTGCCTGGTGGAGATCTCTATGCCTTCAGAGGAGCAGCCACCATAGTGAATCCCATGAAGGCAGTGAAGGTTTGTTGCTGAGTGGATGCCTTGCTTCGGGAGTCCGCTCAGCAAACATTTTTGTTTTTCAAAAACGAGCTTACCGGGCTTGGGGGTCATTTTTCTTTTTTTCTGTTTAGGACCGCTAGGCTTTATCTGGCGGTCCTGAACAGGGATCAGTAAAATTATTCCAGAATCAGGGTGACTGGCTGCAGCCAAAGGTACACTGCTCTAAGACCTAGATTGAAGGGGAAGAACCAAATCTGTGCCACTTTCAGAGTGGAAAGTGGCAGGCTACAGCATGGTAAGGGTTGACAGGTGTAGGCTGACCACATTCATGGTCCTGATATTCCTCTCTACATGTCCCAATTCTGTGGTAAGAACAATGGCTTCATTTTGGTACTGAGCAGCTTTGCTGAAAGGTCATTATGGCTCCCGAGTATGGAGGGTGGACCACAGCACGACAGCCAAAAAGAACTATAAACAAGCATTAACTGGCTATAAAACAGCTATCATTAGCGCTAACAAGAACTTTTACACTAGTAAAATTGAGGGGGCCAAAAATTCTGTTGGAGAACTTTTTAAGACAGTCAATGCAAACTCCAACAGGGCGATGCTTTCATCCCTGATCAAGCGCTCTGTGATAAAATGGCCATGTTCTTTCAGTCAAAGGTTCAAACCATATATCAGGAATTGGAGAGCCAGAGCTCCAGCCCTTCCTCCCCTCAGGCCATACTCACGGAAGACGTGACATCTATCACCTGTCACCTGACCAGTTTTTCCCCCCTAACTATTGACACGGTAAATGACCTTTTAATGTTGTTTAAATCTGGCTCTCCAACGGACCCATGCCCACCGGACATCATTCATGGCGTCTCAAACAAAGTCAGTGTACCACTACCCCCCTCCTGAACACTGTTATTAGTACTGGTGTCTTCCCGACTTCCTGGAAGAAGGCATGTGTTAGACCCATTTTAAAGAAACCCTCACTTGATCCTCTCGAAGTAACAACTACCGCCCGATCTCGTGTCTGCCTCTAGCAGCCAAAGTCTTGGAAAAATCTATTAACTCCGAGCTCACAAAATACCTAGATACTAACAACCTCTTAGACTCCACACAACATGGCTTTCGATCGGGCTACTCCACGGAGTCTGCATTAATCATGGCCACTGAGGAAATACAATGGCAAATTGACAAGGGTGGTAGGGCTATCCTGATCCTACTCGACCTATCAGCCGCGTTCGATACGGTTAATCATACTGTACTTATGCGACGGCTGGAGGCAGTAGGTATTGGAGATACTGCGCTCACCCTTCTCACCTCCTTCCTCTCAGCTAGAGAACAAAGGGTGTGCTGGGACACCCTGGAATCAGGCAAATTTTATCTTCCTGGGGGAGTGCCACAAGGCTCAGCACTCTCTCCAACGCTGTTTAACATTTATGTCACACCATTGGCCAAACTAATCAGGGACCATGGCTTCTCGTTAGTATAGTATGCTGACGATACTCAAATTATTATCTCCATTTCATCAATGGCAGATCCGGTGGCAGGCAGATTCCATAGTTGTCTTGGCCACATCATGAACTGGATGCATAAGAACTATTTAAAATTGAACAACAATAAGATAGAGGTCCTGGAATTCGGAAATGGGCCTCCTATCTGGACCCGGTCATGGTGGCAAGCAGCGGCAAGCAGCTGCCCTGTCCCAGCTACCACAGTCAGGAACCTTGGTTTTTTGTGTGATGCCCAGCTCAACTTTGCAGGGCAAATCAATCAGCTGACATCTGCTTGTTATTTTCTTTACAAAATACTACGAAAAATCCTACCTTTTCTACCGATGAAGTTGAGGAAAACAGTTGTGGTGGCTCTTATTCTCTCCTGCCTAGACTACTGTAACGCCTTGTATCTAGGCGTCCACAAACGCCAGCTGTCTAATCTCCAATCCTTGCAAAATGCGGCTGCACGTATCCTGCTTAACATTCCAAAATATAGCCATTTCTCGGGTGCCATTAGAAATTTGCATTGGCTTCCTGTTAAGCAGCAAACTGAGTTTAAGGCACTATGCCTGGTTCATAAAGCCATATATGGGGGGGGACCTAACGACTGCCATAAAGTATTCCAATGGCATGCCCCCTGCTGAATGCTAAGGTCTGCCAACAAAGCTCTGCTCTGCGTCCCCAGAGTTAGGAAGACCAGATGGGGAGGCAGATGTCTGTCTTTTCTGGCATCTAAGCTCTGGAACAAACTTCCACTAAATATTAGGTTTCTATCATCCAGGTCTCAGTTTAGGAGCCAGGTTAAACCCTGGCTTTTTCCCTCCCCAATAGCGACCTAGCTCCTCCTGACTTCCTTACCTTCTTGCTTCCTCCAGCGCCAAGACGCCTCGGCATTCGTGTGCTTTATAAGCTATTACTTACTTACTTACTGAGTTGCTGTCTTTTTCGAGATGACCTTGCACACAGAAATCAGTTAGGAAGACTTTTTCCTCTCCATACTGGACTGTACAGCTTCCTCTTCTTCCAGGGCAGAAAGCAGAAGCACAATTTTCCATATGCTTTTACCATTTGTGGAAATGTAAATAGGCAGTGTATTTTCCCTGGGGTAGTATACAGAGCTACTTCTCGAACTATAGATAAAATATAATGCATTGTGTTCAAAGGGACATTATTTATTCTTCAATGGCAATGGTGGAAAGGTAGGGCAAATAACAGGCTAAGCTTTCTGAACTTCATGGTCCAACCTCCCGTAATAACAACATGAAGGTTGTCACATCCTTCAGAAGTGCAAGCACACCTCGGCAGAGAACTATCATTTTTTTCTAGCATTCAGGGTTTCCACTCTATAGGGCGCCATTGGCCCTGTAGAGTCTTCCAGTCATTCAGCATTTTTGTAGCATGTCAGGAATTCTACAGTTAAATGTAGAAAACACCCCCCCTAGGCATCGAACAGTCAAATTTATAACAAGACCTACTCCAACACAAGCATGATATAACGAACTCAGTGTACACTATAATTCATTAAAACTTCATTTTATTAATACAATTTCATATAGTGATATCATAGAAAATAGATAAATAATTCCACAGACATAAAGAACTAGACAATAACATTACGACGTGCTTCCTACAATAAAACAACATAGATAAATACAATGGACAAACATGCATAAATTTATAAGGCTGCGTAATAGACAAATGTTTAGACACAGCTATAATGTAAAAATAAACAGGAGCGCTTGAATGCACCAGGATTTAAATGAGTGGCTGAATGATGAGTTTTCTTGTTTTCTACGCGCGTTTCGGCGTACTCGGTGCCTTCTTCAGGAAAGCCACAATGATTCCTAAACAAAAAATGCAAGAGTGTACACTGAGTCTAATTAAAACTATCAATAAAATCAAGTTGGCAATCTTTCTTACTCCGTAACTATGAAGAGAAACTGGAAGATGAGCCAGATGAGGAAGAAGAGAAAAGGAAGAATGAATAAGGAATGATCCTTCACCATATTGACATAGTCAGTGTATCACTCATGACTGGAAAGTGCGATTTAGAAAATTGCGTGAACAAAAAAAAGGAAAGTGAAGAGTGTGTCACCATGGTGGGTTTGATAATAAAGAAAGTGCAGTATGGATCATATGCTTACCATGGAAAAATGAGGGCCGAACTGGTGAGAATGTCGAGATATAGATGATCCTTATTCATTCTTCCTTTTCTCTTCTTCCTCATCTTCCAGTTTCTCTTCATAGTTACTGTTAGAAATGGGGGTCTCTAGTTGGCAGAGGTAGGTACCTTTGACCAAATAGGGACCCTTGCTTCTAGTCAGGGTAAGGGGGAAACACACTGTATATAACCCCTGCTCACCCCCTTGGTAGCTTGGCACGAGCAGACAGGCTTATCCCCAAGGCAATGTGTAAAGTATATGCACCAACACCCACAGTAACACAGTGAAACACCACAAATGGACACCACAAAGGTTATTATAAAAATATAGATATCTTTATCTGAATTTAGGCAAGACCAAAACTACAGGAATTCCAACATACACAGTGATTCCTCTTTAGAAATGTATTTGATAGGGTTCTTGGTAAGGGAACGAAAATAAGCTTGTAAGTTCTGACTTCTGTAGGTTAATTACTTAATCAAAGATCGAAAATACTGTCCAGCACCGGTTCCCGGTGTTTGTTGCGGGCCCCTCGCCACATGCGGCTGACTCACGGTCAGCGATTACCAAAATATGCCCCAACTGCTTTAGATTGAAAACAAAGACTGTTCCGATACGGGCCCCGGTACTGCTGCTCCTCTTGGGGCAAGTACGGGCCACTGCGATCACTCGGGCAGAGGCTCTTGCTGCCAAGGTCAGAGGCCGAGAGCAGATTCTCGCAGACCCGCACCCCCGCCCCAGGCGGCGACACACACACGCTCCCCGGATTTGATCAGAGCGTTTTACCTGGGGTGGGGGTGCAGTCTCTCTCTTCTCCTCGCAGGCAACTGCAGTTGTTTGTGGCGGGGTCGGGTTGCGGGGCGACGCCTCGCGCTTCCTGCCTTCAGCACGGCTCCTCTTTGTGACGAGCCCCTCGTTGCTAGGCAACACCCCGCGCTGACGCTGATCTCGGCGCGGCTTCCCCCTGATGCCAGCCGACTTGGGCCGGCGGCGGTGAAGTGCACAGCGCTCTCTGGGCTCACGGGCCGGTGGCGGTGAAATGCACAGCGCTCACGGGCCGGCGGCGGTGAAAATGGCACTTAGCGCTTCTCTCAAATCCCGGGCCAGTGGCGGTGAACACAGGCACTTAGCGCTTCTCGCAGATCCCGGGCTGGCGGCGGTGAAAGCGGCCAAACAGCACTTCTCGGGTTCTTCAGGACCACGGGCCGAGGCGATCACGAGGGAAAGTTCCTCTTCACACGGGCTCCTCGCAAGACACAAGCTGGGTGCAAGCACACAGCAGAGGCAAGATGTTCGTTTGAAACTTTTGTATCCCTGAGTTTCTATAACAGGAGGCCAGCTCTTCTCAGGCCCTTAGAAAATTGTTCCTTCAGGACACAGCACACAGCAAATTCCTTAGCAAGCAGGGGGGACACAGCACACAGCAAAGCCCCTTGTCCATTCCTCAGTTAAATCAGCAAACTGCAGGCCAGCCCCAGAACACACAGCAAGGGCAGTACTTCTCCTCAGTCTCTTCAGCTGTTCTTCTTTGGCAGCGGTTCCTTTTGATCACGAAGTAGTCTTGGAAACTTTTATATCCCTTTGTTTCCACAGCAGGAGGCCAGCTCTTCTCAGGCCCTTGGAGACTTTCTTTTCAGGACACAGCACACAGCAAAGTCCTTGTCAAGCAGGGGGACACAGCACACAGCAAAGTCCCTTGTCCTTCCTTTGGCAGAAATAGCAACTGCAGGCCAACCCCAGACACACACCAAGGGCAGTACTTCTCCTTCAGCTCTTCAGCTTTTCTCCTCAGCAAAGGTTCCTCCTTGGTTCCAAAGTAGTCTAATTTTACAGGGGTTTCAGCTCTTACTTTTATACCCCAAAAGTCTTTGTTCTCTATGTGTTAGGAGTCCTGGACCCAGTTCAAACCAGCTCTGGGTGCACTCTGCCAGTGCACAACTTCTTCCTTTGTGAATGTGGGCCAGGGTCTTCAGACGCACCGCAGGAGGTGGAGCCAGCATTGTGGAAGGCAGGCACAGCCCTATTCAGGCCCAGGTGCTACTCCTCCCACTACTCCAAATGCAGATAGGTCTATTCAGCCTTGTGCTGACTCACCCAGACTCCTGGAGCCACCCCAGCCCCTGTCACTCTCAAGCCAGACAGTCAATCCACAAACAGGCAGAGGCACACAGAAAGGTTGCACAAGAAAATAGCCACTTTCTAAAAGTGCTATTTTCAAACACAGAATTTAAAAACCATCTTTACTAAAAGATGTGTTATTAAATTCTGAGTTCAGGGATACCAGACTCCAATTTTCTATCTCACTCCTATGGGAAGATATGCAGGTAAACATGTTACACAGCATTCCCCATTCTGTCCTATGGGCAAGATAGCCTTTCAATAGGGAAACACGAAATTGGCAGTATTTTACTATCAGGACATGTTACACACTCTAGTAACTGTCCTACCTTTCACATACACTGCACCCTGCCCAGGGGGGTACCTTGGGCCTACCATAGGGGTGTCCTAGGTGTAAGAAAAGGAAAGGGTAAGGCCTGGCAAGTGAGTACACTAGCCAGGTCGACATGGCAGTTAACAAACTGCGCGCAGGCACTGCAGTGGCAGGCCTGAGATATCTTTTCAGGGCTACTTATGTGGGTGGCACAATCAGTGCTGCAAGTCCACTAGTAGCATTTGAATTACCAGCCCTGGCACACTCAGTGCACTTTACTAGGGACCTACTGGTAAAACAAATATGCCAATTATGGATAACCAATCACAATAACAATTTACATAGAGAGCATATGCACTTTAGCACTGATCAGGAGTGGCAAAGTGCCCAGAGTCCTATAGCCAACAACCACAGGTCAGGAAAAACAAAGGAGGAAGAAGCAAAAGGTTTAGGGATAACCCTGCAAAAAGGGCCATTTCCCACAGTTACGGAGTAAGAAAGATTGCCAATTGATTTTATTGATAGTTTTAATTAGACTCAGTGTACACTCTTGCATTTTTGTTTAGGAATCATTGTGGCTTTCCTGAAGAAGGCGTCAAGTACGCCGAAACGCACGTAGAAAACAAGAAACTCATCATTCAGCCACTCATTTAAATCCTGGTGCATTCAAGCGCTCCTGTTTATTTTTACATTATAGCTGTATCTAAACATTTGTCTATTACGCAGCCTTATACATTTATGCATGTTTGTCCATTGTATTTATCTATGTTGTTTTATTGTAGGAAGCATGTCGTAATGTTATTGTCTAGTTCTTTATGTCTGTGGAATTATTTATCTATTTTCTATGATATCACTATATGAAATTGTATTAATAAAATGAAGTTTTATTGAATTATAGTGTACACTGAGTTTGTTATATCATGCTTGTGTTGGAGTAGGTGTTGTTATAAATTTGACCGTTCGTTGCCTAGGGGTGTTGTTTTCTACATTTGTATTTTCCCTGCCCTAGGAACTGTTAGAAGCAGCAGGGGGTCCTTTATTTTTGACATTAGGAATTCTACAGTCCCCAGTACACAAAAAATGAAAAGAAGAGCTAAGGACCACAGTTATATAGACGGAGCATATTTTACATAGATAAAATGGTAGGCTACCTCTCCACCTCCGCAGAGAACCAGGCTCGTGCCCCTAAACTATAAGCTCCTGCAGTGTGCAAAGTATTTTTCCGTGTGCAAAGTCTTGCGGAGATACTAAGAACTCTCAAACCAGATTGCAGTCTTTTGATTTACCTACATGATATCCTGGCGTAGTTTATCTGCACAAACTGGCAATAATTTCTTGTCTGCTCATCAAGTGTATTTTTTTTTTCTTGTCTATATAAACGTTGGAGCGATTTTCTCCAATGAAGAATTTTAGGCTGTCCACCTCTTTAGCCAAACCACAATTTTGAATACCACATATTAGAAGTGATTTGGGCGGTGAGCTGTGTGCAGTGGCTCGGAGAGCATAGGTCCTGAGGCAGGGCAGCGTTTCCGCTGTTGCCAGTTACAATAACTCTCTGACAGCTGAACACCCCAGATAGTTTAATACATGGAGCATAGGGCACACACTACCTCATTCTGTAGATTTTTTTGCCTTACCCATCTCTTTATATAGATTAGTTAAAATGTCCAAAATCGTGACTGTCATAGGATCCCAAGACTGCAGTGGGCGAATTCCGAATTCCATTGAAGCTTCTTTGACCTTCAGGCCAAGAACTTAAATAGAAGCTCTTAATGAATCAAAAAGCAGACCATTAATGCTCAAAATGCACGGTTATGCCCAATGTGATCCAACAAAGAATCCACACATTCTCATTCCTTTCCACCGACAGATACCCTCCATGACCCTTTAAGATCAAGAAAGTGCTAAATCAAGAGAATCCTTTAACAAACAATCCCTCACAACAAGGAGATACATATTCCCTTAGAAAGTCAATACCCATGTATCTTTCAGAAACAAACATATAACAGTATGATATCTGCAAACCCTATTGATTGTCCATGCCTCAAAATCTAAACAGGCCACTATCCACATTCCCCATATTTTTATCCCACAACTTTTATTGTTTTCCAAAAAGAAAATAACATAACAGTGAAACATAAGCAGATACTATAACATTCTTACCCCACATTAATAAACAAAAGAACAAGGTCTGACAATAACAGTGATGTTCAAAATCTGTGTAGAAGAGAAAGGATGGTATTAGCGCCATTGGGTCAGGTGGAGCAACCTGAGACTGTGCAACAGGTTATCAACTTTCAGCCTTTGTTTCTACTCTTTATAGTTCTGCAGCTTGTGTCCTACCTCAACATTCCCAAAAAAACCTGCATGAAAATAATCCTGATTTATAGCTAGGGATTATTTTTTCTCCTGCCTTCCTGTTAAAATGATACTCTTCGTACACTCCATCCTCTGCACACCTTAGTACCTCTAAATTTACTCTACCCGTGCACATGCCTGCCACCTTACACACTACCAAATATTAGTAAAATAAGCATGCCCCTCCTTACAATACATAAACTTTCTTCCAGAATAACCATTCCTGCCACACCAAATCTGTCTATCCTATATACTCACCCCGCTTTCATAAATCACAATGCCTCATTCTATTTTAACTTCTCCTTGTTATCGCAAAATTGTTAATCTCCTTCACCCTATTCCCTCACCACTCTTTTCCACTTACATTAATTCTAATAATTACATCTAACTCCTATTAACTTAATACATCACCGCTTGAAAAATGGAAGAGATTCCCCAGTTTCATTGGAGTACAAGATGAACTTAATAATCAACACGCCTACTACAAAAGTTAATAATCACTTTGGCCTACGGAGTAGCACCCTACCCACTATAAAGTGCTTCAGTACCTCATCAGAGATAGTAATCGCTATATAAATGAAAATACAATACAATTGCAATACCTCTTAGAATTAAGTTTATCACAAATTTTAGGCATTATGTGCCATGAATTTGTAAATTTGTGTGTGTGTGTGTGTGAGCGAGAGAAATGTTGAGAATTTGGGAATTGTACTGGTTCTCAAACTAATAATTATTTTAGATAGCATTTGAAATGTGAGTATATAAATGTCTTTTTTTCCGCAACACATTTCTAATGTATTGTTTATATTGAAGGGAGCTCTGTTGAAAGCAGGAATAAAATGATTCAATAAGAGTTTCTTAAAGTGCTTGAACTAATAGTTTTTTAATTTTATGAACTTTAAACGGAATCTGCATCTCAGTTGCAGTATATTGAAGAGTGATTAATGTGTGTAAAACATTTTGTTGGAAAATGATTTAGAAAATGTATCGACATTAATGTGAAGGTCTGTAAGGTCAAAAAAATTCAATTTTATAATACAGTGTTCTGTTTAATTATAATACGTGCTTTATTTGGGCAGGAGACTTTAACTGCATACAAGATTGGCGGTTAGATAAATCCCCGCCAAGAATGGGCCTTAAGCCCCGAATCGAACAGGCACGGACAGAGCCAAAGCCGACATGTCTCTATTAGATTTTTGGAGACATCACCACCCAAGGGGCAAGGTGTTCACATACTGTTAGCCTGGACAAAGGGTATATGGTCGTATAGACTATTTGTTGGGGATAAGGGAGGATTTGGACTTGTGTACGTCTTCAGCTTATTTAAATAGATACCTGTCTGACCACTCACCTTTACTCCTGACTGTCTGGTCCGCATGGATTAGACCAAAAATCCCATTTTTGAGATTGAGAATGGATGTGCTGATGGACTGTGCTTTTATCACGCACATTAGAGAGTACACCCTCCAATTTGTCCTGTAAAACCGGAGCACTACGGACAGTAGAGCGGTGGAATATGAGGCTTACAAGGTTGCATTGAGAGGAGGGTGTGTGGCTCAGGGGTTTGGAGTATGCAGACAGCTAGACTGAGAATTCATGGATCTAGAGACGGAACAGGCGAGACTGGGGAATCACCCTGTGGCTGAGCCAGATGGGTCGCGACGACTATTGGCCATCACCAGGCAGGTAGAGGAGGTATGGACAAGGCTAGATAAATACACACATGCACAGTACAGACAGAGATTGTTCCGAGAGGGTGACAAATGTGGTAGACTGCTGTCATGGTTGGTGAACAGGGAGAAGTCCCATAAGCATATGTTGTCTCTCCAGGGAGAGAGCGGGGCGACCTGGATATCTAGGGACCAGATTGATGAGGTTTGTCATGCCTACTTGCAGGAGTGTTATCATGCACTGCATTTAGCATGATGCATTGGGGTGAATTGTGTTCTTGGATGTAAGGCAGTGTGCTCCCACCCTCTTTTTGTTTTTCTAAGCGCAAGAGGTGTTTGCCCGCACTCATGAGTTATCAGGGGACACCTTGGAGCGGTTCCTAAATGGAACGGAGTTGATGAGACCGATACAGGACCAAAGGGGCAGCTGATAGCTCACTTGAGATAGGGGAATTGAAGGAGGCACTTTCGGAGATGAAGCGAGGGAGAACGCCAGGAATGGATAGGCTGCCAGCAGAGCTGTAGCAGGCACTACTGGATTCAGTCTTTGAGACACTCTTGGAGGGGTTTATGGAGGCGTGGGAAAGAGGAGTGCCCCCCTGACTATGAGGGAAGCGTTGATGGTCCTGATTCCCAAGGGAGGCAGAGACCCGACCGACGCACCTCACCTCCTATAGGCCATTATCTATGCTAAATGCTGGTGTCAAGCTGCTGCATAAAGTTTTGGCAAATAGACTGTTGTGGGAGGTACGCAAGTTGGTCTGCTCAGACCAGACAGGTTTTTTCCCAGGATGAAGCACAATGTATAATATCAGACAACTTTCCCATGTTATGCACGAAGTTGCAGAATTGGGGACGTCTTGGCATTGGTTGCAATGGAGTTGGAGCATGCATTTGACATGGTGGGCTGGAATTATCTGTGGCCGATTATACACCGAATGGGTTTTGGTCCAGGGTTTGTCAAATGGGTGAAGTTATTGTATACTGAGCTGGTGGCTAGAGACCAAACAGGAAACTTGATTTCTGAACCTTGGCGTGCGGACAGGGGTACTAGACAGGGCTGCCTTCTGTCCCTAGTGCTCTTGGTGCTAGCGATGGAAACACTGGCCTGCGGCCTTCGGGAGCCCATAGGACCGTGGGGCATACGGACTGTGAATGGGGTCCATGTAGTATCAATGTATGCAGATGACACGTTGGTTTATCTCTGGGACTCTGTGCTTTCAATGCCCCTGCTGCAGGAGATGATGCATGACTTGGCTGAGGTGTCAGGGCTACAGAATAACAGAGACAAACCTAGACTATTGCCACTGGGTGGACTGGCACAGGAGGAGCCTCTTTGTCCGACGGTTTCAAACTCAGCTGGGAGTGGGAAGAGTTCCGGTACTTAGGGATATAGGTGACCCTGGGCCGATAGGAACAATATGATCTGAATGTTGGAAAGGTTATAGAGGGGCTGACGAAGTCCGATGACTCCTGGAAAATGCTCCTGTCGTCTCTAATGGGAAGGGTTGCCCTGATGAAGACGGTGTTCTTGCCACAGTACCTATATGTTCTGAAAAATGTGATGCGCCTGGTGCCTGCGTTGTGGTTTGCTCGATTGGACAGGTTGCTGACTGAGTGTGCTTGTCCACATTGAAACTCCCAATGTCTGAAGGTAGGATGAGGCTGCCAGATATGTTCCTCTAATATGCTGCAGCACAGTTGCAACATGCACAGCATTGGCTGGACCACCATGTGCCAGTGCTCGGGCACGTGGTGGCGGTGTGGTACAAGGTAGTTAGTAAGATCTCCCGCTGGGCCCCTTTGTGGAGGACCTTCCTGTGTGGGCGTTGAGGCCTTTTTGCAATAGAAATAAGGACACATTGTGTGCGTTGTGACAGGAGGGGGGCTGCACTTTAGTCGGGGACCTATTTTCCAATGACCTATTTGTGTCGTTTACCGAGGCCCAGGAGCTGTTTGGTGTGAGGCCGGGATAGTTCCTTTTTTTTTGCTAGGTTGGCACACACTGCAAGAGCTATCTGGCTCTTGTCCCAGACAAGCCACAGGAGCATGTCACGGTGAGACAGTTGGTCACACTGGCTGGTGTAGACGGTTGATAACTCATCTGTAGTAGCAGAGGGGGGGGCACAGAACGCGCTTGGGAGTGCTGAGATGGGGATTACCCTGATGATCTGACAGTGACAGGCTGGAAAAAAGCTTATGCCCAGGTTAAACAAGTGTCACCTAATGCACGGTTCAAGCTTATACATTTTCATTACTTGCATAGGATGTGCATGACCCCACAGAATCTTACTAAAATATATCCAGAGACCCTAGTGGCATGTGGCCAATGCAGCCATGTCTCTGTGGACTTTTTGCACATGACTTGGGGATGCCTGCATATAGTGGGGTTCTGGAGAGAGGTAGTACTATACCTGACAAGGATTATAGGGCTGGCACTGGAGCTGTCGGTTAAACTGTGCCTCTTCGCAGACGAAGATGGAAGCCAAGCTGTTTGCTTTGGGAGTGGCTTTGGTGCAACGCTGGATAGCTATACATTGGGTGTCAGCAGGGCCCCCGGTGGTGGCACAGTGTAAGAAGGATTTGACGGAACGGGCAATAGCAGATGAAATACATATTAGGCTTACGAGGTAAGATGAGGCAGCGGAGGACGACTTAGTAACGTGCGGTGAGATGATTAATAGGATGACAGAGCCCTCTGATGATAGATCCCCATGAAACCAGCGGCAGGGAGGGGAGAGAATGGGAAGGGTGGAGACCCTGGGAGAATTGGACTTAGAATTAGAATCTTCTGTACATTATTCAAAGTGAGATGTGGATTGAAATTTGATAATGGATATTTGTGTATATGCGGCACCACTTGAACCGTGTGTGGCTCAATTGTTCATGCTTGTTCATAAATGTCAATAAAGATTTATTTTTTTTAAACTATGCCTTTCCGACTGCCAGCCTGGTGGTCAAATTGAAAGGCAGCAGTCGGACCGCCGCATGCTCATCGGACAGTCTCCCGACTGCCGCAATAGCGACCAGCGGTCCGACCGCCGGACATCGGAGTCAGCCCCTTGATTTTCATGGAAATCATACTGTTGCAATCAGATTAAAATATTCCAATTTGAGAGGTATATATTTGTTTCTTAGTAGTTGCTTTAAGTTAACAAGGTTATTTCATAAAAGCAGCGCTGGGCGTCTATCTACACCCTTTAAACCATAGCCTTCATTTTCAGCACTCATTTTCTGAGTAGTAATCATGTATATATTCTTGCTATCTGCTTTTCAAGAAATCACATATTTGTATATGTTTAACAAACACCTTAATTTGCACCCAAAGAAATATCACAGTTTTTATGTATTTCATCTCTTTTGTCTATTTAGGATGACTTTAATAAAAAGTGATTTAGAATTACTCTGAAAATTAAAAATTTTCTCTGTTTCCTGTGGAAATTTTGGCTTTTTGTAAGTTTTATTGTGTGGCAATTTAGTATGCAGTTGTGCATCTGCATTCTCCAGAGGAATTATGAAATCTTTCATGACTATGTTTTAATTATAGATCACACATTTACACTGACTTCTAATATTGAAGACCCAGTGATATTCTAAGTATTTGAATGTATAATAGCTACACAAATAAAACTATTAGTGCTACACGTAGGTCATTTTCTTTAGCAACACTAGAGAGATTGTCACAGCCCAGACATGGACATAAATAGGCGCATAGCTCACAAATTGATATGACAGTAATAAATCACAGGTAGGGCATGCATGATATTTGGCCCCTCCATGTTCAGTTTTGTTGATTACTGTCTTCATAGTGCCATGAAACCTCAACCGTTAAGCATTTTGTAATACAATTAACAAAGAAAAAATCACATTGAATTTTGGATTTTACAAAAAAATGGTGCTTACCTGTTGACTAGCTGTTCATTTCACTTTTACAATAAAGATTTCTATTTCAAATGATTTGAAGAAAAACTGTATGACGTTTCACATACCATATGTCTTCAGCTTCACAGGTTGAATTTCTGATTCAGCAAAGGAACATCTACCTATATAGCAATGGCCAATTTAACATCTCGTGGCTGAACCATGGCAACCTAGATTATGTGCTACACAGCATTAAAGAGGCAGTAGCTGAAAACGACCAGCACCATTGACGTCAAAGTGACTGTGACCATTGTTTTTAGACTCAATTATTTTGAATGGAAACCATTTTTGTGAATTACTCTAGTGTACATGTTAATAAAATGTTTATTTACTTGAACACCTGTTAATCTTCCTTCTTGAAGGAAGGTTTGTGCCCATTTATTTAATAAAAACCCGTGGATGCCTACAGCTCATGCCATTATCTTATTCGCTCCTTTTTTATTCAATTGTTGTATGTTTGTATCATTGTCAATTAAAGTGGTTTAACACTAATTTATTGTATAATCTCAGTTATGTTGTCAAAAGTACAGTCAAATCTTTTTTATTATTTTTTTAAATTATTTTAGACATGGGGAGATTATATGATTTGCCCAGAGTCACAGGATGTTGAGCCGTCCCGTGACTCGAACTTGGTTCCCCAGTTCTATTCTGGCCGTTAGGCAACATTTCCTCTGCTGTGTAGAGCAGAAATGCTGGCCTTGCCTGTGTACAGCAGTGCAGGCACTCATCCATCTATCCTCTGGCCCATTCCACATCCAGCAGGACTCTTCCTACAAATGGAGCTTTCGGAGCTCTAGGTCAACTGTAAATCCCAGAGAGTGAAAGACAAGGGGTAGCACCACCAGGCGCCCCTGGAATCTGGTGATTGAAGTAGATGATTGCTGTACTGCAAGTTCCAGAGTATGGATACAGGGAATGCAACTGGTGGCATTGCGTGTGCTGAGCAAGTGGTGCTAGTAAGTGACCAGGGCATGTATCCCCAAAGCTTGGTGTCCCGACAGAATAATCCCTACCACTATTTGCTCCACTCCCAAACAACTGTCCATTAATCTCTTTCTTGGAGGACTGTGACTCTCACCTGTCCACCAAGTGCACAGAGATGCTTTCCACACTTTTAAAATTGTTTGGTCACACTGACATGGCAGGCTTCATGTTTTAATTCCGATTCCTGACTGTCCCAAAGATGTTTGTGAGTTTATTTAGCTAGCAGCTTCACCGGAGTCACAATGGTCACATAACGTACCCGTCTACTGCTGATATTTCCTATGAATGTTTTCCTGATTAACCCCCCCTTATTATGATCATTTAGAATGACAATGGAACTTGTCTGGTTATTGACTGAAATCGCTTTTACTCTATTGTCATCATGGAGCGTAGTGTTATTTAAAGTGATTTTATTGATTTTGTGCTGATAGTCGCTGATCCACTTGCCTACCCTGTAGAAAGCGGCAGCAACTCCAGAGACAGTTTAGACGATCTGTTCCACCCGAATCATCCTTCAGGACAGAGATGAATACTTGACAATTGAGAGGAATTACAAACAAACTGAATATTAATGCATCAGTGCCCCTCAGAATCACATTGTGCTTGTTTATTTCAATGCTACACAATACTGCTTTTCCTGTATCATGGTTATTCTGAATTTAAGCAATGAATATTGAATACTCGACCCATTTCCTCCCCTTCTTGATACTCTACAAATCTAAATATGTGAAAATCATTCGCTCTAAATACCACAGATTTCATTGTATACATATGCACAGGCTTTTAAAATAAGTACGTAATGTCAAAACATTCTTCAAAATATAACATATTGGTGACATTTTTGCAAAACCACGTGTTTAGGGATTTAGGCAGAATACACGTTTTGGAATTATCCTGTATTTCTGAAGGCTCCTCAGATACTCTTTTGACTTTTTAGAACAGGAATAATCCTGGTCACTCAGTAAGGGTTGCATACAAAATCGGAGGAATAACCTAGGGTGTATTTTTCCTTGTGCTTCACATTTTTTAAGGTCCAACAGAAGTTTACAGCATCTGCTCCAAGCTGGTAAGAAAGATTTTCAGTAAATATCTCTGCTTGGAATCGTTTGCCCTAATCATTTCTACTTGTAAATTGTGTATAGTATGTCTTCTTAGCAAATGTGTGATGCAGGTTGTAACACAAAAATAAAGGCATCAATGGCTCCTGAAGGGGGCAGTGTGAACCTCAGCTTCCTCGGTAACCTGTAAATGACCATCAGCTGATTGGTCCTACTAGAAAAAGTTCAGTTTTATTCAATTGTTCATCATTTAAAATCACAAATGGAAGAACTCATTTAGGCTCCATTATTTAAGGCATTTGCAGTTGCAGTGGTGCTCCCAAACGACGCAACTGCGTAGTGAAAGTGAGGCAGATGAGCATAAAGTGCGCTAGTGCTATACAATATATGTGCATCAATAGTGACTGTTGAGGATGCAGTGGTGTTTGATACACACTCTGACTCAGCAACTCAGAGCTACAGGCTCCAAAATCACATAAAAACAATACACTATTATTGCGTCAACATTTCGACCCTCTGAGACTATTTACACAGGGACATCATCAGGACGAAGAATGGGAAACACCTACAGAGGAGAAACCACATATCAGTTAGCTTGTGATGTCTTACATACATAGAATAGGGCTATGGGAGGGAAAGCAACCTACCCATTGGATCGTATTCATATAAGTAATGTCAATTAGTACAGCCCAGAATGGATCCACTGCATCTGTCTGATGTAAGGCAGTGAACTGGTTTCCGAGTATATGATGAGAAATGTGTGAATTACAAGCTAGACTTAGCGGTGAAACCAAGCTTAAATGTTAAACAGGAACAACTATCTGATTAAATTGTTTCGCTGCAAGGGACTCACCTAGTAGGTGTGACCCCCTTCAACTAATAATGCATTTTTATGGAGGTCTTATATTCTAGGTCCGTAATGCTTAAAACTGGTAAGGCTTAAGCCACGTGTCTTTCTGGTAGTATTAGGGGAAAAAAGGAAGGGAGCATAAATGAATGGGAGCTACCTTCCACAAAAGGAGCAGATGTGCTGGGAATATGTACTCACCAGGCAGTAAGTAAAACACTGTAGTAATAATGGTGTGCCTGTAAGCACTAGGTTTCAGTCAGTGCCACAGAGAATGGTAACCCTTAATGAGAAAGGTAGACATAATGAGACTTAACCGCATTAAATGTGTGACCAACAATGCAATATATGTGTGTGTAAAAATCTCACCCAATTATAAGCGCCACTGTGAGGAATCGTTGTACTGTAACCCCAGGCCAAACACTCCTAAGATGCGGGGAGAACATAGTGCTTGCAAAAGCTTTATAGTTGTGTTGTATTAGATACTTGAAAATATGGAAGAGCTCCTTTGTCTGGGTGATAGGATCTGCACTTTGATTGAGTGCGACTCTTGTTGCCCCTTTCCTGGATACAACCTAGGCGTTTGTCGTGGGTTGGGAGGAGGAACACTTTCACTATTGCCTTTCTGTGGCTATGCTTTTGTTACCACCTCAGCAGAAACCAGTTGTTTTCAACCAGCCGTATATGAGATACCTTCCTGCACGATTAAGAGTTGACCAGGCGCTGACTTGCACCCGGTAGCAAGGCCTATTTGTACTCGTATAGCTATGCTAATATGTTGTTCACAGTGGCGGCTGGTGGATTTTCAAAGTGGTGAGGCGAAAATTTTCTACCCAAGTATAATGAGCGAGTGAGCCTGAAGTCCAAAAGGGGGATGTGGGGGGTTCTCCCCCTGACAAGAAAACTTTGAAATAAAAGGATTCAAATGGTGGCTTTTACACCATATATTTACTGTGTGGTTGTCTGTTTATTTACATAAATACTTCTTCCATGTTGCTTCTCCTCCTCCACACCCCCATGAAGCCTTACCTGTGTTTAAATCCATGCTTTTGAGAATCCTTTGTTGCTGTCCCACTCTTTTTCCCCCCTCCCTGGCTGTTGCCCACTCTTGCGATGACTGCTCTGCATTGCCCTCATGTCTCTGCAGCCCCTCTCTGTCAAGTTGGTTAAATAAATAAAAGAAAATATAGCCTGGAAGGAAGTTGCTTATGCCAAAGTTCATGAGAAACTGCATTTGTTGCATTTTCAGGTCAGTAAAAGCAATGAAAGCATAGTCATGGCTCTGCTCTCCAGCTTGCGCTTTGTCACAAGCAACTCAGGCAGCGTGCTGCTGTGTATGATGTACCATATATAGCGCTTAGAAATGAAATGAGAGTCTATGCGCTTCAGGTGGTGATTAATGCTTCCTGCTTTTGTTCATGCTGTAACAGCACATAGTCATTAAAATCAAGTTCTTTGCTTTAGATTTTACAGCTAAAAATGTCTGATGTGTAGCAAGTTCTAGCCCGCCATGTTTCATACTGGTGCAGACTAATATTTAAAGAATTTAAAGTATCCAAAGCTAACATTTCAGTGCGGTGCCACACATATTTAATTCCAAGTCCTAACCCCATATCATTGCTTGAGTGCCGGGCCCACGTATCCATATAGTGCATCAGTAATTAATTGGAGAGAGGTAAGCTATTAATAAAGTGAAACCCCTTTTATATAAAACTTTCTGTGAAGTTTCTAAGCAGCTATTCAACTTGTCTCCAAACTGATGTTACACCCAAGGAATGACTGACCGATGATAACGTAGCAAGGACAACACTATCACGTGCAAATACCACAACCCTGGCGGCAGCGCTGGTACCCAGGACTGGCTTACAGCAGAGGCGTGCACGATAAAACATGTTACCTGAGGGCGGTAGCACCGAAACAAACTGGCAGTGGCGTAACGAAACATAAGCCCCCCACCCTTAAGGTACATGGAGGGCCCCTGCTCCAAATTTAATCAGCTCTCAGGCTAGAGTACTGAGCTGAGGGGGGACCCTGCCGCTGGGGGACGCCCCCCCCCCACCGCGCGGGGGCTGAGGGGGCCTGTGTTACGCCACTGCAAACTGGTCATGCGTCTCAGATATTACAGCAATTAATGGAAGTGCAACTGAGGGGAGCACTGTTAGACTATTTGGCACAAAGAAGGTTAACTGACACATATCCAATGAATACAAGTACACTGGCATCAGATGTTTAACACGGTGCAGCAGCAATGTGAGCGCGCTCAGAGAAAGGAAGCCGCCGAATAAAGTCTCCTCCAATTTGTGTTTTTAGAGAACTGCCATTTGTTCACACTACCAAACTTGGTCAGATTGTCAATGCGCAAATAACTGACTGGAATGTAACGGTTAACTTAACACCTTTACAAAGTTACCTCTATTTACATTCTCACGCTCACAGATATTCAACAGAGACCATTAACTGGCATGATTTTAGTTATTTATTATCATTTTGGAGCTCCAAAGATATTAAAGATGTCTTACAGCAAATTCTATCAGTGTCATAGAATATAAAAAAGCTCACAATTGTACTATGTACATAAGGGTAACACAGAATCATGCTCTATTTTCTACATATTTGTCACCCCGAGATTTCTGCACCGCGTTCCAAAACACATAGTGCACTTCGCACGTGTTATGTAATAATGATAATGCCAACACTCCTAGTGTAATACAGTTGTACACATACATCCCCATATACACACAGTCAATTCAGGGCATCAGGTCACACTTTTACGAGTACACCCGTCTCCTGTGTTCGCACTCTGCCCTTTATCGGTATGTGGACCGGAAAGCTTGTGACATTGGCACTGAGTTAATGTATTTGCTGTGCAGATTGTATGTTAGCCGAGGTCAGAGGTTCCAAATCCAGCAATGCCAACTCTGGTATCATTTTTCCTGGGCTGATAACATGGTTATCGATTACGTCATGTGATATTCGTTCAGTTACGCTGCAGTTATTATACCCATCCTTAAGAGCACTGCCTGCCAAGCAGAAAGCACCTCTCCTTCGAAAGTGGGGGGGAGAGCCCGAGGAGGGTTGTGAAAGAGGCCGGTGTGCACATGGCTGAACCTACACAGACGTTAAGTCTCTGTGAGCATTTTTAGGCCAACAGAGGCCAGCCAGCGGGGCTTTTGGCATGGAGTGCCAGAGTAGTGTAGCTAAAGTAGGCTTAATGCATAGAAGGTGGGATTCTGAATGTTCTGATCGTGCTGCTGTAGTCGAAAGCACGAAGGGATCGTGCAAAGACTTCACCCAGGAAGGAGCCACAACTGCGAAGGGTCGCCCTTGAGAACCTTTTTGTGAGGGTCTTAGGTGCATGGTGGATGGGGGCACTTTTAGCACCTAGATGCAGCGATGGTGGGCACCCCCGGGGCCCTGGAACAGACTCTGCCCTCATTTGAAAACCTGTGTTGCAACTGCGGCAACAGGGATGTGATCGAACCTGGGGAATATCTGTCAAAATCCACGTGACACGGCCAGGGCTGCGAACTTTGGAACTGTGGAACCGGGTTCAAGTCCTGACGTTGGCTCAGCATCCTGTGATTCTGGGCAAATCATCTCCCCGTGCCTTTAAAAAATATTAATGTGACCTTGTGTAATGTAACTGGTGCTTACGTAAAGGGCTTCTTGTGCCGAGTTTTCGTTATATAAAACTGAAAACCCAAATGTTTTAGCGCAGTCAGAGGGGCCTTGCCTGACATTCTGGGGTCTCTACGTACAGATTATTTTTGGAATCAAACTGGATCCTGACATCGCTGCGGAGCATAGTTCTCTGGGGGTGCCAATCACCAGATGGCACACCCACCCAAAAGAAGGTGCACCTTTTTCTGGTACACTCTTACTACAGTCTTAGCACAGCGGGGCCAACGTGCATTCTACAGCCTGCGCCTCGGACCCGTTACATAATCAAAGCCGGGCTGTTTGCTGTAATTATATTTTGTTCAAAATTACTTACCAATGCTAAGAAATATCTCGGCAGCCTCTGCTCCTGGACGGTGTGCTGCAGCCGGGTCCCGCCCGCGTGTTCCTACAGGAAGCACCGAAGCAGCCAGCAGGCAGCCTCCCTCTCCTACCCTGAGCCAATCACAACGCTGCAATGGCAGCGTTGTGATTGGTGAGGCGCAGAGGAGAGCGCCCCAGCCGGGCCATTTTCTCTATGTAGGCTGCATGCAGCAGCCTACATAGAGAAAAAGGGGGCGTGCGCATGACTGCTTTGTTCGGCCCTGGGGCCGACCAAACAGTCAATACCCACAACAGTGGGTAAGCCAGTCCCCCCCTGCCCTCGAGCAGGACCACCCACCCGCCCGCCCCCAACCAGGCACTTCTGCTTTCTCGCAGTGCGAGAAGCAGAAACCTAAAATGGTAGTATTACCATTTTATGTTTCTGCCTTCTCGCACTGCGAGAAAGCAGTGGGGCGACGCCGCCACTGGTTGTTCATGACTCGTTTTGAGTTGTCCCAGGACACTGCACCATTGACATCATCTTGATGGATCAAGTAGCGCTGGAAATAATATCAAAATTGGTACTGCATACCCAGCTCTTCAGTCCAAGCTGAGAGTGGATAAACAGCAATATGAGGGTTACCTAGACCGCCATGAGTCCTTCATTCCTTTGTGTTCTGTTTTGCTTTTTAGGTCTGGTCTTTGAGATAACTTTGACTGCATCGCCAGACCATTGTTCTCTAAAAAGAATTCATGCATATTTACTTAACAGAGGAATTTTTGGTTAGCAGATCAGTGACAAATGATGTCAACCAGAATGTGGGGCCGGTCAATGCTTGGTTAACAGGGCAGCGGACTGGTGGCTCCTCTCCAAGGGCTGAAGAAGAGGAAGGGTGAACTTTCGGCACCCTGGTTCTCTGCTTCACTGGCCAAGGAACGTAAATCTTGCAAAAAGTTTTAATGTATTTGGCGTAAGAACTATTCATCTGATAGTAAAGCCAATTACAAATCCTCTTTTAGAGCCTATCATGTATCCTTGAAACAGGCCCAGAGCTTGTTTATCGCAGATAAAATTAATTCTGCTGAGCAGAGCTCCCATTCTATCTTTCAGATCGTGAAGTCTTTTGTAGGAAAGTAGTATCTGCTTCTTATGGTTACCCCCACTTTTTGCTGATGTCACACTGTTTTTGGACTAGTCTGACTGGGATCCTGCTATCCAGGACCCCAGTCTCTCTGCTTTCTCCCTTAAATTGCTATGTATGTACTTTAGGTACACTCCAGATTGGATACTGGGGTACCCTTATCAGTCCCTAGTATATGGTACGCCATGTACCCAGGGCATAGGTACCCCAGAGGCCTCCCATGGGCTAAAGCATGCATTATGCCACCCATGAGAGGCCATTCAAAATGACACGACAGGCCTGCTACAGCAGACTGTGTAAGATGGTGCTTGCACCACTTACTAAGATATAGGTTCACTATATCTATCTAAATCACTACACTTAAAAACCTAGAAGTCACCCCTATGGCAGACCTTATCAATCCTGAAGGCAGGGTGCTGGGTTTTACGTGAGAGGGTGCCATTGCATGAGCAGAGCCCCTCTGCAGCCTTCGGAGACCATTCTCCGGGGTTGTCTGTGATGCAGCCAGACATATAGGTCTAAGTGCATTATAACCTTGCGGTAAATGCTAACTTTAAAACGGCTGCTTAGAAACACGTCGTGTTTGGTGTCAAACACCTTGGAATCATACCTCCACACCAGTAACTGGTGTGGGAGGTATGATTCCACCCTTCTGAAACCACTACTGTGGGTCACCAGTCTACCCGGTACCAGCTTTCTCGACCTAGGCAGCACAAAATGGACGCTGCCAGCCACAGACACGATTCTGCTCTCCTGCTGCTGAGCCAAGCTCGAGCAGAGGAAGGCATGACAATAGGCATCCTGTCACAGGGAGGTGTGACCACCTCCCAGACAGGGTTTAGTGTATTGGGGCTGGGTGGGTGCACTCTGAGAGTGCCAGAAAGTCTGCACTGGGGGCACATTTGGTGTCCCTGTGCATAGTCCAGCTCAAACCAGTTCTGGGAGCCATTGGCTCCTGCTCTGGCACCCTCCCCTAGGAGGGTCCCTAGAATCTTTCCAACCCTTTCCAATGGGTATAAAGCGGGCTACCTGGCTACAGGACTTTAGATTTTACCTGGACAAGTTTCTGCTAAGAAGAAACCAAGTACTTTGACTGCCTGCACAACGCTGGACGACTGAAGAATCTCCCTTGGAGTAAAGGAGTTACTCCCCTGCAGAAGCAGGCACCAAAGACGCATCTGACCGGTTTGCTTCTCCCGAGCTCCTGAGGACTCCGAAGATTTCAGCAATACAGGAGGTGGGTTCCCGAAGGTCCCGGAGGTCGATCTCCCTCTCAGCGATTCTGAGACTAGTATCCCTTGTGGGGACCATGCAACCCGAACCCCTGTGCACCGCGTACATTTGCAAGTGCATATGCTTGTTGGCAATCCCCGAGCTTGTGCATTGGACTCCGTGTAGTCCTGATCCCGAGCAGTATTTGCACCGAAGATATCGGGCCTCCACTCACCGAGTGTCCTGTGGGCTGGTACTTTGCAAACTTGCTTGAGGTCTCCCCGCGATCCCTGGTTCGTTGGCCTGTGGGTCCTGGCGAGGGTCACCTTGTTTGTTCTTGGGCTTTCCTGGTTGCTCCAGACGTGCCCTGACTCCCCATTGCTTGGAGAGTCCCCTGGACCTTGCTGGTCCACACTGTAACCTGTTTCCTCTGACCGCGTGGGTTGCATTTGCCAAGGCTTGTTGGTGCTCCAGCCAGACACCGACCCCTCAGCACTCGACATCCTTCGTGGGACAGCTCACCTTTGGACCCTACTTGTCCTCGACATCTCCTGGTCCCTGTGGCTGCAGAGTCAAGCAACCTTTCTTCGTACCTGAAGCACGCGACATCGGTGGACATTCAACTACTGAGCCCCTGGTCACCTGAAGTGACCCAGACTCTGTCCCCTCTGCTTTCAGGTTCCTCTCACCTCGAATCCAGGCTTGGATTCCACCGGACACTCTTTGCCCTCCTGGCAGCAGGACTTCTTTGTACTCCTCCATTGAAAACGACGAAGGTTTCGGACACCACTTGACCCCTATGCACCCGGCTCCTCTGGGATAGGTAACACAGGTACCTTGGTACTCACTGGTGGGTTGGCCTTAGAACCTCCTATGTTCCAAAGGGCTTGCTTGTAGTCCTCATTGAAGTGTCCTTAAACTGTAACTTTGCAACCGCGACTTTCCCATAGAGTTGCACGAAACACTCAGTCGTGTTTCCTCACTGCACCCGTCCTCCGTGGGCTCCCTGTGTCACTCCTCTGGGTGGTTCCTTGGGGTCCCAGCGATTCTACGTGCTCTAGGCACTGTGTCTAGTCAAGTCGTGATTGTTATACCATTTTTTTAGTATATGGTTCGGTCTCGCCCTGGAGCCCGCTGTGTATTTTGCTACTTACGAATGTTCTATTTATTCAGTATTGTGTACTTTGTGCCCTAGTCTCGTGTAGAGACTAGTAGAGAGTGTTATATTAATAAATACATCTTTTTATATAACTGCTGTGTGGTTCTCCTTTCATTTAGTCATTCAGGAGGTGATATTCTGGTAAAACAAGCTGCTTTACATTCCTTCAAGATTAAGCCTGAAGGCTGCTCTCCACAGCTACCACTAGGATAGCTTTCTAAAGGTTATCTTTGACCTCATACATCATAAGGGTTGTGTGGACTGGTACAGGGTGCCCACTTTAATTAGTGGACAGCATATACCAGGCCACCTTCTCACATTGGTGTGCAGCGGTTGGGATTCAAGCTTGCTATTGTTTTACCAGACAAATCTCATTGAGTGATTAACTGAAAACCACTAAGTATTAGTGTTGCATTCTTCCTGGTTATAAGTTTACCCTTTCTCTCCCTCATTATACATTCCTCCTTACTCTGCCTCTCCTCATGGTACTTTCCTCCTTCCCCCTGTTCCCCTTGGAACGTTCCACTAGAGTTCAGGTTAGAATGTTGGCAATCGCGAGTGAGGAGAGTGGATGATCAGAATAAAGAAGCTTACATCTTACCTGCTGTCAAGCCTTCTTATTTCTTCAAACCTATTACACTGGCGACGATCTGCGCAGGGGGCAGCTGATCATCTCCCCTTTCTGTACTCTCTCCGACTCGGACTTCTGCATCTGTTCTACCTCCTTGTCGCCCAGCGTTCCCGTGTCAACCGGCACCATGGATCTCGATGTCAGCTGTTTCTTTTGAGCGGTTGTTCCTTCAGCTTCACAGGGTAACAACCACCTCAGCTATACTGGTGCACTGCCCAGCCTACCGCTCAAAGATCCATGGTGTACCCTCTCTCCTGTGCTGTTACAGAAGTCCAGCTCCTGACGGCCAAGTCCGCACCTTCCATCAGTGCCTGCCTCTACAGCTGTCCTCAACGTCGTATCCTGTCAAAGGGCACTACTACAGTTGTCACAATTCGACGCCTCAGTGTACCTCAGTGAATCAACACGTTCGGATCCCGGCACCTGCCTCTACAGTGCCAACAGAGCGACAGAGTCCATCAGGCGTGCCGCTTTCCCCCAGAGAGAGACACATCACTCTGCCTTCAGTAAGCCGACACGTTTCCTCGAAATTCCGACGCCAATGCCACTGCCGTCAGGGTGACGGTATCCATCCAGCGTTCCGGCCTTCCCTGAGGCTCCGACGTTTCTGTTACCCCTCAGTGCCTCTGAGAACCTTCACGTCTCCTCTCAGAGCCCGGCGCTTTCATCTCCTCAGCCGTCAGGTCGTCAAAATTCATCCGGCGCGCCAGCCTCCTCAGACCCGTCAGATTGACGACATCCATCCGGCGCGCCACCCTCTCCAGAGCCGGCCTTATCGACTTGAGCCTGGTAATGTACAGCACCCCGGAGATTGGTGTTCTACGCTGCAGTTTCCTTCGGCCACAGCGTCACCTCCAGTAAGATTGATTTTGATTGCAGTAATCCCTGCTCACAATGCTATCGTCATTCATCTGGTAGTGACACACTCACTTCTCCTCTGCCGTTATGCTGTGTGTCAATCCCTCTGCGGTGATACACACACCTTTCTCTCTTCCATCTGGAGAAATACATTTGCGGTGACACACACACCTTTCTCTTATCTGGGCAGCATATATTCGGTGACACACTCGCCACTCCCCTGCTGTTACTCTGTGTGTCAACCTCCCTGCGGTGATACACACACCCTCCTCCTTTGTATTTGGACAGTCAGTTATCTTCAGCGAGTGTTATTCTCCTTCTTTGCATAAACTCAGTCTTTATCTTCAGCTCGTGCAATTCACCTGCGTTTGCCCCACACTTAAACACCATCCTATACCATGGGCACTCCTGGCATATGCCAACCACCATCCTTCCTAAATGAGAGTGGAGACCCTGAAATCCATTGGAAGGACTGGACCAAATTATTTGAATCTTATCTAATTGCGATGGGGGGAGAAAAATTCTCAGCAATGCGCAAACAGCACATCCTGTTACATAACTTAGGAGTCCATGGGCGCAAAGTGTATGAAACACTACCTGAGCCAGATTTGGAAGAGGATGATGATTCTGATGCATACGATATCACTCTCATGAAATTAGAGACACACTTTGGGGACAAAGTCAATGTGGTGCTTGAACGCCACAAGTTCTTTAGCAGAGTACAAGGAAAAAACGAATCCATTAATAATTACATTGCGGCTTTAAGGGGACTCACTCAGTTATGCGAATTTGGTGATCTAAATGATTCCCTTATAAGGGATCAACTCGTCAGGTGCACTAACAGCAGCAGAGTACAAGAGAAGCTACTTGCAAAAAACCCCACACTGAGAGAAGCTTTTTCTTTAGCACAATCCATTGAACATACAGCGAAATGCATAAAAGAGATGAAAATTAAAGAAGTAGTTGCTTCCGTCCAAGCTGAAGCTTCCAACAGTGAAGTACACAAAGTAACTAACAGAGAAGTTGCAAAAGAGATATCGGCCACTAAATCCACGAAGGAAAGTCAGGGTTTTAAATGTTTTAGATGTGGCAGCAGCAATCATTTGGCTAACAGTCCTTTTTGTTCAGCACGGAGTGTCACATGTAAAAAGTGTAACAGAAAAGGGCACCTCGGTAGAGTGTGCAGAGATGGGGTAAATAGTACAGTCAAGGTGGTCAACGTAGTTGATGAACCACGGGCAAAATTTGTTTTCCAATTAAAAGACAGTGATGAGTCCTCCAAGCCCAATTATCCAAAATGTACAGTACTCATTGACAATAAGCCCATAGAAATGTATGCAGATTCCTGTTCTCCATTCACCTTGATAAATCTTAAGGACTTCGAGAATTCCCTGTGTGGAAGTAAATTAGCGTTGAGTCCTCCTGATATTTCGCCTGAAGGGTACACTAGAGACCCCATTCCCCTAGTTGGCATGGTAAAAATCCACATAGACTTTAAAGGAAGATCCACAGTCGGTAAGGTATATGTAGTTGAGAGTGGAGCGAATCTTCTGGGCTGGCAACATCAAAAAGAGCTGGGAATCATACTTGACCCTAATAACAAACACCAAGTCATTTTAGTGGAAATTCCCAACAGCAACAGCCTCCTGTGGGATGCTTTTCCTGGTCTGTTTGCTGACAGGTTAGGAAAGTTGAGAGACTTTCAACATAAGATCAAAGTCAGACAGGGTGCCAAACCCATTGTTCACAAAACCCGTCCGGTACCTCTTCGCCTTAGAGAAACCCTCAAGGCGGAATTAGATAAATTGTGTGAGATGGGTGTCATCCAACCCATAGAATCATCCGAGTGGTTGGCGCCTTTGGTCTTAGCATCCAGAGCCAACGGGAAAGGTATCCGCCTGTGCGTGGACCTCCGCAGTCTCAACGAGAATATATGGGTGGAGAGGTTTCCCCTGCCCAACATAAACGAGATGTTAAGCACCATGGGGAGGGCGAGATTTTTTTCGGTCATTGATCTTTTGATGACTTACCATCAAGTAGAGTTGCACCCGGAGTCCAGACCGTTGAAGGCATTTACCTCACCTTTTGGTGCTTACATGTTTATCAGAATGCCGTTCGGCCTGGCCTCTGCGGCTTCCATTTTTCAAAAGATAATGCAACAAATCCTCGATGGCATCACTAATACCCTATGTTTCCAGGATGACATACTTATGTACGGTTCAACGGAGGAAGAACATGACAGCATACTTAACTCAGTGTGCCAAAGACTCACAGAAGCAGGGTTAACTGTGAAACTAAACAAATGTAAGATCAAGGTAAGCTCAGTAGACTACCTGGGGCACACTATTTCCCAAGAAGGTTTTAGACCCAAGTACAGTCTGATACAAGCTGTCAAGGACGCTCCATACCCAACCAACAAAGAAGAACATAAATCCTTTTTAGGACTGGTTGAATACATGTCCAAGTTCGTGAAGAATTTTGCTGATTTGTGTGATGGCTTGCGTGACCTCCTAAAAAAATCCAAAGAATTTGAATGGGAGGAGAAACACAACAAAATGGTCGACACAGTGAAGGAACGAATTCTTGATTCGCCAGCTTTAGGGTCCTTCGACCCCAGAAAAAAAACAATGCTAACTACTGACGCATCCAATAAAGGGTTAGGAGCGACGCTGTCTCAAAGAGGAGAGGATGGGGAAATTATAATAGCGTTTGCTTCCCGGTCCCTCAGTCCCTCAGTCCCTCAGAACGTAACTACTCGGTCATCGAGAGGGAAGCGTTAGCATGCTTCTGGGCTGTGAATCATTTTAAGTTTTTCTTGTGGGGAATAAAATTCATTATACGCACAGACCACAAGCCATTAACATTCATGTTCTCGTCCAAAAATACCCAAAACAAATCCCCACGCATAACCAAATGGGTGCTGGGTTTGGAAAACTACTGCTTCAGGGTGGAATACCTACCTGGTCCAGAAAACGTGGTCTCGGACTACCTGTCGAGGTCCCCCCTCGACGTCAGTCATTGTGAGGACCAATTAGACGTTCCCATTTTAGCCATGCACCTCCCCTCACTAACCAAAGAAGAATGGGAAGAGAGTGTGCTGAAAGACAAGGACATGAGTGTTCTCAAAGACTTTATCGTCAATGGATGGCCTGAGAATTGGTCTGAAGTCCCTGATACCGTCAAAGATTTTTGGGAAGTAAGATACGAATTGACCCTCATGGCAGGTAGAATATATCGCAATGGGAAGGTAGTTCCACCCAAGGATCTCAGGAACACAATAATTGACTTAGCCCATGAAGGACACTTAGGCAGGAGCCTCACGAAAAACCAAGTCAGAAGTTGCTTTTGGTTCCCAAAGATGGATTCGATGGTGGAGCTTAAGGTCAAAGACTGCACCAGCTGCGCTAAAAGTGACAAAAGTAAAATCTTACGGAAAGCTCCCCTATCGCCAGTTGAAGTTCCAGAGGTACCATGGACAAAGCTCGCCATGGACATAATTGGTCCCATGGATGTTCTTGGTCCCCAAAAGAGGTTCATGTTTGTCCTCGTAGACTACACCTCCCACTGGGTTAACTTCAAGTTTACATCCTCCACTACAACAAACAACCTCATCTCCTTCTTGAAAGGTGTATTTGTCTACGAAGGCATACCAGCAACCTTGGTAACAGACAACGGGGTGCAGTTCACTTCGGAGATGATGAGGGAATTCCTGGAAGAGTTAAATATAAAGCATGAGAAAACTGCACTCTATTGTCCAAAAGTCAACGGACTGGTAGAGAGCTCTAATCGCATGGTGAAAGATCACATCCAACTGGCCATCACCAATGGACTCAAAGTCGAAGACTCTCTAAGAGAATGTATTTGGGCATACCACACTACACCCAACCTTATCACTGGTGTTTCACCCTTCGTGACCCTAAGAGGGAGGGAACCCAGCACTAAGATGAATCCCTGCTGGTTGGAGGGTGGTAGAAGGGTAGTGCCTGATCAAGAACAGAGTAATTTGAAAATCCAACAACACCAACAAAAATACAAGAATTGGTATGACCAGAAACACGGAGTCAAAGACCATGACTACAAGGTTGATACTCCGGTAGTAGTAAGGAAACCCACTCACGTACAACCTGGTTTAAGTAAGTACCAACCTCCTCTACAAGTGGAAAAGGCTGGCAAGAATGTGGTCTGCCTGGAAAATGGACAGACATGGAGCGGTGATAGACTTGTTGACATATCCTAGACATTTTGTTTCCCCTATGTAAGGAGATGTGTTGTATTCTTCCTGGTTATAAGTTGACCCTTTCTCTCCCTCATTATACATTCCTCCTTACTCTGCCTCACCTCATTGTACTTTCCTCCTTCCCCCTGTTCCCCTTGGAACGTTCCACTAGAGTTCAGGTTAGAATGTTGGCAAGCTTACATCTTACCTGCTGTCAAGCCTTCTTATTTCTTCAAACTTATTACAATTAGGCACATATAATACATCAAGATTTGAATAAGTAAGTTCTACTGAACTTGGAGTTGGGTAAGCCAAGGGTCTAGCTCACCCTTTCTCCAACTCAAGAGAGTTTAGTCTCCACTAGGTTAGGTAGGTGCCTACACCACACAACACTAGTATGTCTTCTAGAGGAGAAGCCAGTGGCTGTCTGCCAACTAGATACAATGGCCTCTCATTTCCTGAATTGAGAGCCATGTGTGCATCTAGGAAGCTGAGGACAGGGAGAACAGCAAACACCCAATGTCTCATTGAGATTTTGCTCTAAGATGACGTCAGGAAGACCCCAGGGTCTGATGAGGTAGATAGAGTGGGTGGGGCAGGGAATGAGGAAAGACCAGGAAGTGAAACCTTCTTTGATCTGGACTCAAACCCTGACCAGGAAAAATAAAAGAAGATTCTAACCTGGACAACATAGATCTTCCTTTAGGTGGGGGAGAAGGCCCCAGTGGCCCTCTTTTTACTCCACCAGGAAGAGTGCAGAGTTTACCTAGGAGATCCAGATCTCCCTCTGCAGAATCTCATCACTCAGGAACTTCTGTAGGGACTTCCATATCAAATAAGAGGGAATCCTCTTATGATAGACAGTGCCAACTTCTGGAGCTTGAGAAAAACAAGCTTAGGCTCAAGAAGGAGCAGTTGACCCTAGACAGGGAATCCCTAGAGCTCCAGAGAGCAACAAAGAGATTGGGACTAGAGTCCCATGGTGGCAGCAACAGTGTCCCTAGGGTTAAGGAGTATACTCATGATCATAGGAACCTGAACAAGATAGTCCCTCCCTATCAAAGTGGGGATGAGATCCACAAATGGATAACTGCACTAGAGAGGCCTGTAAGGTACAGCGGGTCCCTCAAGAGCAGTGGGCAGCTATCTTGTGGCTCTCCTTTGCTGACAAAGGTAGAGATAAGCGCCTCATTGCTAGAGAAGAGGATGCTGACAATTATTCAGTCCCGAAGAGTGCTCTCATTGATGGGTTTGGCTTAACCACTGAACAGTATAGGATTAAGTTCAGAGACACCCAGAAGACACAGACTCAGGACTGGGTTGACTTTGTAGATTGTGCTACTAAAGCTCTGGAAGGCTGGTTACTTGGCAGTAAAGTGAATGATTTTAAAGGATTGTACAATTTAATTATGAGGGAGCAGATCCTTAATAATTGCCAAAACCAGTTGTTGCATCAGTACTTGGTTGATTCTGATCTGACCTCTCCCCAAGAATTGGGAAAGAAGGCAGACAAATGGGTCAGAACCAGGGTGAAGCAGAAAACTCAGAATCAAGGTGGTGACCAAAAGAAGCAAGATGCTAAAACTTCAGATAAGGGTGGGGAAAAGGGTAAAGACCAGAAGTCTTCACAAGGGCCCCAAAAACCTGCATCAGGAGGGGAGTCACAATCTAACAAGGGGAAAGGCAAAAAGAAACCGTGGTGTCATATCTGTAGAGAGAAGACACATTGGACAAAGGATGCCAAGTGTCCAAGGGCCAAGGAATCTACTCCAGCCACCACTGCCCCTAAGGCAACTGTTCCCCCTAGCTCAGTTCCAAGTGGTGGTGTACAGAGCAAGGGTATAGTAGGGTTATCCCTAGGATCTGAGATGGAATCTGGCCTAGCCAGAATTCCAACTCAGGCTGTTTTGGTCTGTGATGGAGGCATGGATATTGCCTCCTTATTTGTCAGTCCCAGTAATCTGGGCAAATACAGGCAACAGCCTTTAATTAATGTTAAGGAGGCCATGGCATACAGGGACACAGGTGCAAGTGTCACAATGGTGAGAAAAGATATTGTGGCCCCTGAACAGATCATACTTGGTGAGATGTACCAAGTGACCAATGCAAGCAATGTCAGGTCAGACCATTCCTTGGCAGTTGTGAATTTCACCTGGGGAGGGGTAACTGGCCCTAAAAAGGTTGTGGTTAGCTCAGACCTTCCTGTAGAATGCTTGTTGGGCAATGATTTGGAGACTTCAGCTTGGGCTGAAGTGGAACTCAGGACACATGCAGAAATGTTGGGCATCCCTGCAGATGTGTTTGCCATGACTAGGTCACAGGCAAAAATGTCTTTCACTGAACAGGCCCTGGATCCTGAAAAAATGGACCAGGTGCCTTCCAAGAGAAGGAGCAGAAGGGGTAAGGCAGTGTCTTCCCCCCTGCCTCAGAGTGAGGATCAGTCTCCTGATGGAGATGATCTCAGTCCCTGTGAAGGAACTGTCTCAGAGGAACTTGAACCTGACCAGGTTGAGTTCTCGGGGACAGGGGGCCCTTCCAGGGCAGATCTGAGCCAGGAGCAGCTGAGCTGCCCCTCTCTTGAACCCCTCAGACAGCAAGCTGCTGCTGAGGCTGCTGGGAGTGCCAGTGGGTCCCACAGGATCTACTGGGATGATGGACTTCTATATTCAGAGGGTAGAGACCCCAAGCCTGGTGCTACCAGGAGGTTGGTTATACCTCTGAAGTTTAGAGGCTTCCTAATTAACACTGGCACATGAAATCCCATTAGCAGGACACTTAGGCCAAAGTAAGACCTGGGACAGGCTTGTCCCTCACTTTCACTGGCCTCACATGTCAGAAGACACAAAGGAGTTTTGTCGCTCCTGTATCACTTGCCAAGCCAGTGGTAAGGCAGGTGGTACTACAAAGGCCCCCCTGATACCACTACCTGTGGTGGGGGTTCCCTTTGAGAGGGTTGGGATTGACATTGTTGGTCCCATGGATACCCCAACTGCATCTGGGCACAGATTCATACTAGTGGTGGTGGACCATGCCACTAGGTATCCAGAGGCAATACCCCTTAGGACTACCACAGCACCTGCTGTGGCTAGAGCCCTCCTGGGAATCTTTTCCAGAGTGGGTTTCCCTAAGGAGGTAGTATCAGACAGAGATGCAAACTTTATGTCTGGTTATCTTACTGCTATGTGTAAGGAGTGTGGAGTGAATTACAAATTCACCACACCCTATCACCAACAATGCAATGGGTTAGTTGAGAAATTCAACAAAACCCTCAAGGGGATGATAAAAGGTCTCCCTGACAAGCTCAGGTGTAGATGGGACATCCTTTTGCCCTGCATTCTCTTTGCCTACAGAGAGGTTCCTCAGAAGGGGGTTGGCTTCAGCCCTTTTGAACTTCTGTTTGGACATCCAGTTAGGGGACCCTTATGTTTGGTTAAGGAGGGATGGGAGTTACCTCTCAAACCACCTAAACAGGACATAGTGGACTATGTACTTGGTCTCCGCTCCAGGATGGCTGAATACATGAAGAAAGCATCCAAAAACCTTGAGGCTAGCCAGGAATTACAGAAAGCCTGGCATGACCAAAAGGCTGTTTTGACTGTGTATCAGCCATGACAGAAGGTATGGGTGTTGAAGCCTATGGCCCCAGCAGCTCTCCAAGACAAGTGGAGTGGGCCCCATACCATTCTTGAGCAAAAGGGAGAGGTTACCTACCTGGTGGACCTTGGAACTCACAGGAGCCCCCACAGGGTGCTCCATGTGAACAGGCTCAAGCCATATGTGGACAGGGCAGACATGGGCTTGCTCATGGCTACTGATGAGGGACAGGAGAAAGAGAGTGATCCACTCCCTGACCTCCTCTCACAGAACCCTGATGATGGTTCAGTTGATGGAGTAGCCTTGGCAGGCAGTCTCACTGAACAGCAACAGACTGATTGTAGGAAGGTACTCAATCAGTACAGACACATGTTTTCACTGACTCCAAGTCAGACTACCTGGTGTACACACGAGGTGGACACAGGTGACAGTCTGCCTGTTAAAAATAAGATTTACAGGCAACCTGATCATGTCAGGGACTGTATCAGGACTGAAGTCCAGAACATGTTGGAACTGGGAGTGATTGAGCCCTCAGATAGCCCTTGGGCTAGTCCAGTAGTCTTGGTACCAAAACCTCACACCCAGGGTGGTAAGAGAGAGATAAGGTTCTGTGTTGACTACAGGGGACTCAATGCAGTCACTAGGACTGATGCTCATCCAATTCCCAGGGCAGATGAACTTATTGATATTTTGGCCTCAGCCAAGTTCTTAAGTACATTTGACCTGACAGCTGGTTACTGGCAGATCAGATTAGCTGAAGATGCTAAACCAAAGCAAAACCAAAGGGGATGATGGACGGAGTGTTGAACATTGCAAGCAGTCAAGAAAAAAGAGTCCCTACACATTTGATAATAAACACTAAAAAATCACCACAGTGCTGAGAGTCAAAATAACAATTAAAATTTGTACATATAGCTATGCCAAAAATATCTAAAAAGAGTTTTACTAATATACTAAAATATTAAAAAGCAGTGGGTCAAAGGCAACAAATGACAGAAAAGATTCAAAAATATTAATATTTATTTGCAAAAATATACACAGTCAATATTAAAAACCATACATCATTAAAATTTACAAATTCATGTCAATTATGATTACAATCACAATTATAAGAAAACAAAGTTGTCGACGCTGCGTTTCGGTGACTAGACAAATGTACACCTTCTTCAGGACAGTTTTCTAAACAAAAAAACATTATAGAAAACAATATATTATTATAAAAACATTTGTTGCTGACCTATTATACACTGCTAACAACATACCAACAAGAAATTTATTATATAATGGCAGTATTCAACAATTGATCAAAATTACAGCCAGTAATTAAAATTATGCTCCACTATCCATAGTGGAAAAGTGTTATGTTATTGTTACTTCATATACGCAAAATTCATGCACCATCTTTATAAATCCTAAAGGTAGTGGTATTAGAAAAAGTACCACATGCCTTAAAACACTATAGACCAATTCTAACGTTCAGTGCTGCAACACATTTCAATGAACCAAATTTGTAGGGGTGATGAATTTAAAATGTTCACCTCGTCAAAACACCTTGGATTTATAAAAGAGAAACACAAGCAAAAAATATGTATTGTATAAGAGTTTCCACTACGAACGGTATCTCCAAGTTATATTTATATTAGTGGAATGTACTGGAGATAACCAAAAAGTCTACACGTACCTTATTATTGGTAAGACTTATAAGTATAGGGTGTTCGTTGATGCCACCGTTCTATTCTAATGCACCAATTGTGCCAGAAACCTATGGGGAAAATTTATTCAAAGGGTATTATACCAAAGGCACCCGATTCATATTATGAACTGCCCGGATACAGTAAACGAGCTTACCAGTAAAACAGATAAAAACTGGAGCATCAATAGGAAGGGATACGCCGTGATCAGAGGTATCAATTCCACAATGAGGTTCTTCGCCGGTATTGTGCTCAATATCTATGATGAATAATATAGATTAGTCCCTCAGACACTAAGAGGGTCAATAGTTTAAAATCTATAAAGAGACATTCTATAATCTGATTCTAATGCAGTCACGAATCTCTATCATAACTTAGAGCCGTTTGTCTTCAATTTAAGCTTTTAATGTGTTTTTGGCAACAACGCGCCTAAGGGTCTCCACAGTATGCCACCAATCGCGTCACTCAAGCAAAACGAAGCTTTGCATAACCAGGTTAACCTAAACCGAGTGAACCATGTAAGCGGATATATTCATAGGGTATCATTCGTTTAAGAGCCTGAACATGCCCACTGGTTTGAAAGAAATATCGACATGTAATACTCTTTGTCTTGACCATGTGTGTATCGACAAAGTACGAGTGTTTATCAAGAACTACAAATAGCGCACATTATTATGTCCCCTAATCGTTTACGAAAAGTTTAATGTAATTCAATTTTGAAAAACAGAGGGGAAGAGCATCCTGCTCCAAATATTAACGGTACGCGGTATACAGTATATACCAAGGAACTTACAAAATGCACATTCTGCCCTGTTTCCGTAATATTATACAACTCTTACTTCTAGAGTAGTTATTTATTTCATATAATAGGTCAGCAACAAATGTTTTTATAATAATATATTGTTTTCTATAATGTTTTACGGAAACAAGCATCCTGGGACCGGTTTCTGGCTTACAGCCATCATCATCCAGGCTATCTTGAATCCAGTGGCAAAGTGAGCAAGGGACCCACGTCTGGGCATACCCTGCCAACTTAGGGTGAACATAGCAAAACCAACCACTTTGCCACTGGATTCAAGCTAGCCTGACTGATGATGGCTGAATAGTCAGAAACTGGTCCCAGGATGCTTGTTTCCGGTCCAGGGAAGACATGGCTTGGCAGTTCGGGCTGGACTGTTCCCATGAGGCACAGGGTCAAACTGATTTGCATATGGCCATGTCTGAACTGGGGTGGTGGAGTGAGCTAAAGAATGATGATGGATTAAACCCAGATCAGTTGACTGGGGGTGAGTGTTTGATTTGCTCAAACGCTCCGTCCATCATCCCCTTTTGTATCGCTTTGTTCGCCCTAAGTTGGCAGGGTATGCCCAGACGTGGGTCCCTTGCTCACTTTGCCACTGGATTCAAGCTAGCCTGACTGATGATGGCTGAATAGCCAGAAACCGGTCCCAGGATGCTTGTTTCCGGTCCAGGGAAGACATGGCTTGGCTGTTCGGGCTGGACTGTTCCCATGAGGCACAGGGTCAGACTGATTTGCATATGGCCATGTCTGAACTGGGGTGGTGGAGTGAGCTAAAGAATGATGATGGATTAAACCCAGATCAGTTGACTGGGGGTGAGTGTTTGATTTGCTCAAACGCTCCGTCCATCATCCCCTTTGTATCGCTTTGTTCGCCCTAAGTTGGCAGGGTATGCCCAGACGTGGGTCCCTTGCTCACTTTGCCACTGGATTCAAGCTAGCCTGACTGATGATGGCTGAATAGCCAGAAACCGGTCCCAGGATGCTTGTTTCCGGTCCAGGGAAGACATGGCTTGGCAGTTCGGACTGGACTGTTCCCATGAGGCACAGGGTCAAACTGATTTGCATATGGCCATGTCTGAACTGGGGTGGTGGAGTGAGCTAAAGAATGATGATGGATTAAACCCAGATCAGTTGACTGGGGGTGAGTGTTTGATTTGCTCAAACGCTCCGTCCATCATCCCCTTTTGTATCGCTTTGTTCGCCCTAAGTTGGCAGGGTATGCCCAGACGTGGGTCCCTTGCTCACTTTGCCACTGGATTCAAGCTAGCCTGACTGATGATGGCTGAATAGCCAGAAACCGGTCCCAGGATGCTTGTTTCCGGTCCAGGGAAGACATGGCTTGGCTGTTCGGGCTGGACTGTTCCCATGAGGCACAGGGTCAGACTGATTTGCATATGGCCATGTCTGAACTGGGGTGGTGGAGTGAGCTAAAGAATGATGATGGATTAAACCCAGATCAGTTGACTGGGGGTGAGTGTTTGATTTGCTCAAACGCTCCGTCCATCATCCCCTTTTGTATCGCTTTGTTCGCCCTAAGTTGGCAGGGTATGCCCAGACGTGGGTCCCTTGCTCACTTTGCCACTGGATTCAAGCTAGCCTGACTGATGATGGCTGAATAGCCAGAAACCGGTCCCAGGATGCTTGTTTCCGGTCCAGGGAAGACATGGCTTGGCAGTTCGGACTGGACTGTTCCCATGAGGCACAGGGTCAGACTGATTTGCATATGGCCATGTCTGAACTGGGGTGGTGGAGTGAGCTAAAGAATGATGATGGATTAAACCCAGATCAGTTGACTGGGGGTGAGTGTTTGATTTGCTCAAACGCTCCGTCCATCATCCCCTTTTGTATCGCTTTGTTCGCCCTAAGTTGGCAGGGTATGCCCAGACGTGGGTCCCTTGCTCACTTTGCCACTGAATTCAAGCTAGCCTGACTGATGATGGCTGAATAGCCAGAAACCGGTCCCAGGATGCTTGTTTCCGGTCCAGGGAAGACATGGCTTGGCAGTTCAGGCTGGACTGTTCCCATGAGGCACAGGGTCAGACTGATTTGCATATGGCCATGTCTGAACTGGGGTGGTGGAGTGAGCTAAAGAATGATGATGGATTAAACCCAGATCAGTTGACTGGGGGTGAGTGTTTGATTTGCTCAAACGCTCCGTCCATCATCCCCTTTTGTATCGCGATGCTAAACCAAAAACAGCATTTTGAACCCTTAGTGGGCACTACCAATTTGTGGTGATGCCTTTTGGCTTGAAGAATGCACCTGCCACATTTCAAAGGCTGGTGAATACAGTTCTCACAGGTCTGGAAGCCTATAGAGTAGCTTATCTTGATGATATTGCTGTCTTTAGCTCCACCTGGGAGGATCACCTGGTCCACCTAAGAAATGTTCTGGAGGCCCTGCAAAAGGCAGGTCTCACTATCAAGGCCACCAAGTGCCAGATAGGGCAGAGTAAGGTTGTATACCTGGGCCACCTTGCGGGTCGAGGCCAGATTCAACCATTGCAGAGCAAAATCCAGACCATCATGGACTGGGTTGCTCCAACTACCCAGACTCAGGTCAGAGCTTTCTTGGGCCTGACTGGGTACTACAGGAGGTTTGTCAAAGGATATGGCTCCATAGTGACCCCTTTGAATGACTTAACTTCCAAGAGAATGCCTAAGAAAGTTCAGTGGACAGTTAGCTGTCAAAAGGCATTTGATGACCTGAAGCAGGCCATGTGCACTGCTCCCATTCTGCAAAGTCCTGATTATTCCAAACAATTCATTGTTCAAACAGATGCATCTGAATTGGGGGTAGGGGCTGTGTTATCACAATTGAATGAAGAGGGTCAGGATCAGCCAGTAGCTTTCATAGTAGAAGGCTGACCCCCAGAGAGAAACGTTGGTCAGCTATTGAGAGGGAAGCCTTTGCTGTGGTTTGGGCTCTGAAGAAGTTGAGGCCATATCTGTTTGGCACTCACTTCATTGTTCAGACAGACCATAAGCCCCTCTTATGGCTAAAACAGATGAAGGGTGAAAACCCCAAACTCTTGAGGTGGTCCATTTCCCTATAGGGGATGGACTATACAGTGGAACATAGACCTGGGAGTAACCATGCCAATGCAGATGGACTCTCCAGATATTTCCACTTAGAACATGAAGACTCAACTGGTCAAGGTTAGTTTAATGTCCTTGCGTTTGGGGGGGGGGTTTGTGTAGGAAAGTAGTATCTGCTTCTTATGGTTACCCCCACTTTTTGCTGATGTCACACTGTTTTTGGACTAGTCTGACTGGGATCCTGCTATCCAGGACCCCAGTTTCTCTGCTTTCTCCCTTATATTGCTATGTATGTACTTTAGGTACACTCCAGATTGGATACTGGGGTACCCTTATCAGTCCCTAGTATATGGTACGCCTTGTACCCAGGGCACAGGTACCCGAGGCCTCCCATGGGCTGAAGCATGTATTATGCCACCCATGAGAGGCCATTCAAAATGACATGACAGGCTTGCTACAGCAGACTGTGTAAGATGGTTCTTGCACCACTTACTAAGATATAGGTTCACTATATCTATCTAAATCACTACGCTTAAAAACCTATCAGTCACCCCTATGGCAGGCCTTATCAATCATGAAGGCAGGGTGCTGGGTTTTATGTAAGAGGGTGCCCCTGCATGAGCAGAGCCCCTCTGCAGCCTTCGGAGACCATTCTCCGGGGTTGTCTGTGATGCAGCCAGACATATAGGTCTAAGTGCATTATAACCTCGTGGTAAATGCTAACTTTAAAACGGCTGCTTAGAAACATGTCGTGTTTGGTGTCAAACACCTTGGAATCATACCTCCACACCAGTAACTGGTGTGGGAGGTATGATTCCACCCTTCTGAAACCACTACTGTGGGTCACTGGTCTACCCGGTACCAGCTTTCTCAACCTGGGCAGCACAAAATGGACGCTGCCAGCCACAGACACGATTCTGCTCTCCTGCTGCTGAGACAAGCTCGAGCAGAGGAAGGCATGACAATAGGCATCCTGTCACAGGGAGGTGTGACCACCTCCCAGACAGGGTTTAGTGTATTGGGGCTGGGTGGGTGCACTCTGAGAGTGCCAGAAAGTCTGCACTGGGGGCATATTTGGTGTCCCTGTGCATAGTCCAGCTCAAACCAGTTCTGGGAGCCATTGGCTCCTGCTCTGGCGCGAAACTGGACAAAGGACATGGGTGTAGCCACCCCTCTGTCCTGCCCCTCCCCTAGGAGGGTCCCTAGAATCTTTCAAACCCCTTCCCATGGGTATAAAGTGGGCTACCTGGCTACAGGACTTTAGATTTTACCTGGACAAGATTCTGCTAAGAAGAAACCAAGTACTTTGACTGCCTGCACAATGCTGGACGACTGAAGAATCTCCCTTGGAGTAAAGGAGTTACTCCCCTGCAGAAGCAGGCACCAAAGATGCATCTGACCGGTTTGCTTCTCCCGAGCTCCTGAGGACTCCGAAGATTTTAGCAACAGAGGAGGTAGGTTCCCGAAGGTCCCTGAGGTCGATCTGCCCTCTCAGCGATTCTGAGACCAGTATCCCTCGTGGGGACCGTGCAACCCGAACCCTGTGCACCGCATACATTTGCAAGTGCATATGCTTGTTGGCGATCCCTGAGCTTGTGCATTGGACTTCGTGTAGTCCTGACCCCGAGCAGTATTTGCACTGAAGATATCCGGCCTCTACTCACCGAGTGTCCTGTGGGATGGTACTTTGCAAACTTGCTTGAGGTCTCCTCGCAATCCCTGGTCCGTTAACCTGTGGGTCCTGGCGAGGGTCATCTTGTTTGTTCTTGGGCTTTCCTGGTTGCTCCAGACATGCCCTGACTCACCGTTGCTTGGAGAGTCCACATGACCTTGCTGGTCCACACCGTAACCTGTTTTCTCTGACCGCGTGGGTTGCATTTGCCAAGGCTTGTTGGTGCTCCAGCCGGACACCGACCCCTCAGCACTCGACATCCTTTGTGGGACAGCTCACCTCAGGACCCTCGTCATCCTCGACATCTCCTGGTCCCCGTGGCTGCAGAGTCAAGCAACCCTTCTTCGCACCTGAAGCACGCAACATTGGTGGGCATTCGACTACTGAGCCCCTGGTCCCCTGAAGTGACCCAGACTCTGTCCCCTCTGCTTTCAGGTTCCTCTCACCTCGAATCCAGGCTTGGATTCCACCGAACACTCTTCGCCCTCCTGGCAGCAGGACTTCTTTGCACTCTTCCATTGAAAACGACGAAGGTTTCCGACACCACTCGACCCCTATGCCCCCTACTCCTCTGGGATAGGTATCACGGGTACCTTGGTACTCACTGGTTGGTTGGCCTTAGAACCTCCTATGTTCCAAAGGGTTTGCTCGAAGTCCTCATAGAAGTGTCCTTAAATGGTAACTTTGCAACCGCGACTTTCCCATAGAGTTGCACGGAACACGCGGTCGTGTTTCCTCACTGCACCCATCCTCCGTGGGCTCCCTGTGTCACTACTCTGGGTGGTTCCTTGGGGTCCCAGCGATTCTACGTGCTCTAGGCACTGTGTCTAGTCAAGTCGTGATTGTATACCATTTTTTTAGTATATGGTTCGGTCTCCCCCTGGAGCCCGCTGTGTATTTTGCTACTTACGAATGTTCTATTGATTCAGTATTGTGTACTTTGTGCCCTAGTCTCGTGTAGAGACTAGTAGAGAGTGTTATATTAATAAATACATATTTTTATATAACTACTGTGTGGTTCTACTTTCATTTAGTCATTCAGGAGGTGATATTCTGGTAAAACAAGCTGCTTTACATTCCTTCAAGATTAAGCCTGAAGGCTGCTCTCCACAGCTACCACTAGGATAGCTTTCTAAAGGTTATCGTTGACCTCATACATCATAAGGGTCGTGTGGACTGGTACAGGGTGCCCACTTTAATTAGTGGACAGCATATACCAGGCCAGTCTTTCATCTCTCTGCAGTCCTGCCAGAGGGCTATTGTTCCTTCCCAAGAGCTGTGCAACAGGCTTGCAACGTTCTTTAAAACAAAAATCGTCAATGTTCAGAGATCACTGCTGGCCATGCATGATAGACTCCCCTCTGCCTGTCAGGCTGATCCTGATAGCCTTAGCAACAGGCTTACCCAGATGAGGCCCATCTCCTTGGAACAATCCGGGGAAGCTATCATGAAGTGTAAATGGGGCTCCCATCTTGATGCCTGCCCCCCTTCTCTGTTAGCTGCGGCAGTAAATACCATCAATCCTGTGATCAACCCTATTTTTAACCTTTCTCTATTTTCGGGAGTTATGCCTGCCAACTGGAAACTGGCCAAAGTGATTTCCTTGCTCAAGAAGCCTGCACTTGACCCCAGCATCTTTTGTAAATACAGACCCATTTCGCTCCTCACAAAAATGCTGGAGAAACTGATCAATGCTTAGCTCTCTGAGCATCTTGAGCAAGGCAAGTTGTTACATCCCAGTCAATCTGGCTTTCGCCCCATCACAATACGGAATCTGCAATTCTGGAGATCGCGGACAATATTAAATGGCCAATGGAGTCAGGGAAAAATGCATATCGACTTGTCTGCCGTCTTCGACATGTCCCACACTCTATCCTCCTATACCTACTGTCCACCGTAGGTGTGGGGGGTACTGTGTGGGACTGGTGCAAGTCTTTTTTGGTCTCCAGAGGTCAATTGGTTTGGCTCGCCCCTTTCTCCTTGGAGGTTAAGAAAGTTAACCAAGGGGTCCCGCAGGGCTCTTCGTTAAGCCCCACCCTCTTTAATGTCTTCATGTCCATTTTGGCCTCTGTAGTTGAGCCGTTTGGTTGTAGAATCATCTCATATGCCAAAGATACCCAGTTGGTCTTTGCTTTCCGTTGCTCCCATGCCTCTCTTGCAGCATCTTTTGCAGATTGCTGTATTTGATTGGATGCAGGGCAGCCAATTCAAATACAAAGCGGAGAAGACGGAAATCATTTCATTTGGATCACATGGGTCAAACTGATGGGAAGATCTTTGGCCCCCTGTGCTGCTGGCCCCACCCCCTCCATCTGCAGTGGTTAAAAACATACTGGTAAAGCTAGACACCACATTCTCCATGAGGCCAGAGGTCGCAACGGTGGTGAGCCAATGCTTCGCAATGTTCCGCACTCGTAAGAAATTTCTGCCCCTCCTTCATCTCGAGCCTAGGAGAGTGGTGATCCATGTGCTGATCACCTCACGCTTGGATTATGCTAACACCCTTTATCTAGGAGTGGCGGAAGCTCTGTTGAATCCCCTTCAGGTGGTCCAAAATGCGGCGGCTAGGCTTCTCCTGCGTTTACCTAGGCGTTCTTCGATCTTCTTGACCTTAAAAGCTCTCCCCTGGCTGCCCATCAGGAAATGGTTTTGGGTATCTGGCAAAGAGATCTGCCCAATACCTCCCCTCCAGAGCGCTCCGCTCTTCCTCTCTCCTGTCAGTCCCTTGCTTTGAGTGCGTCCAAAGGGGTGGCAAAGCTTTCTTCTTTTATGCTGCTAAAGCATGGAATTAGCTCCTGCGCAAACTGCGTCTGATCCCCTCTGATAAATATTTCGCAGAAAACGTAAAACTTGGCTCTTTGCAGTGGGGCAGTAAGGTAAGTAAGGTCTTGTATCCTGGGCACGTACCATGGAACACTTGCGTTAGTGCTGGGACACTCCTCGGAATAGCCGGACTCTCTGTAAATCCTCCATTCATTCATTCAGGCTTCATCCATTGGTCTGTTTAATTGTCATTCACTTTTTGCTGTGACCCTCCATCTCCTACTGCTTGGAGCAATGGGTCAGTTCACTTTATTCATTGGTTCCCTTCTCTTTGAGTTTACTGCACAAAGCTTGTGCACTTTGTTCATATCCCCTTAAAATTAGTTCCTTTCTCTTCAATGACAAAGGTCCTTCAATGTTTGTGTTTTTTAATTTTGTATAAACGGCTGTATATTTTCCTTGCAATTCAGATGCCTTAATTAGATGATGATTTGTTTCCTGTCTGTCTTTTAAACTTGCTGTTATAAAGTGTTGAAGGGACATTGTGACATTGTAGCTGCCTGCTTTTTGAGTATTTTGTTGGGTAATGATTGCTTCTTGTCAACTTCATAAAAAGTAATGGTAAAATGTAAGGCACAATTTAAAATCTTTAAAAAGACAGTAAAACAGCCACATCAGTGAATGTTTTTTAAATGTAATACTTTTATTGTGAGCTTATTGTGGCCACTTTTATGTGGCGGACAGTTTTCTTCCCCTTTTTTATTTGTGTTGTATGTTTTAAATAAAAAATGTAAATAACATATAACCAATGCATCAGCATGCCAAGGCTAGATCTGGTAGTGTTGCCAATGCTTGTTTAAATACCTTTTCCTTGTTTCTGTTTGTTTATCGTCATGCATTTTCTTTTGTGCTACAATCCAGGTAATGTTCCTTTTTCTTTTACGACTTGATGCATCCTAACTTGTTTCTTCAAATCCCTATATACAGTATTTTTTGTACATCTTTGCTTCGACAGGTCTTCGTCTTCAGCTCCACCACTAGCTATGGTTCTCATAATGAAGAAGTATTCACACCACAGCATTGTGGCATCAGCATTCAATGTGAATCTGAATAAGAGTGCTCCGCTCTAAATGAACGCCAGGACAAACGCCTGGATGTCTCCCTTCCCTTGTAATTCAGTGTCCAGATGGCAAATAAAATTGCCACATACTAGAATCAGATTAAGCTTTTGCTGATTGTGTCTGTGTATGGAATCAAGTAGTTATCTATGGTGCATTTAAACTAGTGAGTGGACACGACTGGATTGAGACCCACGAAGATGACAGGATTTTGAGTTGTTGCTTTGGCAGCCTACCTCAACAGACGACTCAGCTTCTACACCCCCACCCGCCAGCTCCGCTCGACCAGCCTCGCCCTCGCCACAGTCCCCCGCATCCGGAAAACGACCGCCGGCGGCAGATTTTTCTCCTACCTCGCCGCCAAGACCTGGAACACCCTCCCCACCAACCTCCGACAGACCCAAGACCTACTGGCCTTCAGAAGACTCCTCAAGACCTGGCTCTTCGATCAGTAGCAGCACCACCCCCCTCTTCCCCCAGCGCCTTGAGACCCTCGCGGGTATGTAGTGCGCTTTATAAGTGACATGATTGATTGATTGATTGATTGATTGATTGATTGATTTGGTGCTTGGAGTAGGGGCATGGTTGTGTCTGTATCAGATTGTGTTTATTAGTCATCTCGGTAGTATTAGGACGAATGGGACTGTTGGAATGAGATAGGATCTCGTGGTATTGTCATGAATAGAGAATGGTTGTTGAGAAACAGTATGGATACAAATCTGAGGCTAGCAATGTGGGAAAAGGTCAAAAAGCGTGGTATATGTGTATTGAGTATGGACCAGTATAAAGAACAGAAACTTTTGGTCAAGAAGGCCAGAGTAAAAGAAATCAAACATATTAAGCCACAAATGTGTGAATAGTAAATGAGGTAAGTAAGTGAGTAGGAAAGCTAATTGGACAGGACAAAGGTTAAGCTCGGAAGATGCTAGTATGTAGAATGAGAGAAATATGGGGCTAGCATACCACAGATAGGGAAACAAAGTTTCAGATCATTGATAGAGAACTGAAAGCTAAAGTAACTTCATAACTACCATCGTGCAGTGATTTCACAGACAAATCAATTATTAGAGCTAACCTTCACTTAATGCCGAAACCAGCAAGCCTCCATGTTTATTTTGAAGAGGATCTCCCACTCAGTGATGTCTGTTACTTGCTGCTAAGATTAAATTTAACTTGAGATTAAATTTAATCTTAGATGAAAGTTAATTTGATACATGCATAGTATGATTTGATTTGCAAGTGTGGAAAAACTGTTCCTGAATATCACACAGACTGGAAGAAGATGGGCGGGGCCAAGTCCTATACCATTACAACTTTTTTCTTCATTCCTAAATCTCAGAAATTCTCTTTGATTGTAAGGCGAATTGAGACGGAGTTCCAAATGGTGGAGCCATGGGACTGGAGTGTTCAGCCATCAAACAGCACTGCAAGTCGCCATAGACTTCTGATAGCTAGTATTTCTGGAAGACCTTGGTTAGGCAGATCAAGTTCATCCAATGTAAGGGCATCCAATGGACAGTACACAAAGTTTTGAACTGAGTTTGCGGTCTCATCAGTAGCCGATGTAATTCTCAGAATACATGGGTAATATGTTCTGATCAGTGCAGACACAGGTTAAGGTGTGCTGCTTGATTCTGTGCCTTATCTAGTTTTATTTAATGGTTTTAGATATACATCTAATTAAGTTGTTGTTGATGTAATCCATCAAACACTCAAAAGGTGATGTGAGGAATGCTTTGCAATAAGTCTAACCACTGGCAATCACTCAGGTTAGTATACCAACCATCTTTCTTTTGCCCCCTATGCCACCTGAGTTTGGACTCAGCCATATGCAAATCAGTTTTGATCCTGCTCCAATAGGAACAGTCCAGCCCGAACTGCCAGGCCAGGTCCTCCCTCAACTGGAACACAAGCTAACCAGAGACCGGTTTCACCCTGATAGGGGCTCGTCAGTCGGTGTAGCTTAGATCCACCCTAAGTGGCAAGAGTATGCCCAGACGTGGGTCTTGTGCTCACTGTGCCACTGGAACCAAGCTACATCTGACTGAAGAGTCCCAATCAGGGCAAAACCGGTCTTAGGTTGCTTGTGTACCGGTTCACTGAGGACCTGGGCTGGGCTAGACTATTCCTGTTGGAGCAGGGTCAAGCCTGATTTGCAAATGGCTGGGTCCAAACTGTGGTGGCATGGTGGGCAAAAGAACGATGAGTTGGAATGAAACCCCTAGTAATTGCAAGTAGTTACACTTCTAGACTTATTGCAAGCGTCCTCCCATCATCTTTTCAGTGTTTCATTGAAGTAATCCAGTCTGAAGTCGGCTGCTGTTAAGACAAGTGCAATCCATTGTGGAGAGTCAGAAAGGGTAAGATGCTCCCTAGTAAGCTTAAGTGGTTGAAGACGCCATTGGCCACATTGTTAACTTGAGAGATAAAGGCTAGATCTGAGCCAGACACCGTCCCAAAGTCTCAAACGTCTTGAATGGGATGAGGATGGTGCCTGACAGAACACACCCAGCTGAAAGGGGTTTTGGATGATATAGTGGGGCCCACATGTAATGCCTCAGGCTTTGAAATGTGGAGAATGTTTATTTGTTGCATATCAAGCAACAACACGAGTCCATTATAGTACCTCATTGTGTAATGCACCATCAACAGGCAGTGTCCTCTATGCCCTACTATGTAAATTTCTATGCTTAGGCCTTTATCCACAATGACAATGGCCACTGTATGCAAAGCAGTATACTCATGCCAGCAACAAACAAGGCTAGTATCGTCATTGCCATAGTATGTTATGCACTATCCCCAAGGCAGTATGTGTAATGCATCAACTTGGAACTTCAAAATGCAGGCCAGTGTGTGTAATCCAGAAGTAAAACCCTGACTTTAATACCCCAGTACCTGAAGTAATATCCCTTGGTCAGTATGCAATATCCGCAGAGTCCCAGAATGGAAAACACTATAGCAAGCCAGTACTTCCTCTGTATGTGCTTCTCAGAACCTAGAACAGTATCTACAGTACTCAATGAAACATCCTTAGGCCAGTATTAGTATTTCCCTAGAATGATTGCATTCTGGGGGAATACTAATACTGGCCTTGGGATGTTTCATTGACTCTTTCTTCTGACCAGAGTCTATGATACCCTAGTCCTTTGCATAAGGAGCATCAACAGGCCAGTGACTGCAATGCCTCAGTGTGTAAAACACTACTCCAGGGCAGTATCAGTAATGATCCAGCATGCTATGTAACAAAACTAGGCCAGTATATTCTGTTCCCCAGTAATCAATGCACCATCCCCAGATCCATTAGTAAAGTGCCTCAGCAAGTAAAAAACAGTTAGACTAAGACTGTTATTGTCCTAGTATGTAACACAAAACCCCCAGGCAAGTGTCCAGATTTTCCAAGAATGTATAAAAAACAAAAATGTGTCAGGAATGTAACACACTACCACCAAGTAAATAGGTGGATTGACTTGGGATGTAAAGTAATAGAATGATGCCAGTATGTGTAAAGGCCCAGCATGTAAAGCACCATTTCCAGGCCAGTATCCTCAATGCCCCATTATCTCAAGTAATTCAGTTGAGCCTGAAATATCCAAAAAGTCCCAGTATGTAAAGCGCTATCCAAATGCCAGTATTATTAATGTCTCAACATGTAGATCAACAAAACTAGGCCAGCATTACCAATACCTCAGTACTGCACTATTCCCAGGCCAGTATAAAATGGACTAACCCCTTCCTTCACTGACACAACTGATCGTAGCAGAGTACGGGAGCCCCTCTGGTGTTCTGAGAAGGGCTCTCACTCCACATAGCTTCTGGCTGCTGCCGCTGCCCACCGGTACACGAATGCAGGTCGCACCCGGAATATCTTAAGCTTTGTGGTTGCCCTGCCTGGTGCTGGCGTCTGCATGCTGGGCGCCTGCTTGAAGATGCATCACCACAGAAGTGACCTATGTACTGATAGGTCGGCTTGCAAATTATTGTTTCCTAGTGGGTAGCAATTCGACCTACCTCATGACTGTTAATGAGGTACACTCAGAATCACAGCCATCACAGGAATGGTGGCCTCCTGAGATCAGCAGACCACCATCTGTATTTGCTTTTGAATAAATCAATTTTTTTAAAATGCAATCCCTTTTCCTTAAAGGAAAACACGATGCGTTTGGAAAAAAAATGCAAAGTATAAGTTTCATTTTTTAGGAGTTGGCAGTGGTCCACGGGACCACTACCTACTCTTAAAAAATGTTTTTGTCAACATTCCAGTTTACCAATGGTTTCCGACCTCCTTTGAGGGGGTGGTAAAAGATTAATGTTTTGCGTCTGGAATTCGGTCGCAAAATAAGAAAACATAGCAATCCGATTCGGTAGTTGGCCTTCCAAATTCCGAATCGGTATTTGGTCGCAAAACTGTATTGAGATTCGGTAACATGTTACCGAATCACAATTTATTTTTGTACACAAGAAAATGCCTTTTTGTGGTCACAAAGAGCTCGATTCTGCGAATCAGATACTTTGTGACAACAAAAGGCATTCGTACATCTCTCCCTAATTGCATTACAACAGTTTAAATATTCATGATGTTTTCATATATTTACCAATGCATATATTGTAAACATTTATACAATGTACAGGAAATGCATAGATCTCGTTCTCGGTCTGTGCATCTGTTTCATGCACACATTCTCACAAACATCTCGGGAGCAAAAGCTTAATTTAATATGCTTTACCCTATAGGAACTACTGTAGAAGGTCATGCTATTCTGCATGGTCAGTTCATGGATGCCCACTGGACTTTTCCAGCTAGCACGGATATGTGCAACTGATAATACACTCTTTTCCTGGTCAGGCTCGAAGATAGCTCCCACATAGATTATATTTATAAATAATATTTGATATGTTAATTAAGTTTACTTGCCTAATGTTTGCTAACATAAATATATTCGTGCTACATACATTCGGCACCAGAGTAGTGCATAATTAAAATCTACAGATATCGATTTTGTGTGTGTATGTTGACTTGGGTGCTGTGAAACAGGTGGTCACCTACAAACTCCCTGCTGGTTCTCTGACAGGACAGATTGCAGGTCTCCATACTGAGCTTGGCTATGCAATAACCAATGGAAGGGCCAGTGAGACCTCTATCTGTTGTTCGTGCTCCATTAGGCTGTAAGCCTAGGCTCTTTGGGGGGTAGGGGCGCGATAGGAGCCAGGGAGGTGGGGGGGGCCGGGGGGGGGGCACAAAAGAGCACGCAGTATGACCAAACCCTTGCAATGTATTCTCTTTTTGTCTTTCTCCTGTCCCTTCTTTCACTGTTACATCTATTCTTCAGCCTTTTCCCACCTTTTTCTCTGTATCTCAGTTTATTTTAGCTGTACCCTTCATTCCCCATCCCTCCTGATGTGACCACAAGTACCATGCCTTAAGCAGGTCCATGTCTGCATCTTTCTTGTATAGGAAGGAAACCGAATGTTTCAATAGTCCACCAGTGAGACCGCTCTGCGCCCTTTTTTTGTCCATCTCACCTGCTCCACTCAGAGTATCAGAGCAATAGTTCCCTCACTCGACCTTGCGCTGATGCTGTAAGGGATCCTCACACTGACCACATACCAACATTTAAAGTGGAAGCTGTGAGAGGGAGAGGAATAAGCTAAAGAGAATGTGCTCCCACAGAGTGGCTTTGAAAACTGATTAGGGAGCCCCCTCAGCCCTTCCACCACCTCCAACTTGCCAGGAAATCCCCTTGTATCCCAGTGCCCCAGGCCACGATTGGAGAGGTCTTATGTTAGACCCCATTTGCTTCCATGGTCATCTCTGATAATGTAGGGCTAAGATTTTTATCAACTATTGTGCTATAGTTTGCACCGTTTAGATCTATGTTATCTCAATTTCTCCTTAGATATGATTTTGGGGAGTGGATAGTAACCCAGTGTAGAGGGTGAAGTTTGCTTGTTGGGGTGGCTCAGGCTGTGCAGTGTAATGTTTTTATCAGGCTTGCTTTAGGTTCTTAAGCTAGCTCTGCCACTGATCAAATCTATATCTATAGAAAGTCAAATTGACAATTAATATTCTTAACAAATTATCTTTGTATATGATGGGGACATAAAGGAGACCACATACAGTGTAGTTACACAATCAACCCGAGTCACCACCTGTTTAATAAAATATATATTCCACACCTCTGGGTCTTGTTTATTTCTTATTTTTTACACTTCATTCTTTTAAAGAATCGCATAAGCAGACTTGTTTTGCAGAACACGTGTTTTTCAATACTGTAACATTTGTAAAAAAAAACATTACTATGTCACAACCAATAATTTTACCTACATGCTAATGTAATCAATATCACATTTATACAATGATCACCTGATTAATATTTACATGCCACATTTCATAACTCTACTAATGTGTCATTGTGTGTTGGGTTTTATCAGCTGATTCACTCTAACATTCCAGTGTAACATCCTAGTAGCATTATATATTGCGAATCTGTCATCCTAAAATGATTTTCATGCTGAAATAAAATTCACCCATTTGGATACCTTTCTAAGAGAACTGGGGAATCTTGTGCAACCATTAGCACACAATCTAACAATAGCTGTAGAGTTTATTTCACATGAGTTTACCTTTAATCTGATTTTTCTGCCTTCCCTTTAATTTTAAAGTTCAGTTTCTTCCTCATCCGCGAGAGAGTGATTAATAAAACGGGGGACGCCTTGCAGAGCGGAACATTGACCGTGAGGGGAACGGCCACTGCAAACCCTTTTTAGCCGTGAGGGGAACGGCTCAAAGGAACCACAACTCCCGGCAGGCCAAAGCTGGACGCCTGCTCCTGCTACCACGCAAGCGCCAGGAGGCGCTTTTAGCCCTGCTGAGTCCCCCGCTGCGCGGGACGCGCGCGGGCCGCGCCCGGGCGAAGCCCGGGCCAAGGGCGGGCCCGTCCTTGCCCGTCATAGTTTGGAAGAGGCTGGGCTGGGCCACCTCTCTTTCCCCTAGAGTAGATCGTGAAAGTTCCCCTTAAAGCGTATAGGACGTCGATTGAGTTTACCCCTCACCAGGTACAGGCGAAGTTGTATGTATAATTTTTTCTTAACTGGAACTATTGCATTTTAACTCTCTCCCCAAGTGGTGTTGCTTCTTTGGACTATTAGGATCTACTAGTGTTGGACAGTTTTACTTTGTTTGGACATATTTTATCTTGAATATTGTTGGCTTTTTTTGTATAAACCTATGATAGTTGTTAGGTTTTATTTCTCGCAGGTACCATAATAGCGCTGCATGTTGTTTGCTATACTTTGCTTATTTTGTACAAATCGTTGGTCGCTCGAACTGCTGCTAGCTCTGTTTTTCCATAAGGACTGTATGTCTATTATACATATTGTATACACTGCTTATTTTGCACATTGAAATCTTACTGGTACAAGTCCTAATTTCTGCTAAATTCCACTTTTCCCCTGGAACTGTATTATTATGCTTATTGTAAATTAGCTTATTTTATATTAGGTGTTCGAATTTGTTCTTAATAGTGTTTTAACCGGGTTTTTACTTCTTGGCATTTTATGAACCTGTAGTCTTGCCAAGTTTTATCAAGCGCCAATCCTTTGCTGCTTTGCCCTTTCTCTTGCCATACATCTTGCATTAGTTTTATTATTTGAAAAATGAGCAAACGGAAAATGACCCCCGGTAAGAGTGTGATTGGGACTCTGGACGCATTTTTCTCAAGAGCTGAATCAGTTCTTATACATGAAATTCAGCTTACGGAAAGGAGATTATCATTAGAGCCCCTGTCTTTAGAAGATAGAACTCCTATTAAATTGGTAGCTCCCGTAGTAGAAGGGATCAGGAATGCCGATCTTTCTCGGCATAGTCTTCCCTTCACTCCGGAACTAACTCCAGTCTCGACGCAAATTTTACCTAGCCCCGGCATAGAGTTGATAACTACTTTTAGCCCAGTAAAAGCCAAGACAAGAGGTCAAAAGGCCAAATTAGGCCAGCTTAATAGTAGTGACCCACAGGCAAGGAAAAGAAAAGGGAAGAATGGTGGGTCTTCGAAAAGTAGTAGATTAGCCCACAAGATAGATAGCGGTATTGAGGCGTCTTCTTCTCCCCTAGTAACAAACAGTTCGAATGACTTACCTTTACTCATCCCTAATACATGTACGCTGCCTGGGTCTTGTTCTATTAAAGATCATGAGGACCATTTTTGGGGGAAAATGGAAATGTTGTTGTCTTCTTCTCTTGATCCAATAAGGCAGAAAATTGGGGCTATCGAGGAAGCTTTATCCAAACTCGAGGGACAGACCGGTTGCAATTGTTTAACCTCGAAAGTTGCAAATACTAACAGGACATGTGTTACACAGATTGCTAGGGATGTAGTAGTGGGAAATGCACTGCAGGGGGATGTTGAGGCGGTCATAGACTCAAAGGAATCAAATAATGATAAAGTTACCACTAGTAGTCATGGTGGAGTGATTTCTCGTCATCCATCCAGGGTAGTGACGCCTGGATTGAAGGACATGACAGGGTTAGCACTCAGGGATTCTCAACCAACTTGTCTTCCTGTAATTAACCTCCCACCTGAATCTACCCCCTATGTTGTTGTTTTAGGGGATGTTCCACCTCTTGAAATAGGGGCTACAGAGGATTTTAACCAACTAAAAAACAAATTAACACATTGGTTTGCCCAAAATACAGCTACTGGTGTGAGTATTGCTAATAACATCATCATGGCACGTAGGGTGAGTTGGGTGGGGCCATCTGCTAAAGTGGGTATTAAAGATTGTATCATTGTGAATTTCAATAACCCTAATCTAGTGGCTAGAATCCTCCATAAGGGCGCCAACCGCAATCCCCCCTCAGGTGCCATCAGAACTCTCCCCTTGGGTTTTTTTTATAAGCCCAGGGTTCCCACAAGTCCTATTGATTATAATGTAAGGACAAATACTGGACTAGGAAGGTCGAATAGTTCCGTATCAGCTGCACAGTCAGCAGTTAGAATGTATCAACCACTCTTCTCGCAGGTCCAGCCGGCCACCACTCCTTTTTTGGAAGTACAAAACAGATTTTCTGCATTAAGTGGACTAGAAGACTGCGACTGACTATTGCCTATAGTAACACAGGAGCCAGGGGGTGGTCACAGTGCAGTGCCCTTAGTTGATGCCGTGGGGAGGCCAAGCATAGTGATCTCTCGCAATTTTATTTCTTGGAATATCGCTGGGCTGGCAACTAAATTTCGAGATCCCTCTTTAGTCAATTTTTTTAAAAGAGTTTAAGATAATCAGTCTTCAAGAAACCTGGCTGGTTGAAAGTAATTTGTTTTTAGAAGGATATAAGGCCTATTTTGTCCCCGCTACCCCGTCTTCCAGTGGGAGAGCTAAAGGGGGCTTAGTCACATATGTGTCTGTGGCCCTAGACAGCCAGATCCAGGTTGTTCCTATTTGGTGTGGAGGGATATTGGTGCTATTTTTTAACACTAGAGGCATTAGATGGGGACTGGTTAATTTTTATAACGCAGTATCCAGTCCCGCACGTGATTGTAATATAGCTGCCTTATGCTCCTTTTTTAGACGTCCCAACAGATTCCCAGTTTCTGATTTTTGGTCTCTGGGGATTTTAATGCTCACCCATGTGGTAATCCTGCGTTGTCCTGTTTATCTGAACTGGGATGCCCGCGAAGGAGTGGTTTCCATTTTGATCACCACACACAAGGGGAATTGATTAACAACATGATCCAGGAGTTCAACATGGTGTGTTTGATGGCTCTCGTGGCCCCAAACATCAAATTTTTAACTCCAACTTACAAAGGGGTTAGGACAGGATCTTTTATTGACTACATATTAATTTCCTCCCCTTTGCAGTTGTGGATCACAGGTTTCTCTATTGATGAGAGTATTTTTAGTGATCATAATCCGCTTTGTGCCCATATAGCCGGACCACTTATTAGTCACATCGAAGGAGTAGCCACGAGGGGCGTTACGACTGTGACTGACAATAAACGCAGATTGAAATGGACACAGATTGACCCCAAGTTGTTTTATGACAAGGTTAATAGGTTATGTGCCCCTGAACTTTTAACATGTCAAAATCCCTGACAAAAAGGAGAAGGGGACATTAATTCACACAGGCATGTTGTATCGGCGCTAAACCAAATAGCGTGAACAGTATTGAATTTGAACAAAATAAGTGCGGTGCAAAAGGTGGGGGAAATATCCCTATAAACCCCCAAAACAGGACCCGAGGATCCAAGACAAAACAAAATAACAGATCCTATGCACACGCAAAAGTAAGATACATATGACACCGTTCCTGGAATTTGCAAAGTCGAGACAAATCCTTAATCCTTTATGGTTCAATTTTAATATGATTTCTCTTGCGCAAACCAGCCAACGCGCGTTTCGTCAATGGGTAATCTCCCCATGACTTCTTCAGGGCTGGGGAGCAATACAAAAAGTAAAACAAGTCACCTTTCACACAAGATGACTACAAATGAAGAACACATCATATTTATCACACACCCGTGTTCTAATTACATTAACAGGTGTGCAAAAAACTCCTAGAGTATCAGAAAAGACAAAAAGAAAACCAGAAATAAACACCCCAAAGCAAACCATCACAATATTCATTTAAAAACAATTAAAAAAACACATATATTCCTGTTTGGTCACATGTTAATCAGAATTTACAGTGTCATCATCTGCTATACTAATAGACAGAATAAGGCAAAAAAAGGGACAGAGGAAATTCTGCAAACAAATTGCAGATGTAGAAAGGAACATAAGCCTACTTGTCAAAACGTATCGCAAACGTTGAAAACTAAATGCTTGACCCAGAATTATACCAACCCAACAGTCAATATGTGAAAGAATTAAAACCTTAAAAAACCACATATGTACAACATACATCACCCAAGTGTCCAGGAAAGAACATAATGCTAAAGTTTCCCCAAAAATGGTAAATGATTAATACATATTTGCTAAATAAGTAGATTCTCAACCTAAAAGAACCCAATGTCTAAAAAACCCCGGTGTCAACGGCAAACAAATGTGCTCTCAAACACAAAGGCAGCTAAGCATGCTAGCACTTATACAACCACGTACCTTCCTGCACAATTGATTACAGCTCCCAATCTATATATTAAGGCATAAAAACATTCCAGTCAAAAAGAGATTTTCTTATCCAAAATCAAAAGTCTATTACGCCTAAAATATTATTCCCATCAAATTAAATAGCTCACCTCTCCACCGGTGATAATTCCAACCCGGTTGGGCATCAATCAGTATTTCACCTCGTTTAAAATTAATTCCAATACTTAAATCTGAAAAAGAGGGACAGCCACGCCCTATCATGAATACGTTGACATAGGTTTCTCATAACGAAATATACCTAATCATCCAAGCATCCATAACAGTAAAACAGTCACATTTGACCACACAGTCGTATAATCCACATAAGACCTTCAAGGTAAGCCAGCTCTTACCTTCGATCCAGATAATATTTGATCCGAGCCTCTTATCCCATTATTCTTGTAACTTTGTGCGGCACTCTCATTCTGAATACCCACTCTACAGAAACAGGCGGCGGAGTAAGCCGACTAGACCCAGACTGAAAATATATTTAAACAGAAGGGATAGAGCCACTTAGTAAATCAGAACACAACCGCCAACAGTGTAACCATTCCACAGTAAGAAACCAAATTCAATCCAACCACCAATTCCGGCAACAAACACTCACCCGTGGCGAGTAAGCCAAACGACCAGTGTACTCTCGGGAACTCTATCAACCGGAGATGGTTGTACGAGAACCCGGAAGTTGATTTATAATAGAACCCGCGTAAAACGCTAGACCGTGAATAATAGTAAAGAGAAATAGGACACCACCATCTTGGAGGTAGACAAATACCTTTCCACGAGGGTTATAATTAAACTACTACATCCCATCAAGATCGAATAAAGAAGGGGAAAGATAAAAGGATTTCAAGTAGTAAAAGTAGTAAAAAAGGGTAGAAATAAAGTCACTAGATTATTAAATTATTTCCAACAAGTAAATTACATCATAGATCACAAAACGATATAAAGCTTATTTTCAAACACAACCGAAAAGACAGACCAGCTAATCATTAAAACCAGGTCAATACATCAGGATATCTATGTATTATACATGCAGAAGCACAATTTAAATACAAATAAATCAAAAGGGACATTTAAGTAAATTAAGTTAAGCTAGGGAGAACTTTTCCGATCAATATTATACTAAATGCTCAATAATATTAGTTACGTAACTCAAATCAAATATCCAAAATTCAATCCAGTGTATCAGCAGTACTCCTAATGATCATATATACATATCCAAACACATATACATAAAAGGATATCAAAATGTTTATAATACCCTACAATTCAGAAAACTTGAAAAGTTCATGTGACTAAATAGGGTAAGATGATGTATGTATAATGCATAGGATGCACGCCACCTGTCATACGATTATATCCTTAAGGCAAATTACTAATACAGGTAATTAATATGTAGCAATGATCATATTCATGCAAGAGGCTAGTGCACACATATTATGAGGGAGGGGGGGGAGGTTTACTTCAATATGACATGTGAGAGAGTCTATCGTCAAAAACTATCCAGATAACCAAAGTTACATAGAAAGAATTACCCCATTAAATCCGTGTTTAAAACACACGATAAAAGAGCACCATGAGACGGGGCCCCTCTGGATCTAAAAAATCAACTGGTACCAATCAAAATTCAATCCCCCAGGAAATAATGCATCTCTCGGTCGCTGTTCAGACCTAGTTCGTAAGTCTTAAGACGCAAAATCCAGAGAGCCTCTGAACGTCTCAATCTGAGTTCTCGGTTCCCACCCCTTGGGCTCTGATTTGTCACATCAATACCATAAAACACAAAGTGTTTATGAGGGCCCTGCGAGGGGCACTCCCATACATGTAAGGCCATAGGGTATCTGGGGTCTCTGAACTTAACCGCACGGATATGTTCCATAATTCTCTCTTTTACGGATCTGATCGTACTTCCCACATACTTACTTCCACACATGCACTCTAGGATATACACCACAAACTTCGTATGACAATTAATATTGTGTCTGATCATATATGTCCTATTGGGACCTGAGAACTCCTTAATATGGACGGAAGCCCAACGACACGCACCACATGAACCACACTTATGAAAACCTAGTGTACGGGGTGTCAGCCAATTACAACTCTGCTGGGAATTAGGGTAGCTAGGACTAAGCCTAGTTCTGAGCGTTCTTCCTCTCCTATATGTAATTTGCGGTAGCCTATGTACATGTTTGGTTAATGTAGTATCTTCTGTTAACAATCTCCAATGTTTGCGTAGACTCTTAGATAAAATCGCACTGTAATCATTGAAATCAGTGATTACTCTCACTGTGTCCCCTTTTCCCTTAGAGGAAATACTATCCTGTAAAGTATTCTCCCTCCGGGTATTTCTGATTCTTTGTTCTGCTCTAGCCAGATTTTGTCGTGTGTATCCTCTATGCTCAAACCTAGACTTCATTGCAAATAGACATTCCTCAAACTCTGTCTCATTGCTGCAATTTCTTTTGGCTCTCAAAAATTCCCCAAACGGAATTGCTTGTATCTGATGTTGGGGATGAGAACTTCTGGCATGTAGGATTGAATTACAAGCCGTGTCCTTACGGAAAAGCCGTGTGTGCAGTGAGTTGTTGCTGATATAGACCTCTATATCCAAAAACATAATGCTGGACTTACTATAGTGTTGCGTAAACTTGATATCATAGTTGTTATTATTCAAGTAAGTGCAAAAACGATCAAGTTTCTCATGTGTACCCGACCAAATAAGTAAACAGTCGTCTATATAACGACCCCAGTATATAATAGAGTCACTATATTCAATACCATTCCGTCCCCAAATGACTTCCCTCCTCCAGGCGCCCCATGAAGAGGTTGGCAAAACTAGGTGAAAATTTTGAACCCATGGCCACGCCCCTTTTCTGTCTGTACCATTGCTTCTCCACCAAGAAAACATTGTTCTCAAGTATAAGACTCATCATGTCGAGTAACATGTCAGTATGTTGCCATTGTGTTGCCGACCTCCTGTGTAAGTGATGTTGTACCGCCTTCAAGCCTAGATCCAATTTAATGCTTGTGTAAAGCGATACAACATCTAACGTTACCAAAGTCATGCCAGAATCCCAAGTGAAGTCAGCCAATGTACTCAAAATATGTTTGGTATCCCTTATAAAAGAGGGAAGATTTTGTACCAAGGGACAAAGGAAGAGATCCACGTATTCTGCTAGACGTTCTGTCGGTCCACCCATCCCCGATACAATAGGTCTCCCAGGGAGGAAGGGCAGTTGCTTATGCACCTTAGGTAGAGTATACAAACAAGGATAATGGGGTCTGAATACTTTTAGATACTTGAGTTCATCCTCATCGATAAGTCCTGCTAGATGCCACTGCATCAGCTTTTTATTGATTACAGCAGAAAGTGGCCCTATAGGATTAAATGTAAGGCATTCATAACACATTTGATCACTTAATTGAGAAAGAATTTCTTTGTTGTAATCCACCTTATCCATCACCACAATATTGCCCCCCTTGTCCGCTTCTCTGATTATCAGGTCACCATCAGATGCCAGTGCCTTGAGAGCCAAGCGTTCTCCCGGAAGGAGATTGTCAGTGTGTCTCAAATTTCTCTTTGTCTTGTGAGCTTCAAATTTATCCAGATCTTCCAACACCAATTTATGAAATATATCAATTGGATTACCCCCCGGTAAAACCGGTGTCCATTTAGATTTACTTCTTAAACCACTATTCAATGTCAAATCATTGTCCACATTTAGCTCATCCAAAAGTGTAGTCATGTGTAGTGGTGTGTCTTCGGTGTCTGTAAGGGAAAGCAGGAGGTGCGTATCATGTACATCCTGTATTGTAAGAATATCAAGAGTGGAGCTAGTAGGAATATTAACATTTCTTTTATTAGGTGCTGGAGAACACTCAAAAAACTTTTTAATTTTTACACCTCTCACATCCAAATCCTGGGCACACGTGCATTAGTGTATACATATGAGGTCACAATAACATAAGTCCATTCAAGAGTAAATTTCATTTAAGTTCGCAGAAGAGTTGTTTCCTGTTTCTTTTAGTTCGTATCACGTAGAAAAATAACCAGCAAAAGCAACCAGCCAACACGTGTTTCATCTAGGAGGATACTCCCACGACTTCTTCAGGGCTATGCGGAAAGGTACAGGGATCTGTAAATCCCGAAGCCGGTGATAATTCCAACCCGGCTGGAAAGTAGAGTGGTGTATGCTTCGGCGTATATACAGTGGAAGTGATCTGTCTTCGTGGTGAGCGGCTCAATATATTCGACAAGCCGGTGATAATTCCAACCCGGCTGGTCTGGACCGCAAGTAGAGTGAAACGTAACCGAGTACAAAAGGATCTTGTAAAGTGTTATTGGGTTCAATGAGAAGCCACGGGTAGGTACACTACCACACCTGCAAGAAACAGACGCGAGCCACGGGATTACTCTTCGTTTAAGCAATTCAAATTGCAAACTTCATGACACACACCCGTGTCCTTCCCGTGGTCTCCACTTTTCGAATTATCCGGATTTACTGAATTGAGCCATGGGATTCCGTGTTGCCGCACTGAAATAATCATTTTCTCCAAGACACACACCTGTGTACCTACCCGTGGCTTCTCATTGAACCCAATAACACTTTACAAGATCCTTTTGTACTCGGTTACGTTTCACTCTACTTGCGGTCCAGACCAGCCGGGTTGGAATTATCACCGGCTTGTCGAATATATTGATCCGCTCACCACGAAGACAGATCACTTCCACTGTATATACGCCGAAGGATACACCACTCTACTTTCCAGCCGGGTTGGAATTATCACCGGCTTCGGGATTTACAGATCCCTGTACCTTTCCGCATAGCCCTGAAGAAGTCGTGGGAGTATCCTCCTAGACGAAACACGTGTTGGCTGGTTGCTTTTGCTGGTTATTTTTCTATGTGATACGAACTAAAAGAAACAGGAAACAACTCTTCTGCGAACTTTAATGAAATTTACTCTTGAATGGACTTATGTTATTGTGACCTCATATGTATACACTAATGCACGTGTGCCCAGGATTTGGATGTACTATTTTGATGTAGGAAATTTTCCTACACGCATTTAGGGGTTACAAGGGTCTCCCCTACCTGGTTAGCACCGTAATCATTTGAGTTTTTCTTAGCACTTACGCAAATTTTAGCTGAGCGCCACTACTTCCTAGTTACTTAAAACCCTCCCTTTTGATTGCTTTAATTTATTTGTATTAGTTGAACTCATTTTTAATTTAAAAGTAATTAATAAATATTAAACATTTATATTATTATTACTTTTAATTAAATGTAATTCTATTTTTCTTAATGTAATGTAATTTTGGACTACTTTTCCCTGACCCCATAAAACTCCTTACTATCCCATACACTACCCATTCCTGAACACTAAAAACCTCTTGCTACCCCTATAGCCGGCCCGTCGCTCAAACCCAAAAAAAAGTTATTAACCCTAGACACTAACCATCCCTTAACCGTAAAAAACCCTTACTACACATAAAATCTACTTATCCCTAAACCCTGAAAACTATTTACTATCTGTATACACCACCCATCCCTGAATCCTTAAAAAGTCTACCTAAACCCTATAAACTCTTCATTACCCCTATATACTACCATCGCTGAACCCTACAAACTCCTCCGACCCTTTCAAAAGACTTATAAAACTTAAAAATAATGAAAAATATATCATAAAGTAAAATTTTCAAATATTTAAATAAACTTGTCCCAGTAGAGAAATTGCTAGCCCTCAACAAAGGCCTCACCTTCCTGTGGTTCAAAAACGCCCACCAATCGTTCGAAAGATTGGGCCGTGGATCCTTCTGGCGAGAAGCTGCCTCGCTGGTGGCTACTTCTAAGCTACAGCTAAAAAAAAAATATATTATTTGGAGTATATCTAAACCAGTCTCTATTGTAGTTCCTCCCTTGGTAGGCTGGCAGACCAATTCCTGCTCACTAAGGATCGTCCCTCCTATGAATCTTTTCTTGACCTCCCACTCCAACAATTAGCAAAAACGTTATATCTGAAATTTCGCTACAAAGCATTGGAATTGGGGTCATTGACAGCACTATGAAGCACTAACAGGAGTGCTGTTCATTCATCTGTAAGCACTTTGTGTCCGCTATCTGCAAATGAAACTACATACCATGTGCCATTTTTCTGTCCAGCATATGCAAAGCCTAGAGGAAAATGGATACGTCCACTTTGCAAGTATTATGGCTTTCGGGGATACCTGGAGGCGGTGAGAATCTTGAGGGGTGACACATCCATTTACACTGTTTTTGCTGTAAGCAAGTTTCTATTCATGGCAGGGCATATAAGGAAAGCTAATGGTCTCAAATTCTAGACCAGGAGAAATGGGTTGCTTGTACTGGTTGCTTCCTTTGCACATTTACGTGTTTTTAACTCCTTGCTGTGTTATGAGAACTGTTTTATACTTCTTAAAGCGTTTTTTATGACAGGTCTGAAGGGATTTTAATTGGTCTTAACAATTTTTAAATATTGTATTCTAATGATTGTTTTATTGTCTGTTAGTTTTAAGGAATCAATTTTCTGAAATACATTTTATATACCCCAAAAAAAAAATTTTATTTAAAAAATAAATAATCCTATTTTATTATTTGCATTTCATTTATTTACTTTTAATATATGATTTTTAAACTAAAATTAATTTACTTTTACACTTGTTTTCAGTAAAAATATATGAATACATGGTCACATAAATGGATAAATAGTAATATATTTAGACATTCGTTATTTTTTTTTGTTTAAGGAAAAACATATCTGCGTTGTAGACTCCAGATGTGATGCAAACGAAGCAATGGTAACATGCATATATATTCTTCACCTGTACAGTTCAAAACTCATTTTAAACCCAGATAAAATTGGACTCATAAGTCAAGATAATATTCCCTTGCTTTGTGTTCCGGGATTGATGCTCCCTGTTAAGAAAAACACTGCGTAAAATTACCTACTTTTGTTAGGAACTGAACAGAGCGTCTTATTTCCCTTTATACTTTCACTGCCCAAACAGACATTTACGAGGCAGTGAGGCGGCAATGAGTTAGGTCAACGAAGAACCCCTGATTTACAAAACACGTATTTTAGTAAGCCCTAAGGCAAGGATTGCAAATGTTATCATAGTGATATAAAATAGTTTGGAACGGAATATCGCAGCAACGTCTGTCGCAGGGGCAACACATTTACAACAACCATCTAGAAGTAAAAAAATATTTAGCAATCCTGACTGTAACATCCTCGTAAGAAAACTGCAATACCTAAAAATGTCCACTAGATGGTGGAACGCAAACACTTTTAACAGCGATAGCCATCGGAGTTGCATTTCTGTATTCCCCTCTCCGTCCTTCAAGCTTACTATCTAGATACTCCTGTTTTCAGTTGTATTTATACTGATGTTATGATTTGCATTAATGTGATTATTTTTTGCACTTGTCTCTGGAATGTGTGTTCTTCGGTCAAAGTTTCTGGCGCCAGTACAATTATATTTTTGTATACATGTCCTCCCCATCACAGTAATCATAAAAGGACTGCCATTGGAGGAGGCACAGCGATTAAAATATTGTTTCTTGTCTTCAGTGGCATGTCATAATTGATCATTTTAGTTTGTCAGATACTTAAAATTCCCCAAAATCATCACAGTGTAACCTACTAAAAATTCAAACAGCTGCAGCTAAATTTATCAAGGTTTTGCGTTGCCATTGTGCCATGCATGGGGATGTGTGCCAACGCAAAATCTAGAATGAGATGTACCAAGCCACGTGGCACCTTAGGTGGCCCTGCGAAGCTTCGTAAATCTGGAGTAAGGCAAGGCAGCGCAAGTCGCTGCCTTGCGTTACTCTTCCCTGGGATGGCATTCTATGGATGGAGCGTGATTGTTCCCATACATCCACCCATGGATTTTGGTGCATTTCTAGATTTAATGATCCTTGGAATTCATCAAAATACTGTGCCTTCCCAGGGGAGGCACAACCAGGAGAAACATCTTTAGACAGAGGAAAATGCCTCTGAGGATTGTTTTTGTGCAGGAAGGTGCAAGGGTGCCTGCATTGGCGCAAGGTAGCGCAAGGAGAGGACAGGAGTGTGCTATATAATGTTAAATATGGCGCATTCCTGGGGCGTGGCTTAGCCAGCTGCAAGATGGCCGCACCTTGAGTGGGCTCTGCCGGCCAAGCCTTTTATCCTTCATCATCCGGCAGACTCAACGCACATCGCTGCCTGTAAGCCTACCACCGTGGCTCACCTTCACTTGGGGCATCTTTTGAGCCGTTAATCGCTGCCCTCCGACCCGGCTGCGCTCTGCTTCGGCGCCTCCGGTGGATCGGGCCCTGTACTCTGCGCACTCGTCAGGGCCTGGACTGCGCGGCCTGCTCTACGCCGCGCGGAGACCGGAGGTCTGGATCCCTGTCCTGCGGCCACTACATCGATACTATAGCCGGTGAGTCCTGTTGCTTGGGGGCGGTCCGCGGCGGGCTTGGGACCGCGCTTGCCGTACCGCCCGGCCTGGTCCGACCCCGAGAGGGCGCCCCGCGTGTTTCCAATCCTTGTGCTCTGGGGCCGGGCGAGGCGGGCGACGCGCTCCCCGCGTTCACCCGCTGCGGGCTGCATCCCCCTCGCTACTCCCGGCTGTGTACACACGCTGCCTGCAGTACCTCTGGCTGCCCCGTTGCCTTTCCGCCCGCCTGAGAGGATATCAGCGACTCGCGGGGGCTTGCTGTGGGGGCCTGCCGTCTGGCCGATAGCGGCTCTCCGCTCACCTTCTGCTCCAGCGCGACTTGGGGGCGACCTGGTGATTGCCTGCATCCCCGGCTGGGCTCCCCGATCCTTCTGCTGGCACTGGACCCTTCCCTGCTGTGCTGCTGCGGCCTACCTCCTTTGCCGCAGTGCTTCCACGCGCCGCAGGTTTGATTCACCCTGCTGCCGCCTCCTCAACTATCTGTCTAGGCCCTCCCCGCCCATTTGGAGCTCCTCGCTGCTGCGGCCCTTCATCTTGCTGCGGACCTGGGCCTACCGCGGTGCACACGTTTCACTGCCACATTGAACTGTTGACATTGCGGCCTGAACTACACGCCAACACTGAAGCCGGTGCTGGGCCGCTTGTGTGATCTGCGCCTACCCGGGTGGGTGACGGCCGGGCGGCTGGGGGGGCCTGTGCGCTGACTGTGGGGCCTGGACCTGTGGCCTCCACCGTCGCGCCCGTGTCCCGGGCCTCGCGTCAGTTGCACACTGGTCTTGCTGGGGGGGGGGTGTCGTTCACCCCCCCCCCCCCTGTACCTCCGCTACCTCTGCCCCTTCCGGCTGCACTCTACTCCTCGACCTTCAGGGCGGAACGGGTGGCTTGGCCGCCGATCCCCTCTTCCCCTGTCCTGTCTCCAGCGGTGGCGACTCCCTGATCACTATACTATTGGTCTGGTTGCTACGGGCCCTCTCGACACTTCCTGCTCCTCGAGAACACTATGGGTAAGGCTGACCTTAAACAGCCTCGGCTCACCTTTGAACAGCGGAGGCAGACGCGCCAGGAGGGCGCCACTGCTGACGGGGGCGATCAGCCTGCCTCCGCGGAAATGGCAGCCACACGGGAGGATGACCTTAAAGCCATTATGCTGGAAGTAAAGTCGGCGGAGTCCGGGATCGCCACCCAGCTTGAGCAGCTGACATCCCGCCTGGACGTGGTCAAGTCCAGGGTGGACGCACATGATAACCGTCTACTTCACGTCGAGTCAAGGGTTTCTGACGTGGAGGACTCCGCCACCCAAGACCGCCAAAAATTACTCCAAATGGATAAAATCCTAGACCTTATTCGCTCTAAGAACGAAGATTTGGAGGCTCGCTCCCGCAGGAGTAACCTCCGCATCACTGGAGGGCCGGAGTCTACCAACATATTTAAGATGGAGGATTATGTGGAGCAGCTGTTACGTGAACTGTTTGGCGCCGCGCTCTCCCAGGTTTTCATCGTGGAGAGAGCTCACCGTTCCCTTGGTCCTCGGCCTGCCCCGGGACTGCCTGCTTGTCCGATCATTGCAAAGCTCCTAAATTTCCGGGACCGGGATGCGGTCCTCCGGGCGGCCAGGGAGAGGGGCGAGATCCGACATCAAGGTAACACCCTATCTTTCTACCCCGACTATACCCTGGTGGTGCAGGCTGCCCGCCGCGAATTCCTGCCCGCAAAACGCATTTTGCAAAAACACGAAGTGTCCTACTCCTTAGCCTACCCAGCCAAGCTGCGGGTCAGATAGGGATCCAAAACGCTAGTTTTCCCAGATCCGAAGGGAGCCCTCGCTTTTGCCAAACAGTTGGACCGTTCTCATCACACCACTCCAGCCAGTTCTCAAGACCCTGTTGCAGCCAACATGAGTGACAATGACTGAAATGTAAAAAAATAATTCTTTTCTTTTCTTTTCTAAATTGCTCTTGGCCCCGTGCCTGTCGGTACATGGCAGAGGGACACAATGTTGGTCTCTCTCTTTTAGTTGCCTCATGTCTGTTTAATTGCCTATTCACTGTGCTTATTGGCTATACCTTGGATGTAATGTATTGACTTCCGTTGAGGTCTGCTGATAGTTTTGGCTTGGCCACCCTGCGGTCTCAAGCAGGGGAGTACGCTGGGCGCTGCCATGCCCCCATGGGATGATTCCCACCTCTGTTGCTGACTCTTCCTCTCCCGGTTGTGGTTCCCTGGGGTGTGTGCGGGTGGTTGCTCGACCTGTTTGGGGGGTTGGTGTGGGCGGTGGGTGGTTGGGTTTGGGGTTGCTGTGTTTTCCTTTGGAGGCGCTTTTGTGGTATATTGTGCCTCTTCTGACCTTATTCTCCGTTATTGCCTTCCCCCTTCCCAGTTGGGGTCCCCTGGGGTGGTCGTGGGTGGGGGCACGACTGGTTTGGCGGGTTGATGTGGGTGGCGGGTGGTCGGGTTTGGGGTTGCTGCGTCCTCCTTTTGTGGCGTTCTTGTGGTTGAATGTATTTCTTCTGCTGTTACAATGCCAGAAACATGTTTCCATGTTGCATTTTGTGCGGAGGGTGGGGTTGGACTGGGGAGGGGGGTTTTCCAGGTTTTCTTGTCATTTTATTGAAGTGTTTTTGCTCACACGTCCTCATCGTGCGCATCTTCTCAGCATGCATCACCTCACTGTTAGAATTGCTCACTGTATGGTGTTTGTACACGGCACCTTTTTCTTTGCTCACGAGTGGCTCCCCACATGGTTAGGTCGTTCCTAATGGCAGGTGCCTGCTGGTTTCATTGCATGCTTCAAGAGTCTGCCCCGTCCCTTTTCTCTCCAGGTATGCTTGCCTCAGCACACACACTGGCTTTTTGCCTCGGACTGGCCCTACAGTCCTGCGTGCCATCTTTTCATTGTTCCAACATAGTATGACCGACACCATATGTTGGACTTGGAATATTCACGGTCTTAATGACCACCGTAAAGCCAGGCTCATTCACTCCCATCTACTCCGACATAAAGTCGACATTTGCCTTTTACAAGAAACCCACCTGCTGCCTGCGACCTCCACTAGACTTCAGTCGCGCTATTGGGGTGAATCGCACTCTTCTTTTTATTCCTCCTACTCTAGGGGAGTGTCCATTTTGATATGAAGGGGGCTTCCCTGGCACACCACTCAGGTACTTACTGACCCTGATGGACGGTATGTTATTTTGCATGGCTCCCTGTTATCCCAACCAATGACGATTGCGGCTGTGTACGGCCCTAATTCGGACGACCCTGATCTCTTCACCCACATATGGCACCTCATTTCTTCCCTGGGTCCGGCGGCTCTTCTTTGGGGGGGGATTTTAATGTCACACTTTCTGCAGTCTTGGACCGCTCCGGCCCCCACTCTTCCCACCCTCGTTCCACTGCTCTCCTTCAGTCCATACTCACCGACAACTCGTTATATGACGCCTGGCGTCACATGAGGCCCGTGAGCGTACTTGCGTCACCGGTGCCCATGGCTGCTGGTCCCGTATTGACCTATGGATTACCTCCCCGGATGTTCTCACTTGGCTTACCTCCGCTAATCATATGGCACGCACTTTTTCGGATCATGCGCCAGTCCAGCTTTGTCTTCGCCTTCCTCACTCTCCACAGCGAGCCTTCACCTGGCGGCTCCCCCCGAATGCCCTTCGCGATCCCGTCTTCTGTGACGAGATCCAAACCGCGATTACTAACTACTTTGACTTGAATGTCGGCTCTGTGGACTCAGCGTCCATCCTTTGGGAAGGTTTTAAGACAGTGATCCGCGGCGAGTGTATCTCCAAACAAGCCGGTGTCCTCCGCTCCATCCGCGCCACTTTGGACAAACTAGAATCGGAGATCAAGGCTTTAGACGCCGCTCATGCAACTCACCCCCGGTCTGAGACCCTTGCACGCCTGCGGGAAAAGCATACAGAATTTGCTGAGGTGGCCGACAGGGAACTCTCCTTTCTTGGCAGAGAGGCTCGGGCTCGTCGCTTCGGTGAGGGCGATCGGCCTGGAAGGACCCTGGCCAACCTCCTTCGTCCCCCCCACGCTGCGTCGTATGTGGCGGCTATCCGGGATGGTGGCCCCACCAGAACCACCTCTCCCGAATAAATTAAGGCTCTATTCATGGACTACTATTCGCAACTCTACTCCGCTGGCCCCACCCCTTCGCATGAGGCTTTCGAACAATATTTTGATACCATTGCGCTGGTTTGGTTAGAAGACTACCATCGTGAATTCTTAGATGAGCCTTTCTCTAAGGAAGAGATACTCGCTGCCATAAACAATTTACCAAGTGAAAAGGCCCCTGGTTTAGATGGCCTCCCCGCCTCGTTCTATAAGACTTATGCTTCGCTTCTAGTGCCACACCTGGCCGCCATGTATAATGATTCCTTCGATAGTGGCCTTTTCCCGCAATCACTTCGCGAGGCAATGATATCGCTTCTACTTAAGCAGGACAAACCAGCGGATTGCCGCGATTCCTATCGCCCCCTCTCTCTAATCAACATCGACAATAAAATTTTTGCAAAGTTATTGGCCTCCCGCCTTCTCCTCCTCATGCCCCTCATTGCCCTCCCTGATCAGTCTGGTTTCATACCTGGCCGGGCCACGTCTCATAACCTCCGGACCATATTCTCGGTCCTTCATCAGATTAATCCTAGTCTCTCTGCTGTGGCCGCTCTGCTCGACGCCACTAAGGCATTCGATACACTGGAGTGGGACTTTTTATTTTTTCTTCTACCGCGCCTTGGCTTTAGTAACATTTTCCTTCGCAAGATATCACTCCTCTACACTCGCCCGTCCGCCCGCCTTCGGATTAATAGTCAAATATCTGATCCTATTCTGATTGAACGCAGCACTCGGCAGGGATGCCCGCTCTCCCCCATGCTCTTCGCCATTGCGATGGAGCCTCTTGCTGCCAGACTCCGGCAACACCATACTCAGACGGGCATCAGCTTTTCGGCCCGCTCCCTTTTGGTCTCCATGTATGTGGATGATATTACATTGTATGTCCGTCACCCTCAAGAAAACCTCAGTCCCCTGGTGTGCGAGATAATACGGTTTGGTGGATTATCCGGCATACAGGTGAACTGGAGCAAGTCAGTGCTGTTCCCTCTTACTGATGCCACCAGGCCATTTACCCCGGACTTTCCTTTTGTTTGGGCTTCTAGCCCCACTCGCTACCTAGGCATTTGGCTGAGCAGGGACCTAGACGACCTTTGGAGGGCCAATTTTGGACGTGCGGTGGAATGGCTTGAGTCCAAAATACCTCATTGGAACCGGCTCCCCTTGTCATTGGCTGGGCGTATAGCCGTTGCCAAGATGGTGGTCCTTCCGAAATTTCTTTACCTCTTTTTGAATATCCCCATACCTCTAACTGCCAATTTCTTTCGTAAGATCCGCTCCCTGGTCATATCTCTTGTGTGGGCTGGCAAACAACCCAGGATCGCATACGATATCCTTACTCTCCCCATGTCAGTTGGCGGCATGGGTGCTCCCAATTTTAAACTTTATGCCTTAAGTGCCCAGGCCAGTTTTTTACACTTCTGGATTCACCCAACCCCTTACCAGCCACACGTCGCGGTTGAAGCTGACCTTGCAACCCCTTGGCCGCTGAGCACCGCCCTGTTTGCCCCGGCCAGTCGCCCACGAGCTGAAGTGGACACAGTCGAGACCTTGCGCTGGGCCTGGTTGGGACTGTGTCGTCTTTCCAACGCCCCGTCGTTATCGGCTAATACTATGCCGATTGTGCGCCATCCTGCTTTCCCTCCTCTCCAACCTACTGGCATGTCTAAACATGCCGCCCGCCTGGGGCTGGCGACTCTGGCGGATCTCTACCCCGGTAACACGTTCTATTCTCTTCCTCCTACCTCTGGTCCTATGGACACATTGCTCTTTTATCAGCTGCGGGCTATTTGCAGGGAGTTACATCCCACGTTCCCCCTACCCCCACCTTCACTGCCCGCCCTTGACTTCATATATACATCGCCCACTCCCCGCAAGCTGGTGACTAAATTATACGCCCTTACGCTGTCGATCACCTCCATCTCCACTGATCGCGCCCGTGCGGCGTGGGGCGAAGAGCTTGGTGTGGACATTTCCCAAGCCGACTGGCTCTATTGCTGCAATCAGACAAAGAAACTATCTCCCAACTATCGTCTCCGTCTTATACATTTCAAATATTTACACAGGCTATACCGCACCCCCGTTCAGCTTCATAAACTGGGCCTCATCCCTAACGATAGGTGCTTGCGTTGCTCTGCCCCCGCCGTGGATTTTTCTCATCTAGCTTGGTTATGCCTAAGGGTGTCGGATTTCTGGTGGGAGGTCTGTGCCGCCATTTCTGAGATTACCTCTGCACCGGTTCAGCCAGACCCTCCGTTATGTCTGCTGGGCTTCGTTAAGTTTTGCCCGGATGCCTCTCGCCGACTGGTCGCAATGCTGCTCGTCCTTGCGCGCGCCGTAGGGTGGCCATGTGTTGGGGTCGTAGACCGGCGCCTAAGTTTGCCCAATGGCTTGAAGATGCTTCGAGATGCCAGACTCTGCTATCTGAATTTTGGGATCTTATGCCTGCGAGATCTCGCCCACCTGACATATGGGGCCCCCTAGTGACATACCTTCATACCCGATCACATCCAAGCCAGACTGACTCTCCCGCGCTCCCCGCCGGCTCTCCGCCCGCGGCGGTCACCGGTGCTCGTCAGTAGTTGCCTCCTTCCCTGTCACCCTTTCCCTGCAGGACCTGCTCCCTCCCCTACTGTGTTGCCATCACATCCTACACCCATGCATTGTTTAATGGTGATATGCCGTGTTATACAAGATAATGCTTCTGTCTGTTTGCTTTTCCCTGCTTTTGATGTACTCCGTCAATGATCTGATGTGTACAATGCTCTGTTTTGATGCAGAATTGTATTTTGGTAATGCTGAATTTGTCAATAAAGGTTTTTGAAAATAAAAAAATATGGCGCATTCCTGCCCTCTCCCTTTCACGCAGCACAGCGCAACAAGGTGTCTTGCTGCGTTACATTGTGTGAAAGTATGATAAATCTAGCCCCTGGTCTTATAATGTGCATGTGTTGTATGTGCACACACATGCCTGTCAATTATGTGCATGCTCAGACACTGCACATTCACAGTATTTCCATACAATCAGTGCATTCTTGCACGAAAATGTATCACATGATCTCTCCCAGATGGTGTCTCATTAATATATGGGACGCAACAGATTTGACGTCTAGTGAGAAAACCAGGGTCACTCTGGGATGTGTGGTGGCAAAGGGCAACATAGCTAGAACCTGGAGGGGCGATGCTAGGCCCAAGGTCCGAGAGTGGGAAGCAGACATGGACTGGTGCATGCTTGTGGAGATGGCGATCTATGAAGGGAGAGGATGCCCCATAAAATGGACAAAAATTTGGGGGGCGTGGAATAAGAGTAGGGGTATGATCTGCACACCATTTAATGACTCTTCCCTGCAGGATACCGAAGACTTGAGCGCTCAACGTTCACATCAGGATTTAAACTGTAACCGCTAATATAACAATTTTGATCTAGTGTACAGTTGTATTATTCATGAACACGTGCACCGTGCCCGCCTATTGTCAAATGTTATTTGTTTGTATTTATCATTTAATAAAAAAGAATAAAAAAAAAAAGAAAATGTATCACATGCAGAATTCCCATCAGGCACCACTCTACATGCTACAATACTCTCTGCATCATCTGCATATTTCTCAGGGTCGAACATTGCTAGCTAATATACTACCTGCACACTACCATATAGTAAATCCATATTAAAAGGCCGGAGGGGCACAATTACTAATATTTCACACAGTGCAGCTACCAATGTTGCTGTGCTGCATTGCACGAGAGGTAGAGCGCAGGACAGCACCATAGCTATTAAGAAATGGCACTACTGCTCCCCCACTATTTGGCTGGCTTGCGCCATACTTATAGCAACGCGCGCACACCTTTGCACCATAGTGCAGAAGTGTTTGTGTGATGTCTGTTATAGGTTGTATACTGTAAGGTACTCTTCCAGTTCACAATACTATGCTCAGACTTACTTTAAATCTTCACACATATGTGTGCTGTATAGTCCTGCATGCATGCAACAAAGTTTGAAGAGGAAAACATTTTCTCCTACTTATTTGCATAATTGTTTGGCACAAAGCCCTTTCTACAAATTTTAGAGGATAGAGACTTGCAGCAAAAACCATTGGTGAACGCCCATCTACAACCCTTGGAGTACCCCCATGACACAGGTTTACCTGCGTTACGTTTAGGTACATTTCCAGCCCAAAAACGTTTTGTGTTGATAAATAAGTAGTTTATCAAGACTTTGCGCTGTTTTGAGCCACGTTTTATGACTTTACACCAGCCTTGGTAAAACAGCCCCAAAATGTTTAGCCTTCTTTTGTAGGTGCAGAGAGAATAGAAACACAATGGCACAGTGAAAAAACATTGTGCCTGGATCCAACAAACTGTTCTTCCACATAGCTCATTTACTTAAAGCACCTGAAAAGATCTTGGAGGACAACTTTATTCTTTCATGATAGCCCATACAACTTTTCTTCAAGAAATGTTGAAGCAAAACCTTTGAATCTGATAAGACTGTGCAGCCATAATGCTAGCATAAACCTTTCTTGTAATAGTGTATGGCAAACTAGAAGGAATCCCAAAAGAACCAACAGGCCTAGAGCGGAGCAACTAGGTTCGAAAGATATAAAGCAAACGAGACAGCATGAGAAGTGGTTGAAGGAGGACTTTGCAGACTGTAGAACTAACCCGGAAACTTAGTCACAGGAAAAAGTTTGTGCCCCATTTATATCGAAAATCCAACCAAGAGGTCACTGGTCAAGAGTGTTTGGTATCTGTAGTAACTTGCCCACGCGGGTGTTTAGCGCGTGGACACTCTGTGATGTCATGGCTCGTGTGTGACACGCATGAAAAGAACGTTGGATTGTGATGGTTGGTTGGGTGTGAGGAGAGCGAAAAACGCCAATGGGTTAGTGGGATGAGCTCATGGTCTTGATGTCTCCACCATGAATAAACGTCGTAGTAACATACATCTTAAATGAGTCCTGTCGTTACGACATGCCAATGTGGCGACGATCTTCATCCCACACAGAACCCATGCATCCACGTTAAGAATAGTACCGGAGTTACTCACCTGCTTGTTTGTGTTGCCAATCCGGATTATTGAGGAAGGATATCTTGGCAGGGTTGGCGTAACTGAGGGAACAGATGTTGGATTGGCCCACCGTCCAAAGAACTGTTTCCCATTCTCGTGGTGGATGTCGATTTGGAGCTCTGCGGTCTGTTTCTGAGGCACCAGGAAGAGGAGGAGTCTTTGCCATGCGAAAGGATAGAAATTGACGAGCGTCAGTGTGAGGAGGAGTCGGCGGTCAGCACCGTGCAAGTGGAAAGCATCGACGAGCGTCAGCGTGAGGAGGAGCCAGCTGTGCTAAGGAGGTGTGGCAGTTTAATTTTTGTTTGTTTTCTACTCTCCTCAACGTCAAGTGTGTTTCATGATAGAAACCTACGACGCACTGTGAGCTGATCTGTGGAAACTCGACATGAGAGTTCAAAAGAGCAGCTATCGCTTGGACGCATTTGAAACTTACCTTGGGGCAATTGGTGCTCACAGATTTCGGCCTGAGAGAAAAAAATACCATTTATTGCACTTGTTGGGGTTTGAGGGCAGAGCGACACTAAAACATCTTCCAGACCCTGTTAGGGGTGTAGGGGAGAAACTGGATGAGTATCAAGAAACTATAAAGAAACTTGCAAGCAGGTATGACGTCCAGCCTAGTCTGGTGGTGTTACGACATAAGTTCTTCAAACGTGTTCAGAAAGTTGAGGAGGTTACAGACACTTACATAAGTGCACTGAGGAAGTTAATGGCAGATTGTGAGTTCGAAAATTTTAGTGAACAATTGGTGCGTTATCTGTTTATTAGTCACTGCACTGACAGAACTATTCTCCAAAAACAACTGTCTTTGGGGAATCCTTCCTTGGAAAAATCTATTAGAATAGCTAAAAGTATTGAGACGGCACAACAATCCATAAAAGAGTTGGAGAAAAACGCTGTGGAGGTAGTGACACCAGTGCTTCTCAGTACACAGAAAAAAAAGAGATGTGAATCAGAAGAGTTTTTTCAGACGTACAGATATTTGTTTTACATGTGGCAACACTGTTCACAGTAAGAGTGGAAGAGCATGTCCTGCTAAGAATGTCGTGTGTAGATCGTGTGGCAAAGTGGGTCACTTTGCAAAGGTGTGTCAGGGTCACAAGAAAGACGACGTTAAGGTCGGCTATGTAAAAGACAACAGTGACAGTGAGGTAGAGGACATGGTGTCAGAGATGAGAGACATTGTGTTGGTTGTTAGCGACAACGAAATAAGAACAGGCGATCCCACAGATTGTGTGGATCCTTATGTCAATATACGTGTGGGTGAAAAAGAGTTACGCCCTCTTGTAGATTCAAGTGAACGCATCACCATGATCACTCAAGCTTTATTTGTCACCAAGTGGGGAGAGAGAGAGAGAGGTGATGCCAACTGATCGTGCACCGGTATCCTATGAGGGCTGCAAAATCGATTTTCTTGGCTATTTTGAAGATGTTTTGGAGTTCAAGGGTAGACGTATTCAGGGCAAAATCTATGTAGCTGTCAAAGGATTGAACATACTTGGGCGTTTCCACCAAGGATTGTTAGATATGATGTTATGTCCTGGAGCTAAAGAACAGGTTTTGGCTATACGTGATTCCACCCTGGTGGAAGATTTGTTGAACAATTACCCGAAGGTGTTTCGGGCGATCTGGGGAAAATTAAAGGCTTCAAACATAAAATCAAAGTAAAAGAAGGAGTTGTTCTGCAAGTTAAGGAGCATCCTTTTCAGCATGAGGGAGGATTTAGTAAAAGAACTTGCAGTGCTGTGTGAAAGGGGAATAATCAAACCTATTGAATCTTCTGTTTGGCTTTCTCCACTGGTAGTAGCATGCAAGAAAAATAATGAGCTTAGTGTTTGCATTGACTTGCACAGCCTTAACAGAGAAATTTGGGTGGATTCCCATCCTCTCCCCAACATTACAGAAATGTTGGCGATGGTTGCAGGAGCTAAATTCTTTACGAAACTCGATTTGGCGTCCGGCTACCACCAGGTGGAATTGGACCCCGAGTCACGTCATCTTACAGCTTTTGTGTCGCCTCAGGTATTTTCCAATTTTGTCGTATGCCTTTCAGGCTGGCATCAGCGGCATCTGTTTTTCAGCGCCTCATGGTAAATTTACTTAAGGGAGTGAAGAAAGTTGCAATTTTCCAAGACGATGTTCTTATTCATGCCCCTGATAAAAAGACGCATGATGAAATTTTAAATAAGGTATTGTCCATCTTTCAAAATCAGGGTGGTGTTCTCAAACGTGACAAATGCGAGCTCTGTAAATACTCGGTGGAGTATTTAGGACACACAATTTCAAGCGCAGGTGTCCAACCAAAACCAGGTTTAGTCTGAGCCATATTGCAGGCGCCTGCACCTTCTGACAAAACAGGTGTAAAATCATTCTTGGGTTTAAGTGAATTTTATTCGCGTTTTATTCCTAACTATGCCATGAATGTACGTCCCATGACAAATTTGTTAAAAAAATACACGGTTTTTGTTTGGGATGCTGATTGTGAAACTGCTTTTGAATGGCTCGAAAAACAGCTGAGTGTGGTCAAAGCGTTACAACCTTAGGATCCAGCAGCACCATGCACTTTAACTGTTGATGCAAGTTGTTATGGCTTAGGGGCAGTTCTTACTCAAAACATTGGCAGTGTATAACGCACCATAGGTTTCACTTCTAGAGTACTCAGGGAAGCTGAAACACATTATTCAGTAATAGAGAAAAAACTGTTGGCTTGTTGTTGGGCCATAGAGAAGTTTAGGTGTTATCTGTGGGGTAGGAGATTTATGTTACAAACTGACCACAAGCCTTTAGAATCTATTTTAGGTAATTGTCTTCCAAACTATTACAGTTTCAGTTTAATGTTGAACACATCTCTGGTGGTAAGAAAATCCGTGCTGATGTCTTGTCACGCTTTCTGATGAAAGGTGAAGAGGTAGAAAGTGGAGGCAAACATTGTAATGAAGAAGATTTTGATGATTGCATAGTGGCAGCTGTGGAAATACAGCACATCTGTGCCAGTGATGAGGATGACTGGAGAAAAGCCATGGAGCAAGATGAAACTTTGAAAAGTGTGATCAAATATATTGTTGAGGGATGGCCAAGAGAAAGGAATGTGAGTGCTGACATACAGCCTTTTGTCAAAGTGTGTGATGAATTGTCAGTTGAAAATGACTTAGTGCTCAGGTTAGAGAAGATTATCCCTCCTGTTGATCTTAGGAAAGTTCTTTTGTCTAAAGCACATGAAGGGCATTTAGGTGCCACTCTCACGAAACGCAGAGTGTGTGAGTATTTTTGGAGGCCTCAGATGGACAGAGACATTGACGCCATGGTACACGAGTGTGCCATTTGTGCTAGTAGTGACAAAGTTTTGCGTCTTTCGAGCCCATCTTTGAATCCCATTCCCTTACCTGAAACACCATGGGAAAAACTGAGTATTGATGTTATAGGACCCTTCCACGTGTTACCACAACAGTCACGGTTTGCCATAGTATTGGTTGATTATTACTCCAGGTGGCCTGAGGTCAAATTTGTTGCCAAGGCTGACTCTACAGCAGTTGTAGAATTTTTGAAAGAAATCTTTATGTGGGAGGGTATCCCCCAAACCATAGTCTCTGACAATGGAATACAATTTGTGTCAACAGAAGTAACTTTATTTTTGAAGGAATGTTCCATCACTCACCTTAAGGGTTCCCTATACCACCCACAAACCAATGGTTTTGTGGAGTGCTTAAACAGGATGATTGGTGATTGCATATGGTGGGCTATTACCCACAATAAGGTCATACCTGTTGCAGTCAGGACCAGGTTGTGGTTCTATAGAACAACACCACATTCCACAACAGGTTTTTCACTGTTTGAATTGATGAAGGGCAGAAAACCACGCATGGAATTTAGGCCAGCATGGATAACAAAATAGTTCAAACAGAGTATGTCTGTTCAGGAAGTAGATGAAATGGTAAGAAACAAAGTTGAAACCACCCAGGCCAAACAAAGGTGCTATTTTGACCAAAGATAAAATGTTTCTACAAAATGTTTTGCAGTGGGTGATTTTGTAAAGATCAAAAAGTCTGTCTTTGTTAAGAAAGGAGAATCCAAGTTTACTGAACCAGTGCGCATTGACAAGATCTGTGGTAGTGCTGTACGTGTCAATGGATGCAACGGGTGGAATATGAACAAAATTGTAAAGGTTGATTGCAAAGTGTTGAATAATTATACTCATTGTTCAAGAACAGATATTAGAAAAGTGTTACGTGACAAACAAAGCAAATCTGGAAAAGATGGCATGCCTCTTGTTCCTCTCAGGAAAAGCGGAAGGGATATAAGGTTGCCTGTTAGATTCAGATAGTTCCTCTTTTCCTTTTAGCAATTTATGGAGTGAGATTTACTGCAGTTCTTTTGCTCTTTTTCTAGTATTTCAGGTGTTTCTGTTCCTGTTTTTGTTCCCTCTTTACCCTCTCTTTTCTTTATGTTTTCATTGCCCTATTTCCATTGTATTTTTGCTGTTATTTGTAAGGAGAAGAGATATGTAGTAGCTTGTCCACGCGGGTGTTTAGCGATTGGACACTCTGTGATGTCATGGCTCGCGCCGTGACACGCATGAAAAGAACTTTGGATTGTGACGGTTGGTTGGGTGTGAGGAGAGCGAAAAACGCCGACGGGTCTGTGGGATGAGCTCATGGTCTTGATGTCTCCACCATGAATAAACGTCGTACTAACATACATCTTGAGTGAGTCCTGTTGTTACTACAGTATCTCTCTGGGGCAATGAAATGGGGAAACTTTTTTGCCCTTTTCGACCATGCATGAAGTCTAACTCGGACTATCTACTGGTAGCTACTTAGATTTAACTCAAGGGAATATTTTTATCAAGTGACAACAGGAGAAATTATGAAAGTTTGTGAACTTGAAAGGTAAAGGGCCTACATTTCAGGAAAGCATCACTATACCAGCGAATGATAGACTTCTGTACTCACAGGAGTCACTTTATGCAGCAAATCTAGTGCCCCCTGAAGTGATGATCCTATTGTCCTGGTTTATATTTTTATTGCAGAATTGACCTTGTGGGATCTGGCCCTCGGGACAGTATGGCAGTAGAATATCTTAACCAAAACATTTTCTAACAGAAGTATTGTATCCTAAATACCATTTACATATTTATCACCCTATTGGAGTTAATAATGCAAAGTCTACACTCGATGGGACCATATTGTTGTAAACGATGTTTAGGACACCAACAACATTTCGGTATAGATAGTCTGACATACAAACTCCTGGGGATGCAGTAATCAACTCTAGAAGTGCCCGTTCTGGTGAAAACCTAAGATCTCTGCTCGGCGCAGATGGCTATTATGCAAAATGTTTTGTTTTTTTAAATTATATTTTTATTAGGAAAGTTTATCAATATTCAACATTCATTGACATATATCAGACAAGGTCAGCAGAATTTAACACAATCTCACTGCTCCCAACATCTCTAAAGTTCAAGAAATACCGACAGAACATGATAAAATATGATAATTTTAAACAATCAATCATGTAAATTACCTTTAAAATTTCTAGATACTTTAACTTTATCAACACATTACACCATAAAACCCCTCCTTAGTCAAATATTTGCCACAGCTTAAGAAATTTCTTATGTGACCCAGATCTTAATGCGTATTTTTTTTCCAACTCCTTAATCCTATTTATTTTGAATCTAAAATGCTGGAATGTAGGAATTTCCTTAGACCACCATTTTTGGAGAATTAAAGATCTAGCTATTAAAGTCACAATGTACAGTTGTTTTTTCAGTGGTAAATCGGCTTTTAGGTTGGGTGAATACCCAAAAACAGTTTTCAGAGTATCTAATGGTTGTTGCAATTACAATGTGTGGCTGCAAAATTGACTAATCTCATCCCAGAACTTACTCAACTTTGGACAGGTCCATACCATATGTGTCCAATTGCCCCCTTCCTCTACATCACATTATTATAAGAAATGTTGACATGAAGATTAATGCAGAGCTCTCACTAAATTCACAGGAAGGTGAGTAAAGTGGCAGGCTCTTGTTTTAGTTATCTATTTTTTTACGTTGTTTTTATTAAGTTTTCAAACAGAGACTAGCACAGTATTACATCATTGTCAGGCTCCTGTCTAAGTGATATTATTGACATGTATAGTACATTAAACCAATAGATATGCAATAGAGCTGCAGCATCCCCACATGTATTCACAGGTCCATCTGGTCAACATGGTAACATTCTCATCAAACCCTTTCATGGTGATCCCCCTTGTGGTGGGTCCATAACCTTCACAAGCATTTCACCCTAGGTCACCAGGTACTCCGCCACCCTGCAGGCTCCTGTTTCACAAGTTAAAAAATCTTCTTTGAAACCTTCCATAGGCACCCAGATTTCTATTGTTACCACTTTGATTTTCTATCTCTTTGATTTAAGTAATTTCTTATACTTGACTGTGTCATACACGCTTTTCAGAGAACCACAGTAAATTCAAAACACAACTATTACTGTCTGCGTGAGGTTTATCCTCTCGCAACAGATCTTCCCTAGTATGAAAATGATTTGCACGCCCCTTCGTGCCCAACACATCAGCTTCAAGAGGCGGTACATTGTTCAATAAGTCTAATAAATGCCCACACCTGATCTGGAATCCACCCAGCAATGACTAACTGCAGTTCCAACCTTTCTCCAAATTGCCAATTGGTAGCAGAGACTTACTGTTCAGTCTTCCAACATATGGATCTCACTTCCCTCCATAAAACAAATGACAGAGGATCATATAGCATTAGTCTTTACACAGAGAAACGAAAACCTGTATCCAGTCTTAAGTAACTCTCATTCGTTCACAGCAGAATGCGATTGCAAACCAAAATGCCTTGTCAAAATTTTTCAAATCAGCCCCACAATGCAGAAGGCAAAGACTAGAACAGGATCATGGTGGGCATCATGGTGGCAGAATGACCTGTCTGGCCCTTTCAGATGCGCCTAGATGATATACTTTCCAATGCCTCTTGGGGTCGCTGTGCACCATCAGAAATATATAGAATTATATCTGAATAACAATGAATAATGAGGTTTTTTTTCAGCAGTGGGTTCTGATTACATCGAATAGACAAAGAGAGCGAATCTGTGAATGATCTGATGTAGAATCTGGTATTCACGCTAGTGTCTCTCATTGAGAGCTGTACATAATATATAGAACTATAGATGGGTGACTGTGAGTTACAGGTATGTTTTTCTACCGTGGACTTCCGAGTGACATCAAATACACAACGAGAGTGAAGCAGTGAATGATCTGATGTAGAATCTGGTATTCATGCTAGTGTATCTCAGTGAGAGCCGTACATAATATATAGAACTATAGATGGGTGACTGTGAGTTACGGGGATGTTCTTCTACCGTGGGCTTCTCCAGTATTGAATCTTTTATAGATTCACATGCTTGAATCTTCCCCGTCGTCATGATGGGAGTCCCACGGTAACATAAGAAATAGCAGTAATACAACATCACCATGGACCTCCATAGAACAGAAAACTCACTTAAGTAACTTTTCATCCTCATTTTAAAACATCCAAACTTCAGCCAATCACAGCTAAGACCTCAGAGTTCCCTTCCCCACAGAGCCACCATACCTCAAATTTCTTACCGCACGTCGTGTGATAGGGAGTCTCCCTGAGCTCTGCTCAGTTACAGTATTTTTTCTCAACTTTTGACCTCCAGTCTCAGCTTTAGCTACTCTCAAGGTATTTCTTGTTAATACTTTTGACCTTCCTTATTTTGAGATGCCAGAGCCTAAAAAAGGGCTGTTGAGGCCCTGTAAGACCTGTGGGAAGTGTAGGCTGTTCTCTGAAGGCCCTCACAAACAGTGCCTATATTGCCTCTACCCTGACCACAAACTCAGAGAGTGTAAGTATTGCCGCACTTTTCTAGCTAAAACCCTCAAAGATAGGGAGGGTAGGCTGTTACTTTGGCTACAGAAGAGAAAGGCTGCTTGAGGCTCGGAGTCTGAACCTGAGGAAAAGGCCCATTCTTCCTCAAGGAAAAGAAAGGAGGACAGTCCCTCCTCACATCAAGGGGACTCTGAGAGATCTAAGTTCCAGGACAAATCTGAGCCTAAACACCACAATAAACCTGAGTAAGAGGCTTCAAAACCCTCCTCAGCTCCTGCGTCTGCTTCTCTGACTCCTCTCAGAGATCAATCTTCTCGACCGTCGACGGCGTCGTCGTCAAAGATTCCACTCTCCTCAAAAAAAACGGAGGTTCTTGCACAGTCAACGGCTTCGTTGGCTACGACGGTCAAGACGTTGTCGGCAGCAACGGCGGCTGGAGCTTCGACAACAGTAACAACGTCGACGAGGCCTTCACTGTCGACGAGAATTTCACAGTCGACCACAGGTTCATCGACGATTCCAGCGATGACGTCCCCGCAGACGAAGGCCGTCCATTCACCGTCGACGGTCCCAGAGACGATCGCATTGACGGGACCGCCGACGGAGGGAAAAATCAGCCTTCTTCAGCCCAGGCAGATTCAGGATTTCTCTAAAATATCTCCTTTACCTCCTGCTAGCCGTCTGGACTTTCCAAGTGTCAGAGGATGAAGGTATGTTTGGCCATGCATACAGTCCATCACAGTTAAGGGTCAAGTGCCAAGATTCAGATGATGAGGACATTGAGGGCAATGATCCATCTTCTTATCTGGCAGGGGAATTTTCTTTTGCGGAAAGAGACACATCCGTCATGCAGAGGCAGGATTCCTTCCAGGAACGTTATCCTTACAATGACAGAGAGGAGGAGCATCATCAGTTTAGGAAACCAATGAATGTTCCAGTGTCTCTGGTTTCTGATCTCCGTCACATGTTTAATGACTATTACAGGTGTTTTCCGGACGCAAATGCTCCTCAGAGGCCTTTACCTCCCCAAGCGGTACCTACTATTCTTACGGGCCAAAGTACTCCCAAATCCTCAAGGGAGAAGTCCCTTCCTCCTCCTATAGTCATCACGGAGCTTATTCAGGATGCTCAGACAGAAGAAGGTGAGATACATACGGACACAGATGCCCATGATGAACGGGATCACTACAAAGCCCCTATGCCTCCATCTCCTAATCAACCTGCTGCGGATTCCCCTCCGGCATATATTGGGGGATTTCATGATCTTCTAGAGCGTGCCTCCAGATGTTTTGATTTGCCAATGCCAACTAAACAAACGGAGTGTTTTCTATATGATTTTAAGCCAGGCACTCAATGTTCAGTGAGAGCAATTCCTATAATTGACTTTCTATGGCAAGAAGGGCTAAAGTGAATGAAAACACCTGCCTCTGTTCCAGCTGTTATTCCAAAACTGGACAAAAAATACAAGGCTCCTGATGACTCGCCTGCAGGCCTCATTGGTCACCCTAGGACGGACTCTGTGATCATACAAGCAGCACAGAGAAGAGCCAAGAATCCAGCATCTCCCTGCACTGCCCCACCGGACAAAGAGGGCCGACGCCTCGACAATATTGGAAAGAGATTCTCGGCTCTGGTGGCTACCTCCATTAGAGCCTCTAATGCCATGGCCATTTTGGGGAGATATGACCGGCAAATGTGGTCGGACATCTCTACTCTGTTGGAGTATCTCTCGGAAGATAAAAGATATTCTTTTGGAGGTAGAAAGAGCATCTTCGGAGCTCATTGAGATAGCTATGGACGTTTCATCCACTGCATTTCGACAAATAGCAGGAGCTGCGGTTCTGCGTCGCCAGGGATGGCTAAAAGCAACCACCTTTCGTCCAGAGGTCCAAGCCAAGGTTTTAGACATGCCCTTTGATTAGGAGTGCTTGTTTGGTAAGCACATAGACGAGGAGCTACAATCTATTAAGAAAGACACGGATACATTCAAAGCCTTAGGCAATCTCCAGAAGCGCCGCTTTCAGTCTTTTCAGGCTAGAGGTCAGGGGCAATTCTTATCCCGTCCGCAGTTTCAACAGCCGTACCAGCCATATTCGTAGAGTACCTACCAGCCATACAACCGGTCCTTCCAGTCCAACACTGCTCAGACTTATTCAAGACCGGCAGGACACAAGAGGTAGCAATCTGCTGGAAAGTCCCAAGACTCCAATAGGAGACAATGAAGTTCATCAGGACCCTGCTACTATAGTCCCACACCACGATCATGTCTTCTCCGCATCCTTTCAGAAATGGAACTCCATTTCTTCAGACAGATGGGTTCTAGATATCTTCCAGCATGGCCACACGCTAGAATTCATTCAGCATCCTCCAAATGTTCCACCATGCAAAGTTCTGCTCGGTCACGTTCCAGATCTCAAAAAGGAAATAAATTTGCTTCTTCTCAAGCAGGCCATAGAGTAAGTACCCCTCAACCAGCAAAACCAATGGTTTTATTCCCACTTCTCCTTCATCAAAAAGGAAAATGGAAAATGGAGGCAGATCATGGATCTCAGAATGCTGAACAAGTTCATCAAGAGTCAATCTTTCAGGATGCTCTCTCTTCACGACATTCTTCTTCTCATGGAAAAAGGGAATTTTCTGGCTTCTCTTGATCTCCTCGATGCCTATTTTCATATTCCCATCCACCCTCAATTTCGAAAATTCCTCAGATTCACAGTGGCAGGGCGCCGTTACCAATTCAAAATGCTTTCAATTGGTTTGAAGTCTGCTCCCAGGGTGTTCACAAAGTGCATGGCACCAATACCAGCCTTCTTAAGACGTTCAGGTCACCAGGTGTTCCCATACCGGGACGATTGGCTCATAAAGGCTCCGTCTTTTCAAGCGGCAGAAATTTCAACGAGAGCCTGTCGGGTTCTCTTCCAGTCTCTAGGTCTTCACATCAATCTGGAAAACTCGTCAATTATCCCGGCCAAATTGTTGGTCTTTCTGGGTGCACGTCTTGACGCAGAGCTGGGCAAGGCCCTTCCCACTCAAGAAAGAATAATGTTGATTCTGGATATGGCAAAGCTTCTTTCAACAAAAAGGTTCGTTTCTGTGAGGCAGTATGAGTCCATGCTGGGTATGATGTCCTCTTGCATCCCACTCATTCCCAATTGCCGACTTCGTATGCGACCGCTGCAGGAACAGCTCGATGTGCAGTGGGTTCAGTCTCAAGGATCATTCAGCGACAAAGTTCACATTTCAGCATCAATGACGGCCGCTATGGCCTGGTGGATGGTCAAGGACAGCCTGTCGCAATGCCTCTCTTTCATTCACTCTGTGCCACAGCTTGTGATGACCTCGGATGCGTCGATGGACGGATGGGGGCTCACCTTCAGGATTTGCAATTTCACTGCAAGTGGTCCAAACAGGAACCGGAGTGTCATATAAACATTCTGGAGCTCAAAGCAGTGTTTCTAGGTCTGAAGGCCTTCCTGCCTTGGATCAAAGGTGCGTCAGTGCTCGTCAGGATGAACAACACTACGACAATGTTTTTCCTCTGAAAGCAAGGCGGAATGAGATCTCGAGCGCTTTCCCTTCTTGCTCAACAGATATGGGAATGGCTCCTTGTTAACCACATCTCCTTGCGAGTGGAACACGTGCCAGTGATTCACAATGAGAGGGCCGACTTTCTCAGCAGGGCCTCCAAACAGTGCCACGAATGGGCGCTCAACCACCAGCATTTGAAGAAGGTTTTTCAATCCTGGGGTTACCCAACATTAGATCTGTTCACTACGTTCCTCAACAAACAGTGTCCTCTTTTTGCAAGCAGACATCCTCATCAAAATTCATGGGGAGATGCCTTCCAGTTTCCTTGGACGGGGATGTTCCCCTATGCATTTCCCCCATTTCCACTCATTCCTCAAGTACTTCAGAAAATGAAGCAAGAGCCTTGTCCGATCATTCTCATTGCTGAAGGTTGGGAAAGACAGTTCTGGTACACCGAGCTGCATCGCCTATCAGAGTGTACTCCAATTCTCTCCCCTCCAAAGGAGGATCTTCTATACATGAACCACGGCCAAGTGGTTCATCCACAAATTCCCTCTCTTCATTTGTCGGCTTATCTCCTCACCACGCTGAATTTGGGGATTTGAGGCTTTACAAGGAGTGTACTAAGATATTACAGAAGTCTCGAGCTCCGTCTATGTTGACTTGTTACACAGGTAAATGGAAGAGATTCTGTGCTTGGTGTATCTCGCAAGCATTGCATCCATTCTCATCATCTGGAACAGGTGCTGCCTTATCTCTTACACTTAGCAAAATCAGGACTTTCTCACTCTTCCATAAGAGTTCACCTTGCTTCAATTTCTAGGTATAGAAGATGCTCAAATCAAACTTCTCTCTGGTCTAACAAACTCGTCAAAGAATTTATGAAGGGACTTTTTAGAGCTTTTCCACCTGTTAAGCCTCCTACAGTTTTGTGGCAATTAAACACCGGTCTGTCGCAACTGATGCATCCTCCCTTTGAGCCAATACACAAATGCAAATTGAAGTTCCTTTCCTGGAAAGCGGCTTTCCTCTTGGCCATTACCTCAGCCAGATGTATCAGTGAAATCCAAGCTCTCACTATAAAAGAACCGTATCTGCAGTTTTTGCCGGACAGGGTTATCCTACGAACTAACCCTTCTTTTATACCTAAGGTGCCTTCACTTACCACCTCAATGAACCGATTGTTTTACCAACGTTCTTTCCTAATCCATCCTCAGCAGCGGAAAGGGCGTTGCATTCTCTGGACATTAAACATTGTTTAAAGTTTTATCTGCAAAGAACGGAGACCTTCCGTAAATCCTCTCAGCTACTGATCTTTTTCTCGGCACCTAGGAAAGGACAAGCCTTGACATGGGCCAGCATTGCTCGTTGGGTCACCTCCGCGATTTCCTTCGTCATGGAAAAGCTGTCCGTCCGCTTCTTGCTAAAGCACAAGCTCACTCTACTAGGAAAGTGGCGACTTCCTCAGCCCTGTTTGCGGGAGCATCACTCCCGGACATATGCAGGGCAGCAACATGGGCGAACGCTCACACATTCATGAAACATTACTGCCTTGATGGTTGGAAAAAGGCAGATATCGCTGTTGGACAAGCTACACTCCGACGTCTCTTTGCCTAAGGTAGACGGCTATTAGCATTTAATGTTCTTTACATGCTGTTTGTAAATTTGTATGCTTATTATTCTCTCCTTGGTTTCTTTAACTACAAATTTACGTCATGGTGGGATGGTTCGCCTGCCCACCACCTTTCTTTTTCTCTTATTGAGTTTTTACTGCTTACTAGTCGGATTCAAGCATGTGAATCTATAAAAGATTCAATGCTGGAGAAAAAACAAGTTACTTACCTGTACACTGTGGTTCTCCAGTATTGATATCTTTTACAGATTCACATGCGACCCTACCTTCTCCCCGATTGGGCTCACCAATTACCTCAGAGTTTTTGTATACCTATACACTTGTTCTCGAAATCTGATGTATAGTGGCTCTGTGGGGAAGGGAACTCTGAGGTCTCAGCTGTGATTGGTTGAAGTTTGGATGTTTTAAAATGAGGATGAAAAGTTACTTAAGTGAGTTTTCTGTTCTATGGAGGTCTATGGTGATGTTGTATTACTGCTATTTCTTAAGTTACCGTGGAACTCCCTCCATGATGATGAGGAAGATTCAAGCATGTGAATCTATAAAAGATATCAATACTGGAGAACCACAGTGTACAGGTAAGTAACTTGTTTTTTCTGGGTGACATCAAACAGACAACAAGAGTGAAGCACTGAATGAACTAATTTGGAATCTGATATTCATGCTAGTGCCTCTCAGTGAGAGCAGTACATAACAGACTATAATCCTCATGACGTCAGAGCACATTTTATTCAAAAGGCTCCATTCACATTCCTTCTCACCTATATCCTTTTCTTTCTCCTGGCTCCGTCTTTTGACCCCTGCCCCCTTGCGCTTTGGAGTGGTCTTATGTTGGCATAAAGGACTTTCACATCCAATCATCCCAAGAATACGCAACGGTCCCTTTCTGTGGCAGTTCGAAAGCAACGCGCATCTGAGCACGGAATGATAACTTTATTTTGTTTTTACTTCTAAGGTTGATTTTCTCTCAATCTTTCTTTTCTTTTTCAATGAGAAGTACAAAGCAGAATTGCTCAATCCTCAATCAAAGAAAAGAAATGTGGGTTATTTCTGGCCAGTCTGGCATTCAACAGTATTTTTCTTTCAAGCACTCACACCACCAACTGGTGTAGTACATCACTCTGCCAGCGTCCAGATGTTATCCCGCCAAGCTGTGATTTCTTTGAATTTCATTGCTGCTGTTCTCATGAATTCTTAATAACTCTCTTCTGACAGGTATTTCGTTGTTGTTGTTGTTCTGGTGACTGCTACACAGATTTATATGCTCTGCCTCTTAAGCACAAACCAATTTCAGCGAGGGTAGTATGTCAGAGGAAGGGGCTGTATGTCAATGTGCCTGTGCAGGAGTGTGTTGCAGCCTCGGTGGGAGGCCTCTGACCCGCCACCACTACAGCCGCTACTTTTCACTTCAGGCAATCTCCTCTCACAAAGGAACACGGATTTTTAAGTGTGGGGGAGGGGTTGATATCAAAGGAATGGGCTTTTGAGAGCGACTGGTTTGGAGTTACACCCCCTCACGATAAAATACATCATTTTGAAATAATCGATAAAATGATCTGCGTTTTCAACATTTCAGTAGATGTTTATTGGCTGTTAAGATGTTAGTGTACATAGCCTAACATTTAAAACTACTTTTTGTGTGTCATATATTGTGCAAATCTGTATTCCTATATTATGTTAGCATTGCCAGAGATTCGGATGGACTGTGCCATATATACATTTGTAATATTAATCCTCACTGAGAGTGTCTTGAAAGCACTGCTTTGCTGAAAACTTTTGCAGTTGTGAACTTTTCCTCTTCTATACTGGGTTTGGACAGGGAAGGTGTTTGGCAACATATACTACCAATAGTTCGGAGTTATTACCCCGAGGGAGATTTTATTGCAGTTTATCATTACATCGAGGGTAATATTTACTACTTTTTGGAAGTCTTCTACTTTGCAGGGAAGTAATTTTTAAATGTAGATTCAGATAGATAGATAGATATTCGAATTAATGCTTTTAATTACAATTTTGATGGTAGTTAGGTAAACAATTAAACATATATATGTATATGTGAAAGGCATTCATATATATAAATGTACAAACATGGATGTGTATGTGTTAAAGGCATTAGTGGCATATGTGTAAATATATATATTATTCATTTTCCCAAAATTACAATCTTACACCGAGGTTGGCTTTGCACGACTATCATGTTGCTATTTTTTTTAAAGAATTCAGCCAGTTGTTGCTTTTTAAATTCTTTGTTGAATTTCAATAAAGAAAAGCAATTAAAAAAAACACTGAAGATGCTGTAAATGTAATGTCTAACATAAATTACTTAAAGGTTCGATGTAAGCCATCAATGGTCATGCAGTTTTCATCATTGATGATCTACTGCTCTTTCAAAAGCCACAGAAACACGCTTGTCAACGTGCAGTCCTCTGTTTCCTCACCCTTATACTCCTTGTCGTTTGCAAATATGCCTTCTACATGGTTCAAGTCTTCGTAATGTGGTGATTAAAGTTCTTCCTCTTTCAAAAGCACCGTTTTTACGGTGCTCGTGTTTCTTTCGAGCAGGTTTTTAGCATCCTTCTAAAAACACTTTCAAGTAAGCTTTTCTATGATTTCTCCAACTGATTGCCCATTATTCACGAGGTCGACTGTCAACTCCTTATAGGTACACTAAGACCTATAATAAAGCCAGTGATATTTACCAACTGCAAACAGTCCTATAATCCATTCCAAGACACTATAGGGCATATGTACAAGCCCCTATCGCCACCACAACGTCACTTTTATGGACGTTGTGGTGGCGATAGGGGCTTACGCCTTATGTACAAGGCAGCGTTAAGCAACTTAACGTGGCTTAACGCTGCCTTGTACATAAGGCACCCTTTCACGCTATGGTTAGCGTGAACGGGGCATGCAGTGGGTGTTGTGGTGGGCGTTCCACCGCAACACCCATTGTATTTGACGCTGCCCCCTATATTGTATTTGACGCTGCCCCCTATGTCAAGGGTGGCGTACATAGGAGGCAGCGCCAAAATTAAGACCAGGATAATCCTGGTCTTAAATTGGCAAAACGAGGAGAAATGCATTATTTCTCCTCGTTTTTGCTTTTTCCATGTGTGCTGCCTTGTGCAGCACACATGGAAAAAGCAAAAAGCCATGGTTTGTTTATGTACAGGAAGGTGTCCCTTCCTGTACATAAACAAACATTTTAAAAAAATGCCATTTTGTAACTTTAATGTGTGCTGCATGAAGCAGCACACATGAAAGTTACAAAATGGCATTTTAGTATTGTTTATGTGCAGGAAGGGACACCTTCCTACACATAACCAATCCTCTCCTGCACACAGACACCTTGCACTCTGGTGCAAGGGTGCCTGCGTTGATGCTAAGTTGTTAAACTTAGCGCCATCGCAGGGGAAAAACGCAAGGCTGAACCACATTCTTGTAAATATAGTGCAGCCTTGAGTTTCAGAAGTGGCGGAGCGTGTCGTTAAGCCAAGGAGACTAACGACACGCTCCGCCACTTCCTAGTACATATCACCCTGTTTTCGGGACATTACCCGATCAAGAAAACCCTTCTAAAAGTTTGTTTCCATGCACATCTCAGTCCTTTGTTAAAGTTATTGAAGCATCTCTTAGTCCGTTTCACTTGAAACATTGTAATACTTCATGCTTGGCATTTTAGAAAAAGAAGGAATCTGTAACTTTAAAAAAAATTATAGCTACTGGCAATGGCAGAAATGCCGAGCACCCAGTTAAAGGCTAGACCCGCTGGAACCCTATAACATGGAAGAGAGCATTTAACGACCTGTAAGAAGCACCAGGATATAATGGTATTATAATGTGACCGGTTGAGGGGAGAATGTTCTAAATTAACCTGGAAGAAACCGAAATAAAAACATTTTTAAGTTGGAGCAGAAGGTCTGGCCCAAACTGCATTAGCCCTCTGCCACTCTATTAGAGCTTCCAAAATTTCAATGTTCAATTTATGCTTTTGCAAAGTACAGTGGTGGATGCAAAATTCTGGAGTGCATTACTTCAATGTTTTTCTATTTTTATTGTCTCTTAAAGTTACCCACGTCAAATTTCTCCATGGATCTTTAACCCTCATCACTAGGTAAGCAAAGGATCAATAGCCCATCAGTTCTGATCTTTCCTGCAACCAGGTTTTGATAGTATGCCAATAACATAGAGTCAGGTGCCTTTCAGGTAACTGGGAGTATACTATGCATAGAGCTCTGGGGGCCCAGTAGGAGTGTGCGCCTTCTTTGTACACCCCCAGGGAACTATGTTATTACCAGGGCACCAGTCGGGGGTACACGCAGGTACACGGCGTCCACCCACTATTTTCAAAGGGTGGACGACGTCGCCCCTGCCAAGAAGTTGGGCCCCACAGAAATATGCTGAACTTGTCCCAGTGTAAGACACCGGGACACGTTCAGCAACGCATGTGCATTGTCTGCTTTTAATTCCCAGCAGCAAGGTGCAGACGGAGAGGGAGCTTTTTTTCACCTCCACCTGGGCAGAAGTTAAGGGGCCATCAGGCCTCCTTTGGTTTGAATACCCTGACTGGAGGCGGCCTGGAACCTCACAGTTAAATGTAAATGCCACAGAGAGGAAACAAAGGCACACAGCTTGTTATTATCTCTTCACAGGTACTTAAGAGAGGCATGATTGTGTCTTTGGTCAGTCCCTGTATATAAGAGATGCATGCATGCACTGTAAGAATGTCAGATGTGTTGTTCTGCCCCAGTATTTACACAAATAACAATTTCAATAGCACTATTTTATTTCTTTTATAGCGCTACGCAACCCAATGCAGGGTGTCAGAGCTCTTTACGTAACATACACATTATACATTGACAATAGATCATGTACATGTATAAATCAATGTACAAGATGAGTTACATGAGACAGGGTTACAAGGTGTAAGAGTCACATGTCCTTCATATCTCACTGTGCTATATTACAAGGATTACAATTTATGAACTGCAGGAAACAAAAGGATCTCTGTGTGAAAAGCAGTAACCCACTTTACTATCTACATAAAATAAAAATATGTCATCTGCATGTTACGTGATGTGCTTTGCAGGAGACACATAAACCTTATACTTATACTACTTTAATACAAATCTGGGACTTCACAAAACACAGATCCCTCCAACAAATGCGTTAAACTCCAGAGTTATCTCACCATTATTACTATTCCCTGAGATTTACTGGCACCTTTACAGCAGGTGCCTTAACCCAATCAAGTTTTTTAAAATGTAGACTTTGCAACCAATTCAGCATAACAGATCTACTGTCATGCTTCTCCTTGTTGCCAATTTCTTTGTGGCAGGGTTTAAAGAAATAAATGTATTAGTTGAGGCCCATATTTTGCGTCAGGATTGCGCCACTTTTTTGGCACAACCCCGACGCCAAATCAAATTTGTTAAATCTCATTTTGTGCTTAAATTTACTCATGATATACCTGATAATTATATGTGTGAGGTCTTAATATCTAATGTCACTTCTTGTGATGTCACTTCCAGTGAGGTCACTTCCTATGATGTCACATGCAATGTCATGCGTTGTGACATCATGCGCTGTGATGGCACTCGTCATGAGTTCTCTTACATACTGCCTAACCTGGTTAGTCCCCCCACTTCTTTTTTTTAGGACTTGTGCCCTAGTATTACAGAAGGGGCAGCAGATGCTTGTGCGCTCCCTATTATAATGCCAAGGGTAAATATCTGGTGACACACAAAGTATAGAGACATTTTGTTAATTAAAATGTGGATATTGCTTAGAGTTGCCTTTGTTACTCATGTTGAAAACGGCCTCTCCTCCTTATGAAAATGTGCTGCTTTAAATAGAAAAGTGAAACCGGGTGAAGAAAACAAGTCACTTTCAGAGCATTAGCTTTGGTAGATATGGAAACAAATACCTCTGTACACATGTACATCGTTCTTGTGCGGCTACAGAAAAAATAATTAATTGTAAAAGTAGAAAATCTTGAAGTCGGTTATGGAAAATGTTTACCCTTTAAAAAACATCATGGCTTGATGCAAGGATGCAATTGCATAGGTGACTTCAAATTGTGCCAGTGGTACTTCAGCTGGCACCTGTGTAAACCAGCTGTTGTCTGCAGGGCCGGACTGGGAACCGAAACCAGCCCTGGCAAACTGCTCGACCGCCCCCACTGGGGGGGTAGGGTGGTGCGGCCGAGCTGTTTGCTAGGGCCAGTTTCAGCTGATTTTGTTACAGGGGGCCGATACTGCCGGCCCCGGTTACAAAAACAGTCCCCCAGGGGCCCAAAACCGGCCCCCCACCCTGGCGGCCCACCGGGGAAACGCCCGGTGCCCACTACAGCCAGTCCGGCCCTGGTTGTCTGCAGAGCAGGTGGCCTTTCCTGACACTAGAGAGATCTAGCCCCAGCACTAACATCCTCTGAGAAACACTGGTTTATCTCACTGCCCCAGTGAGGCTGAAACTCTCAGTTGTTACTCGTTGATTCCTGCAAGGTCTATGTGTCCCTGTGATGGCTGATTCTTTTGGGCAGGCGTGCCCCTGTGCATGAAGCTGGCCCTCTCCTGCAATGGCTCAAAGCGCTGCAGAATTCTGATGGAGATTCTAGATTGGAAGAATTTCCAGTTATTTCAGTGACATGCAGAGTAGTATTCCTGACGGTATAGGAAAGCAGTGTGCCACATGAACTTAGAAGGCCTTCAGCAGCTTAGTGTGCGTGCGGTGATTGACAGGTGTGAAGTAGGCAATCAATCAATCAAGTGGCTTGAAAAGCACGACTACTCACCTGTAAGGGTCTCAAGGCACAGGAGGGGCGACTGCAGATCTATCGCAAGGCACTGGTTCAGTCGAAAGCCAGGTCTTGAGGTCCTTACTGAATTGGGGCAGTGACAGTGATTGCTTTAGGGAGAGAGGCAAGGGGTTCCAGGTCTTTGCTGCGAGGTAGGAGAAGGATCTTCCCCCAGCCGTGGTCTTGCGGATACATGGGAGACGTTGCACACATGCGCAGATTGTGAGAACGTGCCATAGGAGAACTCTGTCAGTCTTAGTAAAGTAATAGAAAAGAATAATGCAGAGAGGGGCTGGATAGCACAGAGAGAGCTGTGTGTGGGTCTCAGCACTAGAGTAACATGGTGTTCTGCAGGGCAAGACTAGTGCATGCACAGCTGTGTGTGGGTCTACAGTACTTGAATAACAGTGTGCTGAAAAGCAAGGCTGGTGTGCACTGACAGATCTGGGGGTGTGATTCTACTAGAATATTGTGATGTGCTGAAAGGCAGATCGTAAATGCAATACCACAAGTGGGTGTGGTTATCGGTACTAGAGTAACATGGAGTGCACTGACACAGCTGTGTATGGGTCTCAACGAGAGGCCACAGACAAAAGGGGGGAAGCAAAGAGAAAAAATTAAGAAATTAAAAGAAAACGCAAACCACTAGAATAACAAACCTTTTGTGCATGTGAGAGATTAAACTGTGATTGACACAACAGGGGATGTGATTTTCTGATGCATAGCTCATGTGTAAACTTCAGAGCATTAGTTCCAAGTATTATGAATAGTTCAATAGGGTAAATAATCGGACTACAGAGATCTATGTCTAGCAGGACAATCACATATTCCAATTTCATTTTCAAATATCACTGGATTAATACACCAATAGCAGAAATGTATGTGTCAGAACCACTTTCAGAGGGACATGGAGCACGCAGGGGCTACTGGGCCCAACGGTGGTGGTAGAGGCCTTTTACTTCTGATGTCACTGGGCCCAGCCTATTATGAATCCTGCTCAACGGGGCTAAGTACCCCTTTCCGCACTTGACTCTCAGTGAGGGGCGGTTCGTCCATAGGGATGTAGAGGCATTGACCCACTGCCTGTGAGCTATAACATCTCATACACTACTAATGTTCCCAAGCCCATTACCTTCCCCCATAGCGTGCGGCATGCCATTTATTTGTTTGTCCTCCACGGAGCCAACACTGAGCTGTCCCTCCCAGCAGGCAGTAGGCGAACCTGTAGGCGTGGTTGAGGGGCGACCAGCTGGGGCTGTGTAACTGAACAGCAAATGTCAGATTGACCAGTATTTTGCTTGTGGCCAACCTAACATGAGCAGTTCAGGCTTCCCCAATGACTGATGTCAGACAGCCTGGGAAGCAGAGGCACAGCCCCATTAGTCTCAGATGGAGCGCTGTGTTTGTCTGTCCCAGCCAATCCTCGCACTGCTCTCATGCTTTTTACTAGTATAAACAGCATAAGAGCAGAGCTTGCATTGGCTGGGATGCGTGACACTTTAGTTTCCACAAGCTTGCCAGGCGATGGATTTTAAAGCATTGGACCTCGGGTTTGTAAAGAAGATCATCAAGGTAAGCTGGTTATTTTCATTATATTAAGTGAACTATGTAGCAGCTAGTGCAGTATGGATGGCCCAGCATTTTTAAAGTCACCAGCCACCACTGCTCTCAGTGATAGCTGTGGTCGAGCAGTCAAGGCTCCCTCGGAGGGGGGGTGTAGATACAGGTCAGTGAGCACGACTCATAAATCAAAGTGCACACAGTATGAGCAATAAATCAATGTCCAGTCAAATACTTGCTTTTATAAGAAATTTTATTTCTAACTTTACACATGCAAAGGAATATGACATTCAGAAGCAACAACACAATCCCCTTGAGGTCGGGTCTCTAGCAGTTGTCAAGCAAATCTCTGTCCCACTCTCCATCGTATAACGTGTTCAGGGTTATTCCCAATTCACTGATGGCCACATCCACGAAATGCTCACTATTAGGCCGAACTCAAGAGTTCCCCTGTGACCCTTCAGGATTTAGTCAAATGTGTCTATGGTGACACAGCACCGGTAGCAGCTCATCTCCCGGCACCCAACTGGCCCAGTTCTCGTCTTAGCGGTTTTTGCAACACAGAAGACTTCAGTGATGTAGCGGATGCCTTCAGCGTGAGCTCCCAGGAGTCCTGCCCTGCTCGGAGAAATCGGGCTGCCCACGGCCCATGATTCGGCACCCGGCCTTGCAAGCTTTCTCTCCTTCTCAGTTGTCAGAGCAACTCCCAGCTTCAAAATGCAGTAAGCTGGCTTTACCCAGCAGGGGAGTGGGGAAAATCCTTTCATCAGCTACTGACTAAAGCCCAGCGAGGTTGTGATGTCGTCCGAAGTGTACTCTGCAGTCCTCAGTGGTCAGTCAGGAGCAGTGGCCTCACAGTACAGGTTCAAGCCGCTGAACATAGCCTCATTATCTCCTTCAGGTGGCGGCCTGAATCCTTGGGCAACTTTGGTACCGGCAGCCCCTCATGGCATATTGGGTTGCCGCAGTACTGGATGGTACGGGCACAGGCTCCTCTAGTAGAAGCACCTCTGCCAAGACGATTACGAGTCTCAGCGCTTTTCACAGTAGCAATTTTACCAGTTGTCCCATCTGGCATATTGGGTAACAGCAGCATGACTGTACCGGCTTGTCCAGCCCCGCATGGTCCTTATCTCACGGCTCGGTCCACGGCAGCCCTCTCCTGGCCTAGGGGGATGCCGAAGCAACACTTCTGCATGTGTCTATGGTGCCACAGCACCAGTAGCAGCAAGTCTCCTGGCCCCCAACTGGCCCAGTTCTTGTCTTAGCAGTTTTTGCAAAACAGAAGACTTCTGTGATGTAGCGGATGCCCTTGGTGTGAGCTCCCAGGAGTCCTGCCCTGCTCGGAGAAGTTGGGATACCCGCAGCCCACGCTTTGGCACCCGGCCACGCAAGCTTTCTCTCCTTCTCAGTTGTCAGAGCAGCTCCCAGCTTGAAGATGCAGTAAGCTGGCTTTACCCAGCAGGGGAGTGGGGAAAATCCTTTCATCAGCTCCTGACTAAAGCCCAGCGAGGATGAGATGTCGTCCGAAGCGTCCTGTGTAGTCCTCAGTGGTCAATCAGGAGCAGTGGCCTCACAGTGCAGGCCCAAGCCGCTGAACATAGCCTCATTATCTCCTTCAGGTGGCGGCCCAAATCCTTGGGCAACTTAGGTACCGGCAGCCCCTCCTGACATATTTGGATGCCGCAGTACTAGATGGCACAGTCTCCTCTGGTACACGCACTTCCGCCAGGACGATTACGAGTCTCAGCGCTTTTCACAGTAGCAATTTTACCAGTCGTCCCATCTGGCATATTGGGTAAGAGCAGCAAGACTGTACAGGCTGGTCCAGCCCTGCACAGCGCTTAGATCACAGCTCGGTCCACGACAACCCTCTCCTGGCCTAGGGGGGTCACAGAACCAACACTCCTGCACATGGGCTAAGACCTGATCTGTGCACAGCTGAATCCTGACACCTCACACAGGGAGCCCTCTTGGTAGGGCTCCCGTGGGACCTCGTTACCTCCACCACTGCCTCTTCCTCATAGGGCACACTGGTCTTGGCATGCAGGGATGCACTGATTCTCCAGGTTTCATGGCAGGTGATCTTGTTTTTCTGGGTGATGTCCCCATACCTAGCAGGGAGACTAGTAGGCCTTTCCCCCCAGTCCTAATCACAGGCAGAAGTCTTGGAGCACTTCCCCTTCTCACACAGCCCCTCTGACTGCTTTTGAGAAGGCAGAGTTTGGGGTCTCCACGTCCCCCTCTTATAGTCCATTTCCAGACACCAAAATGTGATTCCGGGTTTGGGTCTTTGAAGTTTTATGTTGGGGTACTGCTTCTTTTGAAGTGTCCAATTCTCTTTTTCTTCTTTACTCTTGAAAGGATGTCTATCACAGCAGGCATGACTCCAAAGCTGATTGACCCACAACACAATGCATTGGAGTGACCAGTCCCAGGCTCCCAGCCCTACTGAGTACGATTCCCTTATCATCCCCATCTCCTTTCCTGAAATTCGTCCAGGCCCCTTCCTTGTGGTCTATCACATCATCAAAAAACAACATTTTGAAGTGTAAAGGGGGAGTCTCTTCCTCCTTTCCTCCAGTATGTATCCCACCCAGCTCACAGGAATGCAGCAATAGACAAATTCTCCTGAAACCTCATGTCTTCACCAAGCAGACCTGGGCTTCCCAATATGGAACCCTCAGTCCTTCATGTAATGTACCAATGCAGGCACACTTACTAAGTGCATAGTCATAGCACAGTTACAGTCCAACACTATTCCCTCCATGCATTGTACCATTGCAAGTATACATGCATTCAGTCCACACATTCATTCTGCGCACACTGTTCAGCCCTGAAGCTTTGTTATTCTGTACCAATGTGTGCCATTGCAAACACACACACTGCCAGCACATGCACTCACCATGTGCGTGCTGCACAACACTTCACCCTTCATATATTGGACTTCATGCAAGCACATAAACCCAGCACATGCTTTGGTTACGCATGTACTGCAAAGCATTACATCTCTCATGTAATATATTCCTCACCAGCATACATACACCTAGTACATAAATAAACCACAAGTGTACTGCACAGAATTGAGCTACTCCTGTACTTTACCCTTTCCAGGAACACATACATCCAGAGCAGAATCACTACATCTGTGCTGTGCAGCATTTCACATCTACCTGATGAAGGCCAAGGGTGAGTTAAGCACATATTAGAAGAACTTTTAAAAAGGTGAATAAGCCTTCAAGCCTGCTCTCTCCCCCAGCAGTTCCGATGTTGTGCCGCCTGTCTTTTTCTTTTTGTGCCTGTATCTGTATTCTGGTTATTTTTGTATTGTATTTTGTATTGTAGTTGTTATTTTTGTACCTGTGCCCTTTGTCTCTGTCCTCCGTTTTTCGCCAGCCTTTTCCGCCGCTGCTGCCCCAGTGGCCCCTCCCCCCTGACGTTTCCCGCTCCCGCCTCCCAGCTGCGCTTCCCTCCCCCCTTCCCTATTTAATGGCAGCCGCTGCTCGGGTGTCTGAGCAAGACCTCTGACCTCTTGGTCAGAGACCTGCTCTCTCCCCCAGCAGCTCCATTGTTGTGCTGCCTGCCACTCCCCCTACACCTCTCCTGGTAGGTGATCGAGTTGCCTGTAGTTTTATTGTGCCTGTGTCTGTCTTTTTCTTTATTGTGCCTGTATCTGTATTCTAGTTATTTTTGTATTGTATTTTGTATTGTATTTGTTATTTTTGCACCTGGGCCCTTTTGTCTCTGTCCTCCGTTTTTCGCCACCCTTTTCCACCGCTGCTGCCCCCGCAGCCCCTCCCCCTGCCGTTTCCTGCTCCCAGCTGCGCTTCCCTCCCCCTTTCCTATTTAATGGTGGCCTCTATGCGGCCACGCTGCTGACGCTCTGAAGGCGTGCCAAAGGCAAGCCTGTCTGCGCCCGTCCACGACCCGACCACGACCCGACCATGACCAGCGCCAGGGACCCTGGATCTCCAACCACCCACCGCTACGACTCAGCTGCCCTCCTCGCACTCAACCCCGGAAAGATCAACAACTGCCAGCTGTCTACGCCGCACTCCACCCACGGCCAGTTCTCCTGCCGACACTGCCGCCAGACCTTCACCACCCTCCGCACCCCCAAGACTGCCACCCCCATGCCCGACACTAGCACCCCGAAGCCCTGAAGTGCATCCTCCTCAACCATAGCTGCCAAGGTTTCAAATCGCTGTGTGTGACATTTTCATAATTTCAATGTCATTATGAGTGACATTTCAACGACTATGAGTGACACTTTGTCACAAGCAAAATGAAGCAATGAAGACCAGGGAAACACATAAATATCAGACATTACACCCATTTGAGCAACAAGAAACACTAAGACGATCTTAGAACTTCAGCAAAGCACCAGAAATCGAAGGGCAGGAGAGGCACACTCACAGCCTAGGGGTCACAGCCCAGCCACAGCAGGCTGTAATTTATTTTAAAAATGACACACACTGAGTAACTGAGTTGTATAATAAAAGAGTAAGTTGCACAGTCTACTAGTCTTATAAGCAATTAACACATTATTTATAATGTTTACTTAGTTTAATTAGGATAAATGCACTTTACATGTGCTCACTCTCTCAGGCACTTGTCATGCTGCCTGCAGACTCCTGATCACAGCAGCTGCTGAGGTGGCGCCGCGGCCCAGTGGGCTGGGGTCAGGTTACATTGGCTTCCTCCCGCTCTAATGTGCAGTTACACTGATGCGACCTATATTTGCTGCACTAACTTCACTTACTGACTGTAACAATGGCCTGCCTCCATACTGTCAGAGTCACTCTCAGCCGGCGCTGGTGGGCCTGGGATCGAGTGCGGGCGGGATCTCATATTTCCGCATTACAATTGATCGTCGATTTATTACCAGACGTGGCGGCGGTGAGCAGCTGCTGGCAGGCTGTGCCTTGTCCTGGCGCCCAGCACTGCGGGTCACCTGCACTAGACTGCAGTTCTTGCAAGGAGTTCGGTGGAGCTGTATCGGCACCGCACTCAGTGACTTCTTGGGCAGAAATTTAAAGCGCAGCCAAAACTTATGTCGCCCACTTGCACCGCAGATGGTAGCTGAGCAGGAGGACAGACCTGTGACTCTCCGCTGTCCATGTAGTTCACCGGTGCCGGTCGTCGGGGGGTGATCTGGTCGACTCGCGGATCTCCATTTTTAAATAATTTCCCGTCTGTGGCACACGCGGTGCAAGCAGTCTGTAACTTTATTCTGTTGAACTGCGGCCGCGCAGCGCCGGGCGGCAGCGTCAGGACGTCCCGCCTTTGTTATTGGTGTGAGTCATCACGTCCTCATGGATTTATAACAAACACGCACAGTGCAGTGTCAGGTCAATATTGTTATTGTATCACAGTACCAGCTAGTGCCGCGGACTCTGTGCCAGCCCCCAAACATGCATGGAGCAGCGCCCACGGCGCGCAGCCTCTCCAGCTTAGTTTCAGTCTTAATATGGGGCATGAATACTAGAGCTCCAGCTTTACAGCTAAGGAGGCTCTAATATGCGTGACTTTTGTATTTCAGTGCGGTGGTGCGGAGCACCACACTGAAATGCGTTAGTATCACGCCTGATGCGTGATACTTGGCAGGGCTGCTCAACGTGCGCTCATGGCACAGATACGCTGTAGAGATCTGGGACCTCCTCGACACCCTCTCGCCAGACGTTGCCTTCTTCACAGAAACCTGGACCAACTCAACCGCTGCCCCTGACATCACCACCGCCATCCCAGACGGATACAAGATCCAAAGGAAGGACCGCCCCAACCACCTGGGAGAAGGACTAGCCATCGCACACAAGAGCTCTCTCCAACTCACCACCTCCAGCACTAGCGACAGCCCGCCCACCACCGAACACCTCTATTTCCAGACCCAGACCAGCCCCAGAATGACCCTGCGAGGCACCCTTGCCTACAGACCTCCCGGACCTCGCACCGCGTTCACCACTACCATCGCCGACCTTGGACTACAAACTGCTGGGAGACCTCAACTTCCACCTCAACAACCTCAGCTACCCCAACTCCGCCACCCTCCTGGACAACCTCGCCAACCTCAGCCTGAAACAAATCGTCACCACCCCCACACACAAGGCAGGATACACCCTCGGCCCCATCTTCGCAGGAGGTAACAACATCCACTTCAGCCACACCCCATAACCCCCCTGGATGGACCACCACTGTGTACACTTCCACGTCGACAAACGCACCTCCCCCAAACCTGCACCCCGCCCTCCGCAAAGGAACTGGAGCAAGGTCACCGAGGAGCAGATCAACTTCACCCTCAACCGCGACGCCCCCTCCACCCCGATCGACGCCAACCTCGCAGCCAAAGAACTCCACAGATGGGTCATCAACTGCGCAGACTAGCTTGCACCCCTACATAACCCCGACAGACAGCGCCCCAGAAAGGCCACCTGGTTCACCGCCGACCTCCAAGAAACCAGACGCACCTGCAGACGTCTCAAGAAGAACTAGAGAAACAGCAAATCCCCAGAAAACTGCACCACCTACAAGAACGCCATGACAGAATACCACCAACTCATCAGATCCACCAAAAGGACCTTCATCCAGAGCAAGATCCTTGCCAACTCCAACAATTCAAAGGAACTCTTCAGCATCATCCAGGAATTCACCAAACCCCCCAGCGAAACCACGGACATCACCCCCTCCCAGGACCTCTGCAACAAGCTCGGTTCCTACTTCCATCTGAAAATCAAGTCCCTCTACGACAACTTCAACGAACAGACACCTGACTCTGAAACCACTCCCTCCTCCAGCAACGCCAGCCAGCCCACCATCTCTTCCTGGACCCCAGTGACCACTGAAGACACTGCATCGATCATGAAAGGCATTTACTCAGGAGCCCCCACGGACCCCTGGTCTCCCCACATCTTCCACAGAGCCGCCGCCATCGCACCGGAACTACAATGCACCATCAACGCCACCTTCAAAACCGGAACATTCCCCGATAACTGGAAACACACAGAAGTCAAGCCCCTACTCAAGAAGCCCTCAGCAGATCCTATGGACCTCAAGAACTACCGACCCATCTCCCTCCTCCCCTTCGTGGCCAAAATCACAGAGAAGACCGTCAACATCCAACTAATGAAATTCATCAAAGAGAACTCCATCCTCAACCCCTCTCAAGAGACCGCTCTACTCGCCACTACAGACGACATCCGCACCCTCCTCAACCAAGGACACACCGCAGCCCTGATCCTACTCAACCTCTCCGCAGCCTTCGACACCGTCTCCCACCGCACACTCACCACCAGACTCCACGACGCTGGCATACAGTGAACCGCCCTCGACTGGCTCCGCTCCTTCCTCACCAACAGAAACCAAAGGATCAGACTTCCACCCTTCCTCTCCGAACTCACAGAGATCAACAGCAGAGTACCCCAAGGATCATCGCTCAGCCCTAAGCTCTTCAACATCTACATGGCCCCCCTTGCCGCCATTGTCAGACAGCATGGACTCAGCATAGTATCCTATGCCGACGACACCCAGCTCATCCTCTCCCTCAACAAGGACCCCATCACCACCAGCCTCAGCTTCGAGGAAGGAATGAAGGACGCCGCATCCTGGATGAGCAGCAGCTGCCTGAAGCTTGACTCAGACAAGACAGAGGTCCTCAGACCCTCCACCTCTGCATGGGACAACACCTGGTGGCTTACCACCCTCGACAGCCCCCCACCCCCACAGACCATGCCTGTTACCTCGGCATCGTACTCGACTCCTCCCTTTCCATAACTGACCGATCAAAGCTGTTGCTGCCACCTGTTTCAACACCCTCCGCATCCCTCGGAAGACCTTCAAATGGATCCCCACCGAATCAAAAAAGCCAGCATCTCGCCAGAGGCCCCGCCCCCTCCCTGCACCACTCTACAAACGCACCCCCTGGCGTGTTGTAAGTTGGGGAATTAATTCCCCTTGAATACTGAGGGTCCCTGGGGGCCAACTAGCCCACCAGGTACCTCCAGTAAACGCCACAGAGCTGGATTGCAGTGAGGTGGTCCGAGGCCATGCCCCTTTTTACACCACTCTGCAAACGCACCTCTGGTGGGTGATGAGGTCCTCTTGTGTCCTGAGGACCTCAGGACACAAGTGGACTTCATCCTCCGAGCAGCAGTGCGCCAGGAGCCGCGTTTGCAGAATGGTGTAAAAAGGGGCGTGGCCTCGGACCACCTCTCTGCAATCCAGCTCTGTGGCGCTTACTGGAGGTACCTATGGGCTAGTTGGTCCCCAGGGACCATCAGTATTCAAGGGGAATTAATTCCCCAACTAACAGCGCGTCAGGGGGTGCGAAGCCGAAACGCGTCTCCTTGAGCTCGGGGTCGAGGGAGACCCAGGAAAATAAAGGTGCCATATTCCAGCAGCCTTGTGTACGTGCCTTCTTCTATGGGAGCAGGACTGGTTGTTCATATATATATATATATAGATAGATAGATAGATAGATAGATAGATAGATAGATAGATAGATATCTGGATATAGATATTGTGTGTGTTCATGTTTATCAGCACTGAACAGCAGGAACGAAACCAAGTGCCATGTTGGCAGAGATGTTTGTAAGTCTCAGCACTCGCTGTTGTCTATGGCAGTAGCTCTGTCTCCCAGAATGACTGTCTATTTGTTAACAATATTCTGTCAATCTGTCTTTTACGGTTTTGCTTAATGAATTCCACCGGAGTGATTCTTTCATGCCAAATCGTTTGGAGATATAATAACAAGAATCCAAGAGGATCTGCTGCTGGCGGAATTGCTGGCTGTGTAACTGGCCAAGTGGGAGAAGAATGCAAGGGTCATCCCTCAGGGATGGAGTTTAGCAGCTAGAGAGAAAAGTTTTCTTCCTAATGTTCATAAAATGTTTTTGCAGGTGTAACATCCTGTGCACGATTTTAGTCTTGTTGCACTGCAGTGCTAGAACAGTAACACAAACCTCTCATGCCCCAATTAAAAAGATTTTTGCACAAGACCCGTTGTCCGCTCTGAATGTAAACAAGCACAAGGCTATTTTTAATTCCATCCATCTTTCTAAGCGTACATTTGTGTACAGTTTAGCTGGCATTTTATGCAACTACATTATGTAACGTTTTCCTTACAAGTAAAAATGTAAACATTTTTGCCTGAAAAATGCATCCAAACAAGGGTCTAGGTGTAACTGAAGGTGTCCCACATGGCATTGCTGCTCCTAGCAGCTATGCCAGTCCTCCTGCCTTCTCTCTAATATTGAGGCATTTGGTGTCCACCAATTGATCTTGAGTCTCACCCATTCAGCAGGCCATTCTCTTATTGATGTATTTGCCCCAATAAGTTCAATCTTGATCACAGGAAATACCCCCTTTCATGAAGCAATTATCACATCGTCCATTTCTCACCGGACATTCTTCCCACAGCAGCCAAACCTTTTACAGTCCCTAATACAACTATAGCTATCAGACCCCCCCTAGAAGAACTTAATTGCAAACTCAATCTAGGAATCGCTTTCCACCTCCCAACACCCGGGCTCGGAAATATCTGTAAAACAGTTCCACGGATGGTTAATGGGACCATTAACTTGATAGTCCTGCAGCTTAGCAGAAGAAGTGCCAGATGGTTCATTTTGGTTCTACAACTGAGAGAAATAGAAGCCAGACCCTTGAAAGATATTAAAGGAAAACACTCATCCTCAAAGCTAAAAGCAGTTTCAAAGGCAATTCAGATTCTACTAAATCTCCATCAATAAAGGCCAAGAGTTGCAACTATGCCCAATTCATCTCAGATGGTGACCTCACCACTCTTTTTTGTGCCAAAAATTGATGGGGAACTCAGTCCCAACAAAACCCCAAGGGCCATATTTATGACCCTTGCGGCACCGGGCAGCGCAGCAAGGTCACCTTGCTGCACTGCCCTACGTCACAGGGAGAGGTCAGGAATGTGCCGTATTTATCTAATAAGGAGCCTTCCTGTGTTTTCCCCTTGCACTGGTGCCATTTTGGCAGCCAAGCGCCAAAGCACGTACCCTTGCACCATGGTGCAATGGTGCTTATGTTGTAGGCAGGATTGTTTTTGTGCAGGAAGGGGCACCTTCCTGCATAAAAAACAATCCTGAGAGTCTTTTTCCTCTTTCTATGTGTGCTGCAGAATGCAGCATTCATAGAAAGAGGGATAAACGAGAAGAAATAAAGATGTTTCCCCTCGTTATGCCTCACCTAGGGAGGCATATCTTTTCGGCGCATTCCCAGGTTTACCAGGTTTGGCAAATCTGTGAATGCACCAAAAACCATGAGAATTGTGTGGAGACACTCACACAACACCAATGGAACACCTCCATTATGTAGAGTAATGAAATGCAGCGATTTGCAATGCATTGTATTACTCTATATTTTTGAAGCCATTCAAAGCCACACAAAGTGGCTTTGCGTGGTTTCAAAAATATGACTTTAGGTTTGTGTCGCTCTTGTACCATCTTGCGTGATGCAAGAATGACTCAAACCGGGTCACAAATTTCTCCCAAAAAACTGCTCCCCTCTGAGTACAATTGTATCATTATGGAAAAGGAGATATTAGCCATTAAAGCAGCCTTCCAGGAATGGAGGTATTACCTGCTACCATCCGCCATACCGTGACCATTTTTCCCAACTACAAAAACCTGCAATCTCTATGTTTAGTGAGAGCACTGTCTCCCAGACAAATGCACTGAATGTTCTTTTTTCAGTGATCCTGAATTTGGCATAGCATATCCACCAGTAACAAAAGACACATAAATGCTGATGCTTTCTCCGTATTAGAACACGGCCTACTGCCCATTCAGAATCACTGAGGATGGGGCATCCAATAATCATGAATAAACATATACCTAAGTTGGTCTTCAATCAATCAACTCAGATCCTGGGTTGTGTTGTGTTGTAACTATTGTAGAAATCAAGGAATCACTCATGCAGGCACTTGCATTAAGTCCATGTGCGTGACATAGCAATGAGTAATTGACTGACTGATGGCTTCCTATTCATGATTTTTCAGGCTTGAGGCATCAGATGATGAAACGCAAAACATAACTTCCTTGACCATCCTCCAGGAAGGAACTGTGATAGGTGCAATATACTTCAAGACATTTCTTGATGCTGTCTTCTCTGCTTCTGTTCACATAGATCCCACTGAGTGGCTGCAAGATCCTGAAAATACCATATGAGATGGTCTGTACTTCAAAAAAGGGGACTTGTATCACCTACCCCAGACATCCAGGACATAGTAAAACTCTTCTATCCAATCAACATTGGTTTTGTTGGGACCCCAGACTATGGATTCTCCGGTGTTTGTCCAGAACTGCATGATCTAGGGCTGTAATTAAAGCACACATTGCCATTTCACTGGACTGTCACAGCCTTCACTGCCACAGCCTTGATCTGTGCTGCTTTCCCGTTGGCATGCTGTCAGTGTGGACTTTGTAACTGATTTTCCCCAGTCCATGGCAGAGCACCATCTTGGTCATAGTGGGTCTATTAACCAAACATTTTGTTCACCTCCGTAAGTTATCTAGTGCCAAGGATTTGGCAAATATTTCCATTTAGCACATTCTATGAGAACATGGGGTTCCTGCTGCCATAATCTCTGAGTCTTGGCCTCAGTTGTGTGCCAAGTTCTTGCATGTGTTATGTGCATCTTTAGACATTCGGCAACGCAATAGATAAAGGAAATATGTACACCAAATGATGGAATAATTCCTATGATGCTTACTGGCCTCCCGGAACACAGACTGCTCATAAGCCATCAATCTTAATGAGTTTGCTCATGTCTCAACTTAATTGGTTACAGGGTTTCACCCTTGTTTTGCCTTTTTGGGTACAACCTGAAATCTATTCCTATGCACTTAGAGGTTCAGAGTCAGGTGTCCTCTATGAAACAACACCATTAGCATAAATAGGACATTTTGGAACATTCATATAAATATGGACAACCATCACCTCAATACAAACCTGGTGATCATTTTTGGTTAGCCACCAAGGACCATGGCTACAATGGCCAAGAAATTTACAGCCACGCCTTTTAGGTGCCTTTGCCATAGACTATATGATTAACCTAGTGGCAGCTAGGTTAGTTATGCTCCATGATCTCCCATTTCATGCTATTTTTTATTTTTCACTGCCCAAGTCCTATAATAAATACAGTAGACCTGATCCATTTCCTCCTCTAGTACACATGGTTATCATAAGAAACATGTGGTGAAAGCTATTTTGGACTCCAGGTGGATCAGAGGAATATTTTTTACTTAGAAGACTGGAAAGGATAGGTCAAGGAGCTATCCTGGCTGAAGAGGGGTGAAACCCCGAAACCGGTCCTAGGATGCTTGTTTCTGGTCCAGGGAGGACCTGGCTTGGCAGTTCGGGCTGGACTGTTCCCATGCGGCACAGGGTCAAGACTGATTTGCATATGGCCAGGTCTAAACTGGGGTGGCATGGTGAGCAAAAGAATGATGGATTTAACCCAGATCTCTTGACTGGGGGTGAATGTTTTGATTTGTTCTGCATTCCGTCCATCAATTGTGTGTCTTTTACAGGAACCAGCCCGGCATGTCTATGCTCCATGTTTGATTTGCCTACTCCACTCTTGTCATCTAGAAAAATAATGGCCTTATGGATGGCATATTAGGGTGGGCTAAAAGGGGGTCCTGTCATGGCTTGTACCAAGGGCTCACCCCCACCCAATCCACCTCTATTCCTGGATATTACTGGCCAGGTTACTGCCCCCAGAATGTCATTGCATTAGCATGACAGGAGTCATGTAGTCCAGGAGGATTGGCTGTCACAAGCGTGCTTCCCAGTTGTTACCCCCCAATTACCAGTACAGTCAAGCCAGTCCCCATGTGGCCACCCCAAAAACTACGATACCATATGCTCCATCTGAATCACAGGCTACAACAGGATTCAAGGATTTGAGGATCATACGATTCAAGGATCAGCCTCAGCATTCGAGTATCCTGCAGTCCATAAAAGCCATGCCTAAGGTGTGGTCAGGTGTTTGGCTTTCCTCTGCTGTTGATGAGAGGACATCTCTGCTTGGGCTCTGCTCTTTTGTACCTCTGCTTGAACTCAGCTCTTCACTGGTTTTCAGGGCTCTCTAGTAGAGATTATCTTTAAGCCAGATGTCAAGAACTTCATCCCAGAGCTTTTCTGTTTTCAATGCTTCTTGAAATTCCCTCTGCAGAGTCACCTCAAAGACTTTCCTTGCATCCTTCGAATTTGTAAATCTCTCCCATCATTTTCTACAGAGGTTAGTGGTAGCTAGGGAGAGTTAGATATTACATGTTTTAATTGTGAGACTCCTACTGGACCCTGTACTGTATCCTGCACCTACGTCCTGGGATTCTGTCATGCCCACAAAGTTGTGGTGTATCAACTATCTCTTAGGTCTCCATAGAGGTATATGCAGATCCTATGTGAACCTTTGATTCTGATTGGTGTCTCAAGTTGTGGAGCATTTCCATTACTATAGGACATCAAAACAAGACTGGTCTCATTCCATTTATTTTGGCTCTTGCAAGACAAAGGTACTGTGTCGCTGAAATGGTGAGTGTTTTCCACAGTGCATCTGTTACAAGAGTAAATCTTGTGTATATCTCATTTCCTGTAGAATTTTACTATCTAGGGAAGTTCATGTAAGTTAAAAAACAGTTTGTATTTTAAGTTGATGTAACAAAAAAGCAACATAAGTTTGACATAGAAAAGCCATCTCTCAAGAGAGACTGAAGAAAAACCAAGAAGCCCTCAATCTGATGAGACAAGCTACTACAAACTGACAATCTCTCTTGTGGGCCTTCTCTCATGTTCCTGTCTTCCTTGTACTCCCTTCACCATCAGTGCAGAGCGCTTTGACGTGTTCGGCACTGTCCACGAGGAAGGAGACTAGAGGGTTCTACCAGGGGCATAGCTACCAGTGGTGGAGCTGTTGCAGTGGCACCAGGGCTCAGAGGAGTGAGGGGTCCCAGCCTGCTCTGCACTATGAGCAATTATTTTAAAAAGCTGTCATTTCCAAACTTCTTTTTCAGTTAGTTTTTCTTTCATTTTCTTTCCCTGTGCCTGCATGGGGCTTCTGTGTTTACAAGATGCTTTATGATTGGATGACTACATCACCAGTCATCCAGTTACAAAGCTGCTCAACTGTAGCGAGCGCAGAGCACCAGTGCCAAGGGGGCCAAATCAGTCTGCTGGCACGTGTGAATGGGTATTCTGAGGGTGGCTGATCTGCACGAGCACAGGTGAGTGGCAGGAGTTCTAGTCACACTGGCAAACTAACTCATTTAGCTATCTTGGTGGTCCTCGCTCCCTTACTGTTCCATTTAAATTCTATTTCATTATTTTCACTTTCAGTTGAACACAATTTGTATTATTATTTTTTCATATAAAAATAATAATTATTCCCTCTACGAAATTAGCCATGCTTCTTTTTGAGGTGTACTTTATGATTTTATAGATTTAGAGCCCACTGTGGGCAGAGAAAGAGCAAGATGTGCAACCCTTGAGTAGTAAGATAGCTCAGCGGCATAAGCACCTCCTGTTGAGCTTTGTGTGTGAACCCAACAGTCCAAAGATTTGAACCTGGACTGGAACAACTCTGTTTTTCGTATTTTCCACTGTGGTAAAACAACTAACCCAAAAATGTAACAATATTTACACTTTATTTAAACAGCAAGAGGCATTTTTGCTGTTGTTTCTGATGTGTGCTATACAAATTCTGTGAATCTGCGCTCAATCTCCAGAGAAGCCAGACTGACCTACCTCCTTGTGAGACTAAAGGGAATTAATAAAATGTAGATACCAAGAAAGTCATTAAGTCACAGTATCTATTTATGCAATACAGGTTGAGGTGAGCCCATTCTAATACCTTCATTAGGAGTGCTTTGCTAATTACTAATCCCAACACACTTATCTGTTTGCACAGGCACTGCAATTACAAGTGGTGCTATCCTTGTGGCACTTTTAATTATTGGATGCGATAAGGACAGCATCACCGGATTTTTCTTCTGAAAACTTTTGGCAGGTCATGCCTGCTGAAATTTAATAAGGGAAAATGCCAGTAAATGCCAGGACATGTAGACTTTTTCTGCAAAAGCCTCAAAATTCTGCATTTTCCAGGGAACCATTTATAATAGATGTTATTTTTCATACTTGTTAAACTCCAAACCCCGGAGTATTGGGTGTGATAAATCGCACAGCATCCTCAGCATCATATCATTGTTAATTGAGGCCAGGATCAGCTCGGTACGTACATTACTTTCCAGTTAGTTCAAGTTGCCATTAGTTTGCACCCACGTAATAACAATAATAGCGTAACAATTTGTTACGTTTTAAAAACACTTTTTCTGTATTAGGTGAGATTGCACTTGAGGCATTCTTTCAAATTTGCAAGGACTATGTATCGAAAGTGGGAAAACACAGTTATCACGGTGTATTTTTAAAAAGCCACATACAGTCTGAAATGTCATGAAATGCTCAACTCAGTGTAGAAAATTAGCACTTCCAAGACGTCCAAAGGGTACATGATAGTGCTGTACAAAACATCTACTTTACCTAAAGTAACTATAATGCATGATCATTAATGCAGTCTCAAGTTATGTGTAGTTGAGTATTTAAAATAACCTAATGTTGCAAATGCGTACAACTCCCACAAGTGCAGAGTACACTAAGCTGTGTCACTATCTAAGTATCACTGTGAGATGCATGTTGCACTTGGATTGTTAAATTACTGACCTACATTACCATTTTACAGCCTGACTATGCTGGTATGAAGTGCTCAACAGCTCATGTGTTTCCAGCATAGGTCCAGTAATCCCAGACATAGGTCAGGTTTTCATGGTAAACACTAACAATGAAAGCAGTTCAAATTAGAGCTGTTGTCTGCATATTTTGTATATGGGTAACATTGAAATCGGGCACTGATCTGGCACTACCAGACAAATGTTGGACACTTCTATGACAGATCAAAAGGAAAGTCTCCACGCATTTTAAGGGTGGGGGTTTATTGATCACAGCCCAAGCAGTTCTTCCCACTTCATCCAACATTTCAATAACCTGTGGGGATGTAGCGGGTCTTCAAGTAACAGATGGCATCAGTAGTGATTTCTTCATCTGAGATGTCTTTGCCACTACAGAGGTCTCAAGTGGTGTCGTATAGTTCCTATATATAACCTATACAGAATCTGCGCGTTCAGATAACATGAACTGTGGGCTTGGTGGCAGACTGCCTCTGAACACCCCCACCGAAAATGTTAGCCTGTTTGCATTAGCTAGCTCACAGTGCCACTAGTGTCTCCTCTTATCGGGGAGAGAATAGTTTCTGGCAACCTTAGAACATGACAACCCTGATCCCTCAGGATCGTGGAAACAATATACTACTTTTCGCTCAGTCACTTGTGCTCACTTATTCGGTCTCAGAGAGTTACACAGAAGAAGCAGTCGGGCGTGTTACAATAAGAATTTATTATACAGTTGTTCTTCTAGTGTAATATAGATCTGCTGCAATAATTGTAAGACAGTAGCAGATATATATAATCAGCAGTATAGTGAATACAAATGGATAGTACAGTTCTACCATTTTGCAATAATCATAAATGCATACATGGATATAAAATGCATGATAAAAGAAAGCGCGTACTCCTACAATGCCTGTCTAGATGTACCTAAGTGTACCTAGCATGTGAGTAGGTGTGAAGCCTAGAATCCCTCTAGGATTTGATCGAACCCCATTACCTGGAGAGAGAGAGTGTGGGACCCCGTCCTGGTCTCGAGTTGGACACCCCGCAAGGGATGTGTTAGACCACAGTCAGCTGGAGCATCGGCATGCAGGAGCCTCAGCGTCTCTGGTCAGTGTGTCGGCCTGGAAGTCTCGGTTCCCTCTAACTAACACTAACAAGATGTGTGGTATTTATGCAGAAAGCATCTAGGGTTCCTTTGTCCCTTGTTTCTTGTGATAGCCATTGTTGGGTGTAAGGATGACGTATGGGATGAACCTTGTACGTAGATATTATGCAGGTGGTGTAGCCCCAGCCTGGTTTCCAAGAACCCTTATGAATATTCATTCATACTGTGTGAGTCTATTGATGAAGTTATAGGACACTATTGTTCAGGGAGAAACCCTCCTTCTGTGCCCAGGACTAGAACTAGGTAAAGGTTCAATCCAAAAAGGCCCGTTACTGTGTAGTATAGGGGAGGAAATGTAGGTGAAGGTGTAAGATATTACCCGGGCCTATATTAGGGTACCTATATGAAACATAACACCCACTCCTCTTCCGAATAGTCAACAATGATAAAATGCCATCAAACTATTCTCTTTACAATGTAAAAGCGCATAAAAACTATAAAAACATTGTCGTAAAATCATTTAAAAAACAGTTTTAAGAGGGGGAAAAAGACGAAGATAGAAAATTATTTTACTTCGAAAATCAGTTTTGTGGGATTGGTACTTAAGCCGAAGTCCTAATTGAATTCGTTTATATAAGTCGAACCACTACAAGCGTCAGAAGGCCATGCTTTTCCAGCGAAAGTGTCAATTTAAAGGAAATGTTCCAAATTTAGTCGAGTTTTGGAAAAAAAGAAAAACTGAATTCTTTCCCAGCACACGATGAGCCAATTATAGATTAAGTGTCCTGGCTGTGAGACGCAACATCGTCGTGCTTGCCGCTGTGGGGCACGGTCCTTGCAACACCTCGCAGAGTACGTCAATGGAGCATAAATGATATTCAGAGCTGCCAATAGCTGGTGTAGAGGCAGCCGGTGCTGTTGTCGAAACCTGAGTGCTAGTGGAGGAGCTGATGCTCAACCCAGTTGTAAAAGGCACCTGCGGATTCTCGAGGAATGCAGCCATTAATATAGGAATACGCTGGGGACATTGCCGAGCATGGGCCCTCAGAGGTTCCAGCCTGGTATTCAAGTCCGCAGGCGTGTCTGTTGCAAGTGTCAGACAGAGATCCAACACGCATTCTTCACTGCAAAACAATCGGAGAACAGGTAAGATGCAGTCCATCCAGACTGGTCTAAACTATAGGAACCAAGAGGCACTCAGTTCCCGTAGGCGAGGTGTGCCCTGATGCTCTACCATGCGCTCACGGTATTTGCGCTCTAGGAGCGCTTTTGCCGTCTCGTTGGTAATTGGGCTGTCCATTGCGGAGCAGAAAAATGACAATCATGATTCCTGCGATAGAAAGCAGGATCAGCGGAAGACCTCCAAAAACGCTTCCCAATGCGGAGTGTATAAAATTTGGAATAACTCTGAGGATTGTCTGAAAGGTGCTTAGAAATCCTGACCCTATGGTCTTAAATAAGTGTACAATACCACTCGTATCAGACATGTTAAAGATACGACCCACCATTTCTGCGAAATGAAAGGGGCAGTTTTTACGTATAAGTGCCTGTATCTCAGTCGAGGTCCTTGCGATTTGAAGACCAAAGGTCTCTCGAGCGGAGGTTAAGGGTACGGTTTGTTGTAAAAGCATGGCTTTCAGTCTGCTCAAAGTATCAAACTGTATAAAAGAAACATTCAACGAAGGCCATAACGGCGCCTCCCTGACTGTATTTATTGGGGGAAACAATACTTGCATACAGCAAGTAACCCTGGAGTTCACAGTGACCAGATAGGCAATGCCCGGAAGCATCCCACAGCAACCTTGATCGTTCAGCATCGAGTTCGCCACTGAGCCATTACAAGCTCCATGCAGGGAAATATCCTGGCACATGAGAAAACCGCTTACAGCATTCTTGCAATTTGTACAGCTTAGAAACACTTCTCGATCCCCACTCCGGCATCGAAATCTGTATGGTAACTCCCAAGATTCCTTAATGTATTCCTTACCCATTTTCTCATATTTGCCTGCCTGCCTTTGCTCAAGGCAATATTGAAACTGAAAAGTAGTGACCAGTAGAGTTATATGGCCATGGATTAGCCATTCCGTTGATGGTGATTCTGCTACCGTAAATGGTAATCTATCCAGCTTTTCAATGTGCAACATTGTATATTTAGCTCCCCTTTGTGCCATTTCTACCTGTTTATCTGTTAGATTGTAATCAGAAAACAGAGACGTACTGTTGATAAAACGCCAAGGCACATAGCCTTCACACAAAGATTGCAGTGTCCAGCTTAACAACATGATAGAACGTAACTGAGATTGCCCGTGTTGTAATATGGCTAAATCCTGTTCCAGTATGTCTATCGCAGAAGATACAATGTTGCCCAAGGAATATATCCTGGAGGTTAAAGTTGTTAACCCATTATCCACTACTGCTAATGCCTTTTCTAAGTTAATACGGTTTATTTCCGGTATCCTCTCTGCGGCCTCTTGTTGGGATATTTTCCAGTTTTCATTATAGGCAGCATAAATGCCAGCATATATGAAACATTTTTGACGGGGTTTCCTGGGACCTAATAAAAAATCCCTAAGATCCATGTCTTGTGTGAGTAAGGATAAGTGTTGTTTCACTTCTATGAGTGTTGAGGTCTCTAGCCAATCAAGGCACAACTTCCCAACACTGTAGGATGTCACTACCCCTGGATGTTCCCTTTGTACATAGCGTGGGTCTGGCTTGTAGATATTAAACCCTTCGGTTATACCCCAGAATCTTTTCTGACCTGTGTTCGTGTCTAAGGGCCAAACCACCCATTTCTTCCAATCAGGGTCTGATCTACTGTACTGAAAAATGTCATCCACTGTTGCCCCTTCTTGTGAAGTTGAATTTTGCCACCACTCCATCTGTGATGGTGTTGGAAACCGAGGTGTGTTCAGGTCCTTGTTCTTGGCTAGTCGAAGACAGGATGTCTGTTGCACAGTGTCATTTTGGAATATCATCTGCTGTGGAATGAGGCATGCTCTAAATAGCGCTTCTGTTCCCTGGACTTGCCAGTCTCTAGAACCCCAGACTGATTTTAAATCTATTGTGTCCTTCCATAGGTCAAAACCTTGTTCAGACAATTGGGTGATAAAGGAAGCAGAGTATATCTGTTTGGTGTTTGTTAACATAATTTTCAGTGCCGATGTCGGTGTAAACTTATAATAATATAATATGAGGTCGGGTCAGTGGTGTTAAACCCTGAAAAATATGAAAATTTCTCTGCAAATGTTTGCAAACTACTTTTAGGTGGTGTAGGGCAATGTTCCCACTGGTGATACTCTAAAACATTTCTAGGTGATATAGATTTGTGTAGGAAATGATGACCATAATGTTTAAAAAAAAAATCTTTTTATTGAAAAGCTTACAGCAAGGATACACAAAAGTCCAGATGGAAGGGACAGTCACTTGTCATAAAAATCAAATAGCAGTGTAAGCGTTATTTTACATCATAAAATGAAAAGATGACCAAACAGCAAACCCAAAGGAACCAAACCCCACCCACCACCCTCCCAGAACAAGTCTCCCCCCCACCCAAACCCAGGCAGAGCAGATCACAAGACATTACGCACTTGGATATATCCTGTACATTGTAAAAAGACACATATGTGGCAGCGAAAAAAGACAAGTTCAATGGCGGAGCTATCATAGTATATCCGCTGTTGCATACAGAGTAAGAGGCGTAGTTTTCCACAATTTACATTAAATCTGGATGGGACAACAAATATGCAGTAAACGGGGCCCAGAAATCCTTGGGGCGCGAGGCTTCGGGCAGTTCTTCCGCATAAACCCCCAGCTGATCCCTACAGTAAAGTAGATCACGGAGCCACTTTTTCATCGTAGGAATGGTTTTAGCACCCCAGCACTGTGCGACAGCCCTTTTAGCGAATAATGTGGACACTGCAACTATGCGTCGATTGCAAGGCTTGAGACGTTTCACATACCCTAGGAGGCAAATCTTGGGAGTGAAATCCACTGGTTCCAGCACAACATCTGCGAGCACCTTTGTTACCTTGGACCAAAATGCGAAGACACCTGGACACAACCATGCCACATGCAGAAAATCAGCATTAACCTGCAAACACCGCACACAGCTCGCTGACTCACGCAGACCATACCTACAGAGTTGCAGAGGGGTATAATATAATTGGTGTAGATATTTAAAGTGAATTATGCGAAGGTTGCAATTCGCCGTGAGACGGCCAGTGAGGTCACAGCACTCCTTCCAAATGTCGAGCGTGAGGGTGGGACCCAGCACCATTCGCCATCGGAGATAAGAGGGGGAATCTTCAAGGTCTCGTTCTCGCAAGGAGGCATTATAGAGCCTGGTAATTAAGCCCTTACAATCCTTTCATGCCAGCATCGCCTACAATGCTCGCAGAGCCGTGGGTTCCTCCGGGAAGTTCGGGTAGATAGTCCTGACAGCTTGTCGGACTCGGACGTAGGTAAATCCCAACATGAATCCGCGATCAGCATCCCCTTGTACTGATTGCAATGTCCTAAACCGGCCTTGCGTGTACTTGTCCCCCATCCGGGAGATACCGACCTTTGCCAGCACTTGGAGGGCAGACTTCTCCCACACCACAGAGATGTCAGGGTGCGAGGCCAAAGGTAGCAGAGGAGCATACAAGTACGGCAGCTGCGCTCGTTTCGCTAACATTCACCAGGCCCATGCCGTGCACTGCACCGGATTTATCTCAGTCCGGGGACCCCCCGATCCCCCAGAGAGGGTCGCTGCCTGGAATGGCATTGGTAAAACAGCATCCACTTCAATAGCCGTGTGTGGTTGAAACCGTTGCGGGAAATGCCAGTAGTGTGCAAATTGCGCCTGTGCGCATAGGTAATATAGCCGAAAGTCAGGAGCCTCAAACCTCCCCGGTCGAAGGGCTGAACCAGAGTATCCCAGCTGCATCTAGGTTTCTTCCCACCCCACACAAATGTAAGTAGTGCCGATTGGAGCGTCGTAAACATCGCCACATTCAACTTAATAGGAATATTAACAAAGAAACAGAGCAATTTGGGGAGAAAGGCCATTTTTAGAACTGCTATCCTGTCCGCAAGGGAGAGAGGCAGGCGCGCCCATCTCTCAGCCAGTTCAATGATACGCGTAATAGCACATCCATAGTTCTCTGAGATTACCTTATCTGGATCCCTATTGCAGCCAAACTCCCAGATATTTCACCGGCTCTGACGTCCAGGTTAGTGGGAAGTCCAACTCCACCTCCCTAGTGCCAGTTGTGAGCGGGAACACTACCGACTTAGCCCAATTAATCCCAAGGCCCGAATACCGCTCAAATTTAACATATTCCCAGAGCAATGCAGGCAGAAATGTGGCGGGCTCACGCACGTAAATAACATATCATCTGCATACAATGAGACCGAAAGTGTTCTCTGCCGAAAACGTAATGCAGCTGCTGCATAATTCTGACGGAGCTTGCAGGCGAGCGGTTCCAATGCGAGCGAAAAGAGCATAGGTGACAAAGGGCAGCCCTGCCGAGTACCCCTTTCTATAGGGAATACCGAGGACACCCATCCGTTAACTCGCACACGTGCAGCCAGTTCCTCATAAAGCACTCTAACCCATTTCGTGAAAAACGGAGGAAGGCCCATTCTGGTTAACACCGTAAACATATAGACCCAATTGAGGGAGTCAAAAGCTTTCGCTGCGTCAAGCAGCACCGCGACAGCCTGGAAATCCGACTCAAAGTAGTGCAAAGTGGAGAAGTCAGTACGCAAATTATGGGTCGTAGAGCTCGCAGATACAAATCCAGACTGGTCGGGTAAGACCAGGAGAGGAACCAGCGGCTGGAGCCTGGTGGCTATCATTTTTGCCAGGATCATAGCGTCTATATTAATAATAGAGAGAGGCCTGTAGGACTCACACAGGTTAGGGGACTTGTCCGGTTTCAACAAAGTCACCAGCAATGTCTCCTTAAGAGTAGGCGGAAGCCGACCCTTCTCATAAGCTTCCGCATATACGTCAAGAAGCCTGGGGGCAAGATCCAACACATATGCCTTATAGAACTCGCTGGGGAGCCCGTCCATCCCAGCAGTTTTACAGGTAGGCAATGACATTATGGCGAGTTTCACATCTTCGACATCGAACGGCTGCACAAGATATTCCCGATGGGAATTAGAAAGCCACCCCAGCGCAACATCGTCTAGATATGCATCTATCTCGTCAGATGGTGGAGAATCCATAGCTGCGTACAGTTTGGTATAGAATTGTATAATTATATCACACAGCTCTGGAGTAGAGTAGTGTGCAACCCCATCCTCATCTAATAATTCCTTAATATACTCCTGGCTGCGAGGAGCTGCCAATTTCTGCGCTAAGGAGCGGCTCGGGCGACCCCCTTCCCCATAATATCGAGCAGAGCTACGGCGGGAATGGTGTAATATCTCCTGATCTGCCGTTTCGTTATGTTCCGTGACTAAATCCCTTATTTTAGCCAATTTATCAGGGGATGGATCGAGTTCATACGCACGCTCAAGTGCCGAAATATCAGATGCCAATTTATGAATTCTGCGGTGGAGATCCTGCAGCATGCCAGATTGCACCCCCATGCAAGCCCCTCTGATAGTGACTTTGTGCTAAGCGCCGGGACGTCCCATAGCTGGGGCAGCTGCGCGCTCTACAAGCTATCTTAACATAACATAACATAACATTAAATGCTTCCCACAGCAATCCGGCACTATCAACAGACCCTCGTTTTCTCTAAAGAAGATTTGGATGGCTTCTCCTATCGTATGCCTTAAAACCGGGTCAGTTAACTCGGTTGGCTGCAATCTCCACGTAAATGGCGGACGTGCACATGCGGGTACCTGCAACTCAAGGACTACAGGGGAATGATGAGAGAGCGTGCAAGCCATATGCCCAACTTTCACAGCCCAAGTACACACAACTTCCGAGACAAGCTAGAAATCTATGCGGGACCATGTCCCATGTACAGACGATACAAACGTGCTCTCCCGACCAGCAGGGTGCCGAAGATGCCAAACATCATGTAGGTGGCCAGCATCTAGCAGCCCCAATAGCTCTTCCGCTGCTTGTTTAGGCCTCGCTATTCCACTGCCAGCCCTGTTTAATGCAGCCTCCAGACAAACATTAAAATCGCCACACCAAATCACTGCGGCTTTAGGAAACATAGAGATTCTGTGCCAAACGTCTGAAAAAAAGGACGGTTCATCAGTGTTTGGTCCATAGACGTTAACCAGCAGCACACTCATGCCACCCAATTGCCCATATACTATCGCCACTCATCCATACTCGTCTATGTCAGTCCGCTCCACAGTAAAGGGGACACCCTTTTTAACTAGAATCAGCACGCCGCTAGAATAGGTAGAGAAAGAGGAGGCGATCCTCGCAGTCGCCCAGCGTGCCACTCTGTGCTCTGATTCCTTATTGAGGTGGGTCTCTTGCAGGAAGGCTATATGTATCTCCATCCTATCCAGATACGCTAGCACCGATCTTATCTTTTTTGGATTATTGAGCCCACGCACATTCCAGGTGAGGAAGTTAACCTTACCACTCATACCATCAAGTCATTGTTAAGGAGACACCTGTACCATATAGTACCACATACATGCCTGAGGAATCGTATTGTTGATGTACAGGAAGTTCAAAAGATACTTGCAATGCCAGTCTGCCTTTGCCTAAGAAGAACACCCCACCCCCCACCCACTTCAGCGACCCAAACCCGCCAAAGCCATCCCGACCCAAATAACCCCCTCCCCACAAAACCAAACAAGCGAAATGTGCATTCGGGGTATACCCATGTAAGGGGCGCAGAGTGCTTCTAGCCTCCCAACCAGTAGGAGGTGGCCGAGCAGTGCTAGAAAGGTGCCAAACAATCAAACTTCAGTTAACACAGCGTATAACATTATGGCGTGAGTCGCCTCTGGGGAGACACAGGCGCCCAACTGGAGCTCAAGCACTAATTAGACATATAACATCATGAGAAGAGTACATTCCTGAGAATAAAAGGAAGGTAAATGGGTAAGCAATATGAACGCAGAATCAACCGGTATATCATTCAGTCTTCTTCTTCCTGCGGTGAGCCAGATCTGAGATGCCTGCACTTGAGCTACTTTGCGTGTTCGAGGGCTGCCTTAGGGTTGGAGAAGATTTTTGAGTCCCCCACTGGACCTATGCGCAATTGTGCAGGATAAAGCATTGCATAGGGGACCCCCTCAGATTGCAATTTTTTTTTGACTGCGGTAAATTCACGTCTGGCAGATTGCACAGCAACATTAAAGTCGGGAAAAAAAGCCAAGGTGTTGCCCTGGTGTTCGATAGTCCCCTTATCCCGAGCCAGACGTAGAATTGTGTCCCGGTCTCTATAGTTTAATAGTCTGGCTATTATGGGACGAGATGGAGCTCCAGGCATAGGTCGCACCGCCAGGGAGCGGTGAGCACGCTCAATAACAAACATATTGGTGAGATGTTCAGTGCCAAACAGTTCCTTAAGCAAGTTCTCCAGAAAGTGCTCAATTTTCCCCACATTTGTAGACTCCGGCAGCCCCGTGAGTCTAATATTGTTGCGCCGGGACCGCGCCTCCAAGTCCTCATTCTTGGCCTGGATGAGGGACAACACCTTCTCCATATTGAGTGCCTTCCCAGCAACCTCGCTCAGACCATCCTCGGTTGCCGATACACGCTGTTCGACCTCACCCATGCGGGCATTTTGTTTCTCCAACTGCGACGATAGGTGGTCTAGGCGGTGATTCACTGCAGCCATGGTGCCCTCAATAGATTGAAGGCTATGTTGCATCGCCAAAAGAGTGGTCTCTAAAATGGGGGGGCTGTCACCATGGGCATCTGCCTCCGAATCCGAGGCCGCCTTCTGTGAGGATTTAACAGGCTTGCGAGCCTCAAAGGTGAGACGAGGCTGCGTTTTATCAGTTCTCCCCATGGTGGGTCAGTTAGAAGCCACCCCCAAGGCAAGCAAGCCGCAACCAGGACACGATATAAGGGGAGCAAACCAGGTTGAAGGTGGAGCAGGGGCGAGTGTATTAGGGATCCATAAGGTCAATTGTCGCAGCCCCAAGAGCCACGGAGGATCCACCAAGCAGCACCAGATAGTGAGGCCCCAGTGGTTACTCCCAGCCCAACAGACCACACAGGAGACACACAGATCACCAGGCAACCTTGTATTGTGTAGGGCACTGGGTAGGCCCGGTAAAGCGGCAAGATGACCAGGGGCAGCTCAATATTGTGGCGGGCCGCTGGAGCAATGCAGCAGTGTAAACCCCTCACCCGCTGTCCAGTCTAGGCCAGCGCACCCAGTGATGACCGCCACCAGCTACACAGACAATGAGGGGGCCAGTTGCAAGGCAGCAAGAACAGAGTAGCGTCCACAGACTCAGCAAACCAGGGGGGGACCCAGCACCCCAGCGGGGACACAGGCCCAGCGAGATAGGCGACGATCCACAGTTATGGTCAACCCTGCAGCCCGGGCCTCTGCTCCTCACAGAGCCGCGGCACCACCAGTCGCGCGCTCCCACCGGACCCAGCAGCAGCAGTCAGAGCACCGCACCCGCCAGCGCCCCACCCGCATACGCAGCCGCGTGCCCCGCAGGTGCCGCACCCCACTCACCGCCGCTAGCCCCAGGAGCGATGCGGTCCGCCGGCAGCCCCCAGCGGCTCAGCTCCGGTCTCTAAGGATCGCAGGTAGGTGGCTTCTCTCCTCAGTGTGTCACCCCGCTCTCAGCCGCGCACCGATCGGCCAGGCGCCTCACGCCCTCCGCATGTACTGGCCCATAATGCAGCTCCGGAGAAGGCCCAGGCAGCTAGTGCACAGCGGCGACCGCAATACTGGATCTGCGGGAGCACCCGGGAGCCGCCATTTTGGAAGCGCAGGTCAGGCAGGCCAGCGAGGCGGATATACAGCGCTGTGACGAACCAAAGTGGGATTTTGTAATGCCAGCACCAGCAGACCGGCACCCCAGTACTATCCAGTCCAGTCAGGGGCTGAGATGGCGCGATTTCTGGCAGATATTTGGCGGGTGATGGCTCGGCCGGGCAGAGCAGCACTAAGGTGCGGCCATTTTGCCATGCGTCCTCTAGCGCCCCCAATGACCGTAATGTTGATAACAGTACAATGTGTCGTAGTCTGAAGTACCTTCTAACATTTCATTGTTCGGAAATGCAGCAGTTATTAACAGTTTCAGAGTCCCAATCATCAGAAAATGTACTGGAGGTAATGATATCACTTAATGAAATTTTAAATACATGAGAAATTTTTTAAAGTTCAGTAGGACCGAATATTTCAAAATCAACCTTGTCCCAAACTATACCATCCGGTATAGGAACTGCTGTAATGTTCACTGATGACAAGTCTCTCTGCTCACGATGGGACGATTTATGTGGCTTCAGAATCAAATTAACTTTTTGTGTTGCGGAGCTTTGTTGAAGATATCGTCCATTAATAAGCATGCTAAAAGTTATAACTAAGCCTAGCCAGAAAAGAAAAAATAGTATCCCAGTAATTACGCATAGTTCTTCCCAAGGCGATACCAGGGAAGTCTTTTTGAGAAAGTTCAGAAAGTCTTTAGCTTGCTGTTTACGTGATTTTTGGGCTGGCGTCGTTTCAGGTTCACTTGGATCCAAAGAAAACGTATCAAAGTTCATGAAGTAGCCAGAAGCAGTTCGATCAATTGTAGGAATTGCATCGGGATTTGTTGAAATCGCATTTTGCTCTTGTCGAGGCATATTGACGTAGACGTCTATATTTGGTCTAATTGCAACTTGTGTGTTATTTTGAATTGGATTTTGAAGATGTACTTCCAGTTCAAGGGGAACGAGTTCCATAGCATTGTTGCATAGTCCTTCATTCCGTACAGGAGGCTCTTCGAATGTGATGAGTCTTTCTGTTTGAACTTCTTGTATTGTAGCTAGAGGAGGGCGTCTGCTACTGTGGAGTCCACGAGGCCTACTGTTCAGTATCGGCCACGTAGTGTGGTTTGATTAAGTCGATTGTGACAAATCTTTTCTTCTTTTTTCCGGCAAGAGGCGGCAAAAGTACAGTTCTTGTTCCTTGAACTGCTAGGACAGGTACAGGCTTTATGTATGATGGTCCAAATCCTTTTTAGTCCGCTATTTTTTTTCTGACCAGATCCCCGACCTTTGGGATCCAGACAGGTCTTGCTGTGTTTGCCTTGACTTTCCCAGTGGCGGTCTGTTTCTGGAGGACGTTACTTTGTTGTGTCCTGGATTCATTTTGATCCTGTAAAACAGCCAAACGATCATGGATATCAAATGGTTTCTCATCCGCCACTGTGCCTTCACAATCAAGATCAGGTACCCACATTCTTGTCCCAAATAGGACCTCATATGGAGTGACACCCCTAGAGAATGTCTTGGCTGGTTATTGAGTGCTATTGAGTGCTCGTTGTACCCCATATAGATGATTGACCCAACTACCGCCTTTGCCTAATACCCTAGCTGTTAAAGATTGCTTTAGGTCCCGGTTTTTCTTTTCCACTACCGAATTTCCCTCAGGATGGTACGGAGAGGTGTACCGCAATGCTACGCCTATACTTTCCATGGCCTCTTTGTAAGCCCGAGAGCTAAATGCCGGGCCACGGCCAGAATGTAACGTGCCAACTGCGTATGTCCCAATAAAGACTTGCAAATCTTTTATAACAGTTCGAGCGTCAGCCGAGCGCTGAGGCCAAACCCATAGGAATCTTGACCAGGAATCCACTGCAACCATGATATACTTGTAAGCCCCATCAGATTGTAAGGGGCCGCAGTGATACAGATACACACAAGCGAGTGGTTTGTCTGATTTTAGTAACAGTGTCTGTGCCGGGCGTTTTATGGTGGAGCCTTTCATCTGTTTGCAGATGTGACATTTCAAGACATAGTCCTTCGTTTGCTTTGTTAGACCTGGCCACCAGTAGCGCTGTTTCAACAATGAAATAGTTGCAGTAACGCCTGTATGCGCAGAGCCCAAACCCTCGTGTGCGGCTAGAATTAAACCTTACCTACAATCCATATTTGGTATTACTCTGTCCCCCCTCCAGGAATCTGAGCATATGGAATGTTGTTTGCATCTAACTTGTAGGAGTACTTGAGTGGAAATTTCTTCGGTACTGCTCTGCTGTTTTTGCTTGAAGCAATAACAGCGACCATAATCTCACCGTCTATCCTCGTTTTTGAACGAGTGATTGCAGCTACGGAAGCTGTGCGTACAGCCCCCTTCGCGGCTTCATCAGCCAATGAATTCCCTTCAAAGTGAACGCCATCAAGCTCAGCATCATGACTCAGTGTGTGAATCACGTGAGCCCTCAGTAGTTTGTTCTTCAACTCAACTACCTGTTCCCATAGCATTTTATGCTTAATTGTGCCACCTTTTGCATCTTTGAACCCGTTTTTTTCCCAATGATGTAAATATTCATTGTATGATTGTACACAGTAAAAGGAATCCACACTATAAGTGTGGGGAATTCGTGATCTGTATTCACCAGTGCTAGTATTGGTGCTTTTAACTCTGCCAACTGAGCCGTGCAGTCTCCTTGAGATTGCGTTTTGGTGTAACTTGGATGGAATTTTCCATCCCGCATGCGACCTTTAACGATTGCACATGCTGCGCTGTATTGTTGCTTACTCCCTGTGGCCGGTTGAGCAGATCCGTCAGTGTAAATAATATATTCATACTGATCTAGAGGCAAGATTTCGTTTGGTAGAGGATATTCTTGTTCGTAATGCAGGAATGCCTGTGTTTTTAGACTTAGATCAAATCTGTATTCAACATCCGTTGCAGTAAGGGAATTAACCCATTGTATCCATCTCGGATGTAAGGCTTTAGCATTTGGAATGCTAGCCTTTGTAACAGCTTCTAAAGCTGGTACTGGGGTCACGACTATTATGCGTTTTCCCTGGGCCAGGGCTCTTTCTCTTGCTACAGCGGTCTGAACTGCTGTCAGGATTTTTTCTGTTGAAGTGTAATGCATTTCTGCGTTTGTGTACAGGTGTGATTTGTAAGCGATTGGTACTGTTTCTCCTTCATTGAAGGTTAAATAAGTGTACCCGCATTGACCCGCTATTACACGGCTCACTAAGTTGCGAACGCTTACTCGCGTCTGTAGGTGTTTTGAAGCTATCATGTCTTCTTGTAGTGAACGTAGGATGTTTGTGTGTTCCTGTGTCCATTGTCTAACTGAAAAGTCAGGTTTTATCAAGTCGTAGAAAGGTTTTACTGTTTCTGCGTAACCCAAAATGTATGTTCTGCCGAAATGTAGGAATCCCAGTATTGATTGTACATTTTTTAATGATTTTGGAGGTTGGAGCAGCGCACACTTTTCTAAAAAGTTGGCTGCCAGGCTTTTTCCTTCACTTGAAAGCTCATATCCTAAAAACAGGAGATTGAGGTGGGCGATTTTTGATTTTTGTAAATTAAATTTGTAGCCCTCAGAGGCGAACCCCACAATTATGGTGCTCACCCTGGTCAAGTGTCTTTTTAAGTCATCGTCCGTCAGATAAATATCATCCACATAGGACAATGCTTCCTCATCAAAATTTTGGAGTAACTCAGTGACTCTTGCTGAAAATACTCCTGGGCTATTCTTATACCCTTGAGGGAGACGACAAAATTGTCGCTGGGACCCCAACGCTGAGAATGCGGTCAAATACCTGCTTTCAGGCGCTATATTTTGGCAGAAAAATCCATTTGAGATATCAAGTGTAGTTTTGTATTTTTTCCGCACAATATTATTCATTAATGCGGCACTGTGTGCGTTTTGGACAGCGAATGTCTTTGTGCATGTGTTTAAATGTCTGTAATCTAAAACTAGACGATATGAGTTGTCCGGTTTTGATACGGGAAATAAAGGATTTTTCATTGGTGAGGTGCATGTTTCAATCACCCCTTGGTATTCAAGTTGATCTAAGATCTCCCTGACCTGTTTTTTAGCTCCTTGCTTTATTGGATATTCTCTCTGTGCATTTGGTGAAACTTTTAACGGGATCACATGGTGGGTTGAATCTTCATCCCATCCGGCATGATTTTTGTACAATGCTGGAGCTAGGGCAACTGCCCACTCCCGTGCATATGCATGTTTAAGATGAATGGGAACGAGGTCGGAAAATGCTGGAAAAATTACAGTTTCTCCCCTAGTGCACTCCATAACAAATGCTGGCGGCCAATCTTCTTCAGCTAATAGGATGTCATAACCAGATGATAGGTTTTCCCAAAAGAGACCTTTAACTTTCCTGGGCTTGTCCCCCTCCATTTGGAGTGTTATTTTGTGTAACTTATGTGAGACGCTCACCCTTGTATCTGGTGTTTCCACCATGATGTAATCATTCAAGTCCGCTGTCACAAGAAATTCCATCAGGTTCTGGCGAGCTATTGTTACTTCTGCCGCACTGTCTAGCATCGTCTGAGCACATTCCCCGTTCAAAAGTTGTGTCCTCAGAATTCTGGGCATGTCTGATCTTTAAGCCTGCAACTTTCTTCTTCTTAAACTGAGGTTTTGACTTTGGCTTTTCTTCTTTTTTGTAAGTATAGTCTTGAGCGTGCTGCTTGCCTCTGGACTTTGTACGCTCTTCTTTGTGTTCTGACCGTCCTTCTCTCTCGGAGATTTTCGTCGAGCCCTGAAAGGAACGTGTATCAGTATCCTGATACCGGTCAGGTTTCCTAATGTTATCCCTATTTCTGAGGTTATACCTCTTTTCGGAGGGCTCCTGTGGAGGAGATCTACCTCGGGATTCCGATCTGTTTCCTTTAAAGTTTTGTTGTTTTTTATTATCCCACTTCTTTTTAGAAGAAGCAGGTGTCTGCTTGGAAGTGTCCTTTTCGAAACTGCCCATCAGTTGTGGTTTCAATGCTTTCCCACCTAAACTGTCTCTGCCTAATTCTGCATATGCGGTTTCAATTATTTTGGGTAGTTCGTGTTGTTGATCTAATGGACTGAACTCCCTTAGGCATTGGCGGATTGCCACTGAAGCTGCTTCCCCTTTAATATTAGCTAGTATTATGGCTGATACCTGGTCATAGTTACCTAGTAACTTCATCCCTAAGTTTAAGGCAGGCTCTGCTCCATACTCGTTTTGTATTTGTCTTAATATATCTGGTACTACAGCTAAAGAAAGAATACCATGAGTTCTGGTATATATGGCAGCAAAGACTGTGCCCCAAGTGGTACAATCTTCTACTTGTGGTGTTATCCCCATGGGTAAGCAGATCGTTAACATTCTGTGTTTTTCATATGGGGTAGTATTCAGGAATACTGCCTCGAGCTGAGTTATTTTCTGAGCTACCCAGAATGGCATTTGTTCACGTTTCGTGGGCATTTTGCCCATTACCACGTGTAATGTTTGTGGAGTGATTTTAGCTGCTGTACCCTGAGACTGAGTACCATTTGCTGCAACTGTTGTTGGTTGGACTGTGAAAGTCCTCATGACAAATTGTGTCAGGTTTCTGTAGATTTTAATTACATTTTTGTGTTGTATGAGTAAGTCTGCCTGTGGCATTGTGTCAATGTTAGGATGTGGTGTATAGGCCGCTAATATTGGCCATGTCGCCCCCTCGCCTCCAAGCGGGCCTAATCTTACTCTATTTCTTATGTGGGGTAGGGCGCCTTTAAACCAGTATAAGTGTTCCTGGTACGTGAGTGGAACCTCTATGTCCTAGAATGGACCATATTCCACTTCGGCATCTCCTTCTGTATAGTAGTGAAATGTCTGTGTTCTTGCATCTGCTGCTGGGAATGTAACCCATGAATAAAATACCTCTGTTTTGTTTGATTCGTGTGCCTCAATCACAAAAACTACTAAGCCACCCCTAGCTGATAAACCATTTTCTAACAGTTTCTTGGTGATTGTACATCTGAATTTAGGTGCAATTTGAATTGCGTTTAAATCTTCTTCTCTGCCTGAGATGTGAGTAGGGGTTTCTGAGAATTAGCATGACTGAACTACTCAGATTCTACTGTTAAATAAGTACCCAACCAACGTTGGCGGCGCCATGTCGTGTAGTTCCTATATATAACCTATACAGAATCTGCGCGTTCGGATAACATGAACTGTGGGCTTGGTGGCAGACTGACTCTGAACACCCCCACCGAAAATGTTAGCCTGTTTGCATTAGCTAGCTCACAGTGCCACTAGTGTCTCCTCTTATCGGGGAGAGAATAGTTTCTGGCAACCTTAGAACATGACAACCCTGATCCCTCAGGATCGTGGAAACAATATACTACTTTTCGCTCAGTCACTCGTGCTCACTTATTCGGTCTCAGAGAGCTACACAGAAGAAGCAGTCGGGCGTGTTACAATAAGTATTTATTGTACAGTTGTTCTTCTAGTGTAAAATAGATGTGCTGCAATAATTGTAAGACAGTAGCAGATATATATAATCAGCAGTATAGTGAATACAAATGGATAGTACAGTTCTACCATTTCGCAATAATCATAAATGCATACATGGATATAAAATGCATGATAAAAGAATGCGCGTACTCCTACGATGCCTGTTTAGATGTACCTAAGTGTACCTAGCATGTGAGTAGGTGTGAAGCCAAGAATCCCTCTAGGATTTGGTCGAACCCCATTACCTGGAGAGAGAGAGTGTGGGACCACGTCCTGGTCTCGAGTTGGACACCCCGCAATGGATGTGTTAGACCACCGTCAGCTGGAGCGTCTGCATGCAGGAGCCTCAGCGTCTCTGGTCAGTGTGTTGGCCTGGAAGTCTCGGTTCCCTCTAACTAACACTAGCAAGATGTGTGGTATTTATGCAGAAAGTATCTAGGGTTCCTTTGTCCCTTGTTTCTTGTGTTAGCCATTGTTGGGTGTAAGGATGACGTATTGGATGAACCTTGTACGTAGATACTATGCAGGTGGTGTAGCCCCAGCCTGGTTTCCAAGAACCCTTATGAATATGATGAAGTTATAGGACACTATTATTCAGGGAGAAACAAACCCTCCTTCTGTGCCCAGGACTAGAACTAGGTAAAGGTTCAATCCTAAAAGGCCTGTTACTGTGTAGTATAGGGGAGGAAATGTAGGTGAAGGTGTAAGATATTACCCGGGCCTATATTAGGGTACCTGTATGAAACATAACAGTGGCCAATATCCAGAGTGAGCAGCTGACCCATTTTTGTTCTTGTTTGCATTCTTCTGCTTGGCTGTCCAGGGGCTCAGCTATCACTTGCACAGCAGGTGCAATGCCGACGTGGCCCTAAGGTATTAGGGTCTACTAAATGACTGTCTTCAACAACAATTGTACCTGCTTGCATTAGGGCCAATGGCACCCTAGCCATGCCACTGTGTTCCACATTAGTCCTGCAGCAAGCAGTCAGATCCCACATGTTAGTGGTGGCTAGAGTCTGAGTTACAATGTGTATCTCTCTGTGTGTTATGGTTTCCTACATGTATGTCTTTGTGCATGGTCTATGTAAAGCAGTGCCTCTATATTTGTTGCCTGTCTGAATATGTTCCTAAATGTACATAGAAATCCTCAGCACACGTCGACGGTGTCTCAAATATTTTTAAGATACGCAGTGTAAGCACAAATAATATACAAGTAGATGAATCCTTTTCTTGTTTCTTTTAATCTCAGGGTCTTCAAACAGCCGACACGTGTTTCGTCGCTTACATGGGAATTCGTCCCGCGACTTTATCAAGGCTATATCTTCTGAGATGTAATCTTTTATTTGTGGTGATAATTCCGACCCACAAAGGGGTTCTGTATCTTACGACGTCTTAAACGCAGCCATGTGTATATCAGGGGGATTCCAATATGTCCCCAAAGTCTCCAGCATGATTCTAAGTGCAGAATGTCTCAACGCAGTTCTACGGTGTACTCCGAGTGCTGAGGATTTCTATGTATATGTATTTAGTTGGCTTTTGCCACTAGTATTGGGGAGGTCAGTGGTTCTCCTTACCTTGCAGCACCGTTACTAAAGATTAGAAGGCTATACAAATACATGTGCTACTCTCCTGTGTGGCGCCAGCAATCCTAAAAGTATACCACAGAACAGTAACCTTTCATAGTGTTCCTAAATGTGTGTTGTCCCTGTTTATAGGTGCCTGCATGGGGGTTTCTCAGTGTGTACATGGAAGCTTGCCCTTGCCTCCCTCTGTCCCAATGTGTTCATGTGATACTGCATGGTATTTGCCTTTTGTCTATGCATGAATGAAGTCAGGAGCGCCGGCGTCGGCAGGCGTGGGGGTTGCGGTGAGAAATGGAGCAGTGCGGCGTGCGTTGCTCTCAGGTTACAGTGCAGGCAGCGGCTTGGTGACGGCGTCCATTGGCATCAATGAGACCAGGGCTGCAGTGCGAAGCGGGGCTCGTCGCAGTGCTGGCTGGTCCCTGTGCAAGCAGCGTAGTTGTTGTTGTTGTTGTTGAAGTGCTATTGTCACAAGACGATCTGGAGTCAATGGCAGCGGAGTCGGTGGGCCAAAGCTGCATCCAGTAACTTAAGAACGGTGCTCCCAGGCCAAGGTGCAGGTAACAGCATTGATGTCAGTGTCGAGCGTCGTCATCGGGGATACCAGGGCGGCGATGTGAAGCGAGGTGGTGCGAAGTGCGGTTCCCTCATGTCACGGTGCAAGCAGCGTCTTGGTGCAAGCAGCAGCGCCGGTGAGTTGTGTCGTCAGTGAGACCAGGGCTGCAGTGCGAAGGGAGGCAGTGCTCTCTGCGGTGCCAACAGGTCACAGAACTGTCAGAGGCATCGTTGATGGTGTTGGGTTGCTTTTTCTCTGTGGCAGCTGATACACGCAGTTCCAGGTGCGGCTACCCAGAGGATGGTGAAGTCTTTGGTGTCCCTGAGACTTCCAACAGGAGGCAAGCTCTACTTCAAGCCCTGGGAGAAACTTTAACAGCAAGATTCAAAGAAAGCTCAGTCCAGTCCTTTCACTGCCCAAGACAGAAGTAGCAACTGTAGGCCAACACAACAAAGCAACAAAGAGCAAAGGGGCATTACTCCTCCTGGCAGCTCTTCCAGCTCTTTTTCTTGGCAGGGTACTTAGTCCTTAGACCAAAAGTGTTCTTAAATTCTGGGGTCAGGGCCCAAATATTTATACTATTTTTCCCTTTGAAGTTTTAGGCAGCAAGTCCCTCTTGTTCAGTAGAAACCAGTTCTGTCCTCTTGTTAGAAATGGGGTTCTAGTTGGCAGGTTGTTACCCTGTCTAAGTAGAGACCCTTCTTCCTAGTCAGGATAAGGGGGATACACTTCTAAAATAACCCCTGCACACCCCCTTGGTAGCTTGGCATGAGCAGTCAGGCTTATCTCAGTGGCAGTGTGTGAAGCATTTGCACATAGCCAACAGTAATACAGTGAAAACACTACAAAAGGACACCACACCAGTTTTAGAAAAATATCCAATATTTTATCTGTGCAAACAAGTCCAAAAATGATAAAAGAAAATCTTCCTCACAGTTCTTAGAAATATCAATAATCAAAAATAGGCTCAAAATACAGTTCCTTGAAGCCGATATCTCTGTCCAGAGCAATCACAGTGTCGTGAACAACAAATCCAAACACAATGGCTGACCGCAGCGTCGCGGGCCGGCTATGGTGTCGGGAAGACCCGCAAAGCAGTACCTTTGGAAATGCAGGGGGTCGGCGACCTCTCGCTGAGCTCCGAAGAGCCGGCGTTGGTAGGCGTCGGTTCCGGAGGTCGGTGCAGGAGTCATCGGGCCCTTGAAGTCACACGCGTTGCAAATCGAACTCCTCCAGTTGAAGTCGGGAGTGCCGGCCTCGGCAGGCATCGAGGCTGCAGTGCAAAGTGCAGCGGTGTGGCGTGCGGTGCCCTCAGGTCACAGTGCAGGCAGCGGCTCGGTGACGGTCGTCCAGCGGCATCGGTGAGACCAGGGCTGCGGTGCGAAGTGATGCAGTGCTCGTCCCGGTGCTGGCAAGTCATGGTGTATGCAGCGTCTTGGTGCAAGCAGCAGCTCAGGTGAGTGGCGACATAGGTGAGACCAAGGCTGCTGTATGAAGCGAGGCAGTTCTCTCTGCGATGCCACAGGTCACAGAACTGGCAGCAGCGTAGTTGACGGTGTTGGGTTGCTTTTTCCTCTGTGGCAGCTGATGCACGCAGTTCCCGATGTGGGTACCCAGAGGACGGTGAAGTCTTTGATGTGCCTGAGATTTCCAACAGGAGGCAAGCTCTACTTCAAGCCCTGGGAGAAACTTTAACAGCAGGAGTCAAAGAAAGTTCAGTCCAGTCCTTTTAATGCCCAAGACAGAAGTAGCAACTGCAGGCCAACTCAACAAAGCAACAAATAGCAAAGGGGAAGTACTCCTCCTGGCAGCTCTTCCAGCTCATCTTCTTGGCAGGGTCCTTAGTCCAAAAGTGTTCTAAAATTCAGGGCCCAAATATTTATACTATTTTTCCCTTTGAAGTTTTAGGCAGAAAGTCCCTTTTGTTCAGTAGAAACCAGTTCTGTCCTCTCATTAAAAAATGGGGTTCTAGTTGGCAGGTTGTTACCCTGTCTAAGTATGGACCCTTCTTCCTAGTCAGTATAAGGGGGATGCACTTCTAAAGTAACCCCTGCACACCCCCTTGGTAGCTTGGCATGCGAAGTCAGGCTTATCTCTGAGGCAGTGTGTGAAGCATTTGCACATAGCCAACAGTAATACAGTGAAAACACTACAAAAGACACCACACCAGTTTTGGAAAAATATCCACTATTTTATCTCTGCAAACAAGACCAAAAATGAATTTTTTTAAATCCACCATACAGTTCTTAGAAATATCAATAAGCATAAATAGACTCAAAATACAGTTCCTTGAAGTCGATAGCTCTGTCCGGAGCTATCACAGCGTCGTGAACAACAAATCCAAACACAATGGCTGACCGCAGCGTCGCGGGCCGGCTATGGTGTCGGGAAGACCCATAAAGCAGTACCTTTGGAAATGCAGGGCGTCGCAGGAGACGTCGGGCCCTTGAAGTCACATGTGTTGCAAATCGAACTTGCGGTTGAAGTCATGAGCGCCGGGGTCGGCAGGCATCGGGGCTGCAGTGCAAAGTGCAGAAGTGTGGCGTGCGGTGCCCTCAGGTCGCAGTGCAGGCAGTGGCTCGGTGACAATCATCCAGCGGCGTCGGTGAGACCAGGGCTGCGGTGCGAAGTGATGCAGTACTCGTCACGGTGTTGGCAAGTCACGGTGCAAGCGGAGGCGTCGTTGTTGCTGAAGTGATGTCGTCGGCTGATGAACTGGAGTCGATGAAACCGGCGTTGGTAGGCCAAGGCTGCGGTGCGGGATGAGGACGCTGCGTAGTGTAGCTTACCAACGGTGCCCTCGAACAATGGTGCAAGCAGCAGCGCTGATGTCGGCATGGAGCAGCGGTATTGGGGATACCTGGGCGGCGATGTGAAGTGAGGCGATGCGGAGTGCGGTGTCCACAGGTCGCGGAGCCAGCTGTGGCATCGTTGATGGGGTCGGGTTGCTTTTTTTTCTGTTGCAGCACAAAACAAACAGTTCCCAGTGCTGGTAGCAGAACATGAAGTCTTTGCTGTTCCTGAGACTTCTTGAACAGGGGCAAGTTCTACCTTGAGCCCTTGGAGAAACTCAAACAAAGAAGTTGCGGAAAGTTCAGTCCAGTTCTTTCTCTGTCCAAGACAGAAGCAGTCACTGCAGGCCAACACAGCAAAGCACACAGCAAAGTGGTAGTTCCTCCTCACAGCTTCTCCAGCTCTTCTTCTTGGCAAGTTCCTTCATCCAGAAGAGTTCTAAAGTTATGGGGTTGGGGCCCCAATATTTATACCGCATTTCCCTTTGTTCTCTTATGACAGAGATTCTCTGTTCTTAGCCCAAACCAGTTTTGTCATCTCTGGCCCAGCTTCCTGGCAGGATGTGGAGACAGCATTGTGTAAGGCAGACCAGGCCTATTCAGGTGCACTGAAATCTACTCCCAATACTCTAAATGCAGCCAAAGTCTATTCGGCCCAGCCCTGACTCATCCAGGAAAGGCAGGACCCACCTCAACCCTCCCCTCCCCCCAGGGGCTGTGTACAATGAATGCACATCCCCAGCCCATGCCACTCCAAAGCCAGACTGTCAATCCACAACCCAGCAGAGGCACACAGGATGGTTAAGCAAGGAAATGCCTACTTTCTAAAAGTGGCATTTTCAAACTCACCATTTAAAAAAACCATCTTTACTAAAAGATGTATTTTTATATTCTGAGTTCAGGCATACTAAACTCCATTCTCCTATCTTGTACCAATGGAAAGTTATGCCTGTAAGATGTTACAAAGCAATTCCCATTAATTCCTATGGGACAGATAGCCTGTCAATAGTGAAAAATGAAATATATTGTATTTCACTATTGTATTGTAATTGTATTGTAATAGCATTTATATAGCGCTTACTACCCCTGACGAGGCGTCAAAGCGCTTTTTCGGCGAGTAGCACTCTACTCCAGAACCCATAAAGGATTAGTGTTGAATTAGTATAGTGAAATATGAAAGTGAATTAAGTGGTGGATAGGTTAGTCAATTATTTGGATTCAGAAGGATAGAGGAAGGATAGAAGAGGGAAAAAAGGTTTGTATTTATATAGCGCTTGTTACCCCTGATGGGGTGTTGAAGCGCTTTTTTGGGGCGAGTAGCACGCTACTCCGGAAACTCATAAAGGATTAGTGGTGAGTTAGTATAGTGAAATATGAAAGTAATTTGAGTGGCGGATATTAGTCATTTGGGGTGAGATGGATACCGGAGGGATAGAAGAGGGAAAAAAGGTTTGCATTTATATAGCGCTTGTTACCCCTGATGGGGTGTTGAAGCGCTTTTTTGGCGAGTAGCACGCTACTCCGGAACCCATAAGGATTAGTGTTAAAAATTAGTATAGTGAAATATTAAAGTAATTTGAGTGGTGGATATGTTATTCAGTTATTTGGATAGAGAAGGGTAGCGGCGGGGTAGAAGAGGGAAAAGAGGTTTGCATATATATAGCGCTTGCTACCTCTGATGAGGTGTTGAAGCGCTTTTTTGGCGAGTAGCACACTACTCTGGAACCCATAAAGGATTAGTGGCGAATTAGTATAGTGAAATATGAAATTTGAGAAGTGAACATGTTAGTCTGTTATTTTGATTGAAAAGGATAGTGGAGAGATAAAAGAGTGAAGGATTTAGACTTTTTTTTGGAGGTCATAGCAGTAGGAAGAGGCTTTGGGATGAGTAAAAAGGGGATATGGAGGGGAAGAGTCAGAGGGAAGAGTTTAGAAAGGCTTGTTTTGGGGGATGAGTATAGTAAAAGAGGTGTCAGATGATGCAAGGAGGGGTAGAGTATGGCAGAGTCTAGAAAGGGTTATTTTGAGGATCATAGTAGTGGTATGAGGTTTGGGATAAATGAGAGAGTGGATGTAGAGGATATATTGATAGAGGTATAGGGTGAGAAATAGGGTAGTGCATTGGAAAGAGTAGTAGAAAGAAGTTTGAGATGAGTCAGAAAGTTGGGGTAGAAGATATATTGAGAGAACTATAGGGTGAGAAATAGGATAGTGCATTGGATATGTTGAATTGGAAGAAAAAGTGATAAGTATATAGATTCATAAGTACATGGAAAGTATAGAGATGCATAAAGGAGGTAAGGTATATGTAGATTAAAGATATTGATAGAGGTATAGGATGAGAAATAGGGTAGTGCATTGGATATGCTTTTTTAGGAGAAAAGTAATAAATATATAGATCCAAATACATGGAAGGTATATAGATGTATAAAGGAAGTAAAAAGATGCATTAGATAAACTCTGGTTTTCAAGTGTTATTGTACTTTCAAAATGTATTTGATATACTCCACAACCTTCAAACCAACAACCTGCATCAATGTGGTTTGGAAACAACACCCTTCCCCAGACATCCACCCACACACACACACACACACTATCAGGACATGTCACACAACCAGGACATGGCCTACCTTTCGCATACACTGTACCCTCCCATGAGGGTTCCCTGGGCCAACCTGAGGGGTGCCTTACATGTAAGGAAAGGGAAGGTTAGGGCCTGCCAAGTGGGTGCAATTGCCAGGTTGACATGGCAGTTAAAAACTGCGCGCAGACACTTCAGTGGCAGGTCTGAGATACACTTACATGGCTACTTACATGGCTACTTCTGTGGGTGGCACAACCAGTACTGCAGGCCCACTAGTAGCATTTGATTTACAGGACCTGGGCACACCCAGTGCACTGTACAAGGGACTTAGCAGGAAATCAAATTGCCATTCATGGAAGGACCAATCCATAACACAATTTACCTTAGGAGCACTTGCACTTTAACACTGATCAGGGGTTGGGAAAGTGCGCAGAGACACTAAACCAGCAAAAACAGAGTCAAAACCAGGAGGTCAGAAAGCAAAAAGACTGGGGAAACACGCCAAAAGATTCTAGGTCTAACACCTCTCTAGTCCAGCTTCACCACAGGCGGTGGAGACAGCATTGTGCAGAGCCGCCACAGCCTATTCAGGTGCTAGTGAAAACTTTTCCTACCCCTCTAAATGCAGCAAGGTCTATTCAGCCTGGCTATGAGTCACCCAGGAAATGCAGGACACACCTCAACACCCACTTGTGACTGTCTAAAGAGAATGCACATCCCCAGCTCCTGTCACTCCTAAACCAGACAGTGAATACACAAACAGACACAGGTTGGTTAAGCAAGAAAATGCCTACTTTCTAAAAGTGCCATTTTCAAACACACAATTTAAAAAACACCTTTACTAAAAGATGTGTTATAAAATTCGGAGTTAAGAGAGCCTAAACTCCATTTCTCTATCTTGTCCCAATGGAAAGTTACACTTGTAAGATGTTACAAGGCAGCTCCAATGATCACCTATGGGAAAGACAGCCTTTCAATAGTGAAAAACGAAATGAACAGTATTTCACTATTAGGACATGTAAAACACACTACCACATGTGCTACTTTTCACAAACACTGCACTCTGCCCATGGGACAACCTTGGGCCTACCTTAGGGGTGGCTTACATGTAAGAAAAGGGAAGGCTAGGGCCTGGCAAGTGGGTGCACTAGCTAGGTCGACACAGCAGTAAAAAGTGCTCACAGACACTGCAGGGGAGGCTTAGGTATTGTGCAACGAGGAAAAATACTTTTATTTCTCCTCATTTTTTCTCTTACGCATACAAAGAGTAAAATGCTATTAATTATTATTTTTGTGCAGGAAGGTGCCCCTTCCTGCACAAAAAGAATAATTCCTGCAGCACGGGTATCCCTTACAAAATGAGGGAAGTGTGCCTGTGCTGGCAGATAATTATGCGCCAGCGCAGGGGAAAGCACAGTGGTGTGTCGTGTTGTTGTTAATACGACGCATCCCTGTGCTCTGAAAATGATGCAGCACAGCTAAATGGCTTGCGGCGCCACACCATTTTCTTATAGATGAGGCCCTCCATTTCTACATCGCCATCAATACTTCTACCTTATATATCTTACAAAGTCAAACATCATAGTTTGAATGACAAACTAAACTAATGTAGCTGTCGCATTCTTTCCAAAAGATATAAATATGAAGTCATTTTGGGAACACAAGCTGTTCCATAAATTGTTTGTAAAAGATTGCATCCCTTATTATTTGGCTGCCGTCTATTAGCCACAAAATCTCGTTTAGGGCTATTCATATACAAGCGGTGCCCTCCTCAGCTACCTGCAAGGTGCCAGCTTTGGCATCCAAAAAACCATTAGCTAGCATGCAGCGAAAAGGATCCTCTTCTACATTTAAATTGCTTCTGCTTCCTAAATAATCTTGGTGAATGGCATGTTCTAGTAATGAAAGGAGTAAGCATACAATGTAAGCAATCAGACCGTATGAATCGATGCTGCTATAGTCCGATCTGTTGTCTGATATTGTCTTGCGGCTAGCAGCTGTGTCTCATTTCCTGCAAGCAAGGCCTGGTGGAGTGGACGTTCTCTCATCCCACAACAATGGCTCTCTGATAAAAGGCAAGTGGCACTGATGCACTGCAGATTCCGCTTCTACTGCACTGTCTGGATTTTAAATTGTTGCATTGTCTGTTATACTGTATTGGCTTGTGCTGGGATACACCCTTAACTTAGCGCACCTGTCACAGACCAGGGCAGCACCCACAATCACACTTTAATAGTGTGACATCCTCAGTGAAGGCATGACAGATGTGCCTGCGCTGAGGAGAGTACATTAGCAAAAGGAATAGCTATCGTTTGAAACCATAGCTCCGTCTTTCACTGACATCTCTCTGCAGGCAGGTGCAGTACATGATTGAGCCCAAGGAAGTAGCCAGAAAATTCAAATACCCCCACTTCGAACCAAAGCTCTTATGGCACCAAGCAAACAAAGCAAGTCATCATAATCCTCCCCAGATGAGCTCTCTTGTCTCTTTCATCCAAGCATCTATCCATGCTTCAGGGATAGGAAAGTCACTATCAAGAAGGAGTTGTGGGATGCATTACTTACCGCAACAGTACTTAATGACAGCGCGGCCTTTTGGAAAGTCGTCAGGGCCCCTTTCTTGATTAGAGAGGATAGCCCATCACTTGAAATAGCAATAACTGAGGAGCAATGGATCAATCATTTCATCAAGGTTTATCAGGGCACGGGAAACCATATTCTGACGGATTGTCCCACCCAGGATGCTTGTAATTTGAATCTCCTCTCCCAAGCAAAAGCACTAATGTTTACTTTGGATGAAGTAGAGCGGGCCCTGTCTGTCAGCAAGGGTGGCAAGGCACCTGGTCCCGATGGGATACCAATAGACTTGTTTAAATCTAATACTACTCTATGGGGACCTCTCTTGACGCAAGTTCTAAATGCTAGCTGTGAAGCTGACTTCCCACCCACTTGGGTAGAATCAACTATTGTCCCCATTTTTAAAAAAGGGGGATAGACAGGACCCGACATGCTATAGGCCCATCTCTTTACTAGATACCATAACAAAAGTAGCAGGTAGAATAATTCTGGAACGCCTTCAGGCGTGGGCGGGGGAGAACTCTGTCCTGTCGGACCTGCAATATGGCTTTCGAGCCGGCGTAGGCACTGTCGAGCAAGGTTTGAATCTGTCACTCTTAGTTGGTAAATACACCAGGGCTAAGGTGGGGAATCTATTTTTAGCTTTTGTTGATCTCACAGCCGCATTTGATTGCATGATTCACAACAAACTTTGGTCAATTTTAGAAATGATGGGGGTTGATCCACAGATTATTTATTTTCTTAAACGTTTTTATAGTGATGCTAATGCACGAGTGCGCTGTGGCATGCAAGGTGAACGATCGTCTCCCTTCCCAATCAAAAGCGGAGTCAGGCAAGGTTGTGTCCTTGCTCCGTTTCTTTTTAACTTGTATATAAATGGTCTGGGAGAGGCCCTTTTAAAAGATAATTATGATTTCCCCCAAGTGGCGGGACGACCCATTCCAGCCCTTTTATACGCAGATGATGCGGTACTGATGTCCCGTACCAACATAGGGCTGCAGAGGGTATTGGATAGCTTTTCCAAATTTATGAACGAGCTAGGCCTAAGAATTAATTCCTCTAAGACCTTCATTATGCGCTGTGGTTCTAGCATCAAAAAACCTACAAATATGTTTGTGTCAGGACAAAAGATCGGAGTCACTAAGAAATTTTCATACTTGGGCATTCTTTTTGCACACAATGACTCCTGGTTACAGGCGGTGTCGGCTAAAAAACTGGCACTACTGCGCACTACATCTGCCCTTAGAGCTTTTGCGACTAAACTAGGCAAAAGACCACCGGAGGCGCTCATCAAAATATATAAAGCTAAATGTGTCTCAGCGGCAATCTACGGAACTGGGGTCTGGGGACCAGTTGATTTGCTTCCCATTCAAAGAGTTGAAAACTCCTTTTTAAAATACATTTTATCTGTCCCAAACGGCACTGCCGCGAGTATTTGTCACTCGGAGCTGGGTCTCTCCTTTGTTTCAGACCTAATAAAACTTGAGCCTGTGCTGTTATGGCACAGACTCTGGACAAAGGAAGAGACAAAACTAAACAGAGATATCGTTATGGATGTTTTGAAACTGGACAGGGCCCTGAAGATCCCATGGATAAGCTATATCCGAAGGTTTTTTCAAGATCTTGACCATCCAGAGTATTTCACCAACCCCAGTACCATCAGGGAAATAACTAGGAAGGAATTAAAAGCAAAGGGCTTGTCTTTACTAGACTCCGCCAGGTTATCAACTGAAATTGCAAAACCTACAGTCCTGCATAACCAGTTGATTTTAATTACTTTTAATATTCAACCCTACCTTACCTTGGCCTTAAGTGATTTTGACAGGTTCCTTTTAATTCGTTTCCGCCTGGGAATATTTTATAGATTAGTTACTCTGCCCAAAGTAAATGACTGGTCCCAAGTTTTACAGTTGTGCCCTTGTGACAAAATCTCCAAGCAGACCTCGATTCATGTTATTCTCTTTTGTAAATTTTATTCCAGTGCCAGGAGAACGAGTATAGTCCCTGTGTTAAGACGGTTTGGGCTTCACCAATGTCGACCTGCTCTTCTGGCACTACAACAATTAGACAATGTACATACTGTTTTTAGGATGGTAACTTTCTTGAAAAATGTTCTGTGCCTAAGAAAACAATTGTCTTTATTTTAAATATTCCTTTTAAATCTCAGGAAAGCCTGTGAAGTTTAATAATGTTTTTACCTTTTTGTTTAAATGTATTTTATATGAATTTTAACATGTATGAAATGCTGCTATTGTGCTTTTATGGTTGTTTGCTTACAATCGAATAAAGCTTTCTTGATTGATTGACTAGCCATTCATCCTTTCATCCACCTGCTGATATCTACCATTTCACCTTTACATTCTGTCATCAATTCACTCTTTCATCTATCATTGAGTCTTTCAGCATTACGTCCATCCACCCATCTATATCCAAACCTATCCATCAATCTTCAAACCTATCCATTAAACCTATCCATCCATCCACCCATGCACCCTTTCACCTAACTGTCTCTCCATCCACCCTTTTAGTCATCCGTCCAACCTTTCAGTCATTCATTCATCCATCCTTTCGCTCATCGATCCATCCACCCTGTCATTCCATCCATCCACTCTTTTACTCCATCCATCTTCCCTTTCACTCATCCATCCATTCACCCTTTCACTCAGCCATCCATTCATTCAATAATCCATCCACCTTTCCACCCATCAAACTACTTGTCCAGCCAACCATTTACCCTATCACTCATTCATCCATCCTTTCACTCACTTATCCATCCATACTTTCACTCATCTGTTCACCCAGTCACCCTCCCTTTCACTCATCCATCCATTCTTTCACTCATCCTTCCATTCTTTTATCCATCCTTTCATCCTCCCTCTTTCACTCATCCATCCATTATTTCACTCATCCAGTCTTTCACTCATCCATCCTCCCTTATTCATCCATCCACCCTTTCACTCCATCCATTTATCCTTCCTTTCATTCATCCATCCATCATTTCACACACTCATCCATCCATCCTTTCTCTCATCACCCATCAGTCCACCCTTTCATCCATCCATCCAACATCCTTCCCTTTCACTGAGCCATCCATTCCTTCTCTCATCTTTCCATCTACCATTTCATTCATCCATGTATCCTCCCTTTCACTCATACATCCTTCCATCCATCCATTCATTCATCCATCTACCCATCCATCCTTTCACTCACCCACCCACCCATCCATCCACCTTTTCACTCACATCAATCCATCCCTCCTATCACTCACTCACCTTTGTCTGCTAAGTTGCAAACAGAAGGGGCCCATCAAGAACCTCACTCTCGCTGTAGCTGCTAAAGTTAAGGGTTTAGGACGCCCCACTTCCACCCTTTTACTCATTTATCCATCCATTCTTTTGCTCATCCATCTATCCACCCTTTCACTTCATCCATCAATCCACCCATTCATTCTTTCACTCAGCCATCCATACTTTCACTCACTCATGCATCCATACTTTCTCTCATCATCCATTCACCCTTTCACTCATCCACCCTTTTATCCATTCATCCACCCACCCTCCCTTTCACTCATTCATCCATTCTCATCCATCCATCCAGAGTGTTTGAATGCATGTATAGAGAGTTGTGTAAACACTCTTTTTTTCTGCATTTCTATATTCGGATTTTACAGAGGTCAAAACAGCAACAGGGTACACCAATCAGTACAGGCCAGGAAACACATAGCGTGTATTTGAAAAGCGCACGTTAACCCTTAGGCATCTTGGAGCTGAATAACAGATGTTTAATGCTAACCAACGGTACTCATTTTATCGATCTCAGAAAGATGAAGGGCTGAATGGACCTGCCAAGCTTTGAACCTATGACCATGAGGTAAAACACAGGGTCCTACAGTAGACGCTTTAGTCCACTAAGCCACCAGACCCAACATGATACCTAGCTAGGACACAGCACAGCAGTTTCATCTGGGCCCAGCACAACCAGTAATAAGCGGGCAATCTGAGGGCAAAGGGAAAACAGGAGGGGGGGGGTGCGTTGCGCAGGAGAGAGAGGGAGTGAAAGGAGAGGCGGTGAGAAGCGTGGGGGGCGGGGAATTGAAAGGAAGGAAAGAGGAAGGGAAGAGATCCCCCAGGGGCGAGGAAGGGGCAGGGGCGAGAGGAGACAGAGGAGAGGAATGGAACAGGAGGGTAGAAGAGAGAGGAAGGGGAACAAGAGGGCGGGAAGAGGGGGTGGGGATACAGAGGAAAGTAGAAAAGCAGAAGGGGAAAGAGGGTAAGGGAAGCGCACGAGGAGGCCAGGAGGGGCCCGGAATGGGAAACAGGTCCACAAGTGCGGCGGTGGTGGCGAAGGAGATGTCCATAGACGCAGTGCTGCCATTGTAGGCCGCATTCATACACTCCTCACTTTGTTAATGCGTGATCACCTTTCAGCACTGAATACTTTACACACTTTCACCCGTCAATTCTATGAACAAATGACTTCAACATCTTCCATCAATTACCTGCTAGGTTCAGCTTTATATATGGCATTCAATTCCTCATTTCGAATGGCCCATTAAGGTCCCCCTTATTTTCCCATCCCCAGTAATTCAGAGTGGGGAAATAATGTGGATCACTTTTTTGAGGTATAGTATGTGAGGACAGGTGTTTCCGTGCCAATTTCTGCATGTTTTACCTCAGAGTTTCAGAGATTCGCCGGTTTGAAAACATAATTCATTTATGTTAGAGTTTAGGCAAGCTGTAATTGAGTCAGTCCATAGTGAACGATAGTGCTTACAGATGATGTAAATATGGCACACAATAAATACTAGACGTGTATGCAAGAAAATATGGATTGTACAGAATAGTCAATGTCAGATGACACATTCAAAATATTCCACAGCAGAAGCTGCAAACATATATGTTTATATAGCATTATATCTTAAAGACAGCATGCCTAGCAAACCAAGAGGAGCCAGAGTGCAAACAGAACACAACAGGTAAAGCTGGGTCCCTTCTACTCTCAGCCTAGCAATGACACTTTTGGCATCCCTCATGGGTCCACTGTTTCCCCAGCATTATTTAAAAACTATTCACATCCTGTATTCGACCTTCCCCACCATCAGCTCTTCTTACGAGTCTGAGGTTAACATTCGGTCATCTAAATTCTAGGTCCATGCTTTATTTATGGCAGCATAATTGGTGAACTTCACGATATATGAAACTCACAAAAGTTCACATTGTGCAATTCATGTATTATTCACCCAGCAGGAGACTAGATCACACAGGAAATATCATTCTGTAAAAGTAAAAGTGCACCCAAAACACATTTTCTCTTCCAACCGGTTTCATGGATCTCCTGTACAATTTGTATGTTTGGAGTGGGATCATGGGCAACATTTTTATTTTAGATACTGGCAAACCACATTTCCTGTTCTTTCATCCAATTTGTTGCATACTTTTCAGGAAATTTCACAGAAATAAAATACTCAATTTCACATATCCATGGTTATGACACACAACTTTGCATGGGTCGGTCGGTCAGTCAGTCAGTCAGTCAAAAAACTCTTTATTCGAATCATAAAAGGTAACATTCAAAGTATAAAATCATACATGATATACAGTAAAACAATACGAAGCTGGTTGGCTAAAAATCCAGACGTTTCCGGTAAAACACAGCTGCCTTGAGAAAGCTGCTGACCCTAAAACACACATTACTATTTGGCAATAATTGTAAAAATCTGAGGGCAATTCTGCACTGTTCAAAATTGTGAGCTTTAAAAGGTGGTAGTAAATATCGCAACCTAAAAGACTTATACATCGTGCAAAATATCGTAAAGTGCATCAAAGATTGAGTCGCGATATTGTCACAGGCACATTTCTAGTTTACTAAGCTACCACAATATCCCCGAGGGAAGCCCCCAAATGACAAATGGTGCCGGCTCTTAATTTCAGTAGCAGAACTCTTTCCCGATTGTTGGTCACATATAAAAGGTAAAGTTCTGGGCTGGTACTAGCTTTCAAAATAATGTAGTTCGTGACAAGTGGCTTGCTCCTTTCCAGGCGTTCTCTCTCAGCATACCATTTATCAATAAACAACCGTTTCACGATGACCTTATCGCCCTTACATATAGATAGGGGATTGTCGAACAAGGTATACTTATCCAGAGCAATAAAATTCGGTTTGGCGTAGGTGAGCCAAGGGATATCCAGACTCCGAGCACAACCCATGCAATCATTAATAATGTTGTGGGTAAAAGATGCCTTTTTGTTCCAGACTGAGAGCCACAACAAAAGGGGCCCAAGCTTGATGGAGTCCTCAAGATAAGGCAGAGCCAACTCTTAATGACAGATGACATGGGGTGTAGAATGTAGGAGGGGAAGAAGACATCTGCAGAAGTGTCTCTCTTCCACTTGTAGCATGCTACAGTCACTATAGCCCTTTCTTTGGCAGGCATAAGTGGCAACTGGTACACATTGCTTAGTATAAATATCAATGAGGGAGGCTATAGGCTTACCCCCCACAGATTTACAAACATTGAAGAGTGAGCATATAACCTGCTTGAATTTAGAGTTTCTGAAACACACATTCTCAGCACAGGAGCCATTCGAATCGAACCATAACCCAACACTCTCCAGACTGTTCTCGTTAACCTGCATAGTGTGCAGAAAATAGCGTTTAGGACCACAAGCCATGGTGTGTGATTTAGTATACTTAGTGAGCAAGTCTAAGTCAGGCATAAATTCTGAGAAAGTTTGGACAAGACACCTCATGGTATTGGGTGTCCACTCTATAAGCTCGGCATCATCGGCATACAACAGTACGGGAAAAGGAACAGAATGGACATAAGGAACATCATGAGTGACAGAGTTTAAAAAGGCATTACGTTTGATGCATTCAGCATTCCATCCATCATTTGTTGCCTTAAGTGAGATGGGCATGCCCAGACATGGGTCCCTTGCTCGCTGTGCCACTGGATTCAAGCTAGCCTGGCTGATGAGGGATTATACACCGAAACCAGTCCCAAGATGCTTGTTTCCAGTCCAGGGAGGGCCCGACTTGGCAGTTCGGGCTGGACTGTTCCCATGGGGAACATGTTCAAGACTGATTTGCATATGGCTGGGTCCAAACTGGGATGGCGTAGTGGAAAAAATAACAATGGATTTAATCCAGATCTCTCGACTGGGGGGTGAATGTTTGATTTATTCATCATTCCGTCCATCATTTGTTGCAGCAGCATTTTTTGCCTGACGTGGGATGGGTATGCTCAGATGTAGGCCCTTAGCTTGCTGTGTCACTGGATTCAAGTTAGCCTTGCGATGAGGGGTGATACCCTGAAACCAGACCCAGGATGCTTGTTTCTGGTTCAGGGAGGACCCGGCTTTGCAGTTCGGGCTGGACTGTTTCCATGAGAAGCAGTGTCAGGACTGATTTGCATACGGCTGGGTCCAAACTGGGGTGGCGTAGTGAGCAAAAGAACGATGGATTTAACCCAGACCTCTTGACTGGGGTGAATGTTTGATTTATTCAGCATACTGTCCATCATTTGTTGCCACAGCATTATTTAAAATGATGGCACTACCCCGTTTTCTCTACGCACTCCAGAATACAACCTACCCAGTCCCGACATCCTATTTCCAGGCGATCATAAGTGAAACCTGTACACGACTCTGGGATGGGGGACTCGCGAGGATAGTCACTAAAAATTTGATGAGGAGCTGATATGACAGCAGAATTCTCCTACCAGACATACAGAAATATTATTGGGCAGCGCAGCTCATAGCCATCAACCACTGGGCCAATCCCTGCTGGGGAACCAGCTTATCACATGGATAGGCAGGTTGTGCACCGGGGGGAACCTTAGGGCCATTTATGGAGGAGCGCATAACACATCCTTCATGAACCAAACAGCAGTCACACTTACCCTCTGGCACACAACACTGAATGCCCTGGGCTGGTGAGGTAGGATTACATGGGCCACTCCCCTGTGGGACACTGCGCAACACAGCGGGGCTTTGACAAATGGAACCTTATTGGCCTCTCCAGGGTGGGAGACCTGTGGGCACAGGTAGGAGTGATTCTGTTCGCTGATATCAACTGGCACTCACTGAGACCTACCTTTACCTGCAAATACGTCATGCATTGCAGAGGGCACTGCCAAAGGGAGAGGAGCTCCCGGAATCATCACTACTTGAGGATAGATTATTTGATGACTACATGCCCAAAAAGGCAATCTCCATTACGTATTGTTAAATTGCTTAATAACTCACCTGACACCCTAGCTCAGCTACGGTAACAATGGGAGTGCGACCTTGAGGTCCTGGAGGATGATGAGTGGCCTGAGGCTTTGGCATCCCCCGGGATGTAGCTATATGATCCAGGTTCCACCTAGTGCAACTGAAAATTCTACATAGATGCTACTATGCCTGCACTACCATGGCAAAGATGGGCAGGGCAACAACTGCATCGTGTCTTAGGAACTGCGGCCAAGTAGGAACTTTTTTCCACATGAAATGGAGCTGCCCGGCCATTCAATGATGCTGGGAGTCAATGTTAGCTTCTCTGAATGATATTTGTGGGAGCATTGTGTAGGCCTACCCGAAGTGGTGCCTCCTGAATGTATGGGAATAAACTGACCTTACCCGAATGGACCAGATCTGGATGACATTGGGGTTAGTGTTGGCTAAGCGCAATATTGCATGTGTGGAGGGCAGAATTAATGCCACACCTGAGCGATTGGAAGTGGGACATGGATTGGTGCATGCTAGCCTAGAGTGTAGTCTATGAGGGAAGGGGTTGTCCAAAGTATGGAGGAAATGGAATGATCATGGGGGTGGTTTGTGTGCTCCTGTCGAGAGTACTTGTATTGATGCTCTGTGCTTGGAGCGCCCAGCCTCTAATACTGCCATGTGAATTGTTGAGGAGTGGGTGCTGGGGCGCGGGTTTCTAGAGGCTAAAGGAAGTTCAATTTTAAATGTCTGACTTGGTGCTACAGTGTTTTATGTTTATTTTTACTGTTCTGTTGTTTGCTTTACCCGCAATAAAAAGATTTAAAAAAAGATTGCAATGGGGAAAGATTAAGGATTTGGGTATATTTAACCTGAATCCCGATAGTTTCCCAAATCTCAGAAATGCTGACATCAAGATCCTTACTGCTTGTTCCGGGTGCTGCAGAAACACCAGGGCATCATCAACATACACAGAAATGATATGTTCTTTATTTACCACCCTAATTCCAAGTCCCTGCAGTACTGCGTGCAGGTGGACTGCCAGTGGCTCCATGGCCAATGCAAACAGAAGGAGTGAAAGAGGGCATCCCTGCCAACTTCCTCTTTGTATTTCCCACCCGTCAGAGATATATCTTCCCGACTGATCCCTGGCTGTTGGTTCTGAGTATAGCAAAGCTATCCACCTCAGCATGTTCGTGACAAACCCCATGTATGATAAAACCGTCCACAAATAGTCCCATCCAATTCTGTCAAAGGGTTTAATTGATGTATTGGGAGACTAGCGCCATATCTATCTGTGATTCATGTACAGAGTGCATGACATGTGGGAGCTTATAGATGTTTATGAGTGCATTTCTGTTGGGAATAAAACCCCATTGGTCATCGGGCACCCGTTGTGCAATTACCACCTACAGTATGTTGGCTATTATTTTGGAGAGAATTTTCCCATCTACGTTAATCATGGACAGTGGGTGGTAGGACACGATCTTCCCCTGATCCTGATCTAGTTTGGGGAGCATGACTATTAGTGGCTTTCTCATGGTTTGTGGAAGCACTCCTGTATCTCTAGCTTCATTGTATACTTACAGCAGTTCCTCTGAAAGCACTGCTGCATATGTGGTGTAAAACTCTTTTGGCAGCCCATCAGTGCCTGGTGTTTTGAACCAGGGATGTCCCTTATCCCCACCAATATCTCCTCCTTAGTAAGAGCCAAATCTAACTCCTCCCTTTGTGCATTCGCTAGCCTAGGTAGAACTAGTCCACCCTCGAAGTCTCCCACTTTGATGCTGCCGCTGTCATCTCGTCACTGGTACAGTGTCTCCAGGTATCTTTGGAGTACCCTGTTTATTGTGGCCTGTGATGGGTTTACCCTCATCTGTCTCAAGGGACAGGTTTCTTGGCCTCTCCCTCTGGAGGAGCCAAACTAATGACTAATAGTCTCCCGGGTCTGTCCCCTTGCTTTTGCAAAAGTTGCCTGTACTCTTTCAGAATAAATCCATCCAAACTATCCCATGTCTCCCCCACAGTGCGTTTAACATCTACTTTTTAACCCTCCAATTTAGGGCCATCCTGGTCCACCTGTTAGAGTTGTGACAGATTATACTCCTTGTGAAGGAGCAGTCCTCAATTTCCCCTACTTACCCCATTCTCACCGGCGGCTCCCGTAGTTCCTTTCTGATGCGGGACCTGTCAAAACAAAGAAAGGACCATTAAAAGGAAAACAGACACAACATTAACAAAGGACTATTATTGTCTCAAACAGAGAGGTGGAGTTTCAGGAGACACCCACCAATTACTGGATCCTGAAGGAGGTGAAAGATCCCTGGAAGTGGGAAGGAAGGAAAGAGAGGACAGACAGCATGGAAGTGAGAAAGGAATGAGAACCCGATCCAAAGAAGAAGACAGCAATTGTGTTCCAGGACCGAAGAGAGGAAGCCGCTGACTGTGACGAGGGCCCCGACTCCTGGAGTGAAGAGTGGTGAAATGCCACATAGGGAGCAGATGAGAGGCCGCAACTCATGAGAGTTGCAGCGTAGCAGGTAAGTTAAAAGGGAAAGGGCGGGACTGTATTGAGGGAGGTCAGGAGGAACAAATATCCCGGTGACAGGGAGCACAGTGGGTGAGTAAATACATGCATCGTATATTACGGGAGGAAATGCCCCGGGGCCCTGATCAGGTTAGAGCTACAGTGGCATTTTCCTCTTTCCCACTTCTTTCACCCCCCATTTTTTATTTTCCCTCAAACACCCGTCTACAGGGTGTGGTGACGGTTCTGTTAGAAAACTATTGCAGAAATGTTATTTACTGCTGCACTTTCTTTTCCTGAGCCTCCAGGTGACCACCTCTTGACAGACTGGGAAGCTGAAGGAAGAAAGAAAAGAAGAATTGTGAAAACAGTTGGATTCCTATTAGACCCAGAGGGTCGTGTTACAAAACTATTTATTTTGAGGACAAATCTATAAAATCTTCATCATTAAGAAATATATACAGCCTCCTCGACTATACATCCGCCCAGTCCTCCCACAGATGGTGTCAGAAGTGGGATCCAAGGATATGGATGCTGTGGTATATCCAAAATGGCAGAGAGGAGAGAGAAATTGGAAAAGGTGATGGAGAAATTCTTAGCTGTAGCCAAAGAAGACCGGGAAAAACTTCATAAGGCCTTAACTGGCCAAAGCCAGATGCTGGAGACGGCCATAGGAAAACTAGCAGAGGTAGTAGGACAGCAACGGGGCCATACCACCCTTCCTTCAGTCGTCATGCAAAAATGCGTTAGTGGGGGGACCCTGATTTCTTTTCTGCAATATCCAGCGGATAGCCATGGCTGCAGCATGGCCTGCAGACAAGTGGGGCCAATATGTGGGTCCTCTGTTATCAGGTGATCTACAAGCCACTTCTAAGGCTGCGAATCTACAAGGGACTACCCCATATAACGATATTAAGAGGAGCATCCTAGAGCGGCTGGGAATCGATGATAAATGTACAGAATTAAACTCCAACAGGTCAGGGAAGGTCCTCAAGAAACTCCACGGGCTCTCTACTACTGAATAAAAGACATGACGGACAATTGGTTAAAGCCTCACATGGCAACAAAGGAGGACATTATGGAGAAAATATATTCAAAACAATATCTTGCTTCCCCCCATCCACCCATACAATGATGGGTTCGACAACACGCCCAGCTAACTTTGGAAAAAGCAGTAGAAATAGCAAGCGCATTCAGTAGGGCCCAAGAACTACAGAGGGGATGAGAGGAGACAAGTTGGAAACATTCCAGGGAAACGCCCCAAGACCTCAAAAACCACCCCCACACTGTAGATCTGAATAAACAGTAACATTGATGCCTGAACCCCTCCCTTCTCTGTCGAGACCCACTTCTCCAGGACTGCAGTGCTATCAATGTGGAATGTTGGGCCATATTGCCCCATATTGCCCACAAAAGGAATAGCCAATGGAGGTGGATCTCATAAGATCGTTGTATTGTTCCAAAACAGGGATCAAACCACCTTACCATTGTCAATTATCTGTGAATGGGGAACCAGTTGCAGGCCTTGTGGATACATGCTGCTTACAGAGCGTAATGTGACCCCAAAACATGCCCAGTAGAGTAACCCATACCTCTGGATCCGTGAATATACAATGTGTTCATGGGGACAATAAACTATACCCCACTACCGAGGTCCAGGTTCAACACCTGTCAGATCCCTTGGTACCCCTAAGAGTCGTACTGATACCGAAGTTGCCCGAACCCCTAATAGTGGGTAATGATTACCCACATTTGGAAGACCTAGTTCATGAAGCCTGGAAAGATGGAAGTTAGTGGTGGGAAACAGCCCCTTTTTCTCAAACCAAGACCATGAAAGGCTTCCTTCAAAACCTAGGAAAAGTCGAAGACAAAGATGGGAGAAAAAAAAACTCCAGCGTAGTCTTGCCTACCTATTCTGAGCATGTTGTATGGGAGACAGACAGGAATTTCCAAGCAGCCACCTAGAATATCCCACACTATGGGAAATCTGAAACCAGGCCAAAGAATCTGAAGACCTCGACTAAGTAGGTCCTCAGTTCCACCTCAAAAATGTGTTGCTTTACCGAAGCGGGGGAATGCTCAACCCTCACAGCTCATAATTCCCAAACCCTTCCACGATAAGGTCCTGTGTTTAGCTCACAATCATTTATTGGGGGGTAATTTCAGTGTAGACAAAACAGAAAAAGCAATTCTAGAGAAATTTTATTGGCAAGGGATTTACCAGCAGGTAAAAGTTTATTGCAGGGAATGCCCTATTTGTCAAAGGAACAGTCGTACTCCTCCAAGCAAAGTACCCCTAATGCCCTTACCTATAATAGAGGAACCCTTTTCCAGAGTGGGTATGAATATAATAGGCCCTCTTTTTCCCTCTCGGAGTGGTTGTAGGTATGTGTTGGTTCTGGTTGATTATGCCACCCGTTTCCCTGAAGCTGTGGCTCTTAGACAACCTAACACCACCCAGATAGTGAAGGCCATGATCAATATTTTCTCTAGGTAGTATTTCCATGAGAAATTCTGATGGATCAGGGAACCCCTTTCATCTCCAAGCTCGTGAGACAAGTCTGTCAACAGCTAGAGATTAAACAAATACAGACTGCCACTTATCATCCACAAACAGACGGTCTAGTTGAGTGTTATAATGCTACCCTCAAGACCACACTAAAAAATTGCTGGAGTTCGAGACCAGGAAGTGAGAAGATATGCTTCCCATTGCCTTATTTGTCATCAGATGCAAAGAACAAAAAAGTACAGGCTATTCTCCCTTGAAACATCTCTATGGTCGGCAACCTCAAACCTTGTTGGATATGGCCAAGGAGGAGTGGGAGAAAGAAAAGGGTGAGGCTAAACCCCTATTGGAATATGTGATTAACCTAAAGACCCATTTAAGTCAGATATGGATTATCGTTAAATCTAACCTAGAACAAGCACAAGAAATACAGAAGAAACAATATGATCAAGAGACTTAGGCGAGGTCTTTTAACATAGAAGACCCGTGCGCCTAATGATGGCCTCTTCTGATCACAAATTACTGGTTGTTGAAAATGTAACTCCTGTAATCTATCGAATTGAACTAGATCCCGTGAAAAAAACCTCCCAAATATACCATGTCAATATATTGAATAATTGGGTAGAGTCTATGCCAGTATTGATTGGAGTAGCTGAACAAGATCCACCTCTATGCGAACTAAGTATTGACCCCGAATTACCACCCAATATGAAGCAGGAGTGTGGTCCAACATTTACACCCTCTTCAGGATGTCTTTTCCTTATCACCAGGAAAGACTACTTACACACTCTCCCAGAGAAAAAAGTCAGATTACGACCTTATCGCATATCTGAGGCTAGGAGAGGGGTCACTGAACAAGACGTTCAACAGATGCTCTAAAAGGGGGTTATTGAACCTTCAAATAGTGAGTGGAACTCTCCTATTGTGCTAGTTCCAAAACCAGATGGGTGGTCAGATTCTATATCGACTTCAGAGAAGTTAACAAAATCTCTCAATTTGACACTTACCTTCTCCTGTGGGTAGATGAAATGGTGGAACGGTTGAGGGAGGCCAAATTTATAAGTACCCTTGACTTATGTAAAGGGTACTGGCAAGTGCCCCTTAGAAAACAAGATAAAGGCAAAATGGCCTTTTCTACCCCAGGGGGAATCTATCATTTTACTGTTCTGCCTTTCGGCCTTCATGGGGCCACTTTCCACTTTCCAACGTATGATGAACAGTATACTCAAACCCTGTGAGCAGTATGCAGCAGCATACATAAGATGACATTATCATATATAGCTCTTCCTGGGTACATCACTCATAACACCTGAAATTTTTTATCCAAACACTAGATGCTTGCAGTTTGAAAATCAACCCTGCCAAAAGCCACCTGGCCGCCAGATCGGTCAAATATTTGGGTTTCCTGTTAGGAGAGGGACATATCAGGCCCCAAGGAGAGAAAGTAACGGCCATCACCAATGAACCATTACCTAGAAACAAAAGAGATCTTCGAGCCTTCCTGGGGATCCTGGGTTACTATAGGCGCTTTATTGCGGGATTCTTGCAGGTAGCAGCACCATTGACAGATCTCTCAAAGAAAACCGTTAAGACGGAGATAGAGTGACAACATCCCTCTCCGGAAGTCCTTCAGGCCTTTCAGTTATTGAAACATTTACTTATGTCAGAACCCGTATTGATCAGCCCTGACTATTCCAAACTGTTCATCCTCCAAATTGACGCCTCTGAATAAGGACTAGGAGTTGTCCTATCTCAACAGGACAATGAAGGAAACTAACGGCCTATTATTTTCATCAGCCGCAAACTATTTCCAAACGAAAAGAATTATGCGGTGGTAGAAAAAGCGGCATTAGCCATTTTATAGGCCATTGAATTGCTACGTTATTATCTTGAGGTTCGAGGGTTCACATTGTTTATAGACCATGCACCTTTGGAGTGGATGGCCCGTAACAAGGGAAACAACGAACAAATCTTGAAATGGTTCCTCGCCTTATAACCATTTATTTCAGACCCATCATAGGAAAGGAACAGAGCAGGCCAATGCAGATTATCCGTCCAGGTATCCACAGACCTTTTTACTTACCAGTAAGAAAGTTAGGGAAGAGGGATATGGAGGAACAGTCCCCGATTTCCCCTATTTACTCCATTTCTCATCAGTGGCTCCCGTAGTTCCTTCCCGATGCGGGACCTGTCAAAACAAAGAAAGAACCATTAGAAGGAATACAGATACAACATTAACAAAGGACTACTATTGTTTCAAACAGAGAGACAACGTTTCAGGAATCACCCACCAATCCCTGGATCCTGAAGGAGGTGAAAGATCCCTCAAAGCAGGAAGGAAAGAGAGGACGGACAGCACAGAAGTGAGGAAGGAAGGAGAACTCGATCCAGAGAAGAGGACGGCAATCGCATTACCCGACCGAAGAAAGGAAGATGCTGACTGTGGTGAGGGTCCCAACTCCTGGAGCGCAGAGTGGTGGGATCCCACGGAGGGAGCGGATGAGCTTGCGGCGTAGCGGGTAAGTTAAAAGGGGAATGGTAGAACTGTACTGCAGGAGGTCAGGAAGAACAAAGATAACGGTGACAGGGAGCACAGTGGGTGATTGAATACAGACATCATATATTTCGGGAGGAAATGCCCCAGGGCCCTGATCTAGTTACAGCTACAGTGGAAAGTACTATTGTAAGGAGACCAATTTAAAGGGCCATTAATACAGGAGGAGTGGTAGTACTCCTATAGTTTCCAAACTCTGAAGTAAAGAGTTGGAATTTCAAAAAGGAACATTGGGACAAAGAGAGGGAAAGAAGGCATGTCTAATCCCCTCAACCACCTGATTATAGTTCATTAGTGGCACATTCTTTCTTTTGTGGAATTTTCCCTTTTCCCACTTTTTTCACCCCCCTTTTTAGGTCGAGCCTTCGAGACCTATTGTAATTTCTTATGTTGGGTTAAAGCCACCCCCCAGCTTTTGATTTGTTTGTTTGTGTCCTTCAAAAATCCTTGCTTGGCAGTGGTCAGTCCTGCCTCTTTGTCCCTCCTTTCTCTCTTCCGTTCCTCCCATGCAGCAGGGACTAAGTACTGTCTCATCTCACTACAGTTCTTTGTCTGTTCTCGGGGGACTACTTTTCTTCTTGGTTTCCTGCTCTGTTTCTGTTTGCCTGTGTGTAGTTTTGGCACCAAAAACTGATTACATTTAAATATAGTTTTCCTCCCTCCCACCTCCTCCTAATTCCACAGTTGTATTGGGGATACATCTTTGGCCATGCCTCCTTCTTCGTTGGTTATATTTTTTAGGCTTTTAGCAATTTTCGATGTCGACTGTCATTTGGGCTTTTTCTAGTAGGATATTTGCTTGTTTGGGCTTCCTTTTAAGGGGGATTTGGCTTGTTTTTTAGTTATAGTCTGCAAAGGGTTTACATCCCACCTCCTCTTTTTCCTGGCTTCTAATTGGTTCATGTGCGGGCCACCTACTTTTCCTCTAGTTCTATTGGCTGTAGGATATTTTCTTGGATTGACCAATGCTTGTTCTGTTTAGCTCTCTTTCGGCGATTTCACTCGGAGAACACCCTCCTCCCATCTGGCTATTGCGAGCTGGAAAAGTCACGCTTTGTTTGCATGCCTTTCTGGCCACCTGACGCCCTGTCTGCTAGAACCGTGTTATAATTAGCACACAGCAATGAGCAAAAGCAGCTCTCCCGGGGTCCGCGCTGCTCACAGGCTGGGTAGGGGCTGGTGTAACCACCCATCTGCAAGTTTGTTCTGCATGTGCACCATTCAATACCCAGGAAAGTTTCGATTTATATTACTTTTTTAAAATAAATGCGAATAGTCTACGCCCTTCTGAACCATCGACTTTCGCCATATAAATAAAATGGCTGAAACATTTTCTTCATTTGTCTATTTACCCAATCCCCCTACCCCGCCCCCATCCTCACAGTCACTCTAAGTCGCTCTGCGTATCGTTGCAGGTCAAAAAATAAACACGGCCAAGTGAAAGGGTGAGTAGAAAATTCTGTTTACATTTCTGTCTATTAAAATCCTAAGAAGCAGCTTGCGCAGTTTCGGTTTACAGACGGAGTGCAAGCAGTGTAAATCCACGATGCCGGAAGGAGCCACGTCAACAATGCACACTACACTTGTGGCGTGAAAGCAACTATAGCATGCGAGCTGGGGAGATGGTGTGGCACGCGCTGCAAATAAACAGGTAACGGATGCAACCACTTCTGTTTTGCACACACGTCTCTTGCCACGGCGACAAAGTCAGCTAAATGTTGGCAAAAAAATATGAAGCCTTACAGGGAGCCATTAAATAATCACAGAAGCCATCAATTGGTATATTTTTGTTCTTGTATGTCGCTTGTGCTGAATACTCAGAGGCGATGCCCCACCGACATACTATAAAAGCCGCTAATAGACAGGAATGAAACGAGACAGGGGAAACATTCAAATAGTATAGAAGGGATGCATTAATCACTTCTGCAAATCCCTTTCCTGCCAAAGTTCTTCGAGAGCTTTTCAGCACAGAGTACTTGCCCACCCCCCTCCTCCCTCTGCTGACTGCATGTGAGAGCTTGCAAATAAGGAAAATTATGGTCACCATAAAGAACAGAGCCTTCCCCTCCTCCTCTCCTAAAGCGCCCTAATCCCTGTGCTCCGGTTTCAAGCTCCCTCGTGCACTAAAATTAAGGGGCTCATTACGATGCCCGCCATCGTTGCGGTGGTAGGGACCGCCCGCCAGAGATGCGGCGGTCCCACCACACATATTACGATGGCGGGCGCATCCCGGGCCTTTAACATTGCAGACGGTGCTGCAGGCTGCAGAACCGTTCGCAATGTTAAAACGGCATGCACTGTATTTCCCTGCACTGCGTGGCAGGCACCACGCGGTGCCTGCCACGCAGTATAGGGAAATGCAGAGGGGTACCATGGGGGGTACCATGGGTACCCCCCAGTGCAGCAACACCTCCCCCCGGAACAAGGGGGGCCCACAACGGGCCCCCAAACCCCATCCCCGCCAGCCTTTCTGGAAAGGCCTTTTCCTCACAACATCCTAATCTGGTGGACGGTGCCTGCTAGGCACCGCCACCATTTTAGGCACCCTGCACCGTCTGCCAGGCAATCAGTACGATTGCCTTTGGCGGTGTAGTGGCGGGTGGACTTTGCGTCCGCCGCGGTACCCACCACCATCCTAATTGGGCGGTGGGTAAAACGCTTAGTGATGGCGGAAGGACCGCCACCGCCGGCCCGGCGGTGGCGGGCCTTCCGCCATCCTAATCGGCCCCTAAGTATGTGAATTAACCACCGTTTAGAGAAGAGCGCATTTTATTTTGGTGGTTTCTCTTCCACGATGTCTGATGACGGCTTTCTTCCGTGGACGACCAGACAACACTTTTTTAAATTAGTCATTGCCGCTATTCTCAAAGCAAATAAAAAAATAAAAAAATGTAAGCAAACAAATATTTAGAGCTGCGGCAGTAAACTATCACATGACACAAAAGAATTTCTTTGCATGGTACGTTCATTTTTTTGCTCTGTGAATTGGCTGTCTCCGGTCAACTTTCGAGCAATAAAGGTAAACTAGGGCATGCAACTGGGATGAAGTTTGCTGCGCCACTTGTCCTACTGGACAGAAAGTGTTTTCTCCTATACCCATGTCTGGATTTCTAGTTTCAAAATGGACATTTATCTTTAGAAAATATTCCCCACCAAGGGCATTTTTCAGGATGCAATAAATGTTCTAGTTATTTTTTTACACAAAGTTTGCATTCACTGCAAATCATGAAATTGATTATTGATATATAGACTGGCTGTATTTGACAGCGTTGTTAATTGATACATTTGTCTGCATTAGATGTTAACTTCACTCACTGTGAACAGTTAACAGGTGTTTCTAAAGGAATGCTTCAACTTTGGAGATTTGGAAAATGTATGTTTGGTTTTTCATTGTTTGTATTTTATTGACTGGCTGCATTTATGTGTTGATCTCTAACAATGCGGACTCTTTTCATGGTCTGAAAGCACCACTTACCTAGTTACTCAAAGTATCTGCTACTCTGCCCCAATAACACTTTAATGTATTTGTCTGTCCACAAATCGTTACATCTGTCCATCATTTGACACCTGCCCACCCATCCGTTTACCAATGTACTGTCTCACCTGGCTCTGCTTCTGGCCTAAAAGTTAACTATCTGTAATGTAGGAAGCGGAAGCAATATCTTGAATTGAGCTTTATTCATAAGCAGGCAGGATCGGCAGATACAAAGCCATACAACCTCTCGGCTCTCCGTTCAGGTCAAACTGCCCTTCCACTTCACCGCACCACGTTCCATATTCTATGGAACATGGTGAAACAAAAGGAAGAGATAAAGAATGAGATGTACAACATAACACATCCCCTTCTATCAAAACAATTAAAAAAAAAAAACTAAAAAACTAAAAACATAAGTACAGACAATATCACATATTTAAATACAAATGCAAAAACTAGGTTACAATGGAAAGTTTTCAGAAATATAGTCTTTTTAACCAGACTGGAGGTCTTTTTTCTCGTTTGGAATGCCTGGAATCCAACAAAGATGTATCCTGACACAAAATAGAAGATCCAGCACAGTCAGTTTCAGGACAACAAGGAGTTAGATTCGTGGAATCACCAATAATATCATTACTAGCTATAGTTGGAGAACTTACACTTGAATTGTTGACAGAAGAGTTATTACATAAAGAATCCTCTAAATCAAACAAATCAGGGACAAAATTGGTGCCAGAAGAAGGTACAGAACATTTAGCAACTCTCTTAAGATTCCAGACCTTCCCATAAGAAGGCGTACAGCGTTGTTCATGATTTCAACAACTTGTAAAGGTTCATAATAACTGCTAACCTCTTTAGGAATTTTACCAGGTTTTTTTACTCTTACCCACTGTCCTACTGTAATACTAGATTCTTTCCCATTGTGTTTGGAATCATACCATTCCTTCCTTTTACTATGAGGAGCATCTGCTCTATCTCTGACAGTATGTATCTGCTGACCAGTGCACAATGTTTGATTTAAACAACCACCCAGGTGTAAACGTTGTTCTGGGATTCCTCCCACGCATAAGTACAAATGGTGGATAACCAGTAACTTCACATATTGATACCCTATAAGACCAAACCATTTTTAGAACTTGAGTTTCCCAATCACCATGTTTGGCTGACATTTGGATGGTATTTTTTATGCACCTATTAAAGCGCTCAACCATACCATTACTGTTTGGGTTATATAATGAGGTTGTTTTGTGTATTATTCCAAGTTTGTTAAAGTATTCCTTTGCCTTGTTGGACCCGAACTGAACACCATTATCGCTCAAAAGCACAGACGGGATTCCTTCCATCTGAAAAGACTGATCAAGAAAACGAAGAACTGAATCAGTGTCAGCTCTGCAAACAATTTTGACAATAGGCCATCTAGAAAATAAATCCATCAGTACCAAAATGGACTTCTGATCAGTACCAATAGGGCCCATTATGTCAATTGCAGTGTGTTCCCAAGGCGATTTAGGTCTGGACATGACTCCTAGAGGAGGTTTACAGGTGACCAAAGATTTATCGGCAACTTTGCACATATCACAGTCACGTATAAAAGCTTCTATTTCGGCATCCATGCCCGGCCACCAAAATGATGTCTTAACAGTTTGTTTAGATCGAACTATACCAAAATGGCCTTCATGACAAAGGGCAATTATGGAAGAACGTAATTTTTTTGGAGGAATAACTCTATCACCTTTCCAAACGCTTTCATCACGTATACTTAAGTCAAATCTGACTTCCCAGAAAGGTTTGAGATTATGATCTTTACTCAATTTCCTTGGCCATGATTGATTTAGGTATAATTTTACTAAACATAAATCATCATCGTTTGAGTATTCTTCAACCCATTTCTCTTTAACAATAGCACCGTTACCACAATCCTGAACATAAGCAACTTGAGAAGAATTCCAGATTTCATCCTCACATTCAATTAATTGCTTAGGCATCCTGGAGAGAAAATCAGCCATACAATTTTTTCTTCCAGGCACAAACTCCATTTTGTAGTTGTAGTCTTGTAATTTAATAGCTAATCTGGCCACTCTTGCAGATGTATTGATGGTACCCTCAGTAGTAAGAATCCTAAGTAATGGCTTATGATCAGAACGTAAGGTGAAATTATTGCCCCAAACAAATGCACGGAAATGGTCCACAGCCCATACGCAAGCAAGTGTTTCTTTTTCAATTACTGAGTATTTTTCCTCAGTAGGGGATAACGATCTGGACACATAAGCAATGACGTGTTCATCCCCATTGTGATCCAACTGGGATAGTACGGCACCAAGGCCTTTGATGCTGGCATCCGTAGTGATTACGCTGTGGGCGTTTGGGTTAAAACTTTTCAAAGAGGCTACACTAGAAATACAACCCTTTATGTTGTCAAAATCCTGTTGGCACTCTGGTGACCATTCAAATTTATTTTTATTTTTGAACAACTGTCTGATGTTATATGTTCTAGAGGCAAAATTTGGTATATACTTAGAACAAAATTCCGCAAGACCTATGAAAGACCTAACGTCATCTTTGCCGCTTGGTGCAGGGGCACACTTAATGGAATCAATGAGGTTGGGTTTAGGTTTAATTCCATTACCATTGATGACATGTCCTAAATAGGTGGCAAATGTGCATTTGGAATATTCCACTGTTAACCCCTTAACATCCAAAATGGAAAGTACCTCATGTAAGGTTTTATCATGGTCTACTTTGTCTTTTCCAAATATAAGGATATCATCCTGGAAGAATTTAGTATTTTTTACATTGGAAAATAAATGATACATCAAGCGTTGAAAAACCGCGGCGGCAGACGCCAGGCCAAAAGGCATCCTTTTAAATTGGTAACAACCCTGCGGTGTAACAAAAGTGGTAAATTTCCTGCTGTTTTTAAATAATGGAATCTGATGGTAGGCAGCAGATAAATCGATGGTGGAAAACCACTTTGCACCATGCAACAAAGCTAGCATTTCCTTAATTTTTGGTAGAGGAAATTGGTCAACAACTATATTTTCATTTAAATGGCGCAAATCCACACATAGCCTCAATTTCCCATTATTGCGTTTGACTACCACTAATGGAGACACCCATTCCGATGCTTCAACGGGTTCAATTATATCAGCCGAGATAAGTCTATCAATTTCTATGGCCACATCATTTCTTAAAGCAATAGGATACTTCTAACTTTATGGATTTTAGAAATGGCATTATCCTTAAGCAAAATTTTGTGCTCAAAACCCTTTAATTTACCAATCTTTTCCTGAAAAACAGACGGAAACTTTTTTAAGAGTTTCTCACCAATCTTCGTGCCTTCATCCATAACCAGAACTTGTTCAGCAGAATTCGGGTCTAAAATGATGTGTAGATTTTTCTGGTCTTTCCATCCAAGGACAGATGGACCCTTTTTGAAATGTACAATTTGCCATACGAATGACGATTCTTAAATTCAAATTTAAACCATCTACAACCCAGAATGTCAATTTTTTCACCTCCATATCCTTCAGGATCAATGTCAGAGGAAAATAGTTTTTTAACCAACTTTGCCTGTGAACTGTTTCTTCCAAACCTCTTCATTAATAATAGAATAAGGGGAACCAGAATCAGCATACAATTTAACATGCACACCACCAATGAGAACCCAACATTCTGGTTTGTTTTCAATCAACAAGCATCCATCAGTAATATTCAAGAATAATTTCTTTTTTAGAGCAACAGAACACTCAGACATCTGTTCATCATTGCTGCTCACCTCGTTATCCGAATCAGCCTCTTCTTGGATACATTTGACTGATTTGGTTCTTCTCCTGCAAGATTTAGTGTAATGCCCATATAAGCCACAAGAACTACATTTAACCTTCCTAGCTGGACAAGATTTGGCATAAGCTAAATGTTCAAGACTATCACATCTGTAACATTTAGGATGTTCATTGTTTGGTTTATACTTACTCCATCCATCTGGCTTTGGTTTAACGTTAACATTTTTTTTTTAACTAGACATTATTTTAGCATCAGTGACGTTAGTAACAGCCTCTGTCCTCAAGGCGTTGGCACATCTACTGGATCTTTCAGCCTTGCGGACAATGGTGAGGATGTCATCAAGACACGCATCCCCATTTATCCACAAACGCTCCTGAATGGCTGGATTAAAAGCATGCATAACTACTTGGTCACAAACCAAATCCTCTAATAACCCACCAAATGCACAATCAACAGCTAATTTTTTTTAACTCACTTACATAGTCGTCTATGTATTCATTTTTAAGTTGTTTCCTTTGGAAGAATTTATAGCGAGTTATACCTATGCACACTTTAGGAGCAAAATACCTGTCTAAATTAGCAAGAGCAATCGTGAAAACATTACTGTCACCACCACCTACAAAAGGTTTGTTCATTTGATTGTAGGTCTTGAGACCCTGAGGACCAAGAGAGTGTAATAAAATGCGTTTTTTGTGTTGAGCAGCCATCTTGCCATCAGAGTCTACGCTTTCAATATAGTTCAAAAATATTCTTTCCATTTAGCCCATTTTAAATTAGGTTCAGAGCCTGAAGACCAAAAATCTTGAGGAGGGCTGAGAGAAAAAGTTTGTTGACTCGTTGTTCACCAGAAAGTGTGTAATAGTAAAACAGCAAGAAATAGTGGAATTGTTCAGTGAACACTTAGATTGCACTGTCCAAACTTCACCACTGTTAGTTGAAGTCTGGTGGAGAAGTGTGGCTCAATGGTTAGAGCGGCAGACCCTGATGCAGAGATCTGGCCCGGGACCAGGGTTCAATTCCCGCCTTGGCGGGTCTTGGGCTCAATTTCCTCGGACCTGATAATTCTCGCCTCGGTGCCTATTCTAATCATGGGTCCCACTCTGCAACTCTGGGCAATAGCTTGCTTAATCTCCACAACGGCCCCAACAGCGCTGGGATGCCTGGCTTCACCCTGGGGGTGCCCAGGAGTGGACATTTCACAGGGAAAAGCCAGGAAGGGTTCCACAGCGGTATGCGTACAGCGCCTGGACACCCCTTTGGGGGTATGGGTGCGCTTTACAAGTACAAATTTCATTACAAATTTCATTCATTTCAAGTCTTTAAATGCAGAAAGAGAAGGAAAAAAAACGAAAAAATCACCTTGAGTTAGGCAGGGAGTCCAATCATAAAGATGTCAGGAAAACCAAATGTCCTGTAACAAGAGATTTCCACTGGGTGTAGTAGACAACGATATTCCCAGTAATTAACAATGCCGATGAGGCGACTCCGTTAAATAAAGCCGACTTTCTTCCTTTAAAATGGCCGCTGCACGTGATGTCACGAGGTGCAAGGCTTGCTAGAGCCTTCCCAAATAAAAATGGCCAACACGCATGATGACGTGCCACGTTCCTTGGAAGAAACGTCTGACGCAAGGCAGGAGAAGCATAGGAGCTGACCGCGAGCTGGTGCGCGCGTTGCTAGGCAGTTCGTATTTGAACTCGGAGAGTTCTGACGAGATACCAAAAGCCCAGGATCAGGTAAAGTTATTTAAAAAAATAAAAGTAAGAAAAAAAAAATTACGTTGCTCACCGGAACTGTTGTGTGAGTTTCAAGCGATCTTCATGAATCTGCTCTCCGTTAGGGTGCCAAGCATCAACACTGCCTGCACTCAACACTTAAATTTCTTCCTCCTCTGCGAGGTTTTTTTGAAAATCCCGATCGTCGCCAATTTGTAATGTAGGAAGCGGAAGCAATATCTTGAATTGAGCTTTATTCATAAGCAGGCAGGTTCGGCAGATACAAAGCCATACAAACTCTCGGCTCTCCGTTCAGGTCAAACTGCCCTTCCACTTCACCGCACCACGTTCCATATTCTATGGAACGTGGTGAAACAAAAGGAAGAGATAAAGAATGAGATGTACAACATAACACTATCCATCTTTCTTTCTGTTGTTCCCTCCCTAGCCTTCATTCACCCACCAGTCGTCATCCGTCCATTAGTGAATCCGTATCTGCTAACTGCACACCTGCAGACTCAGAGCACAATAATGTTTACTTCCGGCATCTTTGCCTATTTCCGCCAATGAGCACATTCTTATTGTTCAATTGAAAGGTAGACCATCGAATTGGATCTCAGTTCCTGCTTCTTGGCACACTATCACATGTTCACTGCCAATAAATACTCTGTTTTACTGTAAACAACCAACCAATGTATAAAAAGTTTTACCAACTCGAGTAGCGCGCTGTGTCACGTTAAATTTCAGGCATGCTTAGATAATTACCTCAGCTACTTTACCTAAATAATGAGACACTTTAATTGCAATAAAGAAAACAAACACATTTACCTCTACACTGATGTTGTTTACTCAACTTTTTGACAAAGGTTGTTGGAGTTCTGAGTTTTAAAGGATCGTTTTAAAATACTTCTAATATTTCTATAAGAACTAACTAGATGCACCTTGGCAAACTGGCTGTAAACTGTTTTAAAATGGAAGTACATTTATTGCTGGATAATATTTAATTAGAACATATATATTATTTGAAGATAAAACAAAAGGGACTAAGGGTGCAGCATGTGTGTCGGTTTGTGTGTATACCATGCCAATGAAACAAAAAGCAGCCCAATAAAACGTTACTTAGATGAGGCGTACTTACAGACACAGATTCGCATGTTTATTACTACATTGCAAAGGTCAAATTCCATATTAATAATATAATACAGTGAAACTAACAAAGGAAAATGCTATTTACTGCCTCACAGATTGCAAGTTACAATGACTTTGCACAAGGAAACAACTGGTATTAGTCACTAGGCATCTTCATATGATTTTAACTAACTGAAGGAATTAACACTAAAGAGTCACAATAACTACTCTATAGTCATGCACGTTCGTGGAGATTAGTTAGTTAAACTGTTTAGCTAAGCAGACATAAAGCTCAACAAACTAAAAGCTAAACAGAACTGGCAGTATTTCTTATTACTGCTTCATCTGCTGCCCATACAATATGGTTAATCAATCTTAAAACTCAAACATAGTACAGCAGTTTCAAAGTCAGCTGCTTTACCTGTTACGTTACTCCACTGCACACTTGTCCTTAGGGGGGTGACCTGCCTATTTCTCCATCTAGAATCCAGTTAACGTCTCCTGCCCAGAGTAGGGGTGTCTCTATATGTAGAGTCAGTATGTAGAGCACCTTCAATAAAATTGCTTTATCATCGCAGTTGGGGGAATATGCATGTATATAACTGTCCCCTCCATTTTATTTTTTAGCTTATCAACTTCAGAGTCAGTTAGATGAGTCTCTTGAAGGAAGGCTATCCCAACCTTGTAGTATGTGTAGACTCTGTGGCACTTAGTATAGCCCTGAAGGCCTCTAATATTCCAAGTATTAAACATCACTTTTCCAGCCAGGGATAATTATGTCCCCCCTGCTCCAACTGTGGTATGCCTAGTTCAGCTGATGCCCGTCACCACTTAGGGCTCCTAAATGGGGATGCCAGCCTATCTCTGACCCGTAGTCCTCATTCTCCCAAGATTCTGTGTGCCTGTACTCCACCTCTAAGTTGTTGTTGCCCTGTAGTAAACTCTGAACCATAAAACCATTGTAACCTGTAATATCCCCCTTCCCCCAGGGTAAACACCTAAACTTCTGAACATGAGATGTTTCCCTATATGGGATGATACTGAGCATCCTCTCCCACCAACCACTCAGCTTGACATCTATGTCTCTATATGGCCTATAGCCAACCAACATGCAACATATGAAATAATATGTGGAAGGTCCTGATGTTCCACAAGCCAATCACTAGTCTCAACCTGCTGTGACGACACAGTGCACAGCTCCCAAACACTGGGGCATATGTACAAGAACTGCCGCTAACTAGCGTTAGCATTAGTTAGCAGCAGTTTTCTTAACACAGCCTATCAGCAAAAACTATTGCCCTGTTAGCAATGTATTTACAATACGTCGCTACATGGCAATAGTAACATCTGGCCGCGGTGAAAACTGCCGCTAACACTAGCATCAAGGCGATAACATTTTTGACGTTAACGAGAGAAAAGTGACAAAAGGACCATTAGCGGCAAAAAAACTCACGTTAGTCAGCCCAACGTGACTTTTTTTGCCTCTAGAGGCAAAAATAGCCTATAAGTCCACCTCCAATGAAAAATAGGAAATAAAACCAATGGAATGCAGAATGGAGCAGCCAGGGCCAAGTGCAGCACAGATCAACAACCCCCCAATAGCCAGGATGACCAGCCAGAGTCCCAGGCGAAGAGGAAATGCAGATTCAGGGCTACAGATATGAAACTAGGCGCATCGCTGGGAAAAACCAGTGATGCATCACTTTTCATAGTGCCCTCCTTGCAACACCATGGCAGCCAAAACCTTGAAAGCAGGGACAGTCCCCGGGGCCGGAGGCCTTGCTGGGCCTGCGTCTGTGACCCGGAGTGGGAGGCAGAGGTGCTGTGGAGTTGCTGGGCCATGGAGGTGGACATTGAGGCATCGGCGATCGCCCCTACCTGGTGGTAAAGTCTGGCAGGTCACATGGAGACATGTTGCTGACCTGTGTGAGAAGACCACCTGGTGCCCCTTGGAGCTGTAAACAGTAGAGGCACTCCTGCGCACCAGGGAGGTCTGCATTGCATACCATGCGCCACCACTACACCGGGGTGCACAGAGGTGTCAGGGCGCATCGGGATAGACTACACTGACAGCTGGTTCGGAGCTGCAGTGAGACAAGGAACTCAGTCTCCCGTCGATCCTTACATTCTGACGACGCACGCAGGGTTGAGCGTGCCGTCAGCGAGACTAGGATATGACCGGAAGCCGCCTTCACGAAGACGCCGATTATTCTGTGGATTCTGCCGATCCCGGCAGGTGAAGCGGTCCGGTAAGGGTGCGTCTCGCACCAGTCTTGTGTTATTGGGTACTGTGTGATTTGGAGGCTTCCGAAGCACGTTCGTTGGATTTCTCCCGTTGGCGAGACACGTTGAGTCTTACGGTCTCATGCAGGAGAAATCACCTTTCTGGGACACTTTAACTCTGACACTAAGAGTTATATTGCGTGTCCTAAACTCCTCCGTTGGCAAGTCTACGTTAGATTCGGTCAGAATCATGCGAGAGGAGGTAATTGAGCGGTCTTGAATCGCTGTGGGGGTAATTATTTATCCTGCGCCTAACTAACGCCGTACTGAGACTGTGCACGCCCACTTTGATTGAAGAGTGGGAACTTTTGTTTTGCTATTACTGGGCTGAACTGTTTGTGTTTTTGCCGGTGATACATCCTTGGAAGTCCATTATCTTTACTCCGCCATTATATGATTTTCTGAAGGAAAAAGAGGTTCTCTTTCTATTGACTATTAGAAGTGCTCTCACTCTGCAACAAGCTATTCATTGGTGACTCAAAGAATAAAGTGGAGCCTTGGTTCATTCCTCAAAGTGTGGAGAAGGGTTTTCTCTCTGAACCTCTGGTGTACAAGTTTATGAAGAGGGACAGATCACACACATGATTCCTTACCATTAACTGTGGCCTATCGGTTGTCATTCATTTCTTACAGGGGAGGTCAGTAGGGGGTGGCCAGGAAAGAACAGTCCTCTCGTTTCTAGGGTAGGTGGTCTAGCTTAGAGATACCTCACGCTTCTGCTGTTCTTGTTGATTGATGATAGACGCTATATGTTTTCTAACAGTACCCTGTCCTTTCTCCAGGACAGTAACGTGCTGGTTCCCTGAATTCACCCTCTCTTCTCTCCTGGTGTAGGGCCACCCATTTTTTCTTTACAGGTATCTCATGAAACACCTTTTCTAAAACAGTATACATGATAGTGTCAGATGTATAAGTGATTAAATATTAAGTTATTTTCCTTGTCATTCACAGGTCTCCTTCCCTGCAGTTCCTACCCTTTCCTTCCCCCGCTTGATCATCCCAATAGTCTGAGTTGATCTATTCTATCTGGACTTGGGACTGTCGAGAGGTGGACCCCTTTGAGCATCGGCCCGTCCCTGAGGATATTACGGTGACCCTGACAGGAGGAGATTACCAATGGTGGGCCGCGCCTCTCGGCATCACAGGCCGGAGGATGTTGCACTGGCCGGACACTGTGGAGGGTGAGGCCCCTGAGCTGCACCATATTTGTGTGGCGGAAGCACTGCAACTTCACGCCTAAGGGGGCCCTGTTGCATCACCTGCATCGGGAGGTTCCCCAGCAGACTTTGCAGCGACTGCTGTACCCAGTCTTGTGAAATCCCACCTGTCTGAGGCTCCTGCTGGCTGAGTCACAGATTTGGAGAGAGTGCAGCGCATTGAGCCCCGGTGTCAATGTCGAGGTGAGGAGAAGGTGGGACGCGGAGCAGAGGAGGCCCGGGGCCCAGTCGTGCCCAGGCCTAGCACCTGTGGGTGACGCACACTGTGCCCTGAGAAATCCCTGCGCTGCGGCTGACATCACCGAGGGCACCGCACAAGACTGGTGGGGGACTCCACTAACTGACTCAAGTCAGTGAGATCGGCCATCGGTGGCAGTGCGTGCCAGCAGGGGCATGGGGGCCAGTTCTGGCCCAGGTCCTTGGGTATGCAACTTGATCTGCCTTTACTTGCTGGGGAACTGGGGAACACGGAATCTGGTTGCCACTGTTAGAGTGGAAGAGGCAACCGGTTGGTGCTGCCTTTCCTTGCCCCCTGTTAGTTTGCTTTTGGGTGTACGGGGGACTAACACTTAATGGACTTCCTCTTCCCTCAGCGCTGCACCGTCTGGTTGCTGCTGCTGCTGGTTCCTCTGACCCGGAGGTCAGGTGTTCGAGTCCGTCCTCCACCCGCAGGCTCCTGCCTGCACCTCATCCCTGGTGGTCCAGTGGTAGAGCATCACTGCTCTGCAGCTTGACTGCCCTCCTGTCCCTTTTTTCGCTGTTCCTGTTCATCTTTATGCTCTTCTCTGTTGCTTTTCTACCTTTGTCTTTTTTTTTATCTTTGCTTTGTTTGACTTTGTTTTTCCTGTGCTTTTTTGCAGTTCCTTTTTGTCTATCCTCTCCCTTGTTGCCGCTGCGATCTCCTGTGTCCCCGCCCCCTCCAGTGTCCTTTCCCGCGTTTCCCACCTCCCAGCTGTCCAGCCCCCCTGCAGCACTACTTAATGGCAGATGCTGTGCGGCCATGCGCAGTGGGCGTACCACTGGTGCTCCAAAGGCAAGCCTGTCTGCGTCCGTCCACCCCTGTACCGTGCCCAGTACCTGCCTCTCGGACATTCCACTGCTACGATGCCAGCACCCTCCTCACCCTCAACCCTGGACGCCACGCCGCCTGCCATCTAGCATCACCAAAGAATACCCTACGCCTGCCAAAACTGCAAATGCACCTCCTGCCACATCAGCACACCAGCGCCTCTTGCCACCCAGCCGGCCAACAGCGCACCCAACCGGCTCAACTGCATCCTCCTCAACGTGCGGTCCCTCCACAAATACGCCACATAAATCTGGTACCTCCTCAACGCCACCTCTTCAGACATCACCTTCTTCACGGAAACCTGGACCAACCTCTGCTCCGGACATCACCATCGCCATCCCTGACGGCTACAAAATCACCCGCAAGGACCACCCTGACCGTCCAGAAGGAGGCATTGCCATCAAACCTACAAAAGTACACTCCGACTGACCACACACTCTAATGACCCAACGGTGACCATGGAACACCTCCACTTCCAGATCCGGACCAACCCCAACACCACCCTCTGTAACACCCTCGTCTACAGTCTACAGGCCCCCGGGCCATGAACCTCCATTCACCAATGCCATTGTAGACCTCATCGCACCCCAGCCTCTCCCATCCACCGACTACATCCTACTCGGAGACCTCAAGTTCCACCTGGACAACCCTAGTGACCAGAACATCACCCCCCTACTGCGGAACCTCGCCAACATCGGACTCAAGCAGCTTGTCACCGCACCAACCCACATAGCCGGACACACGCTCGAGCCCGTCTTCTCCACCAGCGGGAACTTCAACTACAGCCACACCACAGAACTCTTCTAGACCGACCATCATTGTATACAGCACGCCTTCACCATGCCCATCGTACACCACCACCATCATCGCCCCCTGTCGCACCAGGATCAAGGCCACCGAAGAACTTCTCATCAACTCCCTTAGCACCACCACTCTGCCAACACTTACAGACGCCAACACCGTAGTGCGCAATCTCCACCGATGGATCTCCAACTGCGCCAACACCCTGGTACCCCTCAAGAAAAGACCAGGCAAACAACACTCCAAGAAGGCCAACTGGTTCACTCCTGCTCTCCACTAGTCCAGACACACCTGCAGACGTCTCGAGAAGAGATGGAGCCTCAACAATACCCCTGAAACTCACACAACCTTCAAATCCGCCGTCAACGCACACCACACAGAGGAAGAGGAAATACCCTGGATTCATAGGTTTTGTGCAGGTAGGTGTCCCTTCCTGCACAACATCAATCAACTCCGCAACACCATGGCGCAAGGGTGCCTGCGTTGGCACATGGCAGCCATTGTGCGTCAATGTAGGGGAAAAATACAGGGGGACTTATTCATGAGCCCCTTCCGACAGTTTAAAGCTGTTGGTGCTTCATTTTCTTTTGCACCACATTGCGCCGTATTTATAAAGTGGTGCATCTAGGCATATGCGTGACCTTTTGAAGCCCTGTGCCACATTATACCTGTGTCAGGTATGATGTGTGGTGGGTGTTCCCATGCAACAAAGCCTCATAGGAGTGGCACAGTGAAATCCATCAGATTTCACTGCAACAATTCTACGACGCCACTGCGTCAGAACCTTACGCCTGCCCAATGGCAGGCGTAAGGGTGACGCAGTGCCATAGGGATAGGCTGGCCCCAAGCATTGCTGGAGTTGCGTGATGCTTGTGACACAACTGCAGCAATGCCTGACTTTAGCGCTGACAGATACGACAGGATTCCAGATGTATCTGTTGTTAATTGCGACATGGAGCTCTGTACAGTGAATACGGCGCATCCATGGTGTCGCAAGAAGGAGGCAGTGAAAAGTGTCTCAACGCTGTTTTGTCGCAGTGATGCAATACTTTTCGTGAATGAGGCCCAGCAATTCACCCTATCTTATTGATAGTGCACATTCCTGCCCTTTTGTTTTGTTGTAGGGCAGCACAGCAACATTCCTTGTAGTGCTGTCCAGCACCAAAACCTCTAAAATGAGGCCCCAAGTGTTTGCACCAATTTTAAGATCAGCTATATTCTGGTCTTAAAAAACTGCCTCTAACTGGACTTAGCAGAATTTTTGTGGGGTTATCGCGTATGGGAATTTCATTGTACATATAGTGAAGTGGAGTTATCGGCTGTTTTTACACCGGAACGCCCAACTTGCATCTCATTTTCGTTAAGTCTCGCTAACAGAAGTGGCGATCTTAAAAATTCACGTTTACGCCGGAAAAGTGTGGCTAACTGCAGTTAGCGTCAACTTGTAAATATGGCGATAAAAAAAATGTACGCAACGGCTGCGTTAAGTTCTTGTATGTATGCCCCACTATGTCGCCCCACCCAATATAGGTCAAGAAAGAAGTGGAAGGAGATAGAGAGAAAAGAAAGAAAGCAAGTTAAAGTTCAAAGAGGCACGCGAGACGCTGCACTAGTGTCGCCCCTATGTGAATGGCTCTGGATTAGTGCACTCCTGACCTAGTAAGAAAGAGAAGGAGTGAGGGTACTCCCACCACCAAAGACTTTTCATACTACCAAAAAGAGGGGTGGGGGGGCAATTGTTGTGCACCCTAGGTATTAGGCAAGGACTACTCGTCACATTGAGTGTTCGAATGACACAGTGGTGTCTATAATGGGTAAAGCATTCGACTAGAGATTCAGCATGCGTTTGCTTGTACTGGAGGGTCTGAGGCATCATGACCCTGGGAATCCCCCAGGGTGTCATCGGCATCCTGTTGTACTTCGATGTGGATACCGCAGGCGGTGACCTCCATGCCCCATTTTCGTCTTTTCACAGAACCACTGGGTCTGCTTCTCTCGTAAGACCTAGGCCTCTGGTCCCTCTCGACATGTGGCCCACCTCAGGTACATAGGTGGTGTCGACCTAGTCCCACACATCCTCTAGACATGTAAAGAAGAGTGACTGTCTGTTGTGCACCACCTGCAACTTGGCAGGGAAGAGCAACATATATCTGATGTTCATGAATTATAATTTCTGCTCGACAGCCAGGAAAGAACGTCTCTGGGCCTGGACTTTGGGTTGTATAGTTGGGAAATATTCAGATAGCATGTCCCTCATATCTGGGGTCCCCTTGCTTATGGGCCCATTGGAAGATGCTGTCTCTGTCTCGAACATTGAGTACCATTGCTATCAGGGCCTGTGGTGGGGTGCTGGGTGGGGCAGCGGGGCAAACACACAATGGGCACGTTCTATCATAAAAAGGCAGACATCTGGGTGGGCTTGATGGTATTTTGAATCCATCGTTCCAGGAAGGATTCTGCTATCACCCTCTTCTGTCCCTCAGCGAATCCTATGAATTGGAAATTACATCCCCGAGACCTACCTTCTGAGTTCTCCAGGTGCCATTGGGGTGCTTCACCTTTTCAGTCAATGTGCGAACCGTGTCTTGCAGCTCTTTTACTTCTTTGGACAGGCTCTTAACTTTAGCTTCCGTCTCAAAGGATCTCTCTGTTGCTTAAAGTGCATCTGTGCATAGCAAGTTTACTTCCATGAAGATTGAGTCCATTTTTCAATGGCTGCGATTATTTGTGCGCCCAATGACTCCGATGCAGACCATGAGGCCCCCACATCCTCTTGTTCTACTCGACATGAGGTGGACTGAGGTGCCATAGTGAATTGATCCATTCTGGTTTGCTGGGATGTGGCGCCCCTGTCGTGGCCCATGATGGCTGTCTGGTCCCCGTACCTCAGTAGCAGATGAAATATTATATATGAGGAATGGATCTTTGGGTGCAAGGTTCCCAACTCCTGTAGCCCAGCACAAGGTTCCTCAGTCTATTTGTGGTCACCCTGATTATCACCTGTGGCTGAGCACTCAGTTAGGCTGTGTATTGTCTCCTTGGCAGAGGGGATCAGTCCACAAACGATCTGTGATTCCGCCGGCATAAAAGTAGCAGGGAGGGGCAGAGCCATCAGCACTCCCCCAGCCACGTCCCCACACAGACTTACCCTGGGGGCCTCCTGTCAAATATGCTGCCTTGTTCAGATAATTGCGGGCCATGGGGGGTGTCAGCCACACCAAGCACAAGTTATCTCTCTAGCAGGGGCATGACTAGGGTGCTCCGTATGTTAGACCGTCCCCACCCGTTTTAGCACATGCCCACCAAGTGTCCTCCATAGGGTCCGTGCTGGTCGCTGTGCAGCTGCACTTTTGTGGCGGAATCCCCACGGCAGTCCCAGCAGAGTGCCCCGCCCTCAGGCCTTGATAGGAGTGAGGGTCCGTGCCTTAATTGTGGCCAGGCCCCACAGCATGCTAGGGGGCTCCCCTCCAGCAGGGCAGCCTCCGCGGGCCTCTTCTCTGTGTGTGGCCGTCTTGTGTCCGGCATGCGCTGGCAGTATCTCTGCAAGTGGCTTCCTCTGGCACCAAAGTCTACCAGCCCAGGGTTAAGGCACGCTAAGTCCACGCCATTCTAAAGGCTGGGTTTGCTTTCCTGCGTGCCCCCAGCCGCTCATCCGTTTAAACTTCCCAGGTGACAGCCATCTTAAACGGGCTGTGCCTGCGACCGGGCCACCCTGCAGACAAGTAGAGCTATTCCCACTCACCTCGGGCTGTCTGGCTCTCCCGATGTGTTCTCAAGGATGCAGCACCATCTGGATTAACAGCGGATGGCTGTGTGCAGTTTCAAGACCGCAGGTTGCTGAAGGATTAAACAGGGGTGAGCGAAGCCTCTGCTAAAAACGTGCTGTCTGCCATCTTGTTGACCACACCCCCTACTCTTTGTAAATCAAAGGTTTCAAAGACTTTATTTCGGTCACTTTAGACCATAAAGACACATATGTTGCGAAGATAAAATTCATTAAAATATATAGAAACTTTTCAGATGCTATGTACAAGGCAGATATTGAGATTCATAGCTATCGTGACTTTAAAAAAGTTCAAGATCAAATCTTTAAAAAAAAATTAATTTATAATTTTCAAGAGCAACAATAAACACAGACAACAAAATTCACTCAGTGAAATTGTACATATCATACGATCAGTACATCAGTAGTTACGGAAGGGGCACTAACATAGTCGAATACTGGAAGCTGTATGGATCAAGACATGCCGCACAGGAGTAAGGCATGCTCATAAAATAGTACAGTGGAAGCCAACCATAAATCAATCAATCAATCAGGCGTTTGTTGAGCGCGACTACTCACCTGTAAGGGTCTCAAGGTGCTGGGGGTGGGGGGGGTGCAGGTTCCAGTCCATCAAGGAGGGGGTCTGTCGAAGAGCCAGGTTTTGAGGTTTCTTGCGAAGATGGGGAGCGATGTTGTCTGTCTGAGGTGGAGCAGAAGGGTGTTCCAGGCTCTGGCCGCGAGGAAGGAGAAGTAGCGGCCACCCGATCTGGTCTTTCTGGTGCAGGGGACCACGGCGTAGGAGAGCTGGGCTGATCGTAGGGTCCTTTGGGGTGCGTGGAATTTGAGTCGGCTGTTCAGGTATGCTGGTCCGGTGTCATGGGGGGACTTGTGTGCATGGGTGAGAATCTTGAAAGTGACTCTAGCCTCGATGGGGAGCCAGTGGAGTGTGCGCAGGTGCTGGGAGATGTGGCAGTGTCTTGGCAGGTTGAGGACCAGTCTTGCGGCGGCATTCTGGATGTTCTGTAGCTTGCGGGTGAGGTTTTTGTTTATTCCGGCGTAGAGTGCGTTGCTGTAGTCAAGTCTGCTGGTGACCAGGGCGTGAGTGACGGTCTTTCTGTGTTCGAGGGGGATCCATTTGAAGGTCTTACGTAGGAGGCGGAGGGTGTGGAAGCAGGAGGACGAGACGGAGTTGATCTGGTGGTCCATTTTGAGCTCGGAGTCCAGGATGATTCCCAGGTTGCGTGCGTGGTCCGTGGGGGTGGACGGGCTTCTGAGGGCGGGGGGCCACCAGGTGTCGTTCCAGGGCTCGGGGTTTGGGCCCATGATGAGTACTTCTGTTTTGTTGGTGTTTAGTTGTAGGCAGCTGTTTTTCATCCATTTGGCAACGGCTTCCATGCCTTCTCGAAAGTGGTGTCTGGCGGTGTTGGGTTCGTTGGACAGGGAGAGGATGATTTGGGTGTTGTCTGCGTATGACACAATGTTGAGTCCGTAGGTTCTGACGATGGGGGCGAGCGGTGCCATGTAGACGTTGCACCGGAGAAACAGTTCCCAGGGTGCATAACTCATACAGGAGAACATAGGCAGATATTCAGCTCTGGTCATCTGAGTCAAGAGTTAGCAGGTAGTTTCGGAGTGGCTACCAAGTATCCTTCGGCCATGCTATGGGAGGTTGCAGCGGCGCATAAACTTTGCTTGTCGTGTCACAATATATTATACTGGTTAGCCAAGCATCCACAGTTGGACAAACACCACTGCCCCAATGTAATGCTATCTCCCTCTTAGCTAATAACAACACCATGACAGTGAATTTATGAATATTCTCTGGCATGTCGGTCACATAGCCCAGAAGCGCCATGAGGGTGTCTGGCTACATCTCTGTCCATGTCATCAAAGAAAGGCGCCCAAATGTACCTATACGTGGACAGGTCCATGTCAAGTGGGAAAAGTCCGGCTCTGCTACATAGCATTTAGGGCATTGGGAGGATCTGGTGGGGTCAAGCCTGTCCAGGGCACTGGGGGTTGTGTATGCCCTGTGTAAGAATTTTAAAAATGACCGAGTTTATGCCTGTGGTTAAGGGAGACTAATTTAGTCAACGCACAGCAATAGTACAATTCTTTGTCCAGTAGTGGGTAGCTTAAATCCCGCTCCCAGGTGGCTTTGATTTTCCCATCCTGTGCTGCTTTCATGGTCATACAGGTCAATAAATTTTAGAGACCCGTCCCACTCGGGGTGAAAAATACAAAAAGAACAATTGATGGTCAGAATGCAGAACAATGTCATACATTCACCCCAGTACAGAGATCTGGGCCTAAATCCATCGTTTTTTTGCTTCCCATGCCATTCCAGTTTGAACCCAGCCATATGGAAATCAGTTTTGACCCTGTGCCCAATGGGAACAGTCCAGCCCGAACTGCCAGGCCAGGTCCTCCCTGGACTGGAAACAAGCATCCTAGAACCGGTTTCGGGGTTTTACCCCTCATCAGCGCAAGCAGAGAATTCCTTGGAGGGGAGGAGTAGCGCCATCCCTGGCACCTCCAACAGGGCTGATGCTGCGTCACCTCGCTCTGGTCGCTGTAATCAGGCTGCTCCGACCGGTCGTCAATCTACGCTGCAGGCCCCGTATGCCCACGAGCCAGCAACAATGTCTCAACCGGTAATCATTAGCAAGGACAATTACAGGGTTTGTATAAATCACAGAGAGGAGAGGAAAAAAGCGAGACCACGAGAAAATTTCATAGAGTGTAGAGTATTATTTGTAAGTAGTTGTAACAGCACTACAATACAATTTTAAGGTAACCATAACACACAATTGTGCACTGAACGAATAAGTGACGGTGAACGGCGCAGTGACACAAGGGCGAAAAACAGCGTGAACGGCAAAAAACATTTGGTACAAATGATTAAGAGGTCAATGATACAAGGTAAGTATATACAAGTTAGGTATTGTGTTTTGGACTGCGTTGGTTGACCACATTAGCGCCACAGTTTGCACTGAATAGTCGACGGCGTTTCGACCTGTTCAATTCTAGGTCATCATCAAGACAATGGTCACTGATTTTGAAATAGTGCTGTACAAAGGAGAGAAAAGACAAGGAAAAAGGAGTTGAGGCCCTAGTTGCAGGTAGGTAAAAGATCAATGAGCGAGTGAAAAAAATCAGAGATCAAAGAGTGGGTAGAAGAGAAAAACTATCTGAAGTGGTAGTGGGTAATCAATCCAGACGAAAAGGGAGGTGGCCGAATGGCGTAAGCGAAGGAAGGGGTCACGGAAGGACCGCTGGTGCTGAAAGGAGAATTATATCAAGGAGTGGTCTAATGAGGCTAGGGTAGCCATAATCGGCACATGAGGCGACAGGGGCTGAGGTAGACTGTACCTGGATGAAAGAAATGTGCTCCGACAGGGAATCTGTGTTCGGAGGAGGTAACGAGGTACCAGGATCTGAAAGAGGGGAGGGCACAGGGGTCAGGACGGTGTGAGGCGGATGAGGAAGGTGAATGAGGGACCGTGGGGCGGTCGGCAACATACCTGGAGGCTTGAATTGAGTATATCTTCAGGCTTGGGGGAAGAGATGGGAGGTGAGCAGGACCTGTAAAGGAAAGGAGGGCAGGGATGTCAGGAAGGCGTGGGGCCGGTAAAGGAGAAAAGGCGGTTGCGAGGGGTGGTTCAAGGCTGTACCTGACAGTGTCGTTGATCGCTGTCCACGTTGGAGTCCAAAGTTACGGAAAGCAAGTGGGTCGAGTACCGCTGCTGAACAGTCAATGTCGGGCAAGTGAAGCACACGGGACGTCAGCCGTGTGTGTTGCGGGCCGGCTGGGAAAGCCGGTAGAAATGAAGTCGAGAGTGGGTCACGTGTGTGTAGAGGCATGGAGCAGGCTGTGATAGGCCTCGTGTGGTGCCCTGAGGGGATGGAGAAGGGAAAGATGCCATTAGTAAGATGGCAGCTTAAAGAAAAGAAACACCGAATGGAGACGTGACAAACTGGTTATATAAAAAATTCTAAACATGTGTATGAGGTTTGAAACTAATTCAAACAATGGGCGACAGATCATATACATGGCATAACAAGAAGTGGCAATCAAAGTCAGAAAAAGCAAACAAGATACTAATTGGACATAGGAATATATACATATGTCTACATATAATTGATACTGGTTGACACAAGATAGCAGATGTTGTCATCAGTACAAAGGCGAAAAATAAATCTATGTAAACAATTGGTGAGCAGTAGTCATAAGCGGAGGTACCAGTTCTGGTTGGCTGTATATTCAAACAGTATTCGAAAAGGGGGTGGGGGGTGGGGAGGGGGTGTAGGGTGGGTGTGGGTGGGAGGGGAAACAATGGAGTATATACATATGTGAACAGACTGTACCTTGAAGGGGGGGAAATGGGGTGGGGGCGGGCGAGAGGGGAAGGGGTTGGGAAAGGGGAGCGGGAAGCGGAAAGGTTGGGGCGGGAGGAATAATATTTGCATATTCACATAAGCAGGCTACATAAAGAAATATAAATATAAAGGAACAACATCCAGGTTGGCAAGAAGCCAAGACCGGGTGACACATGGATTTAAGTTACAGTGACAAGCGTGTTCCAAATGTCAAGCGAGTTAAGACCATTGTTAACAGAGTCGCAGCGTGCGATCCACCTGCACTCGCATTTCTTCAGAAGAAGTTGTAAATTACCACCCCGGGTGGGAAGTTCTGGGCGGTCAATCACTTGCCATATCAGGTCAGTTTCAGAATGGTTTTTTTCTTTGTAGTGTGCAACTAATGGAGCTGTTTCGATGTTGCATCTAATGCGACTCTTATGTTGGGAGATGCGTTGCTTTATCTTCTGGGTCGTTTGGCCGATGTACAGCAAGTTGCAGGGGCAGCGTATGGCGTAGATCACGCTAGATGTACGGCAGTTAGAAAATAGTTTGAGTTGGTATGTGTGATCAGTCATGACAAATTCCTTTGTATTGAGGGTGAGATCACACACTGAGCAGGACTGGCATTTGTAGTGGCCAATAATCGGTGGTAATCCCCACATGGAAGTAAGGGAGTGGTTCTTTTCTTTTTGTGGCCAGGTTATGGCGTGGACTAACTTATCTGAGAGGTTGTTTCCCCTCTTGTATGAAAAGAGGGGAGGTTCCTTGAAAGGGGCATAGGTCTGCAATATGGACCAGTTCTTTTTAATCACTTTGCTGACTTTGTTGCTTGAAGGACTGTATGTAGATACAAAGGGGATGCGTGAGTTGGTATGTTTGGGGGAAGGAGAGAGGAGCACTTCCCTGTGGCTATACCAGGCGCTCTTGCATGCACGGGAAACCAGGCGTTTGGGATAACCCCTGTTGATCAATTTCTCAGAGAGAAATGCGGCCTTTCGGAAGTAATCTTTATGCCATTTGCAATTTCTCCGGATACGGAGGAACTGTCCGTATGGTAAGCCGACCCGTAGGCCTCGTGGGTGATAACTAGAATACAATAAAAGTGTATTGCGTTCTGTGGGTTTGCGGTACAAGGTGGTACCAATTACTCCGTCCTCTGCATGAAGGGTAAGATCAAGAAATGGAAGATCATTTTTTCTGACGTCAGAGGTGAATGTGAGGTGAGGTTGGCAGTTGTTAAGCCACGAGATAAATGATGAAAGATCTTCATGAGTGCCCTGCCAGAGAAAAATAATGTCGTCAATGTAGCGACGCCATAGGTTGATTTTATTCAAAAATGGGTTTTGGATAGACAGGATATGCGTGGTTTCAAGATGGTATACATAGAGGACGGCGAAGTTGGGGGCAAAGCAAGCCCCCATCGAGACCCTTTCAATCTGGAGATAATAAGTGTCCTTGTAAAGAAAATAATTATTGGTTAAAGCAATGTGTAGAAGATCCATGATAAACTCGGATGGAATGCGAGTGGGTCTGGGTCGTGTGTCTAAAAGATGTTTTATGACAGCTAGCCCTTCAGTAATGATTCGATGTCAGGGCCTACCATCAGGTCTGTGTCGTTGTTATATGGTCTGTCTTCGATGATGTTAATCAAGTGCGTACCATCTCTAACAAAGGTATCAGTTAATGGGACAAAAACTTTCAGGATGGCGTTGATGTATTTACCCAGGGGCTCTTTGGGCAGTACATATATTACAGGTGTTCTAGGGTGTGGATTGTTAAGGGAAGCATGTTCTTTCTTAGTTATAATTTCTGACAATACAGCACGGTTGGTGACCTCTTGTATTTGTCTACGGATGTCTGCGAGCAGGTCCGAGGTAAGGGCCCGATAGTGCGTGGTGTTGGTAAGTTGACACACAATCTCGCCATCCTATTTATCAATGTCCATGACCACTATGCCGCCACCTTTGTCCGCGGGCTTTATGACTATATGTTGGTTGTCACATAAACCATCCAAGGCGTGTTTTTCAGTGAGTGGGAGATTGTATGGGACAAATTCAGATTGGTGTTGTAGTTCCTTGATCTTATGCATGACTAGTTTTTCAAATGTAAGAATTTCGGGTGGCATCATCGAAGCGGGGGGAAGAAAGGTAGAGGCCGGGTGGAATTGCCTCTCACAAGGTCTGCCGGTATCAGGCTTGTCGGCAAAAAATTGTTTGAGGCGAATGCGCCGAAAAAACATAAGTAAGTCCTCTTGTAACTTGAAGAAGTTACTGCGATCAGCGGGGACAAAGGAAAGACCCTTGTTGAGGAGTGAGATTTCATCTGAGGACAAGGTGTGTTTGGATAAATTGAAGATGGGATGGATGTACAGTGTGAGGTACTGGGACAATCAGGTGTGGGGTCAGCAACGACAGCTAAGCTAGGCTGGATAATCACTGTTGGGGACCCCATTGATAGAACTTGCAGCAAGTTTGTTGTTCGCCCGCGTACTGGTATTGATAGTTCGGTCTTGTTCGCCCCCTGGCTGTGTCCGCAGTTCACTCCTAAAAAAACCAGTAGGTAGGAGTGGGGGTGGGTGAGGTCTATTGTGTGTATGCTCTGAGCTTGGACCTTCACCAGAGTCTGAATCTTCAATGGAGGTGTTTGATGAATACGAAAAGGTAATGATCTGGGTATTTCTGTACCGACCCCAGTTCCTATTTCAAGGGGGCTGGTAGGGGGTATTGTAAAAGGTGTCAAGTAGGTATGGGTAAGTAGTGTCCTTGTTGTAGTTTTGTATGTCTTTCTGTATTTTGTTTATTTTCTTGTTCTGTTCAAAGGTGTTAAATGTGGCGATGGTGTTGTTAATCTTATCGAGAAGGCCCTTAGCATCAGTAAGGGTGCTATCAGATAGAATACGTTTTTCAAGTTCGGCAATCTCCTCAAGTTCTTTACGACTGTGTTCTATGGCTGTGTCTATGCCGAGCACCATCCAGTGTCGTGAGCAGGTTGTGGCAAGGTGACTGAAACCGTTCCGGAATTTTGGGTCTTGAGTAAAGATAGCAGGCACATTGCGTATTTGGAGTCCTAGTGGTATGGTGCCTGACTTAAGGTATTCCGTAAGCATGCAGGTCAGTGCAAATCTGTTTTTTCTTAAGATTCTCGAGTTTCTCTAATACAGCCCTAGAAGTATTGGGGGCCAAAGGGAGGGGAGTGGATGCGTGTGAGAGCAGAGAAGGGCCACTAAGAATACGTTGGATATAGTCATCCGTGTAGTAAGGGGTCTCCCTGGAGGACATAATGTGTAGTTTAATTGCACATAATGTAACACAAAAATGTGTGAGGTATATGAAAATACTCTCGCAACCCAGCGGTTGCTCAATATCAAGAATCCGTAACACAGGAGTAAACCCGTTAACCCAGTTGAGACCGGGTAGAGTATGCAACAAAACAACAATGTCTCAACCGGTAATCATTAGCAAGGACAATTACAGGGTTTGTATAAATCACAGAGAGGAGAGGAAAAAAGGGAGACCATGAGAAAATTTCATAGAGTGTAGAGTATTATTTGTAACAGCACTACAATACAATTTTAAGGTAACCATAACACACAATTTCTCCCCTTTGTACAGCACTATTTCGAAATCAGTAACCATTGTCCTGATGATGACTTGGAATTGAACAGGTAGAAACACCGTCGACTATTCAGCGCAAACTGTGGCGCTAATGTGGTCAACCAACGCAGTCCAAAATGCAATACCTAACTTGTATATACTTACCTTGTATCATTGACCACTTAATCATTTGTACCAGTTGTTTTTCGCCGTTCACGCTGTTTTTCACCCTTGTGTCACTGCGCCATTCACCGTCACTTATTCGTTCAGTGCACAATTGTGTGTTATGGTTACCTTAAAATTGTACTGTAGATCCTGCGTTCCCGATGTGGGAAGATTACATTTGCGGCCCGTAACCCAGCTCAAAATGGCTGTCAGAGCCGGAGCTTCGCTGCTGCGCTGCCATCTTGGTCGCCGCCGTGGCTATGTCCCCCGTTCAAGATCAAATCTAAAAACAGTTATCAACAGGCACCCAAAACAAAAATTAATACACTAATAATTTAACATCATTATATTATAATATTGTCCAATGTATAATGTCAAATAAAAACACCAACCTCATACATTAAAACAACAACGAGTTACGAAAGCTAATAGGAAATTTTAAAAAGTAGCCAACCCTAAAACATACTTCCTGTGTGCATAAGGACTGCAAATAAATCAGTGCTGCTCTGCATTTTTTGATCTGTAGCTTCTTTAAAATTGGAATCAAAAGGCCACTTGTCAAATGTTTATAATATTTACAAAAATACAAAGTGGAGCAAAATTTGGTGGGAAGTTTTGTCAGAAGGACAACAGCGTACACTAGCAACATCGTACTGGCCGAGGGGAAAGCAAAGTTTCCACCTAATTGACCCCAAACGAAACTTAGGGGAGTAACATTCTTTCCCTGGGATGGCTAATCCATTACAGGTATGACTCCAACCCAGGTCTGATTTGGATCAATGCGAACTCCTTAAAGGAGTGCTTTGCAGACTCAATCAGTTCCCTATCCCACGCCCTGTTCATCAGAAAATTATTCTTGATCCATACTTTATCCTATATTCTAATGGATCTCGGGTTTAAGAAGATTGGGTCTACCCATCTTCAGAAAATGTTACTGTACATATTTGAGCCAGGGTCTTGTGGAGTCAAGAGCACACACCATGCAGTCCTCAATAATATCTTTATTTAGAGTTTGATTACAAATTTGGCAGTGCGGGAGTGGACCGCTACACAGACAGCCCACTCCCGCACCGCCAAACTTGTGTGCACACCGCCCACCAGATTAGAGTTTCTTTGTGGCTGCACGGCTTTTTTTGGCGGTGCCTCTAAAAATGGGCCCGCAATGGGAACGCCAAAAAAAGTTCCGGCATGGACTGTAAAGTCTATGCTGTGCAGGAACTGGGGTACATGCACTCAGGGGGGCACATGTTGTGTCCCCCTGTATGCATCCTCGTACAAATGGGCAACAGGGGGCTCTATAGGGCCCCCTTTAATTTAGGACAGCCAGCCTTTTCATGGAGTAAAGACCTCCATGACACCGCTGGCGATCCTGAAACTCGAAATATGCATGGCGGTGTTGCAGTGGCACCACCAGCAAATTACTGAGGCCCTCACCGCCGCGCCACAGCCAGGGAATGGCAGTTCCCTGGCTGCTCTGCTCTGCTCTGACTGCCAAAGTTGTGATATGGGGGTCGGACCGCTGGTGCGGCGGTGGCTAGACTGCCATCAATGCGCCACCGTGAGTATGGCAGTCCTCGGCCCGCCAGACTCTTAATGAGGCCCTAGATTTGGCCTGCTCATTACTGCAAATAGAGCACCAAAGAAACAAAGGCGCCAATTTAATATAATCCTCTACATAATCCAGGCCTAATTCTTCATGCACCAAAAAATTGTGACTACTTGGAAGGACCCTTAACATTCTTTTAAACACCCTGTTATCCTCAGTCTGCAGGTCTATAACATTACAGCAGCTCAATACCCCTGCACCAAGACAAAGATACATCATTGATGTTCTCGATATTGTAGTAGATGGTCTAGTCATATAGGTTTAGTACTGCTGTTGATAGTTGTTCATGGTTGAAACATAGGTTCCTTGGCCCTGCCAGAATTGCCACTGTAGGAAAGTAGTATCTGCTTCTTATGGTTACCCCCACTGCTGATGTCACACTGTTTTGGACTAGTCTGACTGGGATCCTGCTTTCCAGGATCCCAGTCTATCTGCTTTCTCCCTTAAATTGCTATGTCTGTACTTTAGGTACACTCCAGATTGGATACTGGGGTACCCTTATCAGTCCCTAGTATGTGGTACATCATGTACCCAGGGCATAGGTACCCCAGAGGCCTCCCATGGGCTGAAGCATGTATTATGCCATCCATGAGAAGCCATTCAAAATGACACAACAGGTCTGCTACAGCAGCCTGTGTAAGCTGGTGCCTGCACCACTTACTTAGATATAGGTTCACTATATCTATCTAAATCACTACACTTAAAAACCTATCAGTCACCCCTATGGCAGGCCTTATCAATCCTGAAGGAAGGGTGCTGGGTTTTACGTGAAAGGGTGCCCCTGCATGAGCAGAGCCCCTCTGCAGCCTTCGGAGACCATTCTCCGGGGTTGTCTGTGATGCAGCCAGACAGATAGGTCTAAGGGCATTATAACCTCGCGGTAAATGCTAACTTTAAAACGGCTGCTTAGAAACATGTTGTGTTTGGTGTCAAATACCTTGGAATCAGTATGATTCCACCCTTCTGAAACCACTACTGTGGGTCACCGGTCTACCCGGTACCAGCTTTCTCGACCTGAGCAGCACAAATGGACGCTGCCAGCCACAGACACAATTATGCTCTCCTGCTGCTGAGCCAAGCTCGAGCAGAGGAAAGCATAACAATAGGCATCCTGTCATGGGAGGTGTGACCACCTCCCAGACAGGGTTTAGTGTATTGGGGCTGGGTGGGGGCACTCTGAGAGTGCCAGAAAGTCTGCACTGGGGGCACATTTGGTGTCCCTGTGCATAGTCCAGCTCAAACCAATTCTGGGAGCCATTGGCTCCTGCTCTGGCAAGAAACTGGACAAAGGACATGGGTGTAGCCACCCCTCTGTCCTGCCCCTCCCCTAGGAGGGTCCCCTGAATCTGTCCAACCCCTTCCCATGGGTATAAAGTGGGCTACCTGGCTACAGGACTTTAGATTTTACCTGGACAAGATTCTGCTAAGAAGAAACCAAGTACTTCAACTGTCTGCACGATGCTGGACGACTGAAGAATCTCCCTTGGAGTAAAGGAGTTACTCCCCTGCAGAAGCAGGCACCAAAGACGCATCTGACCGGTTTGCTTCTCCTGAGGACTCCTGTAGGAGAGTAGGATCTGCTTCACATGGGTACCCCCACTTTTTGCTGATGCTTCACTGTTTTTCGACATTAGTCTGGCTGGGGCCCTGCTGATCAGAACCCCAGCCTAGCTGCTTCCTCTCTAAAATGGTTTCCATGTGCCTTAGGCACATCACTGATTGGAATCTGGAGTGCCCTTATAAGTCCCTAGTATATGGTATACTATGTACCAAGGGCATAGGTACCTCAGAGGCCTGCCAGGGGCTGCAGCATGTATTATGCCACCCCTGGAAGGCCATCCAAACTGACACCACAGGTCTGCTACTGCAGCCTGGGTAAGGTGGTGCATGCACCCCTTACTGTGATATAGGTTACCTATATCACTAAATACATACACACATATAAACCTATAAGTCACTCCTAAGGCAGGCCTTATCAATCCTAAAGGCAGAGTGCATGGTTCCTATGTGAGAGGATGCCCCTGCATGAGCAGGGCCCCTCTGCAGCGTTCGGAGACCCTTCTCTGATGCTGTTTGTAGTGCAGCCTGACCATATACTCTTAAGCGCATTATAACCTCGCGTTAAATGCTAACTTTGGAATGGCTGGACCTAAACATGTCGTGTTTGGTGTCAAACATCTTGGAATACTACCCCCCGCCAATTCTGGCGGCAGGGGTAGCATTCCACCCTTCTAGAGGGAAAGACATGTTAACTCTGGCTAGCCCGGTAACTTCTTTCCAAAGCCCTGGCATCACAAAATGGATGCTGCTGCCACAGACACGAGTCTGGCCTCCTGCTGCTGGACGAAACTCCGGCAGGGGAGGCCTGGACAATAGGTTTCCTGTCCCAGGGAGGTGTGACCACCTTCCCAGACAGGATAATGTGTATTGGGGCTGGGCGGGAGCACTTTCGGGTGCTTTGAAGTCCTGTACTGGGGGCACACTTGGTGTCCCTGTGCATACCCCAGTTCAAACCGGATCAGGGGCTTGCAGCCCCTGCTTTGGCGCGAACTGGACAAAGGGAAAGGGGTGTAGCCACCCCTCTGCCCTGACCCACCCATAGGTGGGGCCACAGAGTAGTCCAACCCCTATCCTTAGTATAAGTATAGGAACCCAGTCCTTAGGACTTTAGATTATCCCTGGACGAAACTCTGAAACGGAATCCTGGACCTTCGATGCTCTACTCACGATTAGAGGACAGAAGAATCTCCCTTGGGGTCAAGGAGTGACTCCCCTGCTTGGCAGGCACCAAAGAAGCATCTGTCCAGTTCGCATTTCTGAAGCTCCCGTCGGACGCCGAAGTCATCGCATCACCAGAGGTGGATTCTCAGACTTCCCCGAGGCTACCCTGAGTCCCCAGCAAAGCTGAGGCCCGTGGCTATCGTGGGTGACTTGGGACCGTGACCCCTGGACACCGAGCACATTTGCAAGTGCATCCTCTTCTGGGTCTCCCTCGAAGTCGTGCTTTGGGCTCCGAGTAGCCCTAGCCTCCAGCACCAACTGCACCGAAGATCACTGGCCTCCACTCCACGAGTGTCCTGTGAGCCAGATCCACGTGCGGCATCTTGAGGCTCCTTCACGGTCGCTAGCCCATTGGCTAGTAGCCCGTAACGAAGGCCAATCTTCTTCTAACTTGGCATCCTGGTTGCTCCAGGCCTGCCCTCACTTACCCTCGCTGGGTGAGTTCCCCAGACCTTGCTGGTCTGCACCATCGACGATCTTCCTCTGCATCGAGACTTGCCGTTGCCAAGGCTTTTGGGTCCAATCCAGTCGCCGACACCTCAGCACTCGACAGACATCGTGTACCAGCCCGAATCCTGCTCCTGGTTGCCGACAACACCTCCTGGACCTCGTGGCTGAAGAGTCAAGACGACCATCAACGCACCTGAAGCACTCGACATCGGTGGGCATCTGTCCATCGCCTTCCTGGTCACTGGCTAGTGACCCAGACTCTGTCCCCTCTGCTTTCAGGTTCTTCAGAACTCCGATCCACTCTTGGATCCACCCGGACACTTTTCACTTGGTCGCCAGCAGCACTTTGCAGCAGATCGCCATTCAAATCGACGACGAAACCCGACCCCGAAAGGCACCTATGCACACGGCTTCCCTGGGTGAGGTAACACGAGTACTCCGGTGCTCCCGTGGGTAGAGACTCTTCAAAGTCCTAGATCTCAAAGGGTTTGCTCCAAGTCCTCCTTTAAGTGTCCCTTTTCTTTAATTTCCCGATCACGACTTTCTCCATAGAAGTCAACGGCGTATCGCGGTTGTGTATTTACACTGCACGCGTCTCCCGTGGGTCCCCTGTGTCACTACCTTGGGTGGTTCCTTGTGGTCCAAGCACTTCTAGAGGCTCTAGGCCTAGTGTCTAGTTCAGTCGTGGTTCTTATACCACTTTATTGGTATATGGTTTGAGTACGCACCTAGGGCCCAAACGTGTATTTGTGCTATTACTGTGTTTAAATAACTTCTAACTTATGTACTTCGAACTCTAGCCTCATAAAGAGACTAGAGGGGTGTGTTTAGCAATAAATACATATATTTTGAATATATACCTGGTGTGGTGCTCTTTCATTTGATCACTCAAGAGATTATAGACTGGTAAAACAAGCTGCTTTACATTCCTTCAAGACTTAGCCTGAAGGCTGCTCTCCATAGCTACCACTAGGATAGCTTTCAATAAGGTTGTCTTTAACCTATCTCCAATAAGGGGTTGTTTGGACTGGTGCAAGGTGCCCACTATAATTAGTGGACAGCATATACCAGGCCAACTTCTCACATTGGTGTGCAGCGTGTGGGATTCCAGCTTGCTATTGTTTTACCAGATAATCTCAATTGAATTGATCAACTGAAAACCACTAAAGGTACCTAAGGTACATATAATTTAAGCTTAGAATACAGTAAGTTCTACTGAACTTAGAGTTGTGTGTTAAGGGATAGCACACCCTTTCTACAACTCAAGAGAGTTTAGTAGGCCACACTAGAGTAGGTAGTGCATACACCACACCACACTAGTAATGTCATTAAGGGTAGGATCTAAAGAATCCTTGCAGGAAGCCACTGAGCTTCCACCCTCCAAGTATGATACACTCCCATTCTTGGAATTGAGAGCTGTATGCAACTTGAGAAAAATAAGGACAGTCCAAAGCCCCACCACCCAACACCTCAAGGAGTTGTTGGTGGCTTATGACCTTAGTAAGCCCTTGGGGACTGAAGGGGTAGGAGCTGAGGGTGGGGCAGATGATGAGGATGGGACCAGGGGTACCAATACCCCCAGCCCCCCCTCTGAAACTGGCCAGGAGGGCGACAATGGCCCTGACCTGGATAACCCAATCCCTCCTGAGGAAGATGAAGAGGATGATCAGGATGATGCCCTCTTTGTCCCCCCAGGAAGGATTATGAGTGTGCCCAGGAAGTCTAGATCTCCTTCTCAGGAGTCTAACCACTCTGGCACCTCCATAGGGAGCTCTGTCTCATCTCATAGGAGGGAATCCTCTCATGAGAGAAGAAAGAGGCTGGTTCAATATGAGGAAGCTCAGCTTGAAATCAAAAAGAAGCAACTGGCTATAGACAGGGAGTCCCTAGATCTCTTTAGAGAGAGAAGAAAGTTGGGACTAGAGTCCCATGGTGGCAGCCATGTCCCTAGAGATAGGGAAAGGTCCTATGACCATAGGAACCTGAGCAAGATTGTCCCTCCCTATCAGAATGGGGATGACATCCACAAGTGGATAACTGCTCTAGAGAGGGCCTGTAAGGTACAGAAGGTCCCTCAGGAGCAGTGGGCAGCAATCTTGTGGCTCTCCTTTGCAGACAAAGGTAGAGATAAGCTCCTCACTGTTAGGGAGGAGGATGCTGATAATTACAAGGTCTTGAAGAGTGCTCTTATTGATGGGTTTGGCCTAACCACTGAACAGTACAGGTTGAAGTTCAGAGATACCCAAAAGCACAGACTCAAGACTGGGTAGACTATGTGGATTGTTCTGCCAAGGCTCTGGAAGGCTGGTTGATGGGCAGTAAGGTGTGTGACTTCTCAGGATTGTACAATCTGATAATGAGGGAGCAGATTCTTAATAACTGTCAAAATCAGCTGTTGCATCAATACCTGGTAGACTCTGATCTGACCTCTCCCCAAGAATTGGGAAAGAAGGCAGACAAATGGGTCAGAACCAGGGTGAAGCAGAAGGTACAGAACCAAGGTGGGGAAACCAAGAAGCAAGATGCTAAGAACTCTGAAAAGGGTGGGGAGAAGGGTAAAGATCAAAAGTCTTCATCAGGCCCCCAAAAATCTTCTTCTGGTGGGGATTCACAGTCTACCAAAGGGAAAGGCCAAAGAAAACCATGGTGCAAGGTCTGTAAGCAAAAGACCCACTGGACCAGTGATTGCACCAAGTCCAAAGACTCCAGTCCAGCACCCACCAATGCCCCTAAGGCACCTGTTCCCCCTAGTACAGTTGGTGGGAGTGCTCCAGCCAAGGGTTTAGTAGGGTTCACCCTGGGTACTGAGTTGGGCTCTGACCTAGTCAGAGAACTGACTCAGGCTGTGTTAGTCTGTGATGGAGGCATGGATGTGACCTCCACTGTGAGTCCCAGTAATCTGGGCAAGTACAGACAACAGCCTTTAATCAATGGACGTGAGGCTTTGGCATTTAGGGACACAGGGGCAAGTGTCACAATGGTGACACAAGACCTTGTGAATCCTGGGCAAGTTATACTTGGTGAGATGTACCAAGTGACCAATGCTAGCAATGTCAGAACAGACCATACTCTGGCAGTTGTTAACTTCTCCTGGGGAGGGGTAACTGGCCTTAAGAAGGTTGTGGTGAGTGCAAACCTACCAGTCGAATGCTTGCTTGGCAATGACTTAGAGACTTCTGCTTGGGCAGAAGTGGAGCTCAAGACCCATGCAGAAATGCTGGGGATCCCTGCAGATGTGTTTGCTGTGACCAGGTCACAAGCCAAAATGTCTAGCACTGAACAGGCCTTGGATTCTGGAAGAATGGACCAAGTGCCTTCCAAGAGGAGGAGTAGTAGGGTTAAGGCAGTGCCTTCCCCCTTGGCTCAGGAGGAAGATCAGTCCCTTGAGGGGGATGATCTCAGCCCTGAAGAAGGAACTGTCCCAGAGGAACTTGAAACTGACCAGGTTGAGTTCTTGGGGACAGGGGGACCTTCTAGGGCAGATCTGAGCCAGGAGCAGCAGAGCTGCCCCTCCCTTGAACCCCTCAGACAGCAAGCTGCTGCTGAGGCTGCTGGGAAAGCTAGTGGTCCCCATACAGTGTATTGGGATGATGGACTCCTGTACTCAGAGAGTAGAGACCCCAAGCCTGGTGCTACCAGGAGGTTGGTTATACCTCTGAAGTTCAGGGGCTTCCTATTGACCCTAGCCCATGATATTCCCTTAGCAGGTCACCTGGGCCAGTACAAGACTTGGGACAGAATTGTCCCTCACTTTCACTGGCCCCACATGTCTGAAGACAGCAAGGAGTTTTGTCGCTCCTGTGTAACCTGCCAAGCCAGTGGCAAGGCAGGTGGCACTACAAAGGCCCCCTGATACCACTACCTGTGGTGGGGGTGCCCTTTGAAAGGGTAGGGATTGACATTGTTGGTCCCGTGGATCCCCAAACAGCCTCTGGGCACAGGTTTATCCTGGTGGTAGTGGATCATGCCACCAGGTACCCAGAAGCTATTCCCCTCAGGACCACTACAGCACCTGTGGTGGCAAGGGCCCTCCTGGGAATTTTCTCAAGAGTGGGCTTTCCTAAGGAGGTAGTATCAGACAGGGGTGCTAACTTCATGTCTGGGTACTTAAAAGCAATGTGGAAGGAGTGTGGAGTGACTTATAAGTTCACCACACCCTATCACCCACAATGCAATGGTTTAGTTGAGAGATTCAACAAAACCTTGAAGGGCATGATTAAAGGGCTCCCAGAAAAGCTTAGGCGTAGATGGGACATACTCTTGCCCTGCCTTTTATTCGCATATAGGGAGGTGCCTCAGAAGGGGTTGGTTACAGCCCTTTTGAACTTCTGTTTGGCCACCCTGTGAGGGGTCCACTGTGCTTGGTGAAGGAAGGATGGGAGTTACCTCTCAAGCCCCCAAAGCAAGATATAGTGGACTATGTACTTGGTCTCCGCTCCAGGATGGCTGAGTATATGAAAAAGGCAACCAAAAACCTTGAGGCTAGCCAGGAACTTCAAAAGGCCTGGCATGACCAAAAGGCTGTTCTGACTGTTTACCAGCCAGGACAGAAGGTGTGGGTGTTGGAGCCAGTGGCCCCAGCAGCTCTCCAAGACAAATGGAGTGGACCCCACACTATTGTTGAGCAGAAGGGTGAGGTTACCTACTTAGTAGACCTAGGAACACCCAGGAGTCCCCACAGGGTTCTCCATGTCAACAGGTTAAAACCATATGTGGACAGGGCAGACATGGTCTTGCTCATGGCTACTGATGAAGGGCAGGAGGAAGAGAGTGACCCACTCCCTGACCTGCTCTCACAGAACCCTGACGATGGGTCAGTAGATGGTGTAGCCTTGGCAGGCAGCCTCACTACCCAGCAATAACTGATTGCAGGCAAGTTCTCAATCAGTTTAGACATATGTTTTCACTGACACCCAGTCAGACCACCTGGTGCACTCATGAAGTGGACACTGGGGACAGTCTGCCTATTAAAAATAAGATTTATAGGCAACCTGACCATGTCAGGGACTGTATCAGGACTGAAGTCCAGAAAATGTTGGAATTGGGAGTTATTGAACCCTCAGATAGCCCTTGGGCTAGTCCAGTGGTCCTTGTACCAAAACCTCACACCAGTGGTGGAAAAAGAGAGATGAGGTTTTGTGTGGACTACAGGGGTCTCAATGCAGTCACTAGGACTGATGCCCATCCAATACCAAGGGCAGATGAGCTCATAGATACTTTGGCCTCAGCCAAATATCTCAGCACATTTGACTTGACAGCTGGCTACTGGCAGATCAGACTACCTGATACTGCAAAGCCCAAAATAGCATTCTCAACCCCTAGTGGGCATTATCAATTTGTGGTAATGCCCTTTGGTCTGAAGAATGCACCTGCCACTTTCCAGAGGTTGGTGAATACAGTTCTCACAGGTCTGGAAGCCTATAGTGCAGCTTATCTAGATGATATTGCTGTCTTTAGCTCCACCTGGGAGGATCACCTGGTCCACCTCAGGAATGTTTTACAGGCCCTGCAAAAGGCAGGCCTGACTATCAAGGCCACTAAGTGCCAGATAGGGCAGAGTCAGGTTGTGTACCTGGGCCACCTTGTGGGTGGAGGCCAGGTTCAACCTTTGCAGAGCAAGATCCAGACTATCATGGACTGGACTGCTCCCACTACCCAGACTCAGGTGAGAGCCTTCTTAGGCCTGACTGGGTACTATAGGAGATTTGTCAAGGGGTATGGATCAATAGTGACACCCCTGAATGACTTAACTTCTAAGAAAATGCCCAAAAAGGTTCAGTGGACAGTTAGCTGTCAAAAGGCATTTGATGACCTGAAGCAGGCCATGTGCACTGCTCCCATTCTACAGAGTCCTGATTACTCCAAGAAGTTCATTGTTCAAACTGATGCATCTGAATTGGGGGTAGGGGCTGTACTGTCACAATTGAATGAAGAAGGTCAGGATCAGCCAGTAGCTTTCATTAGCAGAAGGCTGACCCCTAGAGAGAAACGTTGGTCAGCCATAGAGAGGGAGGCCTTTGCTGTGGTCTGGGCTCTGAAGAAGTTGAGGCCATACTTGTTTGGTACACACTTCCTGGTTCAGACAGACCATAAGCCCCTCTTATGGCTAAAACAAATGAAGGGTGAAAACCCCAAACTGCTTAGGTGGTCCATTTCCCTACAGGGGATGGACTTTACAGTGGAACATAGACCTGGGAGTAACCATGCCAATGCAGATGGACTCTCTAGGTATTTCCACTTAGAACATGAAGACTTAACTGGGCAAGGTTAGTTTAATGTCCCTACGTTTGGGGGGTTGTGCAGGAGAGTAGGATCTGCTTCACATGGGTACCCCCACTTTTTGCTGATGCTTCACTGTTTGTCGACATTAGTCTGGCTGGGGCCCTGCTAATCAGAACCCCAGCCTAGCTGCTTCCTCTCTAAAATGGTTTCCATGTGCCCTAGGCACATCACTGATTGGAATCTGGAGTGCCCTTATAAGTCCCTAGTATATGGTATACTATGTACCAAGGGCATAGGTACCTCAGAGGGCTGCCAGGGGCTGCAGCATGTATTATGCCACCCCTGGAAGGCCATCCAAACTGACACCACAGGTCTGCTACTGCAGCCTGGGTAAGGTGGTGCATGCACCCCTTACTGTGATATAGGTTACCTATATCACTAAATACATACACACATATAAACCTATAAGTCACTCCTAAGGCAGGCCTTATCAATCCTAAAGGCAGAGTGCATGGTTCCTATGTGAGAGGGTGCCCCTGCATGAGCAGGGCCCCTCTGCAAGCGTTCGGAGACCCTTCTCTGATGCTGTTTGTAGTGCAGCCTGACCATATACTCTTAAGCGCATTATAACCTCGCGTTAAATGCTAACTTTGGAATGGCTGCACCTAAACATGTCGTGTTTGGTGTCAAACATCTTGGAATACTACCCCCCGCCAATTCTGGCGGCGGGGGTAGCATTCCACCCTTCTAGAGGGAAAGACATGTTAACTCTGGCTAGCCCGGTAACTTCTTTCCAAAGCCCTGGCATCACAAAATGGATGCTGCTGCCACAGACACGAGTCTGGCCTCCTGCTGCTGGACGAAACTCCGGCAGGGGAGGCCTGGACAATAGGTTTCCTGTCCCAGGGAGGTGTGACCACCTTCCCAGACAGGATAATGTGTATTGGGGCTGGGCGGGAGCACTTTCGGGTGCTTTGAAGTCCTGCACTGGGGGCACACTTGGTGTCCCTGTGCATACCCCAGTTCAAACCGGATCAGGGCTTGCAGCCCCTGCTTTGGCGCGAACTGGACAAAGGGAAAGGGGTGTAGCCACCCCTCTGCCCTGACCCACCCATAGGTGGGGCCACAGAGTAGTCCAACCCCTATCCTTAGTATAAGTATAGGAACCCAGTCCTTAGGACTTTAGATTATCCCTGGACAAAACTCTGAAACGGAATCCTGGACCTTCGACGCTCTACTCACGATTAGAGGACAGAAGAATCTCCCTTGGGGTCAAGGAGTGACTCCCCTGCTTGGCAGGCACCAAAGAAGCATCTGTCCAGTTCGCATTTCTGAAGCTCCCGTCGGATGCCGAAGTCATCACATCACCAGAGGTGGATTCTCAGACTTCCCCGAGGCTACACTGAGTCTCCAGCAAAGCTGAGGCCCGTGGCTATCGTGGGTGACTTGGGACTGTGACCCCTGGACACCAAGCACATTTGCAAGTGCATCCTCTTCTGGGTCTTCCCCGAAGTCGTGCTTTGGGCTCCAAGTAGCCCTAGCCTCCAGCACCAACTGCACCGAAGATCACTGGCCTCCACTCCACGAGTGTCCTGTGATCCAGATCCACGTGCGGCGTCTCGAGGCTCCTTTGTGGTCGCTAGCCCGTTGGCTAGTAGCCCGTAACGAAGGCCAATCTTCTTTTAACTTGGCATCCTGGTTGCTCCAGGCCTGCCCTCACTTACCCTCGCTGGGTGAGTTCCCCAGACCTTGCTGGTCTGCACCATCGACGATCTTCCTCTGCATCGAGACTTGCCGTTGCCAAGGCTTGTTGGGTCCAATCCGGTCGCCGACACCTCAGCACTCGACAGACATTGTGTACCAGCCCGAATCCTGCTCCTGTTTGCCGACAACGCCTCCTGGACCTCGTGGCTGAAGAGTCAAGACGACCATCAACGTACCTGAAGCACTCGACATCGGTGGGCATCTGTCCATCGCCTTCCTGGTCACTGGCTAGTGACCCAGACTCTGTCCCCTCTGCTTTCAGGTTCTTCAGAACTCCGATCCACTCTTGGATCCACCCGGACACTTTTCACTTGGTCGCCAGCAGCACTTTGCAGCAGATCGCCATTCAAATCGACGACGAAACCCGACCCCGAAAGGCACCTATGCACCCGGCTTCCCTGGGTGAGGTAACACGAGTACTCCGGTGCTCCCGTGGGTAGAGACTCTTCAAAGTCCTAGATCTCAAAGGGTTTACTCCAAGTCCTCCTTTAAGTGTCCCATTTCTTTAATTTCCCGATCACGACTTTCTCCATAGAAGTCAACTGCGTATCGCGGTTGTGTATTTACACTGCACGCGTCTCCCGTGGGTCCCCTGTGTCACTACCTTGGGTGGTTCCTTGTGGTCCAAGCACTTCTAGAGGCTCTAGGCCTAGTGTCTAGTTCAGTCGTGGTTCTTATACCACTTTATTGGTATATGGTTTGGTACGCCCCTAGGGCCCAAACGTGTATTTGTGCTATTACTGTGTTTAAATAACTTCTAACTTATGTACTTCGAACTCTAGCCTCATAAAGAGACTAGAGGGGTGTGTTTAGCAATAAATACATATATTTTGAATATATACCTGGTGTGGTGCTCTTTCATTTGATCACTCAAGAGATTATAGACTGGTAAAACAAGCTGCTTTACATTCCTTCAAGACTTAGCCTGAAGGCTGCTCTCCATAGCTACCACTAGGATAGCTTTCAATAAGGTTGTCTTTAACCTATCTCCAATAAGGGGTTGTTTGGACTGGTGCAAGGTGCCCACTATAATTAGTGGACAGCATATACCAGGCCAACTTCTCACAACTCCGAAGATTTCAGCAACACAGGAGGTGGGTTTCCGAAGGTTCCTGAGATAGATCTGACCTCTCAGCGATTCTGAGACCAGTATCCCTTGTGGGGGCTGTGCAACCCGAACCCCTGTGCTCCGTGTACATTTGCAAGTGCATATGCTTGTTGGTAATCCCCGAGCTTGTGCATTGGACTCCGTGTAGTCCTGACCCCGAGCAGTATTTGCACTGAAGATATCCAGCCTCCACTGCCCGAGTGTCCTGTGGGCTGGTACTTTGCAAACCAGCTTGAGGTCTCCTCGCGATCCCTGGTCCGTTGGCCTGTGGGTCCTGGCGAGGGTCACCTTGTTTGTTCTTGGGCTTTCCTGGTTGCTCCAGACGTGCACTGACTCCCCATTGCTTGGAGAGTCCCCTGGACCTTGCTGGTCCACACCGTAACCTGTTTCCTCTGACCGCATGGGTTGCATTTGCCAAGGATTGTTGGTGCTCCAGCCGGACACCGACCCCTCAGCACTTGACATTTTTTGTGGGGCAGCTCACCTCCAGACCCTGGTCATCCTCGACATCTCCTGGTCCCCGTGGCTGCATAGTCAAGCAACCCTTCTTCGCACCTGAAGCACTCGACATCGGTGGGCATTCGACTACTGAGCCCCTGGTCACCTGAAGTGACCCAGACTCTGTCCCCTCTGCTTTCAGGTTCCTCTCACCTCGAATCCAGGCTTGGATTCCACCAGACACTCTTCGCCCTCCTGGCAGCAGTACTTCTTTGCACTCCTCCATTGAAAACGACGAAGGTTTCCGACACCACTTGACCCCTATGCACCCGGCTCCTCTGGGATAGGTAACACGGGTACCTCGGTACTCACTGGTGGGTTGGCCTTAGAACCTCCTATGTTCCAAAGGGTTTGCTCAAAGTCCCCGTAGAAGTATCCTTAACTTGTAACTTTGCAACCGCGACTTTCCCATAGAGTTGTACGGAGCACGCAGTCGTGTTTCCTCACTGCACCCGTCCTCCGTGGGCTCCCTGTGTCACTCCTCTGGGTGATTCCTTGGGGTCCCAGCGATTCTACGTGCTCTAGACACTGTGTCTAGTCAAGTTGTGATTGTTATACCATTTTTTTAGTATATGGTTCGGTCTCCCCCTGGAGCCCGCTGTGTATTCTGCTACTTACGAATGTACTATTGATTCAGTATTGTGTACTTTGTGCCCTAGTCTCGGGTAGAGACTAGTAGAGAGTGTTATATTAATAAATACATATTTTTATATAACTACTGTGTGGTTCTCCTTTTATTTAGTCATTCAGGAGGTGATATTCTGGTAAAACAAGCTGCTTTACATTCCTTCAAGATTAAGCCTGAAGGCTGCTCTCTACAGCTACCACTAGGATAGCTTTCTAAAGGTTATCTTTGATCTCATACATCATAAGGGTTGTGTGGACTGGTGAGGGTGCCCACTTTAATTAGTGTACAGCATATACCAGGCCACCTTCTCACAGCCACTGTCATAACAAAACGATTTGTCCTCTAGTTCTCTTCACTGGCACCATCCAATCAGGACAGTCAGGGTCAGGCTTGTTTCATGAATTCTACTGTTCGTAAATGTGCAGATGTACTAGCACAGCATTGCAAAGATGATCTGCAACTTGAACCCCATTCTTCTAAAAAAAATGATGGCAGCATATGTCTAATTTATGACATTAGTACAGTTCATGAGGTATGTAACACAGTCTTGTGATGAACGACGTGGCCATTTGCATGATCATATTTCATAATGACATTTTCTGAGTTGGTAGATAGATTCAAAATTCATGCCATTGTGGGCTGTTCAATCAACAAATGTAAGGAATAAGTGAGCACTAACAAGGCCACACAAAGTAAGAGCAGAACCTTACCAAGTCAGTAGATGTTCACAGCTTTGGCTGTTTTACCAGGCCAGTATTAATCTAGAAATGCTAAAGTATTCCTTCAGAAAATGACATCATAATTTTTCCTCTTGATTGTTTATAATCACAATAGACATGCTTGTCAAATATTTTTCAGCACTTAAGAATGAAATATTTGAAATATGAAATATGGAAGAAAGGAATGTTTGAATAGGTAATGCAACTTTCAAGATTCCCTAAAAAGTGTGCTTTCACCCTCATGAATGGGATCTATGAGTATGGAAATTCAGCCACCTGTGTGAAATTTAATATTTGTAAATTCAGGTTAAGGGAAGGCTTTGTCAGAGTTCCTGGGTGGTCACACCTGCAAAGGTTGATGAACACTCAAGGGCTCGTAGTAACTTGGGTATTTACCAACAATCTGCCATTAGCGCACCGCCTTGGATATCCATGCAGAAGTTTTAGCGGCCAAGGCAGGTTTAAATGTATTTCCAGGTGGAAAGGAGCAGAGAACACAGACCAGAAATAATGATGTTTAGCAGAAGAGGTTTTCAACAGGGAAAAGCATTTCCCCGTGGAGAAAGAAAGTTGAAAGTTCAGCTGCACATTTGTATTATATTTGTCCTAGAGATTCTGTAACCTTTGTGAAGAAACACACATTTCAGCACCCCTATGCAAATGTCACAGATTTCCAAGACTTCTCCTGAAAGTCTTTGTGAATTTCAAAAAGTGAGATATCTGTCCCAAACATAAGAGCATCCCTATGGCAACATATTTCTAATTCTATTTTTTTTTTAACTTTTGGAAATCGTCGCTAGTCTGCAAGGTTAACCTCTTAACGTTGAATCCATTTTCGTTGTTCTTGCAACTTCCCCAGTGATTTTGGAAGAAGGCAGGGGCATATTAGCAAGAACGGCGTTAAAATTATCGCCGCTTTAGCGGCAGGAAACTGCCGCTAAAGCGGCGATAATGGGCTTGATAATATGCCCTTGAGAATACCAATAGAAGCCCATGTTCTGCTGTGATCCTGGGCTTCTATTGGTATTCTCAAGGGCATATTATCAAGCCCATTATCGCCGCTTTAGCGGCAGTTTCCTGCCGCTAAAGTGGCGATAATTTTAACGCCGTTCTTGCTAATATGCCCCACAGTGTTTCGGAGTAGGTATAACCATCTGCGTTATTTTTTATATCACGAAGTAGTGAATTAATTATAATAGTGGATTCACCGCACGCATGGTCCACCTACAGACAACAGAAGCAATCCATTCCTTGTTTCATTATTTTCAATCAACTTTTCCTGAAGCTGCACGTATGCTTGCTATGAGAGGCTGCTTTAGTAGATGCTGTTTTGTTTCTCACTCATGCCACCCACCACATGGTGTTAACCTTCGATTTGCTCCGGCGGGAATCTGCGGTGATGCGAACAGCAGGTGGCAGAGCTGACAAGGATCCGACAAAAAATTAATTTAAAATTCCCAGCAGGATGCAAGCCAGTGAGGGCTAAACAACATCAGCTCGCTTTCGATTTGTTGCTTACATAGACACAGACACTTGTAAAGGCAAGTTCCGCCGTGTAAAAGAAGATGCTAACTCCGTTACGGGTTTACTTTAGTTTATTCGTACCATTGGAGGGAGAGCACGGGGCCGCTGTGAACGTAGCGCCCTAGTCCGCAATGGCCGCCGCTGCTCCCGTGATGCCCTGCGCGGTCACGTGGTGCTTGCGAGCTAGACCGCAACACTACATATCTTCCCCCGTCAACAACAACACCAATGAGCACTGGCTCTCAATATTGTCAAACATGACATGGTTGGCGCCCAAAACATAGAGCGTCCGCAAACAGAACCATATTATATTTTACCATAGGAGGGGGGGGAAGAGGGAACATAGAGTTGTGAGAACTAACGCAGTAACAGGGTGATTACATATCAAATTCTCTGAATCTCTTGGGTAACACAACTGCTCTGCCTGTGTGGGTGCGTGTGAGGGGTACCTGCGTCCCCTGTACCTTTCTTGTGTCTAAACTGGTTTCCCCGGTGCTCCCCTCCCGGCCCTGTTGTGTGCAATGGGAGTTCCCTGCATGGTGTCTGGGTCGCGGATGTCGTGGCACTCTTGGGGTATATTGTGTAGTGTGGCCTCGGAACTACTCTGTTCCTGTGTGGTGCCAACGGCACCTTCGATATCTCTCATCGTGCCCTTTCTCGGTGTGCTAGTAGCTACTCCATCTTCCTCATTATCCTGCTCCCACCCAGCATGTCCGGTGTTTGTAGATGGGTCGTCCTTGTTCCACTTGATCTTTTTATTGCATATGGCCATTCTACTGTGTGACCATATCTTCCCATCACTTAATAGGGCAGAGCGCGAGTAAGTTTCTCTGACTTGTAAGGGCTCGCTGAACTTGCTGTCTCCTTTCCTGCGTAATTGGCCAAGCTTCACCCTGACCCATTCCCCCTTTACTAAGGAGACTTCTCGCACTCCGTGCTTCTTGTTGTAGTTGTCCATGTAGAGTTTCTGAGCTTTCTCCAAGTTGCTTCTGACCACCGCTGGGGACCATTTGCTCTGTAATGTGAGGTTCATCCAAACGGCGTTCTCGTGTGAACGGCTCCCGGCCACGTAGGATCTTGAATGGACTGTAGCCAGTCATGGTGGGTGTGATGCGGTATGCCCAGACAGTGTTTCTGATTTCTGTCTCCCAATTTTTTCCCGCACTGATGGCTGCTTGCACGGACCCCATGAGCACTCGGTTGAATCGTTCCGCCAGGCCGTTCCCAGCAGGGTGGTACACCGGGGTGTGTTTGGTCGTGACTCCATTCCTTTTGGTGAAAGCCTTCCACTTCTCCGATGTGAATTGGGAACCGTTGTCGCATGTGATGACTTTCGGGATCCCCTCCCGCAGGAATGTTGTAGTAAGGAAAGCAATGACAGTGTCCTTGTCCGCTTTCTCGCATATTTCTACCTCCGGCCATTTGGAGTATTGATCAATAAGAACAATCACGTATTTGGGTACACCCCAAGAGTCCAGAATGGGGCCCAAAATGTCGATGGACAACTCCTCCCAGGGGCTGTTGGGGGTGGTGAACTTCCCTAGAGGCGGTCGTAGCTAGGTCAGTGATTTGTCGGCGTTGCCGCACTGCTCACATGCCCTCACGTACTTCTCCACATGGTTGTCGACAGCAGGCCACCAGTACGATTGTTTGACTCGTCTCTTCGACTTCACTATTCCTAAGTGGCCTTCATGCAGGATGGTGAGCAGGGGGTCTACTACCTGTTGAGGAGGAATTACTTTGTCCCCTCGTAGTAAGAAGGTGGCATCATCACTAATAGAGAGTTCGTCCCGCACATCCCAGAATTTTCTGAGGTCGTTGCTCACGTGCCTCTTCTCAGGCCAACCCAGCGCGACGAACTGTTTCACGCTCACGAGTTGGGGATCTGCGTCGTATGCGGCCTTCCAGTCTTGTGCACTGATCACGTCCTCTTGGTCCGTCGTGAACGCTACAGTGTATTCATCCCATTCCGTGTGAGTCGGCGTCCCTTCCATTGCAGCAGATCGGCTGAGGTAATCTGCCACTTTTTCTTCTTTCCCGGTAAGTATTCGACCTCGTATACAAAGTCCAACAATCTGAGGGTCATCTTGGCAATGCGCGGCGTGGCGCTGGCATGACCGCTAGATGTGAGGACTTTAACCAACGGCTTGTGGTCCGTTCGGAGGGTGAACCGGGAGCCCCAGAGATATTGGCGAAATTTCTCCATGGCCCAAATGGCCGCGAGCATCTCTTTCTCTATGACACTGAACTTCTCCTCGTTTGGAGCAAGGGAACGGGAGGCAAAACTGATGGTGGTTTCCATGCCATCCGTGGACATCTGTGACAGGACCGCCCCCAGGCCTTTGTCACTGGCATCTGTGGTCAAGATGGAGACGGCGGAGTTGTCGAATCCATGTAGGGGAACGGCGTCGCAAATGTCTCTCTTGATGTTTTCAAATTCTTCATTGGAAGCAACCGACCAGCTGAAGGCATTTTTCTCTTTCAAGATTTGACGTAGGTGGTGCGTTTTGGTGGCGAAGTGTTGTACGAATTTACTGTAGAATTCGGCCAATCCCAGGAACGAACGCACTTCCTCCTTGTTTTGAGGTTTGGGAGCCGCCATGATAGCTTCCACGTTGGCTTTCTTTGGAGAAATTCCACTGTCACTTATTTCGTGCCCCAAGTATGTGACGGAGCGGAGGCCGAACCTGCATTTCTCCCATTCCGCCATGAGGCCATTGGTCGACAGTGTCCGTAGCACCGCAATCAGTTTTGTGTCATGGTCCAGTTTGGTTTTCCCCATGACAAGTATGTCGTCTTGGAAGTATAGGACTCCACTGATGTCTTTGAAGAGTTTGTGCATTAGTTTTTGAAAAACTGCACCCGCGGATGCCAGGCCAAATGGCATGCGCCGAAATCTGTAACATCCGAACGGAGTGATAAAGGATGTTAATTTCCTACTTGAAGGATGAAGCGAAATTTGGTGATAGGCCGCTGTGAGGTCTATGGTGGAGAACCATTTGACCCCCTTTGTCTGAGCTAGCATTTCGCTGATTTTAGGTAACGGAAATGTATCCACGATTATGTTCTGGTTCAGTTCCCTGAGGTCTATGCATAGGCGCACCTTCCCATTCGGTTTGCGGGCCACCACTAAGGGCGCCAACCATTCAGCGCTTTCAATGGGTTCAATCACTCCGTTGTCCTCCAGGCGCTTCAATTCCATCTGCACCGCTTCCCTGCAATTGAACGGGATGTTCCTGACTTTGTGGCATACTGGTACGGCGCTCTCCTTAATTCAAATTCTGTGTGTAAATTTGGATAGCTTGCCTATGGTCCCGCTGAAGACTGATGGGAAATCTTCTTTCAGTTCCCCCTCTGCCGGTGCCGGCGGGTTGTCCATCATGAGCACTTGTGTCTCTCCACCTGGGTTGAGTTGGATCCCCAATGCCCCTTGGTCAGCCCATCCCAAGACAGACGGTCCCTTTTCCACCACATACAGTTTGCCTACGGAGGTTCTCCCTTTGAATTCAAACTGGAGCGGACGGAAGCCTACCATGGGGATCTTCTCCCCTGTGAAGGTGACTGGGTGGACATCGGTGGGGTGTAAGTGACTACCTAAAGTGTGGACAAAGTCCCTTTCCCAAATGTTGCTTTGAATTATGGTGTATGGGGACCCTGAGTCAGCTACCATGGAGACTTGAACTCCCCCAATGGTCAACAAGCAAGAGGGTTTCTTACTACTATAGCAATCAATTCCTAGAATTTGGTCATCAATGCACAAAATACTGTCCTCGTCAGCATCCCCTTCCACCCCCTCAGTTTCAGATTCGTACATGACACATTTGACTGTGGCGTTGCTAGGTTTATTTCTACAGACTTTGCCGAAATGACCCGCCACCCCACAAAATGAACATTTAACTCGGAAGGGCGGACAGCGTCTGTCGTTTGCCATGTGCGTGTGGCTCCCGCATCTGTAGCAACTGCCTTTGTGGTCGTTAGGTGATTTGTTGGGTCATCGGCTTCCTGCTGGCTCTTGCTCCAGCCGTGGGTGGAGGTTTGTCATTGTGTGTCTTCGTGTCACTCACTCTACACACTGTAGGTTTGCTCTCACTGTCCCTTTTCGCTGTTACTGCGCCTCTTTTGGACAATTCTGCCTTTTTCACAATAGCTATAATCTCGTTGAGGGGGGCATCCCCACTCACCCACAGTTTCTCTTGTATATTAGTATTGACGGTGTGCATTATGATCTGATCTCGCACGAGATCATCATAAAGGTGGCCAAATTTGCAAGTCACAGCCAGTCTTTTCAGTGCAGCCACATAGTCTTCCACAGATTCAGTGTCAGTTTGCTTCCATTGGAAGAAATTATACCGGTCTATGGCAGTGCAGACAACTGGTTGATAGTGACTGTCCAAGTCTTCCAACGCATGCTGAAAGACATCTTCATCAGTGGCGGCCCTAGTCTTTTTTACCATACTCTCATACACTCGTAGACCTTCCGGCCCCAGATTGTGCAACACAATTTTCTTCCTGCGTTTACTTGAAAATGCTTCTTCTCCTTCATCTTCCAGAGCAGAGAGATAGTTCAGGAAGTAGCCCTTCCAATCTGCCCATTTCATAGCTGGTTCGCCCGGCTTCGGCAGGAAAGGAACTGGGTTGGTGAGTGAGAATGTCTGTGCACACATTTTGGCGAAGTGCTGGACTCGGGACTGCTGGAACCTTCAGGTGGATGCAGAAGCAGTGGGCACGCAGCGCCTCGTGGGCAGGGGTGGCACCGTGTGACTGGGAGCAGGCCCTGTGTGGCCCTACAGTTGCTTCGCCTGAGGTCAGGGCTTGAGCGAGCTGAACACAACAACCAGGAGCTCTCTGCTTTGAGGACTGTAGAGGGGCAGGGGCTGGTGCAGACACGGGATAACTGGTGGGCACCCAACGCAAGGCAATAGGGGAACTGTGACCTAGGCAGCAAGGTGTGAGTGCCTGTCCGTGGGCGAAGACCCCTGTAGGCAGTATGCTCCTTCTCCCTGTGTAAGGACATGCGCCAGGCACTTACTGTGTGAATGCCCACACGTGGTGCAGCCCTTCGGTCTCGGCGTCTGTGCTATGGTGTGCCGGTGCCGGGCTCAGCTCCCGATGCTTGCAGTGACTGGTGGCCGCTGGCAGACTGGAAGCGGGAAACGCTGCTATCGGCCGGGCGTCCCGCTGTGGCACTCCCCCTCCGATCTTCAATGCCGCGTTGCAGCGTGGCAGCTCGATGCAGAGTGCAGGTGGGGCTCGAAGGCTGCTGCCGCTCGAGGTGTACACCACCTCGTCGCCAATTTGTAAAGGCGAGTTCCGCCGTGTAAAAGAAGATGCTAACTCCGTTATGGGTTTACTTTAGTTTATTCGTACCATCGGAGGGAGAGCGCGGGGCCGCTGTGAACGTAGCGCCCTAGTCCGCAATGGCCACCGCTGCTCCCGTGATGCCCTGTGCGGTCACGTGGTGCTTGCGAGCTAGACCGCAACACTACACCACTAAACCTCACCATCAATTTCATTCCCGTTTGTCAATGCTTAATTTGTTAAAAAAAAAAGTAAGTGCTGGGGTCCTAAGTTTTTCTTAAGAGCTGTTTGCCTGCGCCACTGCTGAGTGTTGGAGTTGCTGAATAGCTGCTGAATGCTGCTGTTGATGAATACCAAGCCTGCCTAGTCTTGATTCTGTCTCATGACCCCTTCTTCCACTTTCCAACACTTCCTGTCTCTTTCCTTCAATCTTGCAGGCTCTATTTCATCCCTGTTTTCGTCTTTAGTCACTATTTTTCAGACTTTCTCTTCTGTTCTACTCCCTCTCTGCCTTCCCTATCCTCTAAAATAAGTGCAGGTTCTGACCACTTGCAAACAGTTAGTACTGGTGTTTGGATGTATGTGTTTTTGTGTCATATCCAAAGCATGGTACATGCATTTTAATGTATGCACTTCTGGCGAGCACAGATTCTGAATTATAATCTTTGGGCTACTTCCTACATGGAGGAGGCTGCACACCTCTGTCCCATTGACCACAGAGAGAGCCGAAACATATCTATACTTGTTCATACTGCCTAATTTCAAGTTGATGTCCCGGTATTTTGATTTATACCGAAAAGAGGTAAAGAATTGCTGAGATGAGCAATGAACGCTTTTAGAGAAGACAAGTGGGTGGAAGGGTGCTTCATAAAGATGGCAAATTCTTTGGTCTAAGGACAAGTCTGAAGTTCCACAGTTGAACGTTCCGGTGGTTTTAACTGAACATTAAAGGTAAACCATTCCAATCATTGATGAAACAATGCTACAAGCTTTGACATGGAATGTTCCTGCTGATTTGTGCTCACCCACATAGGTTCTGTCCGTATGATGACCTCATAGGCATGTAATCTGCTTTCCCCACTAAATGAACTTTTTCATGCCTTGTACCACTCCAAATCTTACCACTTTTAATATGACTTATATCCCCAGTACTGACTTATTTTTATTTTCCAGATAATGTTCTGACAATCATCTACCTGTCCTTCCTTTGGTATGCATACCTAGCGCTACCTGGGAATATATATTAATTTATGGCCAGACGTATCATTATACTGTTCACAAATACTGGTCACATATTCACAGTATTGAATTTTGCAAACCGGCCTTCTTACTAATAGGTCAGTTTGTAAAATTCCAAATTGAAGTTGGCCGCAATCCAACCTACTTAATTATTATTCATTAGGGAGGTCACTAACTGTAACTCACACTGATTAGATAGAATCACAGGGATAGTACCAGCAAGGGCCAACAGACCACCATAAATGTGATTGCATTTAAATAACGATTTTTTTAAAGCAGCCGAATTCCCTAAAGGAGACTCGGATGCTTTGAAAAAACCCAAAAGTTGCATTTTTAAAAAGTTTCTCTGAGATTTGGCACCTCTCTCCTGGACCACAGCCTACTCCCCAAGAATCTTTTTCCACAATTCAGAATTGGGGAAGGGTTCCAAAGTGGAATGGAGTTAGTAACTTTTCAATGGTTTGCGACCGGAATTACTTTTACAAATCACTGATGTATTCGGTGCAGATTCATTATTTGGAAAGGATGCCCAAAAACGGCACCTTCCAAGTATCAAATTGGTATCCAGTCTCCATCCCATTTTAGGAGCCTATAAAACTACACTGACTTCTAAATGGGACTGATAAATTGGAAACCCTTTTCTGTGGTCGCAAACTCTGATTAAGAGCGTTCAGATCCGTAAAAAATGTTAGTACACCTGGCCCAAAATCCTGTTTCAGGTGTAGTCTGCGCCTTCTCTTTTGCCTGTTCATACTTGACTTTTCCTCTGTCTTCTTGGAGATGACATCAGTGTCATATTAGTTCCTTTTTCTGACAAACCGCCCTCTAGCTTGACTTGGGCTGTTTTGTCCCATCTTACCTACTTTTGTCCTGTCTTGGGTATTCGATTTCTCTCTTAACTACACACTTCATGACATACCTCCACCTACGCAGAACTAGCAGTTTTTATGAATTGGTTCATCCCTTGTGCGCTCTGTCTTATTTCGAAAAGATACCCTTACCCTTTTCTCTACATATCTAATGTTTTCCAACCTGATAGTGTAGAGGTGAGCAGCATTACCCAACTTCATGGCAGACAGACTTGCCAGTTGTGGTTGTTTTCCCGTGGGAAAATAGGCCTCAAATGGTGACAAAACTAAAGGGTTACAGGGGGGGGATGTGTAATTTGATCTCAGCCACTCGTAAATACTTAAGTTTGGGCCCCAAACCACGATGAGCTTGTTTTCCGCACCTGTACATACCTCTTCCTCTAAAGGGAACACTCAAGCAAAGGATGGATGAATAGGTTTAAGTGTGCTCCTTGGCCAAATAGATTTTTTCTAAGCAGCAATCCATTCCATTGTTGCTTGACAATTGGCAAGGTATATTTCAAGTAGCATTAAATTGTTTTACCTTATCCTCAAAAAGTATAGATTATCCTCAAACAAACCCCTGACACCAGCCCTAGAGTTATATAAATGTAAGGCACAGGCATCAGCTTTGTATGGATCAGAACTCTGGGGTATCAGCGACATTAAGCAATTAACAAATGGGGAAAACAAGTTTGCGAGTAAACTAATGGGGCTACCCCCATCAACACCACTCATCCCAATGTTTCACGACCTAAACATGAAGCGCATAGGACAAATTGCAACACTGCGACCGCTGCTTTACTGGATACGACTATGGATAACACCAGAATTAGCGGTAAACAGAGAAGGTGTAAAAGAACTCCTAGCCATTGACAGATGTTTAACTTTTCCCTGGCTTAAATTTGTCAAGAAATGGCTCATAGAACTAGGCCTTAGCTCATACTGGATTGAGCCACATAATTTAACATCAAGTTGCAAAAATGTATTGAAAATAATATATTGGATACATATCTTGAACGCACTCCATATCGACCCAAATTTGGGAAGGTTAACAACTCAATTCCTTAATGTAAAACCTAACCCATTCTTCGAAGAATTTCTTGACAATGTACAACCTCATTTTGCAAGAATCCTGTACTTAAAACTAAGGTATGACACCCTGCAGATTAAGGGCCAGATGTAGGTAAATCTGAAATACCGATTCCTTAATAGCGAATTTTACCGAATCGCTATTAAGAACTCGGTATTTCAGATGTACGTAATAAATCGGTAAAAATTACTGAATCGGTAATATTCGGTAAAATTTTACCGAATCGGTAATATTCGGTAAAATTTAACCGAATTGGTAATAATCCCTTAAAAAATAACGATTCGGAATGAATCTGCAAAATATTTACCGATTCCTTATTACCGATTCGGTAATTAGCGAATCGGTAATTCAAAAAATGGTAATTGTAGAATCAGCCAATCTTGTGCTACCTCATTACCCCACAACCAGGAAGTGGCCACACCCATGCACCTGCACTGAACCTGAAGCTGTTTGAGAGGCAGGGAGCACAGCAAACAAGCCAGGAGCAACCATACAAAGATTCTGCTGACAAGACAGAGCAAATATGGACAACCAGGAGAGGGAGAAGGATGCAGCTGAAAGAAAGAGGAAGCATAAATTTAGTGAGAGGGAGCTGGAGGTCCTTATTGAGGATGTCACAAAGGACCACGACAAACTGTTTGGGAAACAGTCTCTGCACGTGCCTGAATCCCAGAAAAGGCAGATTTGGCTGATCATACAGGAGAGAATCAATGCCATTGGAGTCACCCAGCGCTCCATTGAGGACCTAAAGAAACGCTGGTATGACCTGAGGAAGCGTGCTAAGGAGAGGCTGGCAGACAGAAAGCAGCAAGCCAACCTCACAGGTGGAGGGAGAAATACAGCACCTGCACCAACTGCCCTGGATCTCCTGGCCGAGTCCACCCTCCAGCCGGAGAGTGTGAGTGGGATTGGGGATGCAGACAGCTCAGCCAGAGCTGGCAACAAACAAGGTAAGATGCATGCACTGCTTGCTGTGCCCCCACTCCCTAACCCCAATCCCCAATGAGGCATTGTGAATCCCACTCCAGTACATGTTTTACTGAAAACCAGCAATGCATTATGGGAGATGTAGTCAGAAGTAACACATGTCAGAACAGTCAGTCCACTGAACCCAAAGGGATGTGACACACATCAGCAATTAGCAAGCAGAGGACAGTCAGTTTGATTGGCAGGCATGAGATTTATTATCACGCAAATGCTGCCAGATAAGTGAGCAAATGTACATTCTGTCTTCAGAGGCGAGCCAAGGCGCAGGGCTGCAGAGGGGAGCAGACGAAAGGCACCAAGGACAGAGAGGACACAAGAGGAGGAGGTCCTGTCGCCTGCAGGGCACACCACCCCACCACCACCACCACCACCTTCACCACCACCACCACCACCACCACCATCACCACCATCACCAGCATCACCAGTGCCACCATCAACGCCACCACCACCAAGAGCCGGGAGGAATGCAGTGGCCAGCCTCCAGCAAATGGAGTTGTCCAAGGAGGACAGCATAGGGGGCCAACAGTCCACGGTAGCTGAGGATGCCAACGGTGCAGGCTCACAGTCCCCCACAGAGCACGCCCACACACGTGCCAGACGCCGAAGGGCAAGGGCAGCCAGTCCAGCATCACAGGGCGAGGATGAGAGTGTGTTCACCGGTCTTGAGGGGAACATGCTCAAGGTGCAGCGCCTGCAAGGCAAAGCCATAAGGTCAGTCCAGCGGCAGATGGTACAGATGAATGGGCACATGCTGCGCATAGAGAAGGGCATCTGTTCCATGAACAATACTGTGGCTGAGGGCATGAGGGACATGTCCGAGGCAGTGAGGCTGCTGTGCAGCAAATTAGATGAGGACCGTCTGGCAAGGCGCAGGGAGAGGCAGAAAATGGACAACTACACCAAGGCGGTGAACCACCTCTCCACTGCCGCCTCTCTGCTCTGCAGGCGCTCGGTGGCCATGCAGGAGGAGATGGCCCACTGCAGCCGTGATGTGGCAAGGGGGCTGGTCACAGTGACCAGTGCACTAGAAGTGCTACAGACCAACCAGGTAGCCACCACAGGTGATGGGGGGGATAGCGAAGAGGCTACTAGCCGCAGTAGCATCACGCCACCTATCACAGAGTCCAGGAGGCGCAGCGAATGGCACAGCGCTGCCACAGGACAGACTGGCAGTGAGGACAGTGTGCCCAAGGGACGCAGCAGTGCAGTGCGTGGGCGCAGGTAGTAATGCCAGCCATGACATGGTTTACCTAAATGGGTGGTGTAACCCATTTTTGTTTGGGAAACTGCATTTAAATTTGGCCTGGCATGTGACGCCCTTCATGTTGTGGTGGTGTGCTATGCTAATTAAACACCGTCACTCACTTACAGTAACTGGCTGTGTCTCCTTACTTACTCAGAAATAGTTGCATGTTATCTCTGCCCGTCTGTGTCTCCCATCTGGTGCTGCTGCCACACCTGCTGCACTGTGCTCTGGCTGTGGACAGTCCTCATCCTCGTCCTCAGAGCCTGTTAGTTCCACTGTTGTTCCTTTCTTTGTGGCAAGGTTATGCAGCATGGCACATGTTGCTATTATTCTACAGCAGATGATGGGGCGGTACTGACGTGCACCTCCACTTTTGTGGAGGCAGCGGAACCTGCTTTTTAGTAGTCTGAAGGTGCGCTCCACAACGTTGCGCGTGCTTTTATGTGCCACATTGTATCTTCTCTCACTTGGTGTGGATGGGTTGAGGAATGGCGTCAGGATAAATGCCCGCACGGCATATGCGCTGTCACCTAAGTGAGAAAGGAAGTGCCATTAATATGAGTCACCCACACATTCATCCAAGGTATACATCAGGGTGTGTCACATTGATTTACCTAGCAGGTATCCTTCTCCAAATTCACCCCCAGCCAGACGTGTGTAGATCCCACTGTTCCGGAATATGTAGGAGTCATGGGTACTCCCTGGGAATTTGGCCACAATGTCAGTGATGATGTGGTCCGCATCGCATATCACCTGCATGTTGATGGAATGCGTAGATTTGCGGTTGCGGTAGATATACTCTGTAGCTGCAGGTGGGCAGATTGGTATGTGTGTCCCATCAATGCACCCTATTACATGTGGGAACTGTGCCTTTTGGTAAAAATCCAGCTTTGTCTTGTGCAGTTCCGCCTCTGTGCTGGGGAAGCGTATGTAGTGATGCATTCTTTGCATCATGGCATCCAAGAAAGAGTTGAAGAAACGGGACAGGCAACTCTGTGACACACCACCTGCCACAGCTATCACCCCCTGGTAACTTCCTGATGCAAGTAGGTGCAGGCTACAGAGCACCTGAACATGTGTTGGTATTGCGTGCGCCCTTGGTGTCTGATGCTCCAGGAGTGGGTGCAGGTCCCGTATCAGGTCTAGGATGGTTTGGGGGTGTAGCCTGTACCTCTCATGGATTTCAGCCTCAGTCAGTTGGAAGAGTGTAATGCGCAGTCTATACACGCACTCCTCCCGTCTCCAGATCCTCAGTCCTGCTGCTTGCAAACGTAGCCGCCTTGCAATTACGTAGAGGGCCGCCATTGTGTTCACACTGTTGCATTTTGGGGCTGTTTAAATGCAGTGCACCTGATTACCACCTGCTTTGAGTCAGTGGTAATTAGCGACTCCTAAATACCGAATTTTCGAAAATTCGGTATTACCGATTTTTGGTACATCGGATTTGCGATTATTTAAGGATTTCTTATTTACCGATTCGGTATTTAGGGGTTTCGGTGTCTGCTAATCGCTAATTAAGGAATCGGTAACTGGTTTCCCTTATTTTTACCGATTCCTTATTTGCGATGGCGTTCGGTGTTTCCTACATTGCACATGGCTTAATACCGGTCGGTAACGCTGAAATTCTGCGACTCTTGGCTTTCCAGGTGGGTACGGGAAGGGGGCCCATCTTCCCAGGCCAACACAGGGCAGTCCAAAGGTTAGAGTTATTGCCGAGTAAGATCACCTCAGTCTTTCCCGCATTAAGCTCAAGATGGTGTCTATTCATCCAATCATTAATACGTTTCATACAATCATGTATGCGAACACTAGTATAGTTGGCATCATTGGAGGCTGATAACACGATTTGTGTGTCGTCCGCATAAGAAGTGAGGGAAAACCCGAAGGATTCGACCAGGGGAGCAAGGTCTATGACGTATATATTGAAAAGAGTAGGGCTAAGAGAGGATCCCTGTGGAACCCCGCAGGGCAAACAAAATGAGCTTGATGAGAAGGCGTCAAAGTTGATTGTGTTTTCCCTGTTTGACAGGAAGGATGAAAGTAATTTCAAGGCAAGGTTTTTTATACCTTTTGCTTCCAGACGGTGTATTAGGGTGGAATGATCCACTGTGTCAAACGCCGCGGATAAATCCAGCAGGATAAGGGCTGCTGATCCCCCCTTGTCTAGGATGAATTTGAGCTCGTCGGTGGCCTTGATCAGGGCAGTCTCTGTACTATGTTCGGATCTGAATCCGAATTGAGTAGGGTCCAAGCAGTTGGAATCGTTGATGATTTAATTGAATGTTCATTACTTTCTCTACAATTTTCGCTGGGAAGGGGAGCCTGGAAATAGGTCGGTAGTTGGCCGGGTCCTCGGGATCAAAATTGGCATTTTTCAATAAAGGCAAGATGGAGGCTCGCTTCCTTTGGGATGGAAAGATACCAGTTTTAAACATATTATTAAATAAGTCTGAGAGGTAGATAGCAATAATGTCAGGGACTAGCTTTATAATTGAAGGCGGACAAGGCTCGTCTGGAGAGCCTGACTTGGTGGTTAAGATAAGGTCTTTTATTGATGCCGTGGAAGCAGGTGAAAAAAACTCAGAGCTTTTAGTAGACAAATCCTTATATATATATATATATATATATATATATATATATATATATATATATATATATATATATATATATATATATATATATATATATATATATATTATCTACTGGCGGTCGCCAGTAGATAGTTATAGTTAAAACCTATTATCCATAGGAAATCCGCGACATTCTATTTGAAATAACGTTGGCGCCGGTTGACGAATCTTCGCGAAAGTTTCCAACTTGTTGGGGCGCTCCGGTCCGCTCCTATCCTGAAAGTCTCGGGGTGATACGTCAAGCGGGGGCCGAGAAAAAGGGGGTCCCAAAACGCGTTTTCCCCATTCATTTTTCCATAGGAACCTTTAGTCGCAGCTACAGCCCGAACTGCTGAACGGAATTACACCAAATTTGGCAAAGAGGTAGCCCTTGGTTCAGTGTCGTGCCTTTTGCTTAAATGGTTTAAATCCGTTCAGTAGTTCCTGAGAAAATCAAAAGTAAAGTCACATATATATCTGGGCGGAGCCTAACCACACATGTCATCGTGAGATCTGATTGGCTGTCAGCACTTCATCCTGGAATTGCTGGCAGCCATCTTGGGACCAATATAAATGATAGTACCTCATTGAAATGCATTGTAGTGAATAGAAGATTTTGAGGGTCACCAAAAGGAGAACTATAAAGGGTGATAACAGGCTTTAGTTACATTAGAACTTATTTGTTGATGGTACCATACTAATTTTAGGAATTGTGGTGTATTCTAAGGTGATTTTACCATGTGAAAAACCTTCTGCTGGGATATCATGAATCATGTTTGAGAGAACACTATTTTCTCATGCTTGTCCCATGGAGGTTTGGAAGGTGCTCCAGAAGCTAAAATGAGAGCATATTTTCTGTAAATTCACATTATCTTTCTCACTCATGTGAGAATGAAGTCTGACATTCTCAGTAAAACATGTACATCCAACAAGGGCAGAGACTGTCAGTTGATTCCTTTGTGTTCTACTGCAGCTTCCCAGAGTGTTCTAAAGAACAACTAGAGTGCTAACAGCCTTACTTATGACAAAAGTATGGCACACCTGAAGCCATCTTGATTGGAATAAACTGGTAACACTTAAACAATTTAATTTAAAAAGGAACAAAATGATGGGGTTCATTTTGTCATAGAAATTATGGTTAGTGCTGTAGAAAGAAAAATTAGGACATGTTTCAAGTGTGATCTCAAATATCTTCCTGTTATATTTCAACAGGAGCAGCCTGCCAGTTGATGCCTTTGTGTTCTACTGCAGCTTCCCAGAGTGTTCTAAAGAACAACTAGAGTGCTAACAGCCTTACTTATGACAAAAGTATGGCACACCTGAAGCCATCTTGATTGGAATAAACCGGTAACACTTAAAACATTTAATTTAAAAAGGAACAAAATGAGGGGTTCTTTTTGAAATAGAAATTATGGTTACTGCTGCAGAAAGAAAAATTAGGGCATGTTTTAAGTGAGATCTCAAATCCTCTTCTATTTCATTAGAAAATTCTGACATGCAGACTGAAACAATCACTTTCAATACCAGCAGCAGACTACCAGTTAACTCCCTGGTGAGCAGTAGCTTTACTCCAGTGATCTAATGAGCAACTAGAGTGCTAACATTCTGAATTTATGGCAGATGTGAGACATATCTGAATGCCTTCTTGATGGAATCAAAGTAAAAAACTGGAAGCATTTCCTACTGAGGAGACTGCAGTAAATGAAGAAATTAGGAAACTTCATAACAAAGAAGTCTTCCAAGATGGCCACCAGTGAAAAAAGAGCCCAAATGTAGCACAAATATTACCCAGATGTAGCCCACATATAGCCCAATGACAAAAGTGTGCAAAACACTTTTTATTTTTAGTTTTTTTGCAGTTTTATGTAGTGCAGACTGGTCAGGTATTGGAGCATTGCATCTTAAAACATGACCCCCCTACACTACAAAAACACCACTGCACTACCTTAAACCCTAAAACACTACCCCCAGAACGACCCCCTACACTACACAAGCACCACTGCACTATCCTAAACCCTAAAACACTACCCCCAGCACGACCCCCTACACTACCCAAACACCACTGCACTAACCTAAATCCTAAAACACTACCACCAGCACGACCCCCTACACTACCCAAACACCACTGCACTACCCTAAAACATGACCCCCTACACTACACAAACACCACTGCACTACCCTAAACCCTGAAACACTACCCCCAGCAAGATCCCCTACAGTGCCCGAACACCACTGCACTGCCCTAAACCCTGAAACATCACCCCCAGCACGACCCCCTACACTGCCCGAACACCACTGCCCTAAACCCTGAAACACCACCCCCAGCAAGACCCCCTACACTGCCCGAACACCACTGCACTGCCCTAAACCCTGAAACACCAGCCCCAGCACGACCCCCTACACAGCCCGAACACCACTGCACTGCCCTAAACCCTGAAACACCACCCCCTGCATGACCCCCTACACTGCCCGAACACCACTGTACTGCCCTAAACCCTGAAACCCCACCCCCAGCATGACCCCCTACACTGCCAGAACACCACTGCACTGCCCTAAACCCTGAAACACCACCCCCTGCACGACCCCCTACACTGCCCGAACACTACTGCACTGCCCTAAACCGTGAAACACCACCCCCAGCACGACCCCCTACACTGCACGAACACCACTGCACCGCCCTAAACCCTGAAACACTACCCCCAGCAAGACCCCCTACACTGCCCGAACACCACTGCACTGCCCTAAACCCTGAAACAGCACCCCCAGCAAGACCCCCTACACTGCCCGAACACCACTGCCCTAAACCCTGAAACACCACCCCCAGCAAGACCCCCTACACTGCCCGAACACCACTGCACTGCCCTAAACCCTGAAACACCACCCCCAGCAAGACCCCCTACACTGCCCGAACACCACTACACTGCCCTAAACCCTGAAACACCACCCCCAGCACGACCCCCTACACTGCCCAAACACCACTGCTCTGCCCAAAACCCTGAAACACCAGCCCCAGCACGACCCCCTACACTGCCCGAACACCACTGCACTGCCCTAAACCCTGAAACACCAGCCCCAGCATGACCCCCTACACTGCCCGAACACCACTGCACTGCCCTAAACCCTGAAACAGCACCCCCAGCACAACCCCCTACACTGCCCGAACACCACTGCACTGCCCTAAACCCTGAAACACCAGCCCCAGCACAACCCCGTACACTGCCCGCACACCACTGCACTGCCCTAAACCCTGAAAAACTAGCCCCAGCACGACCGCCTACACTGCCCGAAAACTACTGCACTGCCCTAAACCCTGAAACACCATCCCCAGCAAGACTACCTACACTGGCCGAACACCACTGCACTGCCCTAAACCCTGAAACACCACCCCCTGCACGACCCCCTACACTGCCCAAACACTACTGCACTGCCCTAAACCCTGAAACACCACCCCTCAGCACGACACCCTACACTGCCCGAACACCACTGCACTGCCCTAAACCCTGAAACACCACCCCAGCACGATCCCCTACACTGCCCGAACACCACTGCACTAAACCCTGAAACACCACCCCCTGCACGACCCCCTACACTGCCGGAACACCACTGCACTGCCCTAAACCCTGAAACACCACCCCCAGCACGACCCCCTACACTGCCCTAACACCACTGCACTGCCCTAAACCCTGAAACATCACCCCCAGCACAACCCCCTACACTGCCTGAGCACCATTGCTCTGCCCTAAACCCTGAAACACTAGCCCCAGCACGACCCCCTACACTGCCCGAACACCACTGCACTGCCCTAAACCCTGAAACACCACCCCCAGCACGACCCACTACACTGCCCGAACACCACTGCACTGCCCTAAACCCTGAAACACCAGCCCCAGCACAACCCCGTACACTGCCCGCACACCACTGCACTGCCCTAAACCCTGAAACACTAGCCCCAGCACAACCCCGTACACTGCCCGAACACCACTGCACTGCCCTAAACCCTGAAACACCAGCCCCAGCACGACCGCCTACACTGCCCGAAAACTACTGCACTGCCCTAAACCCTGAAACACCACCCCCAGCAAGACTACCTACACTGGCCGAACACCACTGCACTGCCCTAAACCCTGAAACACCACCCCCTACACTGCCCAAACACTACTGCACTGCCCTAAACCCTGAAACACCACCCCTCAGCACGACACCCTACACTGCCCGAACACCACTGCACTGCCCTAAACCCTGAAACACCACCCCAGCACGACCCCCTACACTGCCCGAACACCACTGCACTAAACCCTGAAACACCACCCCCTGCACGACCCCCTACACTGCCGGAACACCACTGCACTGCCCTAAACCCTGAAACACCACCCCCAGCACGACCCCCTACACTGCCCTAACACCACTGCACTGCCCTAAACCCTGAAACATCACCCCCAGCACAACCCCCTACACTGCCTGAGCACCATTGCTCTGCCCTAAACCCTGAAACACTAGCCCCTGCACGACCACCTACACTGCCCGAACACCACTGCACTGCCCTAAACCCTGAAACACCACCCCCAGCACGACCCACTACACTGCCCGAACACCACTGCACTGCCCTAAACCCTGAAACACCAGCCCCAGCAAGACCCCCTACACTGCCCGAACACCACTGCATTGCCCTAGACTCTGAAACACCAGCCCCAGCAAGACCCCTACACTGCCCGAACACCACTGCACTGCCCTAAACCCTGAAACACCAGCCCCAGCACGACCCCCTACACTGCCCGAACACCACTGCACTGCCCTAAACCCTGAAACACCATCCGCAGCACCACCCCCTACAATGCCCGAACACCACTGTACTGCCCTAAACCCTGAAACACCACCCCCTGCACCGCCCCCTACACTGCCCGAACACCACTGCACTGCCCTAAACCCTGAAACACTACCCCCTGCACGACCCCCTACACTGCCCGAACACCACTGCACTGCCCTAAACCCTGAAACACCACCCCCTGCACCACCCCCTACACTGCCCGAACACCACAGCACTGCCCTAAACCCAGAAACACCATCCCCTGCACCGCCCCCTACACTGCCCGAACACCACTGCACTGCCCTAAACCCTGAAACACCACCCCCAGCATGACCCCCTTTACTGCTCGAACACCACTGCACTGCCCCAAACCCTGAAACACCACCACCAGCATGACCCCCTACACTGCCCGAACACCACTGCCCTAAACCCTGAAACACCACCCCTGCACGACCCCCTACACTGCCCGAACACCACTGCACTGCCCTAAACCCTGAAACACCACCCCCTGCACGACCCCCTACACTGCCCGAACACCACTGCACTGCCCTAAACCCTGAAACACCACCCCCAGCACGACCCCCTACACTGCCCGAACACCACTGCACTGCCCTAAACCCTAAAACACCACCCCCAGCACGACCCCCTACACTGCCCGAACACCACTGCACTGCCCTAAACCCTAGAACACTACCCCCAGCATGACCCCCTACACTACCCGAACACCACTGCACTACCCTAAACCCTAAAATACTCCCCCAGCACGACCCCCTACACTACCCGAACACGACTGCACTGCCCTAAACCCTAAAACACTCCCCCCAGCACGACCCCCTACACTACCCGAACACCACTGCACTGCCCTAAACCCTAAAACACTCCCCCCAGCACGACCCCCTACACTACCTAAACACCACTGCACTGCCCTAAACCCTAAAACACTACCCCCCGCATGACCCCCTACACTACCCAAATACCAATGCACTACCCTAATCCCTAAAACACTACCCCCAGCACGAACCCCTACACTACCCAAAGACCACTGCACTACCCTAAACTCTAAAACAATACCCCCGCACGACTCCCTACTCTACCCAAAGACCACTGCACTACCCTAAACCCTAAAACATGACCTCCTACACTACACAAACACCACTGCACTACCCTAAACCTGAAAAAACTACCCCCAGCACGAACCCCTACACTACCCAAACACCACTGCACTACCCTAAACCATAAAACACTACCCCCAGCAGTACCCCCTACGCTACCCAAACACCACTGCACTACCCTAAACCCTAAAACACTACCCCCAGCAGTACCCCCTACACTACCCAAACACCATTGCACTACCCTAAACCCTAAAACACTACCCCCAGCAGTATCCCCTACACTACCCAAACACCACTGCACTACCCTAAACCCTAAAACCCTAAAACACTAACCCCAGCACGACCCCCTACACTACCCAAACACCACTGTACTACCCTAAACCCTAAAACACTCCCCCAGAACGACTCCCTACACTACCCAAACACCACTGCACTACCCTAAACCCTAAATCTACCCCCAGCATGACCCCCTACACTACACAAACACCACTGCACTACCCTAAACCCTAAAACACTACCCCCAGCACGACCCTCTTCACTACCTAAACACAACTGCACAATTTGTTACAGGCGTTGCAACGCAGGCCTGTGGTGCTTACTGGAAGTACCTGGTGGGCTAGTTGGGCCCCAGGGACTCTCAGGATTCAAGGTGACCTAATCCCCCAACTTAAAACGCGCCACGGGGCGCGTTTGCACAGTGGTGAAGGGAGGGGGCGGGGCCTCAGGTGACATGTGCGCAAACATGCCCTGTGGTGCATTTTAAGTTGGGGAGTTAATTCCCTTTGAATCCTGGGGGCCAACTAGCCCACCAGGTACCTTCAGTAAGCACAACAGAGTTGCGTTGCAGAGAGGTGAAAAAAGGTGCGTGGCCTCGGAACGCCTCTCTGCAACTCAGCTCTGTGGTCCTAACTGTAGGTACCTGGGGGGCTAGTTGGGCCCCAGGGACCCTCAGGATTCAAGGGGACTTAATCCCGCAACTTAAAACGCGCCACGGGGCGCGTTTGCACACATGTCACCTCAGGCCCCCCCTCCCTTCACCACTGTGCAAACGCGCACTGGCTCTGGTTAGTCAGAGTCAGTTACCACCAGTACCCGTCTGAAAAAGTTGTGGGCACAGGATGATTTTGCAACAAGGCCTCTTTCTGCTCCTCTGTTGGTTCTTTCTGCACATCTTTTGATTCTTTCTGTGCGTTTTTTCTTCTTTCTTCACATGTCCTACCTCTGTTGGCATAGTTAGAAACTAGCATTTAAAAAACCTTTGAAATTCACTTAAAAAATCATAGGTTTCAGGCACGTTATAGTTAGAAATTAGCATTTAAAAAACCTTTGAAATTCACTGAAAAAACCATAGGTTTCAGGCACGTTATAGTTAGAAATTAGCATTTAAAAAACCTTTAAAATTCACTGAAAAAACCATAGGTTTCAGGCACGTTATAGTTAGAAATTAGCATTTAAAAAACCTTTGAAATTCACTGAAAAAACCATAGGTTTCAGACACGTTATAGTTAGAAATTAGCATTTAAAAAACCTTTGAAATTCACTGAAAAAACCATAGGTTTTAGGGACAGTTATAGTTAGTTGGACATTGCACTCGTACAAAACCCGTGAAATTCCCCTGTTATAGTTAGTTCAGCTAACTATAACTCGCGCCCCACAATGCACTGCTGATGACGTCACATATTACATCACTCATGACATGGTCAGTGACATCACTGATGACATCACTGATGACATCTCAAATGACATCACTGATGACATCATCCATGTGATAATTTCATGCATCTTCTCACACCCTAATATAACTTTTGATACACCCACTCTAAATTACAGACTGCCATTCTCAAAACCATAGACACTCCAACACCAAAAACTACATACCCACTCACTGATTCTTAGGTCTACACACACATCCACTCACTCACCTGTACAGTCACTCATACTTACAGTCACTCAGTACAGGTCTATCATATGCACTCATACACCTATATAAACACTCACACACCGCCACTCATCCATAGAGGTACTCACACACCTAGTCAGTCATGCAAAAAATTAACCACACACCCATTTACTCACCTATACAGTTATACACACACCAGCTCACTTACTCATACAAATACTAGCACATTCTTACGCTCTTATACAATAACTGATACAAGCACACACGCATCCATACAGCCACTCTCACAATAACACACTCTCACTTATAGCCATTTAAATACTCTAACACACATATATACTGCCTTTTACATATGTAGTTACTCGCACATGTACCACTGAGATATACATTCACTCACTAACACACCCATACACAAACTCACCCACCCAAGCAGTCCATCACAGATACAGTCTTGAAATCATGCACCCAGTGAATTACCCACTCACACATCTATGTATAGAGTCACACACACCCCACCCACACAAACACTCAGGCAGCCATACAGATACTCAGAGAACCAATCAATAACCCATATAGACACTCATGTAGCTATTCGCAAATCCATGCATCCACTTACACACCAACAAACAGACGGATACAGACATTCACACAGTTTAGTCACTAACCCATGCATTCAGTAAGATACGTTTAATCACTCACTTGTAGAGTCAGTCACTCACGTACTAAATCATCCATTCAGACACTTATACACCCACTCATTCTTCAATACGCCTTTCCCTATATATATTAAACATATTTAAACTTTACAGAAACACACAGTCACTGGATGATGTCATCAGTGATGTCATCAGTGATGTCATTTGAGATGTCATCAGTGATGTCATCAGTGATGTCACTGACCATGTCATGAGTGATGTAATATGTGACGTCATCAGCAGTGCATTGCGGGGCGCGAGTTATAGTTAGCTGAACTAACTATAACAGGGGAATTTCACGGGTTTTGTACGAGTGCAATGTCCAACTAACTATAACTGTCCCTAAAACCTATGTTTTTTTCAGTGAATATATATATATATATATATTATCTACTGGCGGTCGCCAGTAGATAGTTATAGTTAGGATCTATTTTCCATAGGAAATCCGCAACATTCTATTTGAAATAACTTTGGCGCCGGTTGATGAATCTTCGCGAAATTTTCAAAACTCGTGGGGCGCTCCGGTCCGCTCCTATCCTGAAAGTCTCGGGGTGATTTGCCAAGTGGGGGCCGAGAAAAAAGGGGGTCTCAAAACGTGTTTTCCCCATGCAATTTTCCATAGGAACCTTTAGTCGCAGCTACAGCCCGAACTGCTGAACGGAATTACACCAAATTTGGCAAAAAGGTAGCCCTTGGTTCAGAGTCGTGCCTTTTGGTTAAATGGTGTAAATCCGTTCAGTAGTTCCTGAGAAATTTGAAAAAGAAAACACATATATATCTGGGCGGAGCCTAACCACACGTCATCGTGAGATCTGATTGGCTGTCAGCACTTCATCCTGGAATTGCTGGCAGCCATCTTGGGACCAATATAAATGATAGTACCCCATTGAAATGCATTGTAGTGAATCGAAGATTTTGAGGGTTACCAAAAGGAGAACTATAAAGGGTGATAGACTTTAGTTACATTAGAATTCATTTGTTGATGGTACCATACTAATTTCAGGAATTGTGGTGTGTTCTAAGGTGATTTTACCCTGTGAAAAACCTTCTGCTAGGATATCATGAATCATGTTTGAGAGAAAACTATTTTCACATGCTTGTCCCATACAGTTTTGGAAGGTGCTCCAGAAGCTAAAATGAGAGCATATTTTCTGTAAATTCACATTATCTTTCTCAGTCATGTGAGAATGAAGTCTGACATTCTCAGTAAAACATGTACATCCAACAAGGGCAGAGACTGTCAGTTGATTCCTTTGTGTTCTACTGCAGCTTCCCAGAGCGTTCTAAAGAACAACTAGAGTGCTAACAGCCTTACTTATGACAAAAGTATGGCACACCTGAAGCCATCTTGATTGGAATAAACTGGTAACACTTAAAACATTTAATTTAAAAAGGAACAAAATGATGGGGTTCATTTTGTCATAGAAATTATGGTTAGTGCTGTAGAAAGAAAAATTAGGACATGTTTCAAGTGTGATCTCAAATATCTTCCTGTTATATTTCAACAGGAGCAACCTGTCAGTTGATGCCTTTGTGTTCTACTGCAGCTTCCCAGAGTGTTCTAAAGAACAACTAGAGCGCTAACAGTCTTACTTATGACAAAAGTATGGCACACCTGAAGCCATCTTGATTGGAATAAACTGGTAACACTTAAAACATTTAATTTAAAAAGGAACAAAATGAGGGGGTTCATTTTGCCATAGAAATTATGGTTAGTGCTGTAGAAAGAAAATTTAGGGCATGTTTTAAGTGAGATCTCAAATCCTCTTCTATTTCATTAGAAAATTCTGACATGCAGACTGAAACAATCACTTTCAATACCAGCAGTAGACTTCCAGTTAACTCCCTGGTGAACAGTAGCTTTACTACAGTGATCTAATGAACAACTAGAGTGCTAACATTCTGAATTTATGGCAAATGTGTGACACATCTGAATGCCTTCTTGATGGAATCAAAGTAAAAAACTGAAAGCATTTCCTACTGAGGAGACTGCAGTACATGACGAAATTAGGAAACTTCATAACAAATAAGTCTCCCAAGATGGCCACCAGAGAAAAAAGAGCCCAAATGTAGCACAAATATCACCCAGATGTAGCCCACAGATAGCCCAATTTCAGAAGTGTGCAAAACACTTTTTATTTTTAGTTTTTCTGCAGTTTTATATAGTGCAAACTGGTCAGGTATTGGAGCGTTACATCTTACTTGGACCCCTTATTGCGTATTTTGCACGAAGTACATGAGATTGATCTTGCGAAACAATGAACTTTACGATTCTGTTAACCTGAAGTTGCTCTGAACCGGGCTTTGTAACACCCGTTTTTACCTTCTGGTTTTAATTAATTCTCACTGTATTGTATTAGGAAAGAGGGTTTACTGTTTTTATGTACACTTTTATGATCTATGTTTCTAAATCAGATCAAATAAAGTTTAATGAATTCTATGGCAGGACGGAGGCGAGGATTATGCATATCTTTCCTCACTTTATTTGCATAGCAGTTCAAAGAAAACGTAACACAACAGTCATTAAACAAAAGACTACACAACCCATGAATCATTAGGGGGGTAGTCTCCAAGGCAACTATAGTCCAATCATATCACAGTCCATCGTATATAATATCGTGACGTCCCTTCCGCTACCTCTTTCTTCACTGCTCGTCAGTTAAGTGCATTCCTTACATTCTTGGTTTAATCTGACGTTGTTGCTGTTTGTATAGCGGTTTCTTGTGCACGTTATTAGCATTATTGCCTTGGTATTGTTTCATATTCCCTGCGCAGCAGGCTCTTGCTCGAGCGCGTTCTCCCCCTCGCAGTTTCTCCCGCTGTGTGCTCTGCGCGCGGTGAGATCCTGTCAGGCGCGTCTGGTCCGAGCGAGGCAGCTCCGTCAAGCGCCCCCGCTGGTCTTTACGCCCGTTTGGGAATCCGGTCACTCCTTTAGTGTCCGCTTGATTCCCGACCAACCCTCGCCTAATTTTGACACCGCTACGCGGGGATTTCCCCACACGGCCATGTTAGTGACCAGCGCCACCTGGTGGTGGTAATTGGTATTGCGCCTCAGTCTATTCTTATAACAGCTTCGGGGAAAGCTCAGCTGTTGGAGCACCGTCGAGGGGGCTGTCTTAAGGATTTTAAGGGCATTTGTTCTGTGCTCACACCCTCTGCTATCATGTCTTCTCCAGAAGACCATTTTTACTCCTCCTACCAGGAAGTGGAGGAGGAATGGCCCCCAACTTCTCCCTCCAGCAGTGGACCAAGCCCTCTCTCTGGCTATTTCTAGGGCGCTGGCTCCTCTTAGGGATCAGGTTGATAAGCTGGCGAAAAGCATCCCTGGGGTGTTCAGTGACCCAGATCTGGTGGCGGCGGGTCCAAGTAGCTCCCAGATTGGGAATAAAAGGGCCGTTAAGCATAACGCGGGGCACTTGGAAGGATTTGATGAACTTACGGAGACCTTCCTCAAGAGTGCGCGAACGCTAAAACATGCACCCTGCCGGGAGGAGGAGGGGCCCGGAGAAAATTGCGACACTGTCACCACTATTGTAGACCCCGAGAGGGTGTATCGGAGGACGATTTCTCCTCCGATGAGGATAAGGACTCGGGCGTCCCTGGCGTCCAGAGTCCCACTCCTCTCAGTCCCCGGTTGGGGACGGGGTCCACTCGGACATGTTCGAGCCTAACCAAATTTACCATCCTAGGTCGGCAGAGTGGACACCTGACGCCAAAGTGGCAGAGTATGTGGTGGGGAAAATCCATCAACCCCTTGAAAGGGAGGTCAGGAATAGGATGAGGAGAGAATGCCCCAGGCCCTCACTGAAGGGGAAGGTGGCACACACGCCTGAAATTGATGAGAAACTATGTACCTTTTTCTCCAAGTATATGAGGGATCCCAAGAAAGGAATTGATAGGTCTTGGACGTGGTAGGGCCCTTGACCCAAATTATTCAATTGACGGAGCGTTCAAAGAGTCAGGATCCCCTTTGTCCACGGATATTGTGGCTGGTTGGGCGCACTACCCTAAACCCTAAAACACTACCCCCTCCACTACCCAAACACCACTGCACTACCCTAAACCCTAAAACACTACCCCCAGCACGACACCCTACACTACCCAAACATAACTGCACTACCCTAAACCCTAAAACACTACCACCAGCATGACTCCCTACACTACCCAAACACCACTGCACTACCCTAAACCCTATAACACTACCCCAGCACGACTCCCTACACTACCCAAACACCACTGCACTACACTAAACTCTAAATATACCCCCAGCATGACCTCCCACACTACACAAACACCACTGCACTACCCTAAACCCAAAAACATTACCCCCAGCACGACCCCCTACACTACCCAAACACCACTGCACTACCCTAAACCCTAAAACACTAACCCCAGCATGACCCCATACACTACCCAAACACCACTGCACTACCCTATACCCTAAAACACGACCCCCTACACTACACAAACATGACTGCACTACCCTAAACCCTAAAACACTACCCACAGCATGACCCCCTTCACTACACAAACACCACTGCACTGCCCTAAACCGTAGAACACTACCCCAGCACTACCCCCTACACTACCCAAACACCACTGCACTGACATAAACCCTAAAACACTACCCCCAGCACAACCCCCTACACTATACAAACACCACTGCACTACCCTAAACCCTAAAACACTACCCCCAGCACGACACCCTACACTACCCAAACACCACTGCACTACCCTAAACCCTAAATCTACCCCCAGCACGACCCCCTACACTACCCAAACACCACTGCACTACCCTAAACCATAAAACACTACCCCAGCATGACCCCCTACACTACACAAACACCACTGCACTACCCTAAACCCTAAAACACTACCACCAGCATGACGCCCTACACTACTCAAACACCACTGCACTACCCTAAACCCTAAAACACTACCCCAGCATGACCCCCTACACTACCCATACACCACTGCACTACCCTAAACCCTAAAACACTACCCCAGCACGACCCCTACACTACTGCACTACCCTAAACCCTAAAACACTATCCCCAGCACGACCCCCTACACTACCCAAACACCACTGCACTACCCTAAACCCTAAAACACTACCCCCAGCACGACCCCCTACACCACCCAAACACCACTGCACTACCCTAAACCCTAGAAAAGAAACCCCCACCCCATGCCCAATCCCCCTTACCTCTCACTCCTCATGGTTCCTCTCTCCTCGTGGTTCCTGCTTCACGTCATCTCTGAGGGCGGTGCACGTCGTTGTGAGGAAACGGAACAGCCTCTGTTTCCTTACAACGACATGGATCGTCTACATGTTTTTAGAATGCATGGTCATTTACCATACATACCTTTACAACAAAATTCGTTGTAAAGCCATGCGTGGTAAATGACCATGCGTTCTAAAAAAATGCATAGTAATGACTTCGTGATGTACAACGCATGCGTGGTAATGCATGCGTTGTAATGGTATCGCAAAGTAAAAAAGTCGTTGTAACGGCTGTTTACCGATCGAAGATGGCCCCTGTTCTTCAGTGAGACGTTTATTTGATTAATTAGGAGGAAGGAATGTGGTTTTTTTACCGAAAAGTGCATTCCCGGCTGTTGTATTGTGAAAGTGTCCGCGTGGCCTGGTTTCACTTCCGGTGAGAGAGTGGAAGAGTCTGTTTGGATCTAAAGGAGTTCTGTTGTTGGACGGGGCCGGCGCGACATGTCATCAGAAAACATAGCTAATGGAAAGCGTCCTCTCTGAAGTGTGGAGCAGTGCCATGAGAGGTCAACGAGTGTGCGTCCCACCGCAGTATGACCGTACCGCGTGACCCATGTGCCGCCTCCAGGGTACAGGAGGCAGAAGCGGCATCGCAGGTCCTCTTGAAGACCGTTGTAGTACTAATTCTACATTTTGGTACTAGGGCATTTTAACTTCGTTGTTCCTGCCAGATACAAAGAGAAGATCCTGTGTTATTCAGTGCCCTCGTTACCTATTTTGTGGGTTGTGGTGCTTGTCACTTCGCTGCCCCGCCGGTGCACACGACTGGGCACCCCACCTTGTGTGCCATCTGCAGGGCCTCTGCCCTCGGATCACTGGTTTCGGTTTCTGGAGTGGCAACATAAACAGTTGCTCCCAAAGGACTAGCCTGAACACTTAGGTGAATATCCCCTGCACCAGCATTCCACGGAAATTCTTTCCTAGCTCTCCCACGTCAACGAGCACCGCTCCGCTCGCGACACCGTATGACGTCATCGGAGCCATAAGAGGACCTCGTCGGCGTGCTGACGTCAGTTCCACCCATTTTTTACGTGCCACCGAGGCAAACAGGGGACCGAGACATTTTCACATGTATACATAGTATAATAAATATATATATATTCACTGAAAAAACCATAGGTTTCAGGCACATTATAGTTAGAAATTAACATTTAAAAAACCTTAGAAATTCACTGAAAAAACCATAGGTTTCAGGCACGTTATAGTTAGAAATTAGCATTTAAAAAACCTTAGAAATTCACTGAAAAAACCATAGGTTTCAGGTGCGTTTTGAGATGTCATCAGTGATGTCATGAGTGATGTCACTGACCATGTCATGAGTGATGTAATATGTGACGTCATCAGCAGTGCATTGCGGGCGCGCGAGTTATAGTTAGCTGAACTAACTATAACGGGGGAATTTCTATGGTTTTGTACGAGTGAAATGTCCAACTAACTATAACGCCCCTGAAACCTATGGTTTTTTCAGTGAATATATATATATATATATATACATTTTTGCACATTGCGTATTTGCACTTTGTACTTTGCACAATGCACGTGTCACTTTCCCCTATTCATTAGAACCATGACCGGCAGGGGTTCTTTCATATATTTTTAAATATTTATAAGATATGTGGAGGTTTTTACATTCTGATTTTCTAATTGTCTTAATGCATCTCCCTTATCTTTAATCTCCTCCATTTTTCCTCGTTTTTTAACATATTGAATTTGTTCATTCTTTTTTTTTTTAAATGTACTTTACAGAAATAGAATGTTTATATTTTACTGAATGTGCTCTTAACATGTACTTTATGATGTGTTTATATATGCCTTTATCTTTTTACCTGATGAAATTTCCCCGTCCGTCCCAGTATTTCCCTTGTTATACTCTCTGCTCACATTATTTTTACCTCTTCCCCTGATGCGGTTGTTTTTATTGGATTTTTGCTGATTGGAACTTCTTATTTAAGTCAAGATACTTTATCATGATTATTATAATTATTAGACCAGAAAGAAAGATGGAAACAGTTAAAAGCCGACATGAATACTTATAAACTGGGGTTAACAGTCTAGTCTATTTTTAATGGAAACAAATAAGGGATTTATGCACAGTGTCACTTTAAATGGACAGTTTAGACGGCAGGACTCTATGGTCCAGTTGAAGGCATTCGCCGAAACGCGTTGACCGTCCTTTGCACGTTTGCACAAATGGTGTGATCAAGAAAAAATAAAATAAAATACTTCTAAGTACCTGGTTGTGGATTTCCTCTGTGCCGTGGAGACTCTGGTTCGTGTATCTTGGACCGTGTTGTTTTTTTTGTCGATATATATATATATATATATATATATATATATATATATATATATATATATATATATATATCCCTATAATGGCATCCTCTGCCTGAAATACGCACCTTGAAATGTATTAATCTTACTTGCAAGTTTTAATTGTATCATACACAGTCTTAGCTAATTTTATATACACATACAACGGGGATGTACTAGAGTACTTAGTGTCCAGCTAATATCTGTTTCTACCTTAAGAAATGTGCTGAGACCGATGACTATTTTACTGAGAACACCACATATACTGCTTGATGAATTTTTAGACTATATTCAGTGGTTGTTCAATACATGTTTACAGTATAGTCGAATGTTGACAACTGATTGAATATTTTGTTTTATTGTGAAACTTTTTATGGCCTCCGGCCGAAATAAAGTATTTATGACCAGGTTTTACCTTGTCTGTACATTTATTACTTGAAGTGGAGCAACCATAGGCAAATCAATTTTGACCCTGTCCCTAAAAAGCAGTCCAGTCCAACATAGACTACGCCACTCTAAATGGACACACATACTGACACCTTCGGCCTTTTTGGGCTTCACTGTCGAGTTGCATCTGGAGATCCAGGTCCACCGAGCTCAGGGCCCTTGTCTGGACCTATTTCTCCAAATTATAGACTCATTAAGACAAATGAAGTGATGAATGGAAATCCTAAAGGCAGCACTTCATCAGCAATCCAACTTCTTGTTAGCATTCCAGTTCTTCATTTCGTACTCATTTATACCGTAACAGAAGGGGCCTACTGGTGCTTTTGTTCTAATTTCTTACTGATCGGTCCCAAAAAGTAAAACTGGATCAATTCTACTCTGACACCACTCACACCTTCAGCGGAGTCCCACAGGGTTCCTCATTGAGTCCAACCTTATTCAACATCTATGTTGCCCCTTTGGCCAAGGTTATTAGATCTTTTGGGCTGGAGGCTCTGTCCTATGCGGATGATACACAAATTATTTTGTCAATCACCAATAGCATTGTGGCGTCCGCTGCAAATTTCAAAAGCTGAATGTGGGCTGTGGCCTCCTGGAGGGTAGACAACTAACTACGACTCAATGGTGACAAGACAAAAGTCCTTATTTTTGGCAGTCAACAATCTATATGGCTCCACTCCTGGTGGCCTGAAATGCTCGGCTCATGCCACTGTCCAGCTCCACCAACTAAGAATCTCGGTGTCATAGTTGTTAGCTCTCTCTCTTTTGACCCTCAGATCAACAGAACGGTTTCCACCTGTTTTGGTATCATCAGGATCCTGAGGAAGATCTTTCCATGTCTCTCCTTTTCCTCTCGCAAGCAGGCAGCTGTTGCCCTGGTTTTGTCCAGATTGGATTACTGTAATTACCAGGACATCAATAAGGGATCCATCCATAAATTGCAGCTTGTACAAAATGCAGCGGCAAGACTTGTGATGGATCTTCCTAAATTCCATCCAGTTTCGGCATCTATTCGTAAGCTGCACTGGTTGCCTTTAGAAAAGAGAATTTTGTTCAAGGCCCTTTGCCTTGTTCATAAGGCTCTTCATAATTCGGGTTCCGAAGGTATTAAAAGGCTCTTCCAACGGTATGTCCCTACTAAACAACTGCGGTCTGCCAGCAAAAATTGGTTGGTAGTTCCCAGGTTCAGGAGGGCCAGGCGGGGGGGGGGGGGCCTGCTTTTTCTGTTGCTGCCTCTAAGCTTTGGAACTCTCTCCCATTATCGATCTCTGGGCAAGACTCTCACCTTCTGTTTCGTAAGGCATTAAATACATAGCTCTTCACACTTTAACTGCTGGGCTCCTTTTGTGCTTCCTACAACCGCCGGTTCTATCCACAGAGCCTTGACGCCTTTGGGTAAAGTTTGCGCTCTATAAGACCAATATTCATTCATTCATACTGCTTAGCAATCAGCTGTAGCCTTGTCCTGAAGCAGCAACCCAGTGCAAATTGCTAGCCATTGTCCACTAAGGTGGTGGCTACAAGCAAACACAGAGGCATCTTGATCTTACTGTGTCTCCTAAGTGGGTAGTAGGTTTAGTCTGTAGGCACATTGAGTTCTTTTCGTAACAGAAGGGGACCAATAGGATGCAAATCAGTCTTGGTTGTGCCCCCTCCAGTGCACCAGTCAAACCCAATCTTGCAGGATATATCCCCTCTGAACAAGAACACTACCAACCCCTAACAGGTTTCTTCCTTAATGTGCCTCAGTGGTAAAATGCAGCTTAAATCTTTGTCATTGGTAAATGTGCCTATCTATGGGCGTCCTACCAGCTAAACATATCCCAGATCATCCAACGTCTGAAACATCAGAAATTTTGTAGCTTTTCCAGAAACTCACTAACTATTTGAACTCATCAACAGTAGCTGATCTTCTAGAAAATCTTTGATAACAATACATGCTCAAGTCCATCTTCACATGTTTAGGTGCTGAAAAGCTTGGACACTTACGCTCCCATTCTCTATCCAACTAAGTGGAAATATGGGTATCAGAAAATTGTATCTGCCTTATTTGCATAAGTTCTTTATTAATAGGAAGTATTCATGATGCCATGACCTATTGGGATTGCCAGTGCTTGTTATTCTTAGACTGAAAGAGCACAAAAATCCCTGATGGGAAAAAACTTACTGTTTCAGATTAACATAACCAGTATAAGAGTTATACATCACCCTACAGGAAAATTGAATATTCATGAACTAGTTTTCGGGTATGAACCGCCACATATTCACCACATTGTTTGATTCTCTGAATGTGCTAAAACCTTTTACCATGGATAGGGATATTAACACTGTTACAATGCTTTACATCTTTACAGGCTACAACACCACAAGCTCACCATTCTCACCCAAACGCTCTTTGGGACAAAAAACCCAGACAGCTTCATGCAAACATAAATTAAGATAGCTGGACAATAACCGGAATCCAACTGACATGGATCAAAACACTGCTAAAGACCAAAACCAAGGCCATCCTGATAGCCACCAATGCCCCTAGATACAGACTTCTTCAATTAACCACAATACCAGTCTAGGTCAATCACACCAAAAACAACAGAACACAAACTGATTCTCCACAGAAGAAACCCACCACAAAGCATAATTCACATGAGAAGCATGATTATGCACCTCTTACAGCAGGCCAGAGCACAAATCTTATCTGCTCCCAAAAGTGAAAGGCTAACCTGTCCAGGGGTGCACAATGATTGGTCTCCCTTTGTTTATAAAACCTGAGGCTCTCATCATGGCAGCTTCGGCATCTCTCTGCACGGTTGGCGAAATACAGCGTTTTGTCCCCAAAGTCAGAGGGCGTTCGTAGCAGCTTTGGCAGCATTGTCAACGCAGAATTGCTGCAAATTTGGAGATTCTTTGCGCAGCCAGTGACCGGTGGCCGGAGGAGTGATACACAGTGATACGCAGCAGAAGCAATCAGCAGTTTGGAGGGACTGTACTGGTCTGGAGGGGAAAGATGCCAGAGGCAGACATGGCGAGCGCCAGGCCCGGCTCTAGGAATTGTTATTTGGGTGGGCCAAGGGTGCATTCGGGTGGGCCACTGCAGGCCCGATTTGTCGCTTATATATCTAGCCCGGCCTGCTTCAGGGCCCTCCTTTATCTCTCCTTAGTCTTACAAGGCCCAGTAAAACGCACTCTATTCCAAATGTCTTTCTAAATGTTATCACTCTCAATAAAGTGTTTTTTTCCATGTAATTGTGGGAAGAGGAGGTTTCTGAGGTGGGAGTATCAGGCAAGTTACACTACTCGGGCTCCTTCTGTCCGAGCCTTCAGGGAGAATCCCTCATTACTTCCTCCACCTGACCCCAGACTCTGCAGTGCACTACCTTCCAGGCTTGATTATCCACTTTTCTACCACCCCTCTCCACTGCACCTAATCTCACAGCTGACCTTGGGCCCCAGTCCCATATCAGCCACCATCCAGTTCCACTTTCATTATTCTCGGTAAAAAACATTAGTAAAATCACCTTCAAACTTAAAACATTGAATTTAGCAGTAAATCTAATTAGCACGCACTTTAAAATATGTTCCACAGTTGCCCTAATAACCCAATTGTTAATTAAATAAAAAAGAAAGCCCATGACAGGGCCGGCTTTAGCACTGGTGTGAAAGTCTTTTTTAGTGCCACACCAATGACCTCTTTCTCCGTAGATACCTTTACTACCACCCTCCAACAGTGCCCCTCATCTCTCCGTCGCCTCTCCCCCTCATGACCTTTTCCTCAGACTCCCTCACTACCACCCTCCAACTGTGCCCCTCATCTCTCCATAGCCTCTCCCCCTCATGACTTCCTCCTCAGACTCCCTCACTACCACCCTCCACAAGTGCCCCTCATCTCTCCGTAGCTCCCCCATGACCTCCTCCTCGGATTCCCTCACTGCCACCCTCAAACAGTGCCCCCCATCACTCCTAAGCCCCTCCCCCATGACCTCCTCCTCGGATCCCTCACTGCCACTCTCCAACAGTGCCCCTCATCTCTCCAAAGCCCCTCCCCCATGACCTCCTCCTCAGATCCCTCACTGCCACCCTCCAACAGTGCCCCTCATCTCTCTGTAGCTCCCCCATGACCTCCTCCTCAGATTCCCTCACTGCCACCCTCCAACAGGGCCCCTCATCACTCCAAAGCCCCTCCCCCCATGACCCCCTCCCTGGATCCCTCACTGCCACTCTCCAACAGTGCCCCTCATCTCTCCAAAGCCCCTCCCCCATGACCTCCTCCTCAGAACTCTCACTGCCACCCTCCAACAGTGCCCCTCATCTCTCCAAAGCCCCTCCCCCCATAACCTCCTCCTCGGATTCCTCACTGCCACCCTCCACCAGGGCCACTCATCTCTCCAAAGTCCCTCCCCACATGACCTCCTCCTCGGATTACCTCACTGCCACCCTCTGTCACTCTCCTACAGTGCCCCTCATCTCTCCAAAGCCCCTTCCCCATGACCTTCTCCTCAGATCCCTCACTGCCACCCTCCAACAGTGCCCCTCATCTCTCCAAAGCCCCTCCCCCATGACCTTCTCCTCGGATTCCCTCACTGCCACCCTCCACCAGGGCCACTTATCTCTCCGCAGCGCCCTCTCATATGCATTTCATTTGTTGTATAGTGCTACTCATATCAGTGTAGGGTGTCACAGTACTTTACATCACACACACATTATACAGTGACACTGAATCAGTAAATCATTCTACAGGGAATGTCACATAAGCCAATGAGGATTACAAGGATTACAAGATGTAGGAATCACGTCATCCATACTGGTGGGCAGTATATTTTAAGAAGATTTCGTCTGGGGAAACACAAACTCAGGATTTAAAGAGTACTCCATTAGTTGGGGGTTAGCTTTACTGATAAAAATGAATATCTGCCCAAAAAAACTCTTTCTATCAACATTAGAATAATGAAAGACTGGGGAAGTTCTAACTATATCACAACACAAAAAAAAGCAAAGTTGTAACTATACCATTCAGGTTTGTATGCAGCTCTTTGATGACAGTTCATAGGTTACAGTCCTATGTTAGGATTGTAACTTCTGAACTTCAAGTAACACAAGGATCTCTTTGACAAAGGCAGTAACCCACTGAGCTATCCACATAAAATACAGTTTATCTGCATTTCAAAACTAGCAAAAGACAAATTATTGCTCTCCAGCAAGATCATAAATCACCAGAGTTATCTGGACATTTTTTATTGTTGTCTTGCATCCGTGGCAGAGTCCACCATGAAACAGATAGCCACACGTTCGGTTTCTCCTCACAGCCTGATCTGATAAGCAGCTGCAGGGGCCAGGAAAGGTGAATCAGGATAAACAAACTTCTTTTCTCCAGCACTGAGTAGAAAAGGAAATATCCATGCAGCAGGACAGAAGGCAAAGTTTACCCGGTGCCAAAGAAAGTATTTGTCCCCTTGCCATGCCCATATTGCACCTGCATGAGTGGGCGGGGACACAGCCCACCTTCCTAAAAGGAGATGCGTGATTGGGGGTGCCTGTGAGAAAGGGCCCAGGCCCAATCACGCAACTCCTAAAACAGGAACAAAAACAATGTTCGGAGAAACGTTTTAAATTAAAGTGGCCATTTTCTATTGGCCTTCATGCAGTCACTGCGAGGGCCAAGGCTCATGTTTGGGTGGGCCAGGCTCATGTTTGGGTGGGCCTGGCCCACCCGGCCCACCCTCTAGAACCGGGCCTGGTGAGCGCTCTGAGGGGCCGGCTGTGGCTTTAAATCTGTTTAACATTGCGGTTGGAGAGGGAGGATAAAACATGAGCCCAGCAGTATCTGTCAATAGAACAGAAACAGACTTGTCTGATTCCTCCTTGGAGACTGACTGGGGCTGAAAGTTAACTGGAGTTCCACTGGGACCAGAGGCCCCTGGACTGGGAGCCCTGCAGGGTGGGAGCCGCTGGGACTGAGCCAGGAGGACCGGTGAGCTGCTTAGTTCCTGCTGCACTTGGTGAAGTGAGTGCTCAGACACGGCAGGTTCCTTTTTCTAAATTTGGGCGAGAGGCATTGGGATGACTGAAACCTCTGCTGCACCAGAAAAGGGAGTAGCCAACATTGACGTCGGACGAGAGCCAGGAGGCCAGTGGCCCGCCCCACCACATTCCTGTTGGAGCGTAGCCAATTTAAATGTGTGCTTATGTGCTGGGGAAGAGTGGGAGTTGGATGGCGGCAGATTAGAGAAGTGTAAGTGCAGAGGGCCCCCCTGTGTTACAAACACCCTGATCCAACTTGAGACTGGTCCTAGCAAACACCTGAAGTAATGCAGACCTGAGAAATTCCCTACTCAATAGGAACCGGTTTTTCTTATTTCTTTGTTTGATTTGTTTACTGTGATCTCTGGAGTGAACATTGAGGTACCTGCCCTACCTGCCTTACCAGATTTGACCTATTGTATACTAACTAGATCTTGTTCTCCAAAAACCGTGCTGGTCGAGGCTGGGTCCCCCCTCTTAGTCTGTTGTCTCCAAAACCATCAGGCTGTAAGGGCAAGTCTCATTGGACACATCTAAGTCTATTTGATAATTGGAAATGAAGATCCCTGAAGATCATTTTGCACAATGTGGAAATGTAAGTGTGCGGGTGGGGGCCATTCTTCTTCACCCCCAGCAAAAGTAACCACAATTGACAAAATGCTCCAAAGGGCCATAGGTGTAATAGCCACCGAAATAGAACTCATGGAGAGGAAACTATCATTAGGAGGTGGTGGAGAATCCTCCTCGGACATAACACCTTTTACCCCTGCAGCGGCCCAAGATGGATTTTTAGTTGCCACTCAATCTGATAATGACTGTAACCCAAACACCATCCCTATTAGGTCCTGTGTAGTTGCTGCTCCTAACAGGGGAAGAACACAAAGGAAGCACAACAACGGATGTCTAAAGCTAAGCCCGCTGCCCCCAGTAAGCAGCCTTCTGACAGTGCTCTATCTATGCCCACGCTGCCAGTATAGAGAGCCACATCAAAGAATGTACTTACAATGGCAAAATGGGAATGAGACAGTCAAAATTGGGGACTCCTTTTAGCAGCCGTGAGGGAAAATAATCAAACCTTTTTCTGGAACTTAATTGCTCCTGGGAATAGGGAAGGGAAATCTAAAATTGTAAATAATGCTGCCGCTGAGGCCTGGATAGCCCACTTTACTAACCTAAATCAAAGAAAGCCTGAAGAGGGCACACCTCAGTATCTCCAGTCAGTTCTGTGCACAACGTACCAGGGAGGGCCCCGGGAGGATTTCCCCCAATAATGTGTATGGGGGTCGAGGAGGCCATCAGGAAGATAGCCCCTCATAAAGTCCCCGGCATTGATAAGGTTCCTGGAGATTTGTTTTTTATCAGAAATAGACATTTGGACACCCTACCTTACAGTGGTTTTTAACGCCATTTTAAATGGAGCAAGTATCCCCAAAACGTGGGCAGGGGCAGAGATTCTTCCAATTTATAAGAAGGGGAGTCCACTGGATCCAGCTAATTACAGGCCTATCAATTTAATAGACACCTACCAAAAACGGTTTAGCAAAGTTACACTCAGCAGGCTTCAGTGTTGGCTTGAAGAAAAAGACATAATTTGCCCCCTTAAGTGGGCTTTCGACCTAATACTTCCACTGTTGATCAGGTCTTTAGACTGCAGATGATATATTGGAAGACCGTTAGTATTGAGAAAGGAAGGCTTTATGCCATTTTTGTTGACCTCAGAGTAGCGTTTGATTTGGTCCCCAGAACCCTACAGTGAAAATGTCTAGCTGAAATGGGCATCCCAGCTTACCTGTGCAGTATAATTGAGAGACTGCATCAGAACAATTACGCTCAAGTAAGATGTGGTAAGCTTGGTGAAGTAACCAAATCCCTTCCTGTAAAGCGCAGCATAAGACAGGGGTGCGTATTGGCCCCTACTCTTCTTTCCCTGTAAATACAAGAGCTACAATGAGTGGGTAGCTTTTAATAATCCAGGAGGGGGCGGACTCCTGTAGTCATACATTCGTCAAAGATGTCCGTCCACCAGCAATACCTACTTCGGTCCTGCGCGGGATCACTCATTGTTGCTCTTGTATTCACCTTGACGGTGGAAGCTGTAAGTACGGTCATTTCACTGCACATCAGCACACCTTAGCGTGTGCGCTGTTATTCACACCAAGCACTTATTCTGGTCCTGAAGAAAGCCTCAGCACTCCTGCCGAGGCTGAAACAGTCGACCGTTTGAGAGAGGATAAGGTAGACCATATATATCTCCCTTTTATCCCTACTGTATTTTTAACCGTACCCTAGAAACTTACGAATAAAGGCAGTTATTGAGTATTCTAGAGGCACTTTTAACTTCACTTCTAGCACTTTCTCCTTACACACAAAAAAAACCTGCTCCGCTGTAATTCAGGTGTCGCAGCACAGCTGGGTTGCATTCGGCAGCCCAGCTGGGAACCCAATGATGAAGCATGCCACCAACTAGGTTAGTGGGTGAGGGTTCTTTTAAAAACCTAATGATTTTTCTTGATCATTTCCGTGTATGACAATCTGTCATCTTCACTTTTGCATCTCCGAACGGGAACGTCCACATTGTTGCTTATTGATAAAACCCAATAAGAACACTGGAATTGAGATGCTTATTTACGTAAAATAACCTTTATCTCCTTCCCTCCCTTAGCCAGCTGAACCCATCTAAGCATCACTCTTACCAACCATTGGGAACATATGATACCCACTAGGATGGGGTAAGATTTCTAAGTAAGGACCTAGTCAGTTTACTTCATGTGTGATGTGCGGTTCTCACCTTGCTTTGTGTGTGCAGAGTTTTACCTAATTATCATAGTCTTTTCTTTTCACTCGTACGTTATACACATATAAATACGATGAATGATGGGACAGTGTATATGAGGACCCACTGCGATATGATGGTGATAGTGGTGTTTTTTTGCCTAGTGACACTTAATAGTTGTCCTTTTAATAATACATTTGTACATCACCAGAGAAAGTGGTACGATAGCCGCTCTTGAACCAAGGCACTCTGGTTCAAAATGCAGGAGTGTTCTTCTCTTAATTTGGGGTAATATACTGGTTCACGTCTATCTTGTAACACCTTCTTAGTGACAAGTAGTCCATAGGGACAGTAAACACACAGCGGGTTTGGTCCTGAAGAAAGCACTGGTCCTTGTATGGGCTATAAATGTCGGCTGAAACGTCCACCCTTCTGGAAGCCACAGAGGAGATTAGGTCAATAGTGGACAAAGGAGACAGTGATGCCCTGGTCTTACTGGGCCTATCGGTTGCATTTGACACAGTGGACCACCACTCCCTCATTAAACGCTGTGAAACAATAGGCATAAAAGGGCCTGCTCTCAATCTTATTAGATCTTTTCTCATGAATACAGAACAAGTGGTCTCCCTGGGGGAATTCACTCCCTCCACTTTTAAGCTCGTGTGTGGGGTCCCTCAGGGATCTTCGCTGAGCCCAACACTTTTTAATGTTTAGATCACTCCTCTAATCCAACTGATTATCTCTTTTGGGTTCTCGGTGTGTTCCTACGCCGATGATACCCAATTAGTGGTATCCGTCTGATCTGAGCCCGACAAAGTGGCTGCTCAGTTTAAGGCATGCATGAACAGCCTAGCCCAATGGATGAACCTAAACTTTCTAAAATTGAACTCTGACAAGACAGAGGCCTTCTTGCTTGGCAACAATGACACCTTCTGGAACTTGACCTGGTGGCCACCCAACTTAGGACCCCTACCAGTACCAGTAGAGAAAGCTAGAAACCTAGGTGTTGCGTTCGATAGACGATTAACATTTGTGGAACAATCTAATCAGGTTACATCCTCATGTTTCCTTGTGTTGAGGATCTTGAGAAAAATTCTCCCATATCTTCCACTTGAGTTGAAAAAAAACAGTTATCCTAGCACTTGTCATCTCCAAAATTGATTACTGCAATGCAATATTTGTGGGATCTCAATCAAGAGTCCTCAATAAACTTCAGATGCTCCAAAATGCAGCAGCCAGAGTTCTTCTAAATCTTCCAAAACTCTGCTTGGTCAGTAAAACTATAAAAGAGTTACATTGGCTCCCTATCCGAGCACTCATTCAATTTAAAGCACTCTGCTGGGTACACAAAGGATTACACAAAGAAGGTCCGTTATTTCTTCAGGACATCTTCAAGTGGTACACCACCCTCGATCCCTATGCTCTAGCAAAGCCAAGAAGGTGCAAGTGCCCAGAATAAAAAAAGTTAATTGGGTGGGAGACGGTTCTACTACTCCGCTTCCAAATGGTGGAACCTGCTTCCAGACCACCTGAGAACCCAAGATAACCTTCTGAAATTCAGGAAAGATCTAAAAACTTGGTTGTTCAAATCCTCCTTCTAACTGCACATTGATGACCATAATGCACTGTCTGTGTTATTAAATGATAGTGATTTTCTACCATACTCTCTGTTCATCTAGGTTGATTCGGTGCTCAAGGATGTAAGGACGCTAGCGCCAAGACGCCTTTTTGATATTAGCGCACTTTATAAAACCCTTATAACACAACATAACTCCTTATAGCAGAGTCAAAGAATTCCCCTGCATTCACAACTTTTCAATGCTAGCAACTAGTAACAATAGAAAATGGTAGGTGTCAGCTCTTAGATAGTTTTGAAAGTTACCCTTTGCCCCCTGTACTTGCCTCATACCAGTCATACATGGTTGGGTCCCTTCACCATGGAGGGGTCTCACCCACTTCACAATACTGGAGTATAAGAGCTCCCCTACTACTGGTATAGCCAGCACATATTGGAACGTCTGCACATGTGGGAGATGGGAACCTTATGATCATGTGTACCACCAACTGATGGGTGAGGGGTTTTCATCCCCCTTTTAACAACCGAGATCAGTAACAAGGATCTCTCTCTGTGTACCCTGTCATAAGGGACTTTCACATATAAGCATAATTAGGTTCCTTTTCCTGCTGTGGGGTAATTTTTTTATTAAGTTAACTAGGGGGTGTACTGTGGTAGGGTTTTCCTACTACTCTCTCCTTATAGTATCTAACATCAATTTAATCAACTGACATTAATTGCATACAAATCATCCTTCCATAGGCATATCACGATCACCCCTCTGAGGAAAGTGCCAAAAACTTGAAAGAGCTCAAAATGAGCCATGAATATATTTTTTGTAACAGGAAATAGGGACAATGCAAAGTTTTGAGCGAAGTCCTTGGAAAACACCATCCACATGTTTGTGCATACCATGAGTTTGTTTCCCTACAATGTGAAAGAGGTAAAGTTTTTTTAATTAGAATAGTTGCATTGCTTTTTCATTGGAAAGGGGAGGTGAAAACGCAGTAGAGTGAATGTTTGTCGACAATATGTCTCCTTCTGCCCCCAACTTGTGTGCTTCTTTCTTATCATACAGTTTTCAACGTATTTGTGTTCATGTGTTTCAACCCCTAGCTGAAACAGGGGCTCTTCTCAGGACAAGGACAGGCTTAAATTTTTTGGCCATTTACGAGGCCCCTAATGGCACTTTTGTGCCACTGGAGCATCACTTTTTTGACGCTCCGGTGGCGCAATGTGCCGCAGCATATTTACAAGGCCACGCAAAGTGGCTTTGCGTGGCTTTTCCTGGCCTTGTAAATATGTGTCCCTTTCACGCAAAACACTGTGTGAAAGGGGCGTTCGATGGGTGTTGCGGAGGGTGTTCCACGCAACACCCATGGAATCTGAAGCATTTCCAGATTTACGAGGAATCATAAACCTGGGAATGCGTCAGATTCTAAAGCCACCCCAGGGATGGCGTTAGGGAGGCGCAACGAGGTGAAATACCCTTATTTCTCCTTGTTTTTTCTTAATTCTATCTGGGCTGCATTCTGCAGCACAGATAGAAAGAGGAAAACACCTCTCATGATGGTTTTTGTGCAGGAAGGTGCCCCTTCCCGCACAAAAACAATCACCCCTACAACACAGACACCCTTGCACCATGGCGCAAAGGTGCCTGCATTGGCACATGGCAGCCCATTGTGAGCCAGAGCAGGGGAAACGAACAGGAATGCGCCCTGAATCCTGCCATTTCTTTTGATACTGGGCAGCACAGAAAGATTCCTCGCAGAACTGCTCTGCGCCAAAACCTCGCAAATGAGGCCCTTTGCCTATAGAGAAGGGGACAGCTACTTGGGGGGGTGTATCCCCTGTATGAAATAGAGAAATGCTTTGCTTGGTATCTAGTGACCTCATGGCTCTGCATGGTCACTGAGGTCTTCAGGATGTGTTCTGCCTTTTTCAAATTGTGTAAAAAATCCTCTTTCTTGTTGAATTAAGCAGGCTTAATGTGGCATTGCATCTTCGTGGCGAAAATGTAGCCTTGTTCCTCTCAAAAAGAGTGCCATGGGCCCCAAAACAAAAATGAAAAATGGGCCTCCTGCCACTGGGTTGGGTAGAAAAAGCCAGTTATAACTATGGTAATTGGGCTCCCCTGGGACCCACTACAATTAATATACCTGCTGCACCAACGATAGCTGCAACTGTCTCTCTGCTTTACTCTCACCCTAGCTCATTGAGACTTTGTTACTTATGTTTGCACCCATTTGCAAGGAGTTCTACCTGCTTGCAAACAAAAATAATACAAGCATTGGCATAGCCAATAGGTCTCGCCTTTGGGACCTTATAAGTGTGTAGCGTTGCAGCTTTCCGATGACGGTGCTAAATACAAGATGTGACTGACGTGCGACAGGAGGTACGCCAACAGCAGAGAGGGAGCAGTGGCAAGATAAAACAGTAGTTTTTGGGGCGATACTGTTGCGTTTTGGTATCACTCATTGGTATCAATGCAATACGCATTTACGCAAGTTTAAGCCAGGAAAATGATCTGCATGGCTAAACACTTATAAGGTCCCAAAGGCGAGACCTATTGGCTATGCTTACGAACGAAGCACGAACACACATTGTTCACCATTTAACACAATTTATGTGTGTGTAGCGGGATTCTAATTCATACGTCTGTACTACTTCTACATGTCACGCTTATCATACGACTCAGTTCTCATGAATTGTTATTCTGTGATCGTCGGGGTATAAGGGGGGACAGCGGGGACAATGAGAGGTTCAAACAGAAAGGGGAAAGTGACAGGTTCAGGCAGAAAAGTGACAGTGATAGGTTCGGGCAGAACGGGGGCAATCAGAGGTTCGGGCAGAAATAGGACAGTGACAGGTTAGGGGACAGTGGGGACAATGAGAGGTTCAAACAGAAAGGGGAAAGTGACAGGTTCAGGCAGAAAAGTGACAGTGTGAGATTCGGGCAGAAAGGGGGCAATGAGAGGTTCGAGCAGAAATAGGACAGTGAGAGATTCGGGCAGAGCGGGGACAGTGAGAGGTTCAAGCAGAAAGGGGAAAGGGACAGGTTCAGTGAGGGGTACAAGCCATGATAACAGTGGGCATGCGGCCGTGGGAGCTGGGAGAGGGCACACACACGGCGGCATAGCCAGAGAGCGGATGCTATAGGCAGTGTGAACATAAGAGGCAAAGGCGACCATTATAAGCAAGTGGTGGGCAGGGAGAGGCACAGGCGGGCATGGGCGAGGGGCAAAGAGAGGCTTCCAAACACTATGAGGCGAGGCAATGCGAGTTAACAGGCGCACAAATGATGCAGGTAGAATTGTATGTAACAGGACAGTGACAGGTTCGGGCAGAGCAGAGACAGGAAGAAGTTCAGGCCGAAAGGAGGGAGTGACAGGTTCGGGCAGACAAGGGACAGTGATAGGTTCGGGCAGAACGGGGGCAATCAGAGGTTCAGGCAGAAATAGGACAGTGACAGGTTAGGGGACAGCAGGGACAATGAGAGGTTCAAACAGAAAGGGGAAAGTGACAGGTTCAGGCAGAAAAGTGACAGTGTGAGATTCGGGCAGAACGGGGGCAATGAGAGGTTCGAGCAGAAATAGGACAGTGAGAGATTCGGGCAGAGCGGGGACAGTGAGACGTTCAAGCAGAAAGGGGAAAGGGACAGGTTCAGGCAGAAAAGTGACAGTGTGAGATTTGGGCTGAGCGGGGGCAATGAGAGGTTCAGGCAGAAATGGGACAGTGAGAGGTACGGGCAGAATGGAGACTGTGAGAGGGTCAGGCAGAAAGGGGACAGTGAGAGGTTCGGGCAGAACGTTGGCATTGGGAGGTTCAGGCAGAAACGGACTGTGGTCTGGGTGGAGCTGCACACAGAGGGGTCATGGGGCGCAACCACTGGTGCAAGCAGGGGGAGCGAAGGGCAATGACAAACAGAGGGACACAGACAGTGAGGGGCAATGGGCATGTAGGCATTCCAGAGCGTGTGCACAGTGAGGGGTACAAGCCGTGAGAACAGTGGGCATGCGGCCGTGGGAGCTCGGAGAGGGCACACACACGGCGGCATAGCCAGAGAGCGGATACTATAGGCAGTGTGAACATAAGAGGCAAAGGCGACCATTATAAGCACATGGAGGGGCAGGGAGAGGCACAGGCGGGCATGGGCGAGGGGCAAAGAGAGGCTTCCAAACACTATGAGGCGAGGCAATGCGAGTTAACAGGCGCACAAATGATGCAGGTAGAATTGTATGTAACAGGACAGTGACAGGTTCGGGCAGAGCAGAGACAGGAAGAAGTTCAGGCCGAAAGGAGGGAGTGACAAGTTCGGGCAGACAAGGGACAGTGATAGGTTCGGGCAGAACGGGGGCAATCAGAGGTTCGGGCAGAAATACGACAGTGACAGGTTAGGGGACAGTGGGGACAATGAGAGGTTCAAACAGAAAGGGGAAAGTGACAGGTTCAGGCAGAAAAGTGACAGTGTGAGATTCGGGCAGAACAGGGGCAATGAGAGGTTCGAGCAGAAATAGGACAGTGAGAGATTCGGGCAGAGCGGGGACAGCGAGAGGTTCAAGCAGAAAGGGGAAAGGGACAGGTTCAGGCAGAAAAGTGACAGTGTGAGATTCGAGCAGAGCGGGGGGCAATGAGAGGTTCAGCGAGAAATGGGACAGTGAGAGGTACGGGCAGAACAGAGACTGTGAGAGGGTCAGGCAGAAAGGGGACAGTGAGAGGTTCAGACAGAACGTTGCCATTGGGAAGTTCAGGCAGAAACGGACTGTGGTCTGGGTAGAGCTGCAAACAGAGGGGTCATGGGGCGCAACCACTGGTGCAAGCAGGGGGAGCAGAGGCCAATGACAAACAGAGGGACACAGACAGTGAGGGGCAATGGGCACGTGGGCATTCCAGAGCGTGTGCACAGTGAGGGGTACAAGCTGTGAGAACAGTGGGCATGCGGCCGTGGGAGCTGGGAGAGGGCACACACACGGCGGCATAGCCAGAGAGCGGATGCTATAGGCAGTGTGAACATAAGAGGCAAAGGCGACCATTATAAGCACGTGGAGGGGGAGGGAGAGGCACAGGCGGGCACGGGCTAGGGGCAAAGAGAGGCTTCCAAACACTATGAGGCGAGGCAATGCGAGTTAACAGGCGCACAAATGATGCAGGTAGAATTGTATGTAACAGGACAGTGACAGGTTAGGGCAGAGCAGAGACAGGAAGAAGTTCAGGCTGAAAGGAGGGAGTGACAGGTTCGGGCAGACAAGGGACAGTGATAGGTTCGGGCAGAAAGGGGGCAATCAGAGGTTCGGGCAGAAATAGGACAGTGACAGGTTAGGGGACAGTGGGGACAATGAGAGGTTCAAACAGAAAGGGGAAAGTGACAGGTTCAGGCAGAAAAGTGACAGTGTGAGATTCGGGCAGAACGGGGGCAATGAGAGGTTCGAGCAGAAATAGGACAGTGAGAGATTCGGGCAGAGCGGGGACAGTGAGAGGTTCAAGCAGAAAGGGGAAAGGGACAGGTTCAGGCAGAAAAGTGACAGTGTGAGATTCGGGCAGAGCAGGGGGCAATGAGAGGTTCAGCGAGAAATGGGACAGTGAGAGGTACGGGCAGAACAGAGACTGTGAGAGGGTCAGGCAGAAAGGGGACAGTGAGAGGTTCAGACAGAACGTTGGCATTGGGAGGTTCAGGCAGAAACGGACTGTGGTCTGGGTAGAGCTGCACACAGAGGGGTCATGGGGCGCAACCACTGGTGAAAGCAGGGGGAGCAGAGGGCAATGACAAACAGAGGGACACAGAGAGTGAGGGGCAATGGGCGCGTGGGCATTCCAGAGCGTGTGCACAGTGAGGGGTACAAGCTGTGAGAACAGTGGGCATGCGGCCGTGGGAGCTGGGAGAGGGCACACACACGGCGGCATAGCCAGAGAGCGGATGCTATAGGCAGTGTGAACATAAGAGGCAAAGGCGACCATTATAAGCACGTGGAGGGGGAGGGAGAGGCACAGGCGGGCATGGGCGAGGGGCAAAGAGAGGCTTCCAAACACTATGAGGCGAGGCAATGCGAGTTAACAGGCGCACAAATGATGCAGGTAGAATTGTATGTAACAGGACAGTGACAGGTTAGGGCAGAGCAGAGACAGGAAGAAGTTCAGGCCGAAAGGAGGGAGTGACAGGTTCGGGCAGACAAGGGACAGTGATAGGTTCGGGCAGAATGGGGACAATCAGAGGTTCGGGCAGAATTAGGACAGTGACAGGTTAGGGGACAGTGGGGACAATGAGAGGTTCAAACAATAAGGGGAAAGTGACAGGTTCAGGCAAAAAAGTGACAGTGTGAGATTCGGGCAGAACGGGGCAATAAGAGGTTCGAGCAGAAATAGGACAGTGAGAGATTCGGGCAGAGCGGGGACAGTGAGAGGTTCATGCAGAAAGGGGAAAGGGACAGGTTCAAGCAGAAAAGTGACAGTGTGAGATTCGGACAGAGCGGGGGGCAATGAGAGGTTCAGGCAGAAATGGGACAGTGAGAGGTACGGGCAGAACGGAGACTGTGAGAGGGTCAGGCAGAAAGGGGACAGTGAGAGTTTCGGGCAGAACGTTGGCAAAGGCGACCATTATAAGCACGTGGAAAGCCGATATCTCCCCGCAGCTTAAAAAGACAGAGATCCCTTTTATTCCACATTCCCAGGCTTAAATAAACTCCCATGTCATGCTGCAACTTAAACAGAGTGCGCACGAGGTGATAAAGAGGCGCATTCCAAGCCGATGAAACAAGTAACCTGAAGCTGGAATGCAGCCAGCCCACCATCTGGCACACTGCGCGCCAATGCCCTGCTAATTAAACACAGATGGCATACGGCAGGGCTGCTGCGTGCTCACGAGCACCCTAGGCCACAACAAAGAGAAGGCAGGACATGGCCCCGCCTTTGGCCAATTGCGTGCTGTCTTTATTAAAAAGACGCATGCAAAGGCCAATAGCAGGTTGAGAAAAGAAAAGCACACGCACGAGCGTGTGTTCCAAACTCTAAAGCCCTTACTAAATGTCTCGCTAAGCAGCGCATGCGCGCTGGCTCAAGCGAAACCTAAAAAACAGGCCTGCCCCAACCCTGCTGGGCTATTATATTGTGGTGCTAATATCAGCCTGCCAAAATATCAATGGTCAATAGTGAAACTAATTAGTGAATTAGAACCCCATCAACTAGTACTCAACTATGGTTTCTAAACTCCATCTTGAATGTATATATGTGAAGTACATCGTGCAAATCTAGCTATAAAGCAACAGTACATTGTCCAGCATCGGAATTTTATAGTAAGTGGTGCCGATGGGGGGTCAAGGGTAGAGGAACAGAGATATAGAATTGTGGATGGAAATGTACAAATGCACATTAACATCAGTTAGTCAGTGCTGAAATACAAAATGAAGCCCCCCCTACAGAATGCAGTGAGGGGGCCCGGAGTCTCTCATAACTTACAGATATTGCTAAGTCTTCAGCTCAGCGGGGCCCCTTTAAAGAGCTGGGGGCCCCCTGGAGGGTTGGAGGCCCACCTGCGCCGCGGGGGGCCGCAGGGGCCTGTTTTACGCCCCTGCAGTTAGTGGTAGTTAGGAGTAGATTGCTTGTGGTCTATCTTGACCCTGCATGTGCAACCCCGTACTGCAGGGGTCAACAAGGAAACAACAGGAATAGAAAGTGAACAGAATTCGAACAGTCAGTTTTTTTAGGTCTGGTGGTTTCTTCTCCTTGTTCTCCCTCAACAGCCAATAACAGCCTCTTTTCGTGGCTAACAGCAAAACAAAGTAATCAATGCAGTAATGTCCCATCGTCCCCACCTGAGAGACCTCCACTGCCGCCCCATGCAGAAAAGATGCCAGTTCAAGATCCTCACGCACGCCTACAAAGCTCTTCACGACCTAGGACCTCCCTACATCAACCATCGACTGAACTTCCACCATCCTGCTAGACTTCTGCGCTCCTCTTCACTCGTCCACACTCCCCATCTGTTGCAGCCGCAGCGGTGGCCGCTTTTTCCCCTGCACCGCTGCCAACAACCTTCCCCTCTAGCTCCTTACTGCCCCCTCGCTGGCAGACTTCAGAAAGAGACTCAAGACATGGCTCCTGATGGAGACACAGGGCACAGATACCGCTAGGGGTGACAGGGTTGCGCTTTACAAATACTGTTTGATTGATTGATGTCATCAGGAGTCAAAAGGTATATGATGTCACTTTCGCTACCCCATGATGTGGATAGGAGAATGGTAATGGAAAGAGGGTTACTGCAAAGATGGGGCAACGAGGGGAACGGCAGAGTTCCACGCAAGAGAGGGGTGTGTGGGAAGGGGTGGAAGCTGCAATTCTCAATGGGGTTTTTACCTTGAACCTATGTCATATCTGGAACAGACGCGGCTTTGAATACACAGCCGATCCAGCCACATAAAGGCTTTGGCTTACCTTCATTTCCTACGGCGCACACACAAGCGTCCACACAATAGGGGCCGAGGCAGATGAGCGTTTTTCATTTTCCCCTTTCACTTCTTGGCAGCCGAGTATGAATTACAGCTCCGCGCTCATGCTGGTGCAGCCTGTTTATCAAGCCCCGGAGAGGAGCGGCTGCAGCCCTCATGCAGAGAGCTAATTACCTTTCCGAGGACACATTTGCATCATAAAGCCTGTCGGGCGTGCTTATGGCTAGAGATCTGTGATACCACAAACGATATTTTGGCAGTAAAAGCTTGGGAGAAACACTGATTGTGAAGAGAGTTACGATTGGATTTTGAGGCAATTTGTTTTAACACATTTTCCTTCTCACGGGTATTTCAGGGGTGGGTGGATCTTCATTCACAAAACTGAAAGCGAATAAAAGAAGCTGTGGGGACTGAACCGACCACCATGAAGGTGTATGGTGCTGAAAAGTCGATCCTGAACAGAACGTCTAGTATCGAGAGCTGAAGTGGGCGCTACTGCGCATGCGAACAATTGTGGGTGCAGACCAGGCCTTCTATGACGATATGAATAATATGCATGATGCATGTCTGAGTAGTGGATGGCATGGACCCCTCTCGCTGACTCAATATTCTGGCCACAATTGTTCAATAACACTGAAGCCATGATGCTGACCCACCCTAAAATGTAGACTTACGTGTTGACGTGGACTTGCCCCTCTTGGCATTCCACTGGCATGAATATACGTTAGACGCTGAACCTTGTAGCCGGTTATAAAAGTGCACACTAAAACACAATTCCACATTTTGTTACCTAGAAAAAAATGCCAATTTTGTCTTTCATTCAACTGATATTCTGTTCTAAAAGATTTTTATGCCATCGTGAGGTATGTGTACTGTTTCAGGTGTCCCTGCACCCTTCAGCTACACTGTGTATGTGTTCACAAAGACGGCTACAATTTGGGCATTCGAATTCTCTGGGCTGATACCCTTCCAACTAACTGCATTGCAGCTTCAGTTATATGAGGCTACAGGCTCTAGATCGTTGTGTTATTAGATTCAGAAACGGTCTTCCAAAAGCCGTTGGGCACCTACAAATCATCTAAAAGGTTAATTAGAACTTGGGATGTTGGCAGCTGCATTGAAAACAATGAAGGGGCCCAGAGCTTATAATGGCTGGTGCAAGCCTTCCCTCCAACATTCCAATGTGTGTCTTCCTGTTTCTTCCTTTAGAAAATCCCTCCTATTTAGAATATTCTACTCCCAGTGGATGGAATGTGCTAGGAGCCTTATGGCCCTTCTGCCCCGGCTAGACCAGTTGCTAAGGGTTATCCCACTAGTTATAGGCCCTTGACTGTGACTCAGGCCTATAAATTAGGTTTAGGGCCTTTAACAAGTGGTATAGTGCTTTGTGGCGGGCAATGAGGCTTTATTAACCCCTGCGCTGCTAGGCCTTTCCCCCCCCCCCTGGGCTAAGCCTTTTTCTAACTATTTGGGGAAGTTCACGCTTAGGCCCCTGTAACTTTTTGACCCCATGAGGTATCCACGCCAAATTTGTGTCCTTTCCTTCCAACATCATGGGGATTTCAAAGGTACCCAGGGTTTGTTGATTCCCCTGAAAACAACCCAGAAATTAGCCAAAATACTGTAATTTTTTTTATTTGTGCAAAAATGGGAAAAAAGTGCTGCAGAAGAAAGCGTCTGTTTTTTTCCCTGCAAATGGTATCAACAAATAGTTTGTGGTGCTGAAATCACCATCTTCCCAGCTTTCAGGGACTGACAGACTTTTGTTAGAAAACCTAAATTATTTACACAGTTTTGGCATTTTACTGGGACATAGCCTATTTTTGCTATTTTTTGTGCTTTCAATCTCCTTCCAGTTAGTGGTAGAAATGAGTATGAAAGCAATAATGGATCCTGAAAAGCTACACATTTCAGAAAAGAAGACAACATTCTGAATTCAGCAAGGGGTCATTTGTGTAGACCCTTCAAGGTTTTTTCATAGAAACTAACAGTTGAAAATAAGAAAAATTGAAAATTAGTTGAAAAAAACAGCCATTTGTGCCAACATTTTCACCTCTAACTTCTTCTAAGTATGACAGATTTTAAAAGCAATATACCGTTACATCTGCTGGATCCTTCTGGTTGTGGGGATATATAGGACTTGTAGGTTCACCAAGAACCTGAGGAACCCAGAGCCAATAACTGAGCAGCATCTTGCAATGGTTTTTCATTTTGTACCGGGTATATAGCAATTCATTTGGTAAAATATAAAGAGTGAAAAATAGATATGAAAGACACCTATGTATTTCCGAAATGGGAACAAAATATAGGGTTTAGAAACAGTAGCTATTTGCACATCTCCAAAATTGTGGGTACCCATACTAGCATGTGAATTATAGGACATTTTTCAAAGTGACTTCTTTTTAACACATTGTCGTACATTTGGAAGGTAGAAATGCATCGAAAGTCAATAGATAATAACAGTTGCTCTACAATTCTGTGTTTCCCTAAGTCTCCCGATAAAAATGGTACCTCACTTGTGTGGGTAGGCCTAGTGCCATCGACAGGAAACGGCTAAAAACAGAAGGTTTTTTACAGTAAAAAAACAGACCCTTTTTTTGCAAAGTGCCTAGCTGTGGATTTTGAACCCTAGCTCAGCCGGCACCTAGGGAAACCTAGCAAAACTAAACATTTTTAAAAACTAGACACCCAGGGGAATACAGGATGGAGTGACTTGTGTGGCTTTCACCAGGTTCTGTTACCCAGAATCCCATGCAAACCTCACACGTTGTAAAAAAACACATTTTCCTCACAATTCTGTGATGGAAAGTACTGGGATCTGCATGGATCCACAGAATTCCACCCACCCTGCATTCCCCAAAGTCTTCCTATAAAAATGGTACCTCACTTGTGTGGGTAGGCCTACTGCCCGTGACAGGAAACGGGCCAAAACGCAACATGGACACACCACATTTTACAGTGAAAACTGACCCTTTTTTCAAAGCGCTTAGCTGGGGATTTTGAACCCTAGCTCCGCCTGCACCCAGGGAAACCTAGCAAACCTAAACATTTTTAAAAACTAGACACACAGGGGAATGCAGGTGGGGTGACTTCTGTGGCTCCCACCAGGTTCTGTTACCCAGAATCCCTTGCAAACATCAAACTTTGTAAAAAAAAAAAAAACCACATTTTCCTCACATTTCTGTGATGGAAAGTTTTGGAATCTGCGTGAATCCACAAAATTCAACCCACCCCGCATTCCCCAAAGTCTTCCGATAAAAATGGTACCCCACTTGTGTGGGTAGGCCTAGTGCCCGCGACAGGAAACAGCCCAAAACGCAACATGGACACACCAAATTTTTACAGTGAAAACTTGCCCTTTTTTTTTGCAAAGTTCCTAGCTGTAGATTTTTAACCCTAGCTCTTCCGCCACCTAGGGAAACCTTGCAAACCTATACATTTTTAAAAACTAGACACCCAGGGAAATCCAGGATGGGGTGACTTGTTTGGATTTCACCAGGTTCTGTTACCCAGAATCCCTTGCAAACCTCAAACTTTGTAAAAAAAACACATTTTCTTCACATTTCTGTGATGGAAAGTTCTGGAATCTGCATGGATCCACATTATTCCACCCACCCCGCATTCCCCAAAATCTTCCGATAAACATGGTACCTCAGTTGTGTGGGTAGGCCTAGTGCCTGTGACAGGAAACGGCCCAAAATGCAACGTGGACACCCCACATTTTTACAGTGAAAACTGACCCTTTTTTTCAAAGTGCCTAGCTGTTGAATTTGAACCCTAGCTCTACCGGCACCTAGGGAAACCTAGCAAACCTATACATTTTTGAAAACTAGACACCCAGGGGAATCCAGGAGGGGGTGAGTTGTCTGGCTCTCGCCAGGGTCTGTTACCCAGAATCCCTTGCAAACCTCAAACTTTGCAAAAACAACCACATTTTCCTCACATTTCTGTGATGGATAGTTCTGGAATCTGCGTGGATCCACAAAATTCCACCCACCCCGCATTCTCTGAAATCCTCCAATAAAAATGGTACCTCAGTTGTGTGGGTAGGCCTAGTGACCGCGACAGGAAACGAGCCAAAACGCAACGTGGACACACCACATTTTTACAGTGAAAACTGGCCCTTTTTTTGCAAAGTGCCGAGCTGTGGATTTTGAACCCTAACTCTGCTGGCACCTAGGGAAACCCAGCAAACCTATACATTTTTTAAAACTAGACACCCAGGGGAATCTAGGATGGGGTGACTTCTGTGGCTCCCACCAGGTTCTGTTACCCAGAATCCCTTGCAAACCTAAAACAAATAAAAACTTTTTCCTCACATTTCTGTTATGGAAAGTTCTGGAATATGCATGGGTCCACAAAACTCCACCCACCCTGCACTCCACAAAGTCTTCCGATAAAAATGGTACCTCACTCGTGTGGGTGGGTCAAGTACCTGTGACAGGGTCCAAAACATATTGTAGAGACATCAAAATTACCTATCACAAAATGACCTGTTTTTGCAAAAGGGGGCACCTGGGTTTTTTGCCCAGGGCTCAGAGGCCAACTAGGGAAACCTACCAAACCCACACATTTCTGAAAACTAGACACCCTGGGGAGTCCAGGGAGGTATGGCTTGCTTGGATGTCCCAACGTTTTCCTTCCCAGAATTCCCTGCAAACCTCAAATTTAGCTGAAACAAATCAAATTTTTCTCATATTTCTGTGTGGGAAAGTTGTGGGATCACCGGGCTGACACAAATTTCCTACCACCCAGCAATCCCCCAGGACTCCCGACAGCAGAGCTTCTAAAGAAAGCCGCAAACAGATTTTATAAGCTTATTAAGCAGATGATAGCAAGCAAGTGTCCAGACTCTGATGGCTTGATGTCTGGTATTTTAATGATGACTCCATCATGGTGTAAGGAATTTTGTCATAAGTCATTTCTGCAGGGAATACATCAGGCAAGGTACTGCTGAGCATTTCAGATGAAAAGTGCTCTAACTGAAACCTACAATGTATAGAGGACTATTGCATAACAATCACTAGAAAAACTACTAGAGTTTAGTTATTTTATAAGTGAAAGTTATTCTTCATTGAATGGAAACTTTGTGTTTGTGGTTGAGTGAGTGGATGAACCTGATAATGAATCAAAGGCTGGATGCATATGTCAGTGCATGGGATGCATGAATGGTTAACTGAGTGCCTGGAAAAGCTGATGGAGAGTTCATAGACGTATTAGTGGGTGAATAAATGACTGCATGGATGGATGAATATTTGAGTGAATTGATTAATGAGATAGATGGATGCAGGCAGTTTACACCAATTGTACAGACGGAGGACACAGACAGCAGTTGAGATAGTGTTATATGTATGTCAAGAATGACCAATATTATGCCAGTGCAATGACCTTGATACTGCTCCTTGTCCCTTTTCTTATGTGATTAATGATTTAAGTACGGCGGCACAGCCGTGGGACAATCTTGTCCGTATCTTTTCCCTTTCCTTTCTCCTCCTGAAAATATACAGAGAGACACAAACAACTAATCGCCATCATGACGAACAACCAAGGGCTGGGTTATGATGAAGATATGGTAGCAGATATATTAAGAACATCATCTCTACTTGGGGAAGAGGGTATCACGCCCACAGGTAGCCAGACAGATGACTGGAACATGAGTGCAACTTTAAGAAACAACAGATTAAGATAGCCTTACATGGCTCAATAATGACAGAATACATATGGGCGGATATCGCCCCTCATGTTCTCCTTGTTAGCATTACCCTAAGCAATTCCTTGAAGATATTACATTTAGACTAGAATGGTCCAGAATAGTGTGGAAGTGCACCAGGGTTTGGTTGGCCCTAGTAATCAACACGGCTAAGCGTCTTTCCGATGCACTATTAATTAGGATCACCACTGCAGAGAATGCTCTGAAAACAGTAATCAACATAACAGCATTTAAATCACGGCTGGCGGAAAATAATAGCAAAATGAACGAACACAAGGATTACCTAACCCAGCACAAAAACTCCAAGTTACAAAAAGATATCAAGAGATTCGACAGAGAAAAATCTACCCCTACACCAGGGAAGACTACCAGGCCCCAGGAGGAGAGACATCTTCTGAAGAAGGCTCTGTGATGTCCCACAGGAAGAACAGCTCCTTCAGCAGCACTTCAAGCAATGACAGTTGTGGGAGCAACACCAACCGGTAACGAGGTAACAAACCACCACCTTTGTTAAATTACCCTACGGCTCCCTTTTAAGGACACCAACACATGGGCACCTTCCCTGGACAACCACCGAAGTGGCACCAAATGTACCCGATGGCCATACAACCACAGATTCTAATGTACCAACAACCCTTTCCTCAGCCACCTTTTTGCAACAGAGGGTGAAGCAGAGGCAAAAGAAGAGGCAAAAACAAGAGGGTACAGTGGAAACAACCAGAGCCACAAATGCGACTGAGGAGCCACACAGCAATGACACCAAAAAACTTGTGGTGAACCTATCGGAACGGATCCTGACTAAAAAAGAGGAAAGAACACTTGAGAATGGACTAGGCTTCGTCCCTACTCCACACATAGACAACTTTCGCCTTCACAGCGAATTACAACAATTCTTCCTCAGGATTCGCCTATGGGCCTTTTTTGAAGACAAACCCAGCACAGACCCAGAAGACTCGGGTCTACGTACACCATCTAAATTTACACCAACTACAGCCATGATACCCAGTGAGGTTGTAACCTTTGAGTAGCCCGTACTTAAGGAAATAGGATATTTACAATATCCGGCTGGCTTCAACAAATAGAGAAAGGAATATCATTAAGACCCTGACAGAAGTTCCTACCTTCATCATGAAACCTGCAGATAAAGGAGAAGCCATCGTACTCATGTCAACGACTACCTATGATGAGGAGTGTCTACGACAACCCTCGAACATCCAATACTACCATCCTCTTGAACACGACCCAACCACAAGACTAACAACAAAGATTAAACACCTGGTGAATGCAGCAGAAACAGAAGGATGAATTACCAAGAATGAGGCAGGTTTTTAATTAACTCCACCCCTAGAACACCACACCTCTATATCTTACTCAAGATACATAAGGGGACCACGTCCCCACCAGGCCGCCCCATTATTTCTGACATCGATTCCCTTCCCGAACCACTGAGCAAATTCGGCGACCATTTCCTTAGACCCCTGGTTGCCTAAACTACCACATACCTTAAGGACACAACAGATGTACTAAACCTACTAAAAAATCTGGAGCACCAACAGGAGATTGATTTACTAGTCACCATCGATGTGGAGGCGCTGTATACCAACATACCTCAGGATGCCACTATCGAGGTGATAGAAACCGGCCTCTTGGCCTAAACATAATGGGATTCGAGAACACCCATCAGCTTCATTGTTGTGTGCACCACCATAGCCCTGAAAGATAATGTTTTCCAATTTAAGGACCAACTGTACCATTACATACAGGGTACTTCGATGGGCAGTACTTTTGCGCACAGTCTAGGCCTGTCTTTATATGGCAGCCTTTAAAAGTGAACATATTATTGGATGAACAAACCCTTACTACACCAACATCCAGACGTGGCGACGGTTTATTGACGACATCCTGATCCTTTGGCATGGAGATGTGAAAAACGCGAGAATTTCTGCACCTGGATCAACACACTTAATCCATACTTGCGATTTACCAGCACTATATCTAACCAAGTTGTACCCTTTCTGGACCTACTGATTACCAAGAATGAAGGGAGACTATCTACTAATAATTTCAAAAAAGCAACTGACCGGAACAGCGTCCTTCTTTATGGCAGTCACCACCCGAAAGCACTACATAATAACTTACCTTTTTGCCTATTCCTGTGTCTTCGACGAAATTATGATACCTTGAAAGGATATTGTCCAAGCTAAGGAACTATGTGCCAATTTGATTATTCATGACTACCCTCAAATATTTCCACACAAGCATGTAAGAGGGCTAGAAATAACCATCGAGACGCCCTTTTGGAAAAACAAGAGAAGGAGCCTGACGACTTAATCACCTGTGTGACCACCTTCACACCATCGTCCAATCGGATCCAAAAGATCATCAGGAAACATTGGTCCATCCTCACAACAGGCACCCTGAAACGAACAGAGAACCTGAGAGTCCTTTTGGTCCACACACGACCACAACCACCCCTAAGACTAGACAACCTACTCTATTGGGACTACCACCAGTGAAGGGCCATTATCCTTGGGGAATGTGTACTGTATGCAACCTCACAAGAGCAAGTAAAGAAATTAATCTAGAAGAAAGCCGACCATGGATACAAAAAGGACATACAAACCGTAACACCAAAAATTGCATCTACCTCATCACCTGCCCATGCAAGTTACAGTATATCGGGATGACCACAAGATCAATAAAAACTTGAATCACGGAAAACCGCAGTAACGTCCGATGCAAACGAGCCACTACAAAAATGTCAAACCATTTTGTAACCAGTAACCACACACCGGAAGACATTAAAGGGACCATTCTGGAGGCCAGCGATCACTGGAAGCAGAGGTCGCTATTTATAAGAGAACAACACTGGATTTTCTTCCTTAAGACCCATATACCAGGATTGAATGATGAAATTCCCTGGCATGAATGTAACAGATGACCCAAGGCTGACATCTGAAGAGTACACATCATGATTACTACCTGATACCCCAACATACTGAGAGGTCATGATCCTACAACATTGACCTCTCCAAGTAATGCACAACAAGATGATCTGCAAATTCTGTCATACTCTACTGACGAACATTCTCTGAACTTGTCTGAGATTGACAGGATACAAATGGATCAATAAAAAAAAAAACCTGTGCATATATCACATAACACCAATAATAGATGGTCACCGCTGAAATTTTCTGTGATATAGGGATACCCGCCAAGTACTTTAAGGACATGTCATATGACAGGAGGCTTGGATGGGAAACATCCATTACAATGCATACATTACAACGCATGCTTTTACAACGCGTGCAATTACAACGCAATTACCATTACAAAGGATGCTATTACAACGCATGCCATTGCAATGCAATTACCCTTACAACGCATGCTTTTACAACGTATAAGGTAAGTGTTTTGGTAAGTATATAATTGGTTTCAAATTAATTAACATTTTTTTTTTAGCAAAAAAAAAATATATAGAGGATTATAAAAAGAAATTCTGGCACGGGATGTTAGGGAAATAGGGGGTTTAGGTGGGGTAGTGTACTAATGCTTGGGTATAAATTATCATACTCAAGTATTAATTTTTTAAACATTAAAGTATTAATTTTATAGACAGTTAATTTATTTTTAAACTATTTTAATTGAATATTGCTATCAATTTTTTTTAGAAAAGAGTTTTATTCTTTTTTCTGCTTGCACTTGATGCCAGGGAAAAGGGGGTTTAGGGTATTAATACTTGGGTATTGATTTTAGTACCTGTGTATTATTTTGAAAAAACAAAATTCTTAGTTTTAAGCTATTTAATATTTATGGAAGATTTAATTGTAAAAGGTGTTTAACATTTTTCTCTGGCATGGGATGCCAGGGGGAAAGGGTTTTAGGGTGGGCTAGTGTATTAATACTTGGGTATTTATTTTAGTACCAGAGTATTAATTTGAAAAAACACATTTCTTAATTTTAGTTTATTTAATATTTATGAAAACTTTAATTATAATAAGTGTTTACCATTTTTCTCTGGTACTTATTTAAGTACCCGAGTATTAATTTGCAAAAGCACAATTCTACATTTTAATTAATTTATCATTTAAGGAAGATATTTTAAAAAATGTTTACATTATATTTTCTCTGGCATGTGAAGCCAGGGAAATAGAGGTTTTGACTTGGGAAGTTTTAATACTTGGGTAATTTTTGAAATACGTAAGTATTGATTTTTATTAGTACTAAAAATAATTAAAAAGAAATATCCAAAATATCTTTATTAAAATTCTTAAAAGTGTTTTACAATTTTTGTCTGACACGTGATGCCAAGGAAAAATGTTTTTGGGGTGGGGTAGGCTACTAATATTTGTGTATAAATTATAATACCTGAATATTAATTTTAAAAATCATTATTAGTAATATAAACCTTTTGTAATTTAGCCTATACAAATATTTAAAGGCTTTTACACATTGTTTGTGCAATGGGATGCTAGGGAAAAAGGGGGTTTGGGTGTGGAAGTGTAGTAATACCGGGGCATTTATTTAAATACCTATGTATTAATTTCTTAATAATGATTTTCAATTTACAACTGCTATATAAAAAATGGAAATAAAATAACATTTAATTATGTCATTTTTAAAAGAGGTTCATTGGCATTAATTCTTGGATAATTGGTATTTTAACATAGTTAAAAAGATTTCAAAGATGCATAGCTGTTATTTTAAAATATAATGAATAATAAAATGTTGCCTACTCTTAAATTTTGTTTAAAAATAATTGTGTTTATAAGTACAGAGCAACTTGTAAAAAAAATTCAATTTAAATTAATTTTTTGTTAATAATTTAGATTTTTAACACTATACAAATAAATGGGACAATTGAAATACTTTTTTATTATTAATGATGTATTTAAAAACAATATAAAGCAGTAACTTAGGGCCTCATTATGGTGGCGGAAGGACTTCAGTCCGTCCTCCATCGTTTCGTATTTGGGACCGTCCGCCTACAAGGCAGCAGTCCCACAGGGCAAATTACGATGCGACCACCACCGCTGCGGTCGCGTTGCCCATGTTTTGTATTGTGGCGGGTGCTGGGCTCTGCAGCACCCGCCGCAGTACAAAACAAACACCCCACACTTATCCCTTCATTACGTGGGAGGCACCATGCTGTGCCTGCCACATGGTGCAGGAATATGTACGGGGGCACAATAGGTGCCCCCCAGGTCCCGTGTCCATGGGCCAGGGCGTAAGGGGGGCCCACTATGTAGGGTTCACGGCCCTGAAAGGGCTGGCGGAAAGGACCATCGTTATGCCTACAGCGGTGCCTGGTGGGCACCGCCACCATTGTAGGCATTACTCAGCCTCAGAGCCAGTCGGATCCATGGCAGTCAGTCTTTCCGACTGTATGGCAGTCGGTCTTTCTGACTGCCACACAGTTGGTTGAGATGGTGGAGAGACTACCACCGACAGCCTGTCTGTGGCAGTCTCCCCGCCATTGTAGTCAGGCCCTTAGATTTTATTTAATAACAGACACAGGTATATTTATATATTAATTTTCAAAAATATAAAGTTTGACAAACATTTACTATATCATTTTTTAAGCATATTTTTAAATTTTTCCCCACAATTTACAATTGGATTTAATGGGCGAATTTGTCCTTTTTTCCTTTTTACTTTTACAGGTGACGTACGCGGTTGGTTGTTTCTTTCTTCAGTCGGTGGAGCATCGCGGTCAAGATCGGATGCAAGGAAGAGCTGCATTCAGGTAAGTCGAACTTTATTGTTTTTTTTTGAGACAGTGGCTGGCCAAGTTTATTGCAAGGATAGTGGAGGGAGGTATTTAGATAGATGTAAGTATTTAGAACTGTGTTTTTATGTTTTTAACAAAAAGTTTATTCCTCTGCAGGTAGCAGTTGTATGCTTACGTCAGGGTTTTTTTTAACACTGTTGGTTTAAAAAAAAAAAAAGAACTCTATGAAGAGAGCTAGTATTATTTCTTTAAAACCAAAGTGTTTTTGCTGCGTCACGAACTTTGGGGGTCATTACGATGGCGGGCGGACAAAGTCCGCCCGCCATCGCAACGGAAAAAGGGACCGCTTGCAAGAGGTGCGGCGGTCCCGCATGGGGTATTAGGATGCGACCGCCACCATGGTGGTCGCATCCTGCATATTTAACATTGTAGTGGGCGGTGCTGTATTCAGCACCCACCACAATGTTAAAAGGGCATGTTGTGCATTTGCATGCACAACGTGACAGGCACCGCGCGGTGCCTGCCACCTTGTGCATGCAAATGTCGGGGGGTACCATGGGTACCCCCAAGTGCAGCCACCCACCCCCCCAACCACCTGGGGGCCCACAACGGGCCCCCAAAGGCATTCTCCGCATGCCTTTCCATGGCGGAGTCTCCGCCATGGAAAGGCATGAGACCGCCATCATCGTAATATGGATGGCGGTGCCTGCAAGGCACTGCCACCATATTGCAGGCCTTTTCCGCTCGGTAGGCAATCGGGCGGATTGCCTACCGGTGGAAAACTGGCGGATGGTCTTTCCGTCCGCCTGGGTCCCCACCGCCATCGTAATATGGCGAGTGGGAAATGTTATGCGGGCGGACGGAAATGGTGGGTGGATCACCACCGCCATACGGGCGGCGGCGATCCGCCCGACATCATAATGACCCCCTTTATTTTAAAAAAAGATCGTTTTCATGGATCGTCGCAAACGTGCAATTTAGGAGTAGGAGATGGAAGGGATCATCAGAACGCACCTTTGGGATACTTTGTAGTTCTTTTGTGAATGTTTTTTTTTTGCTTCAGTATAGTTTTTGAAGAATTAAAAGGCTTTTTTTTGGTATTTTACACACCGTGTAAAGAATTCAAAGGAAAGAAGATGGCAACGTTGGATTTGTTGTTGCATTTTTTGCCAATCTTGCAAACTTTTTCGGGATTTTTTTTATGGGATGCGTTTTTTAGTGATGACAGATTTATTTGCAGTATTTTAATTGCAGATAAAAATGGCTATGCCAATCTGTGAATTTTTTTATAGTTTTGCACGTGCTTTTGATTGGATTGTGGATTTTGGTGATACAGTTTGGATAGTTGGGAAGCTCGGGTCTCTTTCAGGACTTTGGATTTTTACGGAAGAAAAAGAGTCGAAGAAGGAAGACATCTGAAGGTAGGAACCCGTATTTTCGATTGTTTGTAATAAAAATGTTTTAGTAAAAATTCCAATTTGTATTTAATTTAAAAAAATGCAAAACAGACAAGTAGCATAGATTAGGTGTTGGTGAGGGTTAGAAGTGTAGTAAGAGTGCAATATTGTCTATGTAGTCTGAAGCCACTATCAACGAAAACTGTTGGATCTGTCCCAATAGTTTCTCAGACATTTCTTTTGTTCTTTTAGAAATTCATGTCGCCAGACTACCAGTCAAGGATTGCGCTATTCTCATTTCTTGGAAACTTTGCTCCTTCTTCAAAATTTCCCAAAAATGATAAAAGTTTGGGTGAGGTTTTCCGATTGATTTGTTGAAGGAGTTGTGCCATCCTTCTATGTCATTATTCATCGTTGCACTATCATCTAAGCAGGTCGTGTAACAGTTCCACCATTTGATAGGAAACCTTGGGTTCCTCCTGCGACCCGTCCTGCTTAGATGGCCAATCCAAGTGTCTTCGAAGTAATTTAGTAGGGTGCCCAATTTTTCTTCATTTGCAGTAAAATAGTCAGATTCAGTAAATGATGTGTAGTATTCATCTACACAGTCTGGTGTCATGATCCTCCGTGGAATGGATGGCCCCACGAGACCCGAGAAATACAAGTCCCAACATGCACCGGGGCACTCACCAGGTTTTCATTGGGAGATGAGGCTGCCTTTATAAGCCCTTCCCTCGGGGCACACCGGTGCTTGTCAATCTTAACTAATGAGCCTTCCGCTCTGGCCGAGCGTCTGCCTACGGACGGAGATCTGCCTCGCTGTTTCTGATATTGTTACCCGCGCTCCAGAGGGCTGGAGCCTTTCCGTTCTGGGAGAACGTCTACCGGCTGTAAGAGCAGCTGCCTCGCTGGTGTTTGGTTTCGGAAACACTTCGCTCCACGGACGGAGCCTACGCGCATTTGTTCGGAGCTTCCACAGACTGTGGGAGCTGCCGTCTCCTTGTCTTTTGTCTCACAGGATATTATTCCATTGAAAGGACAGTGAACGACCCAGGGCACGCTAGGTAGGCCTGCTTTTGTATTCAGTCACGGAATTGTGGACGAACTGCTCCAAGGTTTGGAGCATTTATCGTTTCCACCAACTCAGCAAGTCTCTGCCTACGTGTACTCCTTCCATGCACGTGTCAATGGGTGGGAAACAGTGCCCCTTTGTTTGAGACTCTTTTTCTGCTCAGCGTGAGACGTATCACGCCCGCAGAACAATTTTCTTTTCCTTTATGCATCCTTAGTTTGACTGCCTTATCGACATTCTACTGGTTGTGTGAGAGACTGATACACACAGCTGGTGTGCACTCTGTGGAACAGAGTGTCATGCCTTCGCATACCATTCACTTTGGGAATCTTGTCGCTCTGGAGTGCCTGTACCTTAGATTCCATGTGATATTCCTCACTCGCATCCCACCTACCACCCTATGTCCTCATCAGGGTATAGATAGTAAGTAGTATTACTGTAATAGTGGGGGTCGGTACTGAGTCCTGGGGGCACAGTTGTTATCTGGTAGAAGTACTTACTGTCCTTTCTTCTATGTGCAGGATACTTCCAGAGGCTGTGGTGTTTTTGAGTGGAAGGTTCGCGTCTATAAGTGAGGATTGAAAAGGCTCCTGGAGTAGCAGACTGCTACCTTTGTTATTTTATCCACTTCCCCTTTCCCTTGTGTGCTGCCCCGCGTAGGAAGAGCTTACAAGCTTCCTGGGGGTGGTAGTGCGGTGGGGAATTGGGACCTATGCATCGCCCCTGCTGGAGTTGTTCCTGAAGGTTAGTGGCTGTATGCTGTTAATCTATCTGTGATCTGACAACTGTCTGATATATAATCCTCAACTAAGGATGTTTTTAAATTTTTTTCCAATATGCCTGTGAAAAGTGAAAAACAAATCCTTGAATTTGGGTTTCCGGATACATTTTAGTAATGGTGTTAATCATTGATAATTCAAAGTCAGTGATCACTTTTCTAGGGCTTTTGTTTTGTGCTTTAGATTTTCGCACTGTTAATAATTCAGTGTATGTTGAGGATTGCTTATCAGGGAGTAAAATTAACACTAAGGGAACTACAGTTTTTTTAATGTAGGCATGTATAGTGTATATTTGGGTGAATGGATGAGGTGTGGATTTAAACGTCCCATCCATCATCCAAATATCACTAGTATCCAATTTTACAAGGTTACGGGGTGTGCTAAATATTAGTATTCTTTTTTGAGGGATTTTATTATCGTGCAAGAGAAAGCTTTCATTAGTAACAGTGACAGTTAATTCAGGAGGAATGTTAATATCAGAGTATGTTTGAGATGTTATATGTAGTGGGTTACTTGCCTGTTTTTTACGTTGTAGAATTTGTCTTAAATTTGGAATTGTAGACATAGAACTTGCTACATGCATAGGAATGTGTTGTGACACCTCCCTCAAAACTGTGCCACAGGGTTCATTTGAGGTGGATGCCATGGGGCAGATTTACAACTTCTGGCGCATCCCTGCAAATCAGCAGGGATGCGCCAGAATAGTTGCGACACGCAATTCTCTCCTTGCGCCACCACGGAAGCGCCGCATTTACAATGCGGCGCACCGTGGCGCAAGGAAAGGCCGATGCGTGTCGCATCCTGTGGCGCAAGGGCGGCGCATTGCTGGAGTCGTGTCGCAAGCGCGACGCAACTCCAGCAATGCTCGTGGGCCGCCCATACCTAACGTGGTGCGCCACTCCTTACGCCTGCTTGAAGCAGGCGTAAGGATTCGTCGCAGCGGCGTCGGAAAAGTGACTCAGTGAAATCTTGTAGATTTCACTGCGTCACTTTTACGAGGCATTCCTTCGACGGAACGCCCACCCTGCGGAGGAACGCCCACATGAAACCTGACGCAGGTTTCATGTGGCGCAGGGCTTTACAACGTGACGCATCTCCCTAGATGCGTCACGTTGTAAATAATGCGCAACGTGGCGCATGGTTTACGTCGCCGCTGCGTCACAAAAGTGACGCAACGGCGGCGCAAAAGTGGCGCAAGGGGCTTGTAAATCTGCCCCCATGTGTTTATTTTGATTCATATTTTCTCTAACCTCAATCTCCATTGCATAGGCAGAGTGGTTATGCTCTGTGGTCCTTTCAACAGTGTCCCCGAGAGTAACCGCTCTGCCTATGCAATGGGATGAATATTATTGCACATTCCTCGAATGACTCCTGGGCTCAGTTAGTCTATCCTTGCAATAAAGGTAGCCATCGTGTTTAAGGAGTCGATTTCCTCTTTGGGATTTTGCATACGTGGCTTCTCTTCCTGATGCCATTTTTTCAATGTCTGAAAAAGAGGGGAGAAAAAAGACTTTTGAGTTTTATTGTTTAATTGTTTAAGAACAGTGTTTATCCTGTAGAGTTAGTTTTATAGGTTTGTTAATGTTTATTTCACAATAAAAGTTTTACAATGTTTTCCTGTTAATAAGAGAATGTTTGCAACCTGCAAAAAAAATGGTTAAAAGAACATTGGATGCGTGTTACTTTTTCAAAGAACATGTTGTTTTGTACTTTGTTTATTTTCCTTTTTCACAGCAGTTTTTATTCGAGTATGCTTTTTGGTTTGCTTTCTGGAAAAAAAAATAGCTTTTGTTATTTACTTGAGGTGGTATGCCTCACCTTTAAAAGGATTGTTTGTTCGCTTCTTTGTTCTTTTGGTTGTTGATTTTGGTGTTTTCAGCTGATTTTGCAGAATTATTTTGATTCCTCCTGGCTGATTTTGGGTAGGTCTAGAATGAAAAGTGGGATTTTATTGGTTGCTATTTACTTGACATTTTGATTTCTGGAAAAAAAACATTTTTTGTTAGTTTTGGTTGCCACATTATGATTTTGGTCTACTTTACCTGTGAAAGGTCTTCTGATTGATGAACCAGTCTTTAAATGGATGTTTGAATTTCTTGTTGATGAGTTTGATTTTGTGGGTTTTTGAAGATGTTGATTCAAGCTGTGTAATACAAAAAAAATCAGAGTCTACGTTTTATTATTTTAATGTTGCATTTAATAAGGCAATAAGTGATATGTACAGTTAACTTGGGAAGATTACTAAATTTGCAGCATGCCGCTAACCACCACCCTCCCTTAGGCATGCATCCTGTGGAGTTACAATAGTTATTTTGCCCACTAACATTATCCAGCACCTTCCATCAGGTAAGCACAATGCGCAGATAGAATTTTAATTTTGCACCGGAACAGTGACCATCACCTTCCCTGGCGCCAGCATCCTGTGGTGTTAGATTACTAGATTTTCTCCCCACCACTGTCCAGCACTTTCCTTGCTGCAAACACCTGTTTGAGTTAGAATAGTAATTTTGTCCCCCACCACTGACCAGCACTTTCCTTGAGGCAAACACCTCTTGGAGTTAGAATAGTAATTTTGGCCCCCACCACTGTCCTGCACTTTCCCTGAGGCAAACACACATTAGAGTTAGATTAGTATTTTTGGCCTACACCACTGACCAGCAGTTTTCCTGAGGCAAACACCTGTTGGAGTTAGAATAGTAATTTTGGCCCCCACCACTGTCCTGCGCTTTCCCTGAGGCAAACACACATTAGAGTTAGATTAGTATTTTTGGCCCACACCACTGACCAGCACTTTCCCTGAGGCAAACACCTGTTGGAGTTAGAATAGTAATTTTTCCCCTCACCACTGTACAGCACTTTCCCTGAGGCACACCCCTATTGGAGTTAGAATAATAATTTTGCCCCCCACCACTGTCAAGCACTTTCCCTGAGGTAAACATGCTTTAGAATTAGATTGGTATTTTTGGCCCACACCACTGACCAGCACTTTCCCTGAGGCAAACACATGTTGGAGTTAGAATAGTATTTTAGCCACCACAACACTGACCAGCACTCTCTCTGAGGCAAACACCTGTTGGAGTTATAATAGTAATTTTGCCCCCCACCACTGTCCAGCACTTTCCCTGAGGTAAACACACATTGGAGTCATATTAGTATTTTTGACCCACACCACTGACCTGCACTTTCCCTGAGGCAAACCCCTTTTGGAGTTACAATAGTATTTTAGCCCCCCACCACTGACCACCACTTTACCTGAGGCAAACACCTGTTGGAGTTAGAATAGTAATGTTGCCTCCCACCACTGTCAAGCATTTTCCCTGAGGTAAACACATAGGGGTCGATTCCGATTCGGGCCGGAAAAAGCACCGACCGACTCGGATCCGGAAAAAATACCGACCGACACGTACCCGTGGCACCCGACACGCCAAGTACGATGCAAGGCGCGAAAACTCCGACCGACACGTAACGAAACCAAGTCGACCGACCAAGCCGCACGGAAAACAGCAATCCGGCCGGAAAAACACGCGAATCCAACCGACCGACACGCACCCGGAACAAATCCGACCGAAACGTACACGCTAACTCCAAACCGCTAAGTACGATGCAAGGCGCGAAAACCACGAGCGAGTCGGACGGAGGACAAGCCGGACGACCGACACGCATACAAAACCGAGCCGAAGCAACACAATACACCGCGACCGACGCGTACGCAGCATAGAAAACTGCACAAACACAGCGTGAACGAAACGGAGAACACCGTACGAGACCAATGCAGGGTCCGACTCGGTCACAAGAACGTTTCCAACACACACAAACAGCACAAAGGAAAAATCACCCAAAAAAAGGCCAAACAAGCAATTACCAAGCCAATAAATACTGGGGGGGTGGGGACAGAGAACAAAGACACACCCACAACTCCACCTATATAAAGGACACAAATCACTACCATGAGCCTTTGCAAATGCCATTCCACTGCCAGCACCCAAGAGAAAGCAACCACACACCCACAGCTCATCCCTCACACAAGCCACACACCATCAGCACACCAACAACTACCTACCTCACATACACCCAGCAAAACACACACTCACACACCCTCACCTGCACACCAACACACACATCACTCACCATCACCACCCATCACCATGCCCCCCAAGAAGAATCACAAGTTCCTAGATTGTGAATTGGAAGTCCTGGTAGACGAGATCCTCAGGGTAGAGCCACAGCTGTTTGGCACATTGGTCCAACAGACCCCCATGTCGCAGAAAACCAAGATGTGGGAGAGGATCATCAACAGGGTGAACGCCCAATCACCATGTCGGCGCACAAAGACCGACATCCAGAACAGGTGGTATGACGTGCGCAGGAGGGTACGGAAACTGCTGAAGCAAGACTACATCAACAGCCAACACACCGGCAGTGGCCCTCCTGCCAAGCCAATATACCTCAGGCCCTGGGAGGAGAAGGTGCGGGCCATCCTACCGCCAGTGAGCATATATGGACTAGAGGACATCCCAGAGCCTGGTGAGTACACAACAAATGTACACAATATACTGCCACAAAACACACACACATCACTGTCAAGGGGAGAGTCAAACCATGCACTCATAGCAATCACACAGCAACCAGAACAGAATCATCCCAAAATGTGTATGTCAGTCAGATAAACACAACACATGCCATCAAAAAAGTCACATCCAACTGTGCCAACACATGTACAAACACAACCACAACTACAGCTAGGCAGTAGCACAAATAGAACTAACAAACACATCCAGACATGTAGCCACCACAACAACACCAACACACAGTGAAGACCACTCAAAGGAAGGAATTCTGTGTATGCTGGCCAAGTCTGTGTAGCCAATAGCATCATGGGAGTCGCAGTCACACATATTGCCCCCCCACAACTGTCCCATCAACACCACCATGAACCATGCGCACATCACAGGGAGTGGAGAAGGACTCACAAGATGGCTGACACTGGCTACTGCTGTGGGGAGCACAAGGCCCTGCTGGCAACTGTGCACCAACAAACAGCAGGACACCACTGACTGACATCCTGAGAGACAACTTACACTCCCTGCAATGCAAGCACGTTCCATGGTGGGATATCTGGCTGGCTGGGTGGGAAGGGGGACTTGCAGCACTGACTATAGTCACCAGCACCTCCCCTCACACCCCCCCAACACAAACTCCACAGTACCCACCTGGTAGAATGCAATGCCCTCCATCCTAACACAAGATCCCACAAAGCACCACCACCCTGGGTTATGTTGTGTGAAGCACAGGGACACTCTTGGGACTCTTAGCCAAACAACTGCCAGGACAACACTCCCAGCCATCCTGTCAGCACAGCCAGCCCACCCCACAGGGAAGCAGAGTCAAAAGGAAGGAAGCATGGGCATGCTGGGAAGGGGGTGGAGGCAATAGCATGATGGGAGTCGTAGTCACAGACATTGCTCAGCCTCACAACTGGCCCATCAACACCACCCTGAACCATGCTCACATCACAGGGAGTGGAGAAGGACTCACAAGATGGCTGACACTGGCTACTGCTGTGGGGAGCACAAGGCCCTGCTGCCAACTGTGCACCCACAAACAGCAGGACACCACTGACTGACATCCTGAGAGACAACTTCCACTCCCTGCAATGCAAGCACGTTCCATGGTGGGATATCTGGCTGGCTGGGTGGGAAGGGGGACTTGCAGCACTGACTATAGTCACCAGCACCTCCCCTCACACCCCCCCAACACAAACTCCACAGTACCCACCTGGTAGAATGCAATGCCCTCCATCCTAACACAAGATCCCACAAAGCACCACCACCCTGGGTTATGTTGTGTGAAGCACAGGGACACTCTTGGGACTCTTAGCCAAACAACTGCCAGGACAACACTCCCAGCCATCCTGTCAGCACAGCCAGCCCACCCCACAGGGAAGCAGAGTCAAAAGGAAGGAAGCATGGGCATGCTGGGAAGGGGGGTGGAGGCAATAGCATGATGGGAGTCGTAGTCACAGACATTGCTCAGCCTCACAACTGGCCCATCAACACCACCCTGAACCATGCTCACATCACAGGGAGTGGAGAAGGACTCACAAGATGGCTGACACTGGCTACTGCTGTGGGGAGCACAAGGCCCTGCTGCCAACTGTGCACCCACAAACAGCAGGACACCACTGACTGACATCCTGAGAGACAACTTCCACTCCCTGCAATGCAAGCACGTTCCATGGTGGGATATCTGGCTGGCTGGGTGGGAAGGGGGACTTGCAGCACTGACTATAGTCACCAGCACCTCCCCTCACACCCCCCAACACAAACTCCACAGTACCCACCTGGTAGAATGCAATGCCCTCCATCCTAACACAAGATCCCACAAAGCACCACCACCCTGGGTTATGTTGTGTGAAGCACAGGGACACTCTTGGGACTCTTAGCCAAACAACTGCCAGGACAACACTCCCAGCCATCCTGTCAGCACAGCCAGCCCACCCCACAGGGAAGCAGAGTCAAAAGGAAGGAAGCATGGGCATGCTGGGAAGGGGGTGGAGGCAATAGCATGATGGGAGTCGTAGTCACAGACATTGCTCAGCCTCACAACTGGCCCATCAACACCACCCTGAACCATGCTCACATCACAGGGAGTGGAGAAGGACTCACAAGATGGCTGACACTGGCTACTGCTGTGGGGAGCACAAGGCCCTGCTGCCAACTGTGCACCCACAAACAGCAGGACACCACTGACTGACATCCTGAGAGACAACTTCCACTCCCTGCAATGCAAGCACGTTCCATGGTGGGATATCTGGCTGGCTGGGTGGGAAGGGGGACTTGCAGCACTGACTATAGTCACCAGCACCTCCCCTCACACCCCCCCAACACAAACTCCACAGTACCCACCTGGTAGAATGCAATGCCCTCCATCCTAACACAAGATCCCACAAAGCACCACCACCCTGGGTTATGTTGTGTGAAGCACAGGGACACTCTTGGGACTCTTAGCCAAACAACTGCCAGGACAACACTCCCAGCCATCCTGTCAGCACAGCCAGCCCACCCCACAGGGAAGCAGAGTCAAAAGGAAGGAAGCATGGGCATGCTGGGAAGGGGGTGGAGGCAATAGCATGATGGGAGTCGTAGTCACAGACATTGCTCAGCCTCACAACTGGCCCATCAACACCACCCTGAACCATGCTCACATCACAGGGAGTGGAGAAGGACTCACAAGATGGCTGACACTGGCTACTGCTGTGGGGAGCACAAGGCCCTGCTGCCAACTGTGCACCCACAAACAGCAGGACACCACTGACTGACATCCTGAGAGACAACTTCCACTCCCTGCAATGCAAGCACGTTCCATGGTGGGATATCTGGCTGGCTGGGTGGGAAGGGGGACTTGCAGCACTGACTATAGTCACCAGCACCTCCCCTCACACCCCCCCAACACAAACTACACAGTACCCACCTGGTAGAATGCAATGCCCTCCATCCTAACACAAGATCCCACAAAGCACCACCACCCTGGGTTATGTTGTGTGAAGCACAGGGACACTCTTGGGACTCTTAGCCAAACAACTGCCAGGACAACACTCCCAGCCATCCTGTCAGCACAGCCAGCCCACCCCACAGGGAAGCAGAGTCAAAAGGAAGGAAGCATGGGCATGCTGGGAAGGGGGGTGGAGGCAATAGCATGATGGGAGTCGTAGTCACAGACATTGCTCAGCCTCACAACTGGCCCATCAACACCACCCTGAACCATGCTCACATCACAGGGAGTGGAGAAGGACTCACAAGATGGCTGACACTGGCTACTGCTGTGGGGAGCACAAGGCCCTGCTGGCAACTGTGCACCAACAAACAGCAGGACACCACTGACTGACATCCTGAGAGACAACTTCCACTCCCTGCAATGCAAGCACGTTCCATGGTGGGATAACTGACTGGCTGTGTGGGTGGGAAGGAGGTCCGGCTGTCAACCAAACACAAGCAATGCAGACCATGTTCACACCCCAGAAAATACATAGAAATGCCCAAATAATGCAGGACAATGTGCCACACCAATATCAACCCCTGACTGTGACGACTTAGGACAATGCAATGTACAGGCCCGCACCCAGAGGCACAGTCACAACTGTCATGTGTGTCAACCATTGATGCCTGCAGAAACATGACATACATTGTTTGTGTCTCCCAAAAACAGGTGATGATGGGGACACAGCAGCAGACGCTGAGGAGTCCCAGTCCCAGGCTCAAGAGGATGCCGAGCTCACTGGCGTCGTACAGCCTCTGTCCTCCTCGGACGATGAAGAACAACCTGGCACATCCGGTGCAAGTCAACATGCAGCACCAGCAGGACCACCAGCTGCAGCACCAGCAGGACCACCAGCTGCACCCCCTGCACCCACCCCTACAACGACTGTCACCACAAATACCATCCCTGCCGACATGGACAGAATAAGGAGCAACACCAGCACAGTGACCCTGGACCAACCTGGGGCCATGGACACCACCACCACCACCAACCGCCAAGGTGGACCAGGGTTATCTGTGCGTGCCACTGCACACACTGCACATGTCAGCAGGGGTGGTGGGAGGGGTGGGAGACAGAGGTCGCTGCTTGCAGACGTTGCTGGTGTGCATGACGACCCACAACTGGTACGCATAGCTGATGCGTACCAGTCCAGCACCGGAGAGCTCAGCCAGGTAGTGGGGCTCCTCAGAGACATTAAACAGCAGCAGGCTGCCCATCATGCCCGCTTGGACTCCCACATGTCCCACGTGGAGTCACACATGTCCCGTGTGGACTCACACATGTCCCGCGTGGAGTCCAAGTGGGATGCACTGCATGAGATGACGGCGGTGCACAGGGACATTTTACAATGCCTCCGCCAGATGAACAGCAACCAGTCCACACCTCCCTGTGTGCCAACAACATCTGGTGCCGAACAAACTGCAACTGCCACAGGGAGGGAGGAGGACTCTGGCGGAGAGTCCCCTGCACCGCAGCAGCCTGCACTTGAGGGCCCCCCCAAGAAGAGGGGTCGTCCGAGGAGGGAAAAGTGAGAGGCCGATGGCCAAGCGCAACTCCCAGGAAGCCTGAACCTGTTCTGGATGTTCGCCTTTGTGCACAGACTGTTCACCCTGTTGACGGCAACACTACTCCCACACATTGCATGGGGAGTACAAGTTGGACCAATGTGTCAGACAACTGTGGCCCCGATACTGGGGATCCTGTCTACCCGGACTTTCAATTCACCTAGGAACTTGGGATTGCAAGATTCATGTACAGCACAACCCATCCTATGCACTATTAACACAAATGTATCACAATAAACACACAAATACACCATACTTGCCTCTGTCGTGATTCCAACGTGGGTGCTGTTATGGGGATGATGAACTGCAAAATTACACTGTGTATGCGAACTGCAACAGCAAGGACAACACAGGCATGTGAGTACAGGCAACGTGACACACATGAGGGAGACACACCACCAGGGCTACACGACACATACACACCTAGGCCATCTGACTCATTGCCTACACTGATGTTGCCAGGGAAGACGGTGCAATGCACAGACACCACACCCATTCCCAGTTGTAGTCAAGTAGCCCACTGGTGCAGTAAGCAAATGGCAGTCAAATGTGTGACCACAGACAACGCACATCACAAAGTGAAGCACAGGTTTATTACACAGTTGCAACATGCCGTAACCACTACAGATGCAAGGTAACCCCACCTGGTAGCGGGCACACAGTCAACAACTGTAGACGGAAGGAAGTCCATGGGTGTGGCGCACATCACCTGTAGGGACACAACAGCTACCAGCCTGGATGTGCAATCACGTCGTCGGTGGACACAGTTGACCAAACGAATCTGAAAGTACCCTGTGAAGGACAGAAATGACACACAGTCAAAAGCAATGGAGTACAGGACAGAACAGCAAAACTCATGCACAATACATGTTACAAGATACCCACCCAGAACCAAGTTAGCATGTCAACACTGTTGGGGAGTACAGCCCACCTGTCACCACACATCGCAACACACATCCAGTCAAGTAGCCCATGGACACACTCCAACAGCACCAGAGCACCACCCACACATCATGCCAACTCACATCATTGACATGACACCTCAGGATACTCACATTCAGCTAAAGAAGTTGGTGATGAGCTGTGTGCGGACATCACCATCACCATCATCATCATCATCATCGTCACTGGCATCGTGGTCCAGGCCAGGATCCTCCACAGGTGGCGGATGTTGGTCATTGTCATCCTGGATGAGAGGCAACTCCTTCCGCACTGCCAGGTTGTGGAGCATGCAGCAGACGATGATAATCTTGCACACTTTCGCAGGGGCATATGGGAGGGACCCTCCGGTCTTGTCCAGGCAGCGGAAGCGGCTCTTCAGGAGACCAAAGGTCCGCTCAATCACTCTCCTGGTCCGACCATGTGCCTCATTGTAGCGCATCTGGGCAGGTGTCACAGGGTTCCTGAGGGGTGTCAGCAACCACGGCATGTTGGGGTATCCCGAGTCACCTACGGACAGACAAGTGCACATTAGCTGACTTGGAAAAGTGGGCGGAATACTACAGATCAGATCACACACAATGGCACAAAGTCAGTACACACCGACAAGCCAGGCACGCTGGTTCTGCATCTGTGCCATCATCCTGGGGATGCGACTACTCCTCATCACAAAGGCATCGTGTGCTGAACCAGGGAAACGGGCACACACGTGTGTGATGGTCATGTCTGCAAGACACACCACCAGTGCATTGACCGAGTGGTAGTGCTTGCGGTTCCTGTAGGCCTGCTCCTGGGCCTGTGGTGGTACCAAAGCCACATGTGTCCCATCAATGGAGCCAATTACATGCGGCATCCTCCCCAGGGCATAAAAGTCACTCTTCACGTCAGTGAGTCGTCGCAGTCTAGGGAAATAGATGTACCGGTTCAGGAAGAGCAACATTGCCGCCAAAACATCGCGGAGCACACGGCTGAACATGGTCTGTGACATCCCACCAGCAGTCGCCACAGTATGTTGGAAGGTACCGGTGGCAAAGAAGTGTAGGGCTGCCATCACCTTCACCTTGGGGGTCAGCGCTGTAGGATACGGCCGGCCAGGCTGCAAATGTGGGGACAACTGCACTGCCAAATCCTCAATCAGCTGCCTGGTGAAGCGGTACCGTCGGATGCTGTCCCGTTCCACCATCGTTGCCAGGTCTGGGAATGGCCGATGGACAGCAGGAGCCCTGCAGTGCAGAGGAGAAGTAAGCAAGATTGTCAGTCACCCCACATATGCGGCATTGAACACACTCAAGATCCCAACATACATCATTATGAGGCACAACTACATGAAGTGTGCAGTACCGGAAGGACATGTATGGTACGTACATGGCCAACATCTGTCAACACGGTCCTACAGGTGGCATCAATTTGTCCCAGGTTGGCCCATTGGATATCATGATGCCGTGTCACAGTTCCCATCTCCTGCTGCCGTGTCACAATCACCCCCCACAGTGACATGTGAGGACAGATGTGCCCCAGGCACCACAGCTCAACGACAGGTACATTCCCAGGGACCCTGTAATGCCACATGGACACTGGCATCACATGGAGTATCATGTGTACACCACAGCAAAACAAACATGACCCCCACAGGTAGTGGCCCCACTTGCCACGGCAGGACAGACATGGATGTCTGTGACACACACGCACAACATCAGAGTCCATGCACACACAACGTGGATGTGGAGACTGTCTCCCATTGTGCACATGAAATCAGAGACATTGTAAACACTACATGCACAAAGACTGTGGAGGTCCATCACTATTGTGCCACTGGGACACCCTGGCTCAAACATACCGTCCCACATGGGACTCACGGGGTATGTGACATGACATACACAAACACCACTGTGAAATGTGACCATGGCACATGCACAGATATGAACAGTTGCACATCACAGTGGTCACGTACACGTAACACCCAGGATCCTGTCCCCATGAACACGTGCACAGCCTGGGGGTGGCTGCCCACAGGTGACACCCACAGGACAACATGTACACCAACATACACACAATAGGAAATGCAGCCTTACATGCCTTATGATAAGGTTTGGACAGGCTGTCGTGATGTAGGTGTGCCCCTCACTCCCTGGGAGCTATCTGTGGCTGGCATATGTCCATCTGAGACAGGCATGCTGACATATGCCAGTCACATGTACAGTGATGCGTTGTACTGCAATGGACCGATCGGTGCCTCCGGCCGGCCCATTGCATTCAATGTGTGCGGGTACGCGTTGTACCCCTGTGCGCGTTGAACTGCAATGGACCGATCGGTGCCTCCGGCCGGCCCATTGCATTCAATGTGTGCGGGTACGCGTTGTACCCCTGTGCGCGTTGAACTGCAATGGACCGATCGGTGCCTCCGGCCGGCCCATTGCTTTCAATGTGTGCGGGTACGCGTTGTACCCCTGTGCGCGTTGAACTGCAATGGACCGATCGGTGCCTCCGGCCGGCCCATTGCATTCAATGTGTGCGGGTACGCGTTGTACCCCTGTGCGCGTTGAACTGCAATGGACCGATCGGTGCCTCCGGCCGGCCCATTGCTTTCAATGTGTGCGGGTACGCGTTGTACCCCTGTGCGCGTTGAACTGCAATGGACCGATCGGTGCCTCCGGCCGGCCCATTGCTTTCAATGTGTGCGGGTACGCGTTGTACCCCTGTGCGCGTTGAACTGCAATGGACCGATCGGTGCCTCCGGCCGGCCCATTGCTTTCAATGTGTGCGGGTACGCGTTGTACCCCTGTGCGCGTTGAACTGCAATGGACCGATCGGTGCCTCCGGCCGGCCCATTGCTTTCAATGTGTGCGGGTACGCGTTGTACCCCTGTGCGCGTTGAACTGCAATGGACCGATCGGTGCCTCCGGCCGGCCCATTGCATTCAATGTGTGCGGGTACGCGTTGTACCCCTGTGCGCGTTGAACTGCAATGGACCGATCGGTGCCTCCGGCCGGCCCATTGCTTTCAATGTGTGCGGGTACGCGTTGTACCCCTGTGCGCGTTGAACTGCAATGGACCGATCGGTGCCTCCGGCCGGCCCATTGCTTTCAATGTGTGCGGGTACGCGTTGTACCCCTGTGCGCGTTGTACTGCAATGGACCGATCGGTGCGCACCCATTGACAATGGGCTTGCCTGGCAACGGACGCGTTTTCGAATTCCGAACGAGTCGGTTGCTGGAAAATCAGTTGGTCACCCACAACAATGTTGCAAAATCATGTATGTCATGAAGTTGAAGATTTGAAGGATGCTGTGGGCGTGTTTTGGTGCTGCTATTCCATGGATTGGCCAGATTCAGAAGATGCAAACGACTTGGACCTATCACTTTGGACACAAGGGACAGTATCTGCCTCTCCAGCACATATATATTGCTGGCTGGTCCCCTGAGAGCCCACTTGCCTGCACTACATGCTCCAAGACGACATCTGCCACTGCACTGCTGCTGTCTCTGCCCCTCTGGACCCTGCAATGGCACGTACTGTGGAGAGAGCCCCAGCCTTCAGCCTTGAAGAGAACCAGGCCCTGCTGGACAGCCTACTTCCACAGTACAGCAAGCTGTATGGGACACCAGGGGAGCAGGTGAGTGTCCTGTGCACTGCCTTTCTGAATGTGCATTTTGTCTGACTAGCAAGGCTGAGAGTCTGCACGCCACTGGCTAGCAGGCTCACTGAGTAGTTGTCACCCCCCATAGTGTGTAGTGACTTGCACTGGACAGGTATGGTGCAGTGACAGTGCTTCTGAACAGGGTTTTACTCCCCATGCAATGATACCATGTAGTGACTTCTGGAAAACTGTCCATGGGCAGCCGTGCACTGCCTGTGTACACCATGTGCCCCTGTGATTGCGACATGTATATGCAACTGTGTCATGCACGGATATGTTGCATGTGTAGTAATGGCCTTATCACTTTGTCATCCTGACAGGCTTCTGCCCATCGGAAGCAGGAGATCTGGAAGGACATCGTCCGGGCTGTCCGGTCCGTGGGGGTCTACAAGCGCCGGATCCGCAACTGCCAAAAGAGGTGGCAGGACCTTCGGGGCTGGACCCGGAGGATTGCACGGGTCCAGCTGAAGCTGTCGCCTCCTCGCAGGAGGGGCGGAACACGGACCCTGACCCCCCACATGCTCAGGATCCTGGCGGTGGTCTTTCCAGACCTGGATGGGCAGCTGAAGGCCAGAGAGCAGCAAGGAGGGGGTGAGTCAAAGACTGCACTGTGAACTCTGTCTAACATGCTATGTGCCCTCCTCGGGCCTGGTTAAACTGCCACAGTACAGCAGTCATGTTGTCCAGGAGCCATGTCCCTCTATTGTGCACTGCCCACTCCTCATCTGATACCCAGGTGTGGCCCTTACATGCAGGGAATACTGTCACTTAGGACTGTGTCCTTGCAGTTTGCTTGACTCAAGGTGGGAGACAGCATCTGTTTCCCTGACTCTGTGGTGGGCATCATGGGTGGGTCCATTGCTTACACAATGCCTGTATTCTGACATGTATTCAGCGTGTTACTTTGATCTGTGGTCCAATTGCTGAGCTGATCCACCACATGTGGCTGGGGTATCTGGCACACACCCATGCTGCGGGTGGGAACAATGTTTGGGCCCCAGGAGTATGTATATGACGTGTGTCACACATACTTAGCCAGCTGCCTACAGTCCAGGGCTCATCCCTCATTCATGTGGGGCTGGACAGTCATGCCTACTCCAGGCCATACAATACACTCTGTACTCCCACTCCCGTGTATCAGCTGACACATTGTGCGCAGTGATTTGACCCCTCAGGTGTCTGCCTCTGTGTCAGTGTGCTGTGGATTAGTCGCCAGGACTGCTGTGGAGTTTCTTGGTAGGGGCTCAGCATGCCACTGGAGATGTGACCATAGGAGACGATACTTGTGTGTCACATAGGTGTCTGATCAGCTGCCCATGCAGACTGGGGCATGTGAATGTGAAGTTCAGGCAGCTGTTCCCCATTCACAGCAGAGTGTGAGGGGCTCAGGTTCAGAGGGTAGTGTCACAGGTCTCCCATATGTCCAATAGGTATGACCTGGACAGATGAGGGTTGAGAGGATGTGTTGTGGGGGGGATGTACATGTGCACTTGTGCAGCTCCAGGACTTGCATTCCCCATGACCTACTATTGTGACACAGTGCAGAGTGTTGTTGTCTGGCTGCCAAGTCATACATCACTGAGACAGTGATGTATGACTTTGCAGTCATGCCTCCGCCATGGCATGTGTCTACTGATTGGTGAGCCTGCAGGGGAGTGACATGTGCTACATGCACACCATAGTGGCGCTGGCTATCAGGACATGGGTGCATCATGGTGTCTGTCGCTGGTATGCATCACATGCATTTCCTATTTGACTCTGGGCATCCCTTTCATCCGGAAACCTGTACTGACTCAGTGGCAAGAGCTGTGATGTGTGCATGTCCACATGCCACACCGTGTCCTCTGCACTGTCCAACTACTGTGTACTTGGTGCATGTGTCCACACTGGGGTGTTGCAATCCAACAGACACCAGACAGATGGGTGCAAGGCCATGTGGGATGTGAGTGCCATGCTTGGCATCAGACTGACAATTGGCTTCTCCTGTTCAGTTAGGGCACTTTTAGCAATGTACAACTAATGATGCCAGGGCTTGCTCTGTGATGTGCTGTGCTCACAGTGGTGTGTGCGTTTGGTGCAGGTGACTGATGTCTGTCTGTTTCCCCATTGTTTGCAGATACATCCACGGCCACGGAAGGGGACAGCTCCACGGACCAGGAGGAGCCAGAGAGCCAGACTGGGTCAGCAGCCGAGGAGTGGTCGGAGGGACCCAGTGGCACGGAGGGCGAGGGGAGCCACACCGAGGAGTCCTCAGCAGCATCCACCTCAGCTGAGGACCAGAGCAACTCGGAGGATGACTCCCTTGTGGAGGCGGGTGTCAGCAGCCACCACACCCCAGCTAGTGTTGCTGTCCCCGCCACCACCAGCACCACCACCGCCCTCCCATCGGCTCCCATTCCCCAGGTCCGTGGAGGCTCCCATGTCCGGGAGCGTGTCTCCTTTGGGCCAGGCACCGCAGCCCCTGCCCCTGTGTCCCCTGCTGCCCTGAGTGAGGAGTCTGTGTACCTCCTTCGCCAGCTCCATGTAGGCCAGACAGCCATGCTGAGTGTCCTCCATGCGCACACCGCGCTGTTGACTCAGCTGGTGTCGTTCATGGAGGGCATCTCATCGGGCATGTCTGACCTACAGAGGGGCAATAGGTCCATGGACTCCTCCCTGACGGCAGCAGTGTCCCTCCTCAAACGGTCCCTCACCCCTCCTGCCTCTGCTCCATCCACACTCCCCAGCACCTTACCCATCCCAAGCACACACACACCGGCACAGGCACACACCAGCACACACACATCCAGCACACTTACACACACGCCAATGACAAAACGCACACGCACGCACATTCAGGGGACTGAAGCCAGACTCACAGGGGATGGGGCCCTGGAACACACACACGCATCCACATGCACTGCGCAGTCCTCAGTTCCCTCTCCCTCCAAAGCACCCTCCCTTGCCTCACCTGCAACCCCAAAGTCACAGCAGCTCTTCCTCTGTGACCTCGGCCTCTTCCCCACCGATGAAGCTGCTCCAGCATCCCGGGGGAAGAGGAAGCCCACCCACACGGAGCAGAGTGCCCCTCGCCCCCGGACACCCTCCCCCAGGCGCAGACGGACTGAGGCCCCCACCCGCAAGTCCCCACGGAGTCCTAAGAGCAAGACCCCGCCACCGCCCTGCAGCTCAAGCACCAGGTCTCCTTCCTCCATCCCTCAGGCCCCCACTCCACAGGTGCCCCCACCACACCCTGCCCCAGGTTCCCCCACCCACAGATATACCATCCCCAAGAGGCTCCGGCCTTCTCCCCCTGCCACTTGCTCTCCCAGCACCACACCCCCCGCTGCGCTTGTCTGTGCCACTGATGTGGTGAGGGTGTCCTCCCCCTCTGTCCAACCCACCTTGCCTGTTCCCCATTCTCCTCCCCTGGAGGTAGGCACTGCAGTGGAGTCCACTACCGCCCTGTCTGACTTGGGCACTGCAGTGGCGGACCTGTCCACTCCATCTGCAGGGTCCACTGCAGTTGTGCCGGCACCCACAACATCTGAGTCATGCCCCCCAGTTGTGCCGGCACACACCATGTCAGACACCTCCACTGCAGTTGTCAGTGGCTCTCCAGCACCCACCACCCCTTCCCTGACTCCCCCTGGTGAGCCCTGATCCTGTCCCTGCGGTGCCTGGCCTGCCCCCCGGTTGCCCCTCCTAGTGGATTGTCCCTGGTTTTGTGCAGGCATGCGTAGGGTGACATCTGCCAGTGTCACCCTGTTTGAACTTTGACAATGGACTGGCCATTGGCCTTTGCTCTTTTTTTCTGGACGTCGTTTTCATTCAACACATATGCTGAATAAAGCAACTTTCTTTTCTCTAGTGCTCATGCTTCAGATGTACATGTTGTTGGTGCTGCTAACCATGCCCTTGCTGCAGTGATGGTGATATCTGGTCTCATGATTATGAAGTGTTACTGTGCAGGAACCCATGTGGTCCAGGGGGAATGTGTCCTATCATGTGGTGTATCCATGTCATCCATAGCAGCATCTGAGGGTGTCATGTGTTCAGTATTTGGCAATGGGATTTCCTACTTACATTAGCAATTTCATATCTGTGGCTTCCACCCCTGCACATCTGTTGTGCCTTCCATTGTTGGATTTGTCTACTTCCCTGACCGTGTTGCCATCTCCACTGGACATGCAGGTTTGGGCATCAATGGGGAAGGACTCATCCGTGTAGTCAGTGCAACATTGCTATACAAGTGTGTTGGATCTGTGCTGATGATTCCGTTGGCACATCCATGACCAGGCTGATGTGACGGGAGCCCTCATTTGGTGCTAATTGTTGATTGTGTGACCAAGTGCTCAGCTGACATGATGGGGCCCTACTGAGGCAACATATGGCACAGCTTTCCTCACACAGGAGTGGAGTCCCCTCATGGCAGTGTGTACACGTGTGACATTGCCTGCGCCCAAGGTGTGTGTTGTATGTGCATGTCTGTGTGTTCACTTCCATTTATCTGCGCATGCTGTGATCCCTAGTGTTGTACCTGTTTGTGATGCTTGCTGACTTGAGCTATGTTCCCCCAAAGTCTTCTCCCTGTGTTCTCTGTGATGTGGGTGCATGGCACATTACTGGTCATCAGGGTGTCACCCATAGGTGTGTTTGCTGTCAGGGCTGAGTTTGTGTGCAGACGCAGATGGGTCACAGTCAGGTTTCCCCTTGGCACTTGTTGTTTGCCCCTGTCATGTGATTTTCAGTTCGTGTTATCTTTAAGTTATTGTGACACGTTGTGTGTGTGACTGCTGGCACTCCTCAGGGTCCGGGCTGCGATGTTGGTTGTTGTCTATGTGTGTTCTTTGTGGGTGACCTTGGCTTCTTCATTGGTGTGTGACTGTGGCTGGGATCCCATTGGTTGGTGTGGTATCGCCGTCATGTCCATGTACAGCGTAGTGTGCAGTGTGTCAGACATTCAGGAGTCTTGTTGAGTGGCCATGTGTGATGTGTTTCTGCACCTTGGTTCCCACCCACCACCCTGGAATAGTCATGGGTGCATGTGCAATGTCACCAGTGCATGTGTACTTCACTGCTGCACATTGTTGGAGGTCGAGGGTGTGGTCTTGAGTGTGTGCAGATGGGAGTTGTTGCCCAGCTGGACCCCTGCCTCCATGTTGGCCTTGGCTTACTGGCCATGCTGATTGATTTGTGCTTGTGTCGGTGTGATGGTAGTTTGTTGCTCAGGACACATGACTGTGGTTCACAGTGTGAACCACATTCAGCTTTGTCATCAGAGTGGGAATTTTATGCAGCCAAGGGTCACCACATTGTGGGGGCCCTGGGGGTGGTGCTGTGGTGTGTCTGTGTCTTGCTGTGTCAGTTGTTGTTCCTACGTTCCTGTGTGACATGTGTGTTTTGTGCTCCCTCTCATCTGACAATGCCTGCTTGCCCACATAGGGGATTTGGATCCATGAGTTACCTTAGTGTGGCAGTGTATGCACATCTGTATGATTGGTATTCAGCTCTCCTCATGTGTTGTGTGGTTACCTGGGGACACTGGCACCCCCCCTCACCTGCTGTGTATGATGTCAGTGTTGGTCTGCCTGTTTGTGTTTGTGCATCTGCACCACTGCATTGGCATATCTTGGGTGTGCCATTGGCTGTATGTTGTTTGGTGTGTTTCCCCTGCTGTCCCTGGGACTCCTAGGTCATCGGTCAGCACAGTGATCATGGTTTGTGTGTCCCATTGCTGCCATGGTATGGTATCTGTTCACCTCACATCTGCTGTCTCCACAGGATATCTGCATTTGTGTGCCCATTGGTGCAAATATGTGGTTCTGCATTCTGATGGTCACTTCTGTCATTGTGTCATTGATGAATGTTGACGGTGTCAGCCACCATGGGTGTTGTTTGTCTGCACATGGCCAAAGGAATGTCTCATTTGCACTGCAGTATTTGGCTCACCCAATTTATGTTGCAATGGGACACATACACTACTTTGCCACAGATGAGTTTTTGGTTCTGTGACCAGGAATGATCCATGCAGTTTGGCAGTTGCAGCTCTTTCTTTGTCAACACTTACCTTTTGGTCACTGTGATGATGGGGGTGTAGACCCCATTGCCACAATGGTCAAAATGTGCTTCAGCTATGGACCCCACACTTCCCTTTTGGTCACTGTGATGATGGGGGTTTAGACCCCATTGCCACAATGGTCAAAATGTGCTTCAGCTATGGACCCCACACTTCCCTTTTGGTCACTGTGATGATGGGGGTTTAGACCCCATTGCCACAATGGTCAAAATGTGCTTCAGCTATGGACCCCACACTTCCCTTTTGGTCACTGTGATGATGGGGGTTTAGACCCCATTGCCACAATGGTCAAAATGGGCTTCAGCTATGGACCCCACACTTCCCTTTTGGTCACTGTGATGATGGGGGTTTAGACCCCATTGCCACAATGGTCAAAATGTGCTGCAGCTATGGACCCCACACTTACCTTTTGGTCACTGTGATGATGGGGGTTTAGGCCCCATTGCCACAATGGTCATGGGCTGCTTGCATTGTGGGTGCCACACACATATATGTGTGGCACATGTGCTAGGGGGTCACATTGTATGTTCAAAGTCATGTTCGGTGTTGTAGGCATTTGACACAGCCTACACACGCTTGTCATGGTGGTGGGGGGATGTCTTTATCTTGCATTCCCTAGGTTGTGGTGTGCTGGTTGTGTCATGCATTGTCCATCCTATGAGTGGGGGTGGTAGTAGTGGTAGGCATCCTGCCCCCCTGGGTGAGGGTGGTAGTGGTGGTAGGCATCCAGCCCCCCTGGGTGAGGGTGGTAGTAGTGGTAGGCATCCAGCCCCCCTGGCTAAGGGTGGTAGTAGTGGTAGGCATCCAGCCCCCCTGGCTAAGGGTGGTAGTAGTGGTAGGCATCCAGCCCCCCTGGCTAAGGGTGGTAGTAGTGGTAGGCATCCAGCCCCCCTGGCTAAGGGTGGTAGTAGTGGTAGGCATCCAGCCCCCCTGGCTAAGGGTGGTAGTAGTGGTAGGCATCCAGCCCCCCTGGCTAAGGGTGGTAGTAGTGGTAGGCATCCAGCCCCCCTGGCTAAGGGTGGTAGTAGTGGTAGGCATCCAGCCCCCTGGCTAAGGGTGGTAGTAGTGGTAGGCATCCAGCCCCCCTGGCTAAGGGTGGTAGTAGTGGTAGGCATCCAGCCCCCCTGGGTGAGGGTGGTAGTAGTGGTAGGCATCCAGCCCCCCTGGCTAAGGGTGGTAGTAGTGGTAGGCATCCAGCCCCCCTGGCTAAGGGTGGTAGTAGTGGTAGGCATCCAGCCCCCCTGGCTAAGGGTGGTAGTAGTGGTAGGCATCCAGCCCCCCTGGCTGAGGGTGGTAGTAGTGGTAGGCATCCAGCCCCCCTGGCTAAGGGTGGTAGTAGTGGTAGGCATCCTGCCCCCCTGGCTAAGGGTGGTAGTAGTGGTAGGCATCCAGCCCCCCTGGCTAAGGGTGGTAGTAGTGGTAGGCATCCAGCCCCCCTGGCTAAGGGTGGTAGTAGTGGTAGGCATCCAGCCCCCCTGGCTAAGGGTGGTAGTAGTGGTAGGCATCCAGCCCCCCTGGCTAAGGGTGGTAGTAGTGGTAGGCATCCAGCCCCCCTGGCTAAGGGTGGTAGTAGTGGTAGGCATCCAGCCCCCCTGGCTAAGGGTGGTAGTAGTGGTAGGCATCCAGCCCCCCCTGGCTAAGGGTGGTAGTAGTGGTAGGCATCCTGCCCCCCCTGGGTGAGGGTGGTAGTGGTGGTAGGCATCCAGCCCCCCCTGGGTGAGGGTGGTAGTAGTGGTAGGCATCCAGGCCCCCCTGGCTAAGGGTGGTGGTAGGCATCCAGCCCCCCCTGGGTGAGGGTGGTAGTAGTGGTAGGCATCCAGCCCCCCCTGGCTAAGGGTGGTAGTAGTGGTAGGCATCCAGCCCCCCCTGGCTAAGGGTGGTAGTAGTGGTAGGCATCCAGCCCCCCTGGCTAAGGGTGGTAGTAGTGGTAGGCATCCAGCCCCCCTGGCTAAGGGTGGTAGTAGTGGTAGGCATCCAGCCCCCCTGGCTAAGGGTGGTAGTAGTGGTAGGCATCCAGCCCCCCTGGCTAAGGGTGGTAGTAGTGGTAGGCATCCAGCCCCCCTGGCTAAGGGTGGTAGTAGTGGTAGGCATCCAGCCCCCCTGGCTAAGGGTGGTAGTAGTGGTAGGCATCCAGCCCTCCCTGGGTGAGGGTGGTAGTAGTGGTAGGCATCCAGGCCCCCTGGCTAAGGGTGGTGGGTGAGCATCCAGCCCCCTGGGTGAGGGTGGTAGTAGTGGTAGGCATCCAGCCCCCCTGGCTAAGGGTGGTAGTAGTGGTAGGCATCCAGCCCCCCTGGCTAAGGGTGGTAGTAGTGGTAGGCATCCAGCCCCCCTGGCTAAGGGTGGTAGTAGTGGTAGGCATCCAGCCCCCCTGGCTAAGGGTGGTAGTAGTGGTAGGCATCCAGCCCCCCTGGCTAAGGGTGGTAGTAGTGGTAGGCATCCTGCCCCCCTGGGTGAGGGTGGTAGTGGTGGTAGGCATCCAGCCCCCCCTGGGTGAGGGTGGTAGTAGTGGTAGGCATCCAGGCCCCCCTGGCTAAGGGTGGTGGTAGGCATCCAGCCCCTCCTGGATGAGGGTGGTAGTAGTGGTAGGCATCCAGCCCCCCCTGGCTAAGGGTGGTAGTAGTGGTAGGCATCCAGCCCCCCCTGGCTAAGGGTGGTAGTAGTGGTAGGCATCCAGCCCCCCCTGGCTAAGGGTGGTAGTAGTGGTAGGCATCCAGCCCCCCCTGGCTAAGGGTGGTAGTAGTGGTAGGCATCCAGCCCCCCCTGGGTGAGGGTGGTAGTAGTGGTAGGCATCCAGCCCCCCCTGGCTAAGGGTGGTAGTAGTGGTAGGCATCCAGCCCCCCTGGCTAAGGGTGTGGTAGTAGTGGTAGGCATCCAGCCCCCTGGCTGGGGTGGTAGTAGTGGTAGGCATCCTGCCCCCTGGGTGAGGGTGGTAGTAGTAGTAGGCATCCTGCCCCCCTGGGTGAGGGTGGTAGTGGTGGTAGGCATCCAGCCCCCTGGGTGAGGGTGGTAGTAGTGGTAGGCATCCAGGCCCCCTGGCTAAGGGTGGTGGTGGTGAGGCATCCAGCCCCCCTGGGTGAGGGTGGTAGTAGTGGTAGGCATCCAGCCCCCCTGGCTAAGGGTGGTAGTAGTGGTAGGCATCCAGCCCCCTGGCTAAGGGTGGTAGTAGTGGTAGGCATCCAGCCCCCCTGGCTAAGGGTGGTAGTAGTGGTAGGCATCCAGCCCCCCTGGCTAAGGGTGGTAGTAGTGGTAGGCATCCAGCCCCCTGGCTAAGGGTGGTGGTAGGCATCCAGCCCCCCTGGGTGAGGGTGGTAGTAGTGGTAGGCATCCAGGCCCCCTGGCTAAGGGTGGTGGTAGGCATCCAGCCCCCCTGGGTGAGGGTGGTAGTAGTGGTAGGCATCCAGCCCCCTGGCTAAGGGTGGTAGTAGTGGTAGGCATCCAGCCCCCTGGCTAAGGGTGGTAGTAGTGGTAGGCATCCAGCCCCCCTGGCTAAGGGTGGTAGTAGTGGTAGGCATCCAGCCCCCCTGGCTAAGGGTGGTAGTAGTGGTAGGCATCCAGCCCCCTGGGTGAGGGTGGTAGTAGTGGTAGGCATCCAGCCCCCTGGCTAAGGGTGGTAGTAGTGGTAGGCATCCAGCCCCCTGGCTAAGGGTGGTAGTAGTGGTAGGCATCCAGCCCCCTTGGCTAAGGGTGGTAGTAGTGGTAGGCATCCTGCCCCCTGGGTGAGGGTGGTAGTAGTGGTAGGCATCCAGCCCCCCTGGCTTAGGGTGGTAGTAGTGGTAGGCATCCTGCCCCCCTGGCTAAGGGTGGTAGTAGTGGTAGGCATCCAGCCCCCTGGCTAAGGGTGGTGGTAGGCATCCAGCCCCCCTGGGTGAGGGTGGTAGGAGTGGTAGGCATCCAGGCCCCCTGGCTAAGGGTGGTGGTGGTAGGCATCCAGCCCCCCTGGGTGAGGGTGGTAGTAGTGGTAGGCATCCAAGCCCCCTGGCTAAGGGTGGTGGTAGGCATCCAGCCCCCTTGGGTGAGGGTGGTAGTAGTGGTAGGCATCCAGCCACCCCTGGCTAAGGGTGGTAGTAGTGGTAGGCATCCAGCCCCCTGGCTAAGGGTGGTAGTAGTGGTAGGCATCCTGCCCCCTGGCTAAGGGTGGTAGTAGTGGTAGGCATCCAGCCCCCCTGGCTAAGGGTGGTAGTAGTGGTAGGCATCCAGGCCCCCTGGCTAAGGGTGGTGGTGAGGCATCCAGCCCCCTGGGTGAGGGTGGTAGTAGTGGTAGGCATCCAGGCCCCCTGGCTAAGGGTGGTGGTAGGCATCCAGCCCCCCTGGGTGAGGGTGGTAGTAGTGGTAGGCATCCAGGCCCCCTGGCTAAGGGTGGTAGTAGTGGTAGGCATCCTGCCCCCCTGGCTAAGGGTGGTAGTAGTGGTAGGCATCCAGCTCCCCCTGGCTAAGGGTGGTAGTAGTGGTAGGCATCCAGCCCCCCCTGGCTAAGGGTGGTAGTAGTGGCAGGCATCCAGCCCCCCCTGGCTAAGGGTGGTAGTAGTGGTAGGCATCCTGCCCCCCCTGGCTAAGGGTGGTAGTAGTGGTAGGCATCCAGCCCCCCCTGGGTAGGGGTGGTGGTGCGCATCCAGGCCCCTGTGTGCATATGTGGCATTGGTGATGGGCATCCCGCCCCTATGGTGCTGCTGTTGCTGGTGTAAGTATATTCAGCATCCCCGTGTGTGTGTGTGATGTGTCGTGTACGTGTTGTATGTGTTTTGTGGTTGGTGTCTGGCTTACCTTCTGCGCCGTACGCGTCCGTGCCTGTTCCGGTAGTAAATGTAGAATATTGGTATGATCGGGACGAAGGGATTCATGGTTGGTTCGTGTCGTTCGTCCTTCTCGTTGCTTGGCGTCGTCCTCGTCGCTTCGCCTCGTCCTCGTCGCTTCGCGTCGTCCTCGTCGGTGCCGTGTTCGTCTCGGAGCCGTGGATCGTGTTGTGGCGCGAATCGGAGCTTATGTGCGCCTCTCCCGGATGCTTTGACGTGCCGTGCGTAGCGACGGGTTCGGAGCGTACGGAAAGCGCATCGTACTTGTCCGGCCGGACGGGGCTGCATTTTCCCTTCCGTGCGACTCGATTCGGCGTTTCCGGATTCGCCTCGGTCGGAGTACAGGACCTGGTTTGGGTGAGTACGGCTCGGCCGGATTTTTGCTGTTGTGCGCATCGTACTTGCTCGTTCGGTGTACTGTACGGATCGGTCGGGAAACAGGCTTTCGCATGGCTTTTTTCCCGACCGAATGGTAATGGGTGCACCTCCGACCGAGATCAGAATCGGCCCCAAAGTGTTTTAGGCAAATAGTTCCACAGTGTGGAGGCAAGCACAAAGAAGGCACTTGCACCTGCTATGATAATTCTAAATCTTTGAATGACCAAGGACTTGTTGTTTAAGAGCTGTAGATGTCGGACAGGAGAGGATATTTTAAAATCAGAAATGAGTAAAGGAGCATTGTGCGATACATCTGCCATAAACAATCTGCAAAAGAAGTCTCTCTTTTTAGGTCTTGCCTGCGTGAGCGAGCACATGCACTCTCGCTAGCAAGACTTCTGTGTTGAATAATGGGTTTGGAACCCACCTATTGCTAACCATTCCTTGGCATCTATTTCGCTTTTCTTTGCTGCCAGCTAATTGGACGGTGCTTGCCAGGCGTCCCTTCCTTTTCTTTCTGTGGCATACGGACCAAGCACAAATTGATCCATGTTAATTAGTGTCCTTCCACTCCTCGTGCTATGATTCAGGTACTATTTCTTGTAGTAGTGCTTCCCCATGAGGGTCAACAGTGGACGGAAGGTTGAATCTTTCTTTCCAGGAATCAGACTCACAACCTGCCTGAAATTGCGTACTGCAGTGATGGTGAATAACTTACTGACTCATCCTACTGTATGTGGTAATTAGCTTACTGAGTCACCCTGATGTGTGCAGCTTTTTTTTACCTCCACTATTCCTGAGGCTGGCTTGCTGTGCTGTTTTTGGCAGGCAGTGGTGGGACCATTTGTACTCTATTCCTACTAACCTTTCATAGCACAGACCAGGACACGACTATCAGTAAATTCACAGTTGCAAAAACAAAATATTTGCTTCTTAGCTCACTTATCATTATGTTAACAGTACCATGGATGAACATATTTTTTTCTGATCATTAAGCGAGATGTATGTGCAAGGCATATAGTTGGACAGCAGTTCAGAAACAACTCGTGCCCACGGTCCTGGCTGTAGTGGAGGAGGCTGATTTCTGCTAGATGGGTGACTGGCTGCTGCACAAAAACAGTGAATCGAGGCAGTCTCTCGCACACTGTCACAGAACCATAGTACAGGTGCCTTCTCCTGCTGAATTGTGAACCCTGATGCCATGTTGGCTTCATCAGATTTGCTCCTGAGTGGGATTTTCAGTGCGGGTCTTATTGCCAGTAGCGGTGGAATGTCTGCTGTATTCGATACAAAAGTGGAGGCATCTGGGCATTCGTGTGGAATGCCCAAAGCGCACATAATAGAGGATGTCCCGGTTTCCTCTCCCACATCTGCCTGGTAACAGTTTCTACTAGCCCCTCCCACCCCATCCCTGTTTCATCTAACCCCACCCGCCCCATCACTTTTTCTTCTCCTTCCCACACTCGCCCCATCCATTTCTTCTTCCCTCTCCCATCGGATAAGGACGTGGCCAGCGCTGGCTGCTTCATAGCACCTTTTTTTTTACCGTGATGAGCTCCACCAATGTACCTGCCCTCGCAATCACCACCTCAACCGACTTCCCATTCACGACCCCCACCTGACTGACAAAGCCAATAGCTCACCCATAGGTGAGACCAGTTGGCATTGCCAAGGCTTATTACTGTTGATTTCACTGATATTAACATAAACATTGTCTGCAGCAAGCTCAAATCCACCCAGACTTCCATACTTCGTGAAACACTTTTACAACATGCCTTTACAAGTTCAAAACTGCCCCAATTTGCAAACATGGGCCACTTTTTTAGCTTTCTAATTCACTAATGGGTAGCCACGTTTATTTTGGTGCCCAGACCTATTTTCTGTCCCAGTCCGACCCTGTGCCCTACTTTACCTAGTAAGTTTAATAAGCTGGGAACAGAAAACACACACCTTGAGATTGCAGGTGCAGAAACAACGTCTGTAAGTAATATGATTGATGATGCTTTCTCTGCTGTTTGACGTCCTAATTATTGATAATATGCAAGTACTGTCGGAAATGCATTTGATCTCGCGGCGTGTGGCTTGTTTGGTGCTATGCAATATGTAGATAGATTTATATAGTATGCACAAACAAATAACACGTTCACAATCACCAGAGCTCATGAAGGCCTGAGCGCACAACCTTTAAACATGTCCCCTTTATTCGTAGCCTGTTCAGGGATAAAATAACCTCCGTAAATTCCGTCACGTCCCTAACCCCTGTTGATGCACGGGACGGAATTATGGGGCATATTAGCAAGAAGAGGCGATAATCATCGCTAACCCTGCTTAGCGTGATTTATTTTATCGCCGGCTATCGCTGGAATATATCGCCACGCTAACGCTGTATTAGCAACGATTAGCGCTATGGCGATGAATATTCCAGCGAAAGCGGGGGAAATGGGCCAACATCGCTGAAAAACCAGCGATGTTGCATGGAGAAGGGAGAACACCTTGCTGATACGACCCTGTGGTCGTATCACCATAATCCACCATCCATGTTAGGTATGCACAAGTCGTGTTGTTTGCAGGTGTTAAAATTCCTGCGATGACCACGGTTAGCGCGACTTTTGTCATCGCTAACCGGGTCCGGGGCCTCATTGGTAATAGGGGTTAGGGCTGTTAGCGGCCGTTTTTGTGGTTGTTTGGTCGGGAACGCCTACTTTGCATGTCATTAGCGATAAATATCGCTGACATGCAAAGCGCCACCCAAAACGGTCGCTAACTCCAGGAAGCTGTCGCTAACAGCTGTTAGCGACAGCTTGCTGATAGGGCGATAAAAATATCGCCGCTTTAGCGGCAAAAAGTGCCGCTAAAGCGGCGATAACGCCCTTGCTAATATGCCCCTATGTTTTGGTTTTATTTAACGCATGCGAAAATTATCTGATGCGTCAAATAACCCAACCTTCGTTAAATTTTGGAGGGTCAAAACCTGCTGAAATTTAACACGTGAAAATACGGTAATGTATTACCGTAGCATGCGGATTGTTGTGCGTTAAACACCAAAACAGGTGCTTTTTTATCGCACCTGATAAACGACGTACCCCGTGGTATCCTTATTTATCAGGGGCGATAAAAAACGTCTCAACTTGTATTCAATCAGGCCCTATGATTTCGAAAAACAGATAATGCAGTCGACGCATGATAGTATATCAGGAGTCATTATCAGATGTTTGATAAACCACCCAGAAGCCTGCTTTTTGTGCTTTTTACGGTATTATTGCATTAATCTTCACACCAAATGTTTGCACACATATTTACAGCGACTGCCCGGTGCAAGCGTATGTAAAGCACAGCTGCAAATGTTCTCTTTCGTTATAAATGACATCTTCAGTCTGTACTTGCTTGTAAGGTAACAGCATGTTTCTTGCTAGAGTCTATACACTTTTACGCTGTTCACGTGACATCCAAAGTCCCAGGATGCAAACTGGCTAAAACGCCTAGACTTTCTTGACCTTCATACAGGACATGGCGCCACTTGGCAGTCATTGTAAATGTCTCTGCAAAATTGCACTTCACCTTAAACTTGCGTAGAAATGCATTTTAAGTAATATTGACTCTAATTAACCTGAATGCGTGAAAAGTTGCATTATGTGGCGTATGTGTGCAAACGAACGTCGTACACGGGCGCTGCCACGAGACAGCCGAGCGTCTGTCTTTGGAAACACGACGCTTTGACGCACGCCTTCCTCACCAGCCAGCTAATAAAATTACATCTGCCACAGGGGAGTGAAGACAAAAATCAACAATTTGCATAGCGAACAAGCTTTATATGGTTGCAACCCGTGTTCTCTTGAAGAGAACAAAAGGATTTCAACTCCCTCTTGGCTCATACTAAGCAGGAGACATGTGGCTTTTGAAAAAAGACAAGCCAGCTCATCCTGCCTTCTCCCAGCAGTGCTTTGTCAGACACGGCACGGGGCTGACTCTCTGCCCTGGGCTCCCCTCAAGAGGAAGCCCCACTAAATTCAATTTGCCCCTCTGCCTTTTAGTGCTGAAGGGACCTGCATGTGAGCAAGTCCCATGGTAATGCGGAACAGATGGGCCTGCCTTTGTCTAATTAGATTCGGCACACAGGCTGTTTACTTGTGCTAATGTGGAAATTCACGCGGATTTCACACTTATTACGAGAACACGCCGCTCTGTGCTAACAAGACGGAAAGTTGCCTCTTGCAAGAGCAGCCAGGTATCTATCATTGCAGGAGCCCTGCTTGATAAAAATCAATACGTGTAATTGAATACTGTCTGGCAATCGTTTACTTTAAATGGTCGGCTGACATGAACTTTAACCTCCAAACAAAATAGGTCAGGCATAGTTTATTTACTTCAACATATCATCAATTTTGCCGCATATAGTTTCCTATATATTTTGTCAGACCATTTTTTAGATCCCACAAAAGGGTGACATTCATCATGCCAGAGAAGGCTGCGAAGAGGGGAATCCAATCTGTAAATTGGTAGAGAAAAAAAGGGAACCTTCTATTGTAGACATTTTGACATCCTGCCAATGATACATGATATAGATGTGAGCACAGCATAATCACAATATATATGTACGTGTCGCTCTTGACATCTTTCCATGTTACCAATTTTACACCGTAAAAGCAAAGCAAATATGGTTACATATGCGATGGCATTCTTGCTGGAGTGGAAGCGCCTCTTCGCAGTATTTTGGAACAAGCAAGTAAGTATACCTTAAAAAATGCAAATGGATTTTTGTATGAAACACCTTTTGGATGAAAACGAAAGATGCAAGAATATTTGGGTATTAAAAAAAAAAATCAATAAACGTTCCGTGAACATGATGAAATCAGTTATGAATGTCTGAGTGATCTTAATTGATGGCGATTGAGATATAGGTTTGAGGGGGCAATAGCATACTTGTGGTCATAGGCAAAAGGCAGATAGTCCACTGCAGGCTTTAGTCAAATGTGGACAATGATGCTTTTTTATGGGAAGAGCTATAGAATGGTTGTTGGTTGGAGGGATTGATTCGTGCTCGAAAACACCTGTCTAGCAAACAATTACTTTTTCAGTTTCTAATTGTAGTTTATCCAGTGTTGGGTCTTTCGTGGATTCACATGCTTGGTTCGTTCCCCGTCATTGGTTGGGGGGCACACAGTGTCGTGGGGAGCAGTGTGCCGTTGTGCTGTGGGTCATGGTGATGGTGTGCAGTCGAATTGGTGGCCTATCTGTGTCCTTTTTGGGGGGGCACCAGGCTAGGGCTGCGGCCGGTCTAGCAGCGCCCTCCGGGGTGCTCTGGGCAGAGGCTGAGACCCTCACATTTTCTACCGCATTTCGTGTAAAGGGAATCTCCCTGACCTCTGCTCATTTTTTCTCTTTAGAATTCTTTTCAAGTGTCTATATCTATACAATGGTCTCAATCTTCAAAAAACAAGTCTGTTCAGATCATGCATATCTTGAGGGAAGAAAAGGCTGCATGTCGACGACCCAAATAAGGACTGTCTGTACTGTCTTTATCCACAACATCAGGTAAAGCAGTGCAAGACTTGTCATACATTTTCATCAAAAACCTTGCAAGATAGAGAGGGACGACTGCTTCTGTGGCTAAAGAATTCCAAAGCCCAGGAATCCAGTTCATCTGGGGAAGACAAAGATGCGTCCCACAAAACCCGAAAAAGGTCAAGATCTTCTGACCATGGGGTATCTGAAGGGAGTAGGAAGGCCTTGAAGACACACAAAGATCCCCTGAGAAAGGAAAAACTAAAACTAGTCTCCACAGGGGCGTCCTCCTCCCAACCATCTATTCCTTCTGACAGAAAAAGGGAGCAAAAACATATTCTCGCCTCACAAACGTCGATGTCAAAATGAAATAAGTCAACGGCGAACCCGTCAACGCTGTTGTCAACATTGACGATGGCAACAGTTTCCTCAGTCTCATTCAATGAAAACATAGTTGATGGCAGCCTTCACAGCTCCTATTTCGTCACAAGTGATTTCCTCTTCTAAATGACCGTTGACAAAAGATTGGGATTCCAAGTCACCGTCGACGAAGTCAGTGTCAACCGGTTACGCTGTCGGCATCCAAACCGTCGATGAAGAAGACATCCTTATCGGCAACACCATTTGCACTGGCGATGGCAGCAGCTTTGCAGGATGCTCCGTCAACAGCAGAACCGCCGACGACACCACCAACGTTGACACAGTTGGTGAGGACTCTGTCGACAGGGGAAGCTCTACCATTGACGCAGCAGTCTGTATTCACGTTGTCGACGGGACTGTCACCGAAGATAAAAATCACTAAGACAATATTGACACCTCAACTTACCTCACCAAGTAAAGTGTCACCTTTGCTACCTAGCTATTTTATAGCTGTAGAAGAGTCAGATGAGGATGGGGCATATGGGGATGTGCACAGTCCTTCGGAGCTCTGGGTAAAATGACAAGAGCAGGACTCTGATGATGATGAACATTACTATCAATCCCATTATGGTCCACCTAAGCGATATTATGAACATTATCAATACCATCAACAACCTCCACCTAGAAGGGATGAAGTGTGCATGCCCACATCTCTGGTGCAGGACTTACAAGCTATGTTGCAAGAGTACAAGTGGCATTTTCCAGATGCTCCACAAAAGCAGCCACCCGCACCACCACAACCAGTTCTTCCTGCCACACCAAGGATTGTACCCCCACCCAACATGCCCAGGATGTCACCTGTGCACCATATGCTGCTTCCAAGGGAGGATCAATCATCCTCTAATGATGAACGAGGGGTAAGGCAAGATTCCTGATCCCCAATAACCCCAGGATGAATGGGATGATTATTTGGTACCTACTCCATCTCTGCCTCCACCTCACCCTGCAGATTCTCCCCCTGAGGACATTAAGGGCTTTCCTAATTTAATGGATAGAGCGGCTGCAAGGTTCCACCTTCCAATGTCAGTTAAACAATCTGACTGCTTTCTACATGACTTCAAGGAGCACACCAGGAAGTCTGTAAGGGCAATTCCTATCATAGATTACATCTGGGAGGAAGGCATAATAATTATGAAGAATCCATCAACGGTAACACCGATTCTACCACACCGTGACAAGAAGTACAAGGCCACTTATGATTCCCCGGCATGCTTTACAAGTCATCCCAAACCTGACTAGGTCATTTCTCAGGCTGCGCAAAAATGCTCCAAGAATCCTTCCACCCCTATCTCGGCGCTCCAGACAAGGAGGGTAAGTGCCTGGACAATATAGGTAGGATAAAGGTTCTCCCTCATGTCGGACAGCACAGTGCGTGCAGCCAATTCTTTAGCTATTCTGGGGTGCTATGATGAACAAATGTGTTTGTCTGGTGAGTCTACTCGACCTCATCCCGGAAAACAGAAGGTAGAGGCAAGGAAAATAATACAGGAGGTTTAGCGTACATCTTCAATAATTATCGACTGTGCTATTGATATTGCCTCAGCAGGATTTAGGCAGTCGGCAAGAGGGGCAGTCTTACAATGCCAGGGGTGGCTCAAGGCAATGTCTTTCAGACCAGAGGTCCAATCAAGAATTCTCGACATCACCTATTATGTCGAGACACTGTTCGGGAAACACTTTGATGATACCTTGTTGGTGATAAAGACCGACACTGATACTGCCAGATCTCTTAGCACTCTGCAGTACTGCAAACTGCACTTTTGTGGTGCCAGAGGGAGAGGGTTTTCTGCCTTTAAAGGAGGCTATCAAAGACCTCAATAGTACCAGCCTCAGCCGCAATACAAACCGGCTTACCACCAGCCCTATCGTCAACCGCCTTCAGCAGCCTACAACAAGCAAGAGGCGCTCCGTAAACAAACCCCTCAAGGTCGTGACACGGGTTGCAAAGAGTAATCAGAATGGGGTACCGATAACAACTGTCCCCTCCAACCAAGTGGGCGGAAACGTGTCCCACTTTCTCCCCCAATGGAAGAAAATAACATCGGTCAGATGAGTGTTGGACTTAGTAACCTATGGACATACCATAGAGTTTGTGCAGAAGCCACCAGCCAACCTTTCAAAAGGAGCACATTCACCTCACCTTCACTTACTGAGGCAGGAAGCTCAAATGATGTTGGCAAAGGAGAAATAGAATGAGTTCCTGCTGATCAGAAGGGCATGGATATCTACTCCTGTTTTTCCTTATTCAAGAGAAATCAGGAGAGTGTGCACCCATCCTGGACCTCAGGAAGTTAAACAAATTTCTGCGCAAACAGTCTTTCCGCATGATTACTCTTTCCGATATCCTTCATCTCTTAAACAACACAATGCAATAAAATACAAGCTATAAAGCATAAAGTGAATGAAAAAGTCTGTATGTCAGCCTAATTACTTATGTCAACATCTATCAAAGATCACCATTAACATATTACAGTTTCATTGCAGCGGGACAAACAACACCTCCTGTCCTGCAGCCTTTTCTGGTGACCAACCTGTTGGTCATAGTGGTATCAACTTACGAGATTGGCCCTGTAACCCTAAGAATGAGGATAGTTATATATCAACAAGTAACTGTGGTTCACTTTGGATAGTCTCAACAAATACAGATTGAGACTATAGACAAAAATGAAAACATATATAATTGAAAGCTAAATGAACCTGCCATGTGAGAAACCCCAAAACGAACAACAATTACAACTAAATAACAGACAGAGAAAAAAAAAATATATATATATTCTCCAACCAACTGCCACAATTTGTTGCCGAACGCTTTTCAGATCGGGTGCCTCCTTTCACTGTGTGTGTGGCTACACAGATTAATATTCTCACCAACGACACTCAACGGAACATCAGGAGCACTCAGCGGGGTTAAGATAAATTTGTTTATTCTCTCAAGCAGACGCATTTCGGTGAGGATTCACCTTCTTCAATGCCATTCCCACAGAGAGTCTCATCATTGCAAGCTTTTTAAACAAGAAAACCCGCTCCCATTGGTCAGTCACTCATAGTCAGTGGTGACGGATTTCCATTCGTCCGATCTTTCATTATGCCAGAATGGTGCCTGTGGATTGCTGGCATCTGTAGTAGATGGTTTCTCCCTCACTGGGTACAGGTCCCACAATGCATCTCATTGTGCTGCATCTCCACTGGCTTGACAAATGTTCAGAAATGGGAGCGGTTTCTTTTACAAATGTGTTTTTTGACTCTCTCGATCAGCCGCAATTCTGCCCCATTAGATTTGTTCCACCCGAAGCGTTGGTTAGTAACTCATGCTCCCCTATTGTAGTAATATGGACACAATGTCAGGTAAGAACTACTCCTTCTTGAGCTTGCGACGGTTCTGGCAACAATAAATAATGTTCTCCAACCAACTGCCACAATTTGTTGCCGAACGCTTTTCAGATCGGGTGCCTCCTTTCATTGTGTGTGTGGCTACACAGATTAATATTCTCACCAACGACGCTCAACAGAACATCAGGAGCACTCAGCAGGGTTAAGATAAATTTGTTTATTCTCTCAGGCAGACGCGTTTCGGCGAGGATTCGCCTTCTTCCATGCCATTCCCACCGAGAGTCTCATCATTGCAAGCTTTTTAAACAAGAAAACCCGCTCCCATTGGTCACTCACTCATAGTGGTGATGGATTTCCATCCGTCCGATCTTTCATTGTGCCAGAATGGTGCCTGTGGATTGCTGGCGTCTGTAGTAGATGGTTTCTCCCTCACTGGGTACAGGTCCCACAGTGCATCTTATTGTGCTGCATCTCCGCTGGCTTGACAAATGCCGCTGATCGAGAGAGTCAAAAAAACACATTTGTAAAAGAAACCGCTCCCATTTCTGAACATTTGTCAAGCCAGCGGAGATGCAGCACATATGGGTCAGTGATTATATGTTAGCATCTGTATGAGTAAGTGAGTGGGTGTGTGTATAACTTTATCGGTAAGTAAATGGCTGTCTGATTGATACTATAGGTGAGTGAGTAGGTGTGTGAGTAGCTCTATGAGTGACTGACAGTGTGTGAGTGGCTGTATGACTGTATGAGTGGATATATCAATAGTTGTATTAGTGAGTGAGCTGGTGTATGAGTGGCTGTATGGGTGACTGAGTGGATGTGTGTGAAGACCTATTAATCAGTGAGTGGGTATGTAAGTACTGCTATGGGTGTGCCAATGGTTTCAAGAATGGTAGTGTGGAAGTTGCAGTGAGTGTATGAAAGGTTACATGGAGGTGTGAGTGGGTATGTCAGAGATTCTGTGGATGATGTCATCAGTGATGTCATTTGAGATGTCATCAGTGATGTCATCAGTGATGTCACTGACCATGTCATGAGTGATGTCATATGTGAGGTCATAAACAGTGCATTGAGGGGGCGCAAGTTATAGTTAGCTCAGCTAACTATAACTGCTGAATTTCTCTGGTTTTGTACGAGGGAAATGTCAGCCTAACTATAACGTACCTGTAACCTTTGTTTTTTTTCAGTGAATATCTAAGGTTTTTTAAACTTCTATTTCCTAACTATAACAGCCCTGTAACCTTTGTTTTTTTCAGTAAATTTCTAAGGTTTTTTAAATGCTAATTCCTCACGATAACTTACCTGTAACCTTTAATTTTTCAGTGAATTTCCATGGTTTTTTACATAGCAATGGTCTTTGCAGAATGCTGTGGAAAGGGGGCAGGGCCTCTGACCAGCCCTCAGAAATCCAGCCGAGTAGGACTGATAGAAAGTACCAGAAGGGCTTCTTGGTCCCCAAGGTCCTTTACCATCCAACACAACTTTATTCCCCAACCAGTAATGTGCCAGGAGACGTGTTTACAGAGTGGTGCAGAAAGAGTGTGTGGCCTCAGAACACCTCTTAGCAAACTGACTGTGTACAACTTGCTGGAGGTAACAAGAGGGATACTTGGCCTCAAATACCCTCCATAGCCAAGGGGACTTTATCCCCCAACTAGTACTATGCCAGGAGGCCTGTTTGCAGAGTGATGCAGAAAGGACATCCTTGATGATTGCACAGGTAGTGCCTGTGTGATTCCATGAGTGCCATTGCCAAGGACAGACGGTGAATACCGGGTGTTTTTGACAAAGTGTAAAACACATATATAGACATATTTGAGATAAAGTTTTAGTTTAGCTATTTAGTGAGATACTAATATAACTTTTCCCTTTGTATTCATTTGTCGAAATAACTACATCAAAAATGCATTTTCTTTCTTCACAGCAACACCGGAGGTCGCAATGACAGTAGTCACGAATACAAATGAAAAAGTGTAAAAAAGATATATAGACATATTTTACACAAAGTTTGAGTCCAGCTGTTTAGTAACATATTGGTTTAACTTTTTTTTAACAACATATATTTAAAAAAACAGTCTCAAAAACTAACTTTCAACAGCTAAACACACGTACACAAAATAACTTCCAAACAAACCTTAAACTATCCATTGTTACCCAAAGTTATGGGGAATCAAGAAGTGCTGCAAAACTAGTGCAATGCACAATGTCTGACAAGGCACTCTCTAGAGGGATGAACAAAGAATATTCATGTAGGACAATGTCCATGTTATACCATCTAAAGAAGAGTGAAGCTGGAGGATCATCTACTCCAGTGGCAGCAGCAACAATTCCTGGTCAGAAACTCCCTTCTGAGGTGCAGACTACTGCAACAGATATGGCTCCAGAGTTGACAAGAATGGCCACGTACTCCATGGACTGTAGTGTTGTTATAAGTGCTGGTGAGCAGTGTGTTACAGGTATTCAAAATGCTGCCAAAGTCATACATGGTGTTTTTTCACCCTTTTATCTTTTTTGTACATTTCATAAGAGGAGTTCAAGTGAGCAGCAAGAAGGCAATGCAAAGCTGAAGGACCCTCGACTTCAATAGCAGCATACCAACACCGAAGCAGATAGTCCATTCAAAAGTCAAATCTCGACTTCAAGATTTGGCTCCACAGTTTTCCCAGATGGCATCATACTGCATGGATTGTGGAGTTGTAGTTAGTGCTGGAGAGCAGTCCATAACGGCTCTTCGCAATGCTGGAAAGAATAATACATTTTGATGTGTTTTTTTATTTTTGACATTCATATTTTTTCTACATTAGCAGGCATCTAAAATCTGTTGTTCATTTTATTATCTTTCAATGTATTGTAACACTAGTTACATATAACTTGCCATATACACAAGTCAAACCATCCCTCTACAAATAAATACACGGCTAACTTTTGCCAGTTATCATAATTTACTTTTTCACTTTTTAAATATGTCAACAGTCTGTGTTTAAATCTTCTAGTAAGTGCATTAACAACATATACAAACATACTCTGCTTTTTACAGAACACTCTATTAAATTTTGAAATCTCTTTTTTAAAACTATCCACTGTAATATATGTGTCTTGTTCTGCAACTCCTCCTCTTAACAACTCTTCATTTTCCCTAGAATCCTGCTCAGGAACAAAGAAAAGAAACTGCAACTCACCAAAAACCTTTTCTACGTCTGCCACACTACCATGAAAAAGTGCTCTACTTATTTCTCCTAAACATAAAGCAGGAGTTTTCACATAATACAGTCTCCTACCTAAAGTTCGCATTGTTAAGTGGTATAACTTATTTTGTGTTTTAAACTTTGCCTTGGAAAGATACATAGGAATTTTCTTAATACATCAATGGATTCCTGTATAATACTAGAAACACTACTACAATTCCATTTGTATACAGTACCCTGACTACGCCTTCCTCGTACCTCAGCAATACCTTCTTCTACATTTCGAGATACCATCACCTCTTGTACTATAGGACTACCATTCTTCATTTGACAACATTGTCCTCTTTAATCAATAGCATGAACTAATTTGTTATCCTGGAGATAGCTTGCTTCATTAAAGAAACCCTCTGTACAAGACGTATGTATCCATTGTCCACTAAAAACTGTACAACATTTGCTTCTATTCACTAATCTGTTCTTCTGGTTTTGCCTCCTCATGCAAAACACTATTTTCTCAAGAGTCTTCACTCTATTTAGAATCAAAATGAAAAGCTCCCTCTTCAAAGTAAAGGCCTTATCAACTACTCTCACAACTCGTTCTCTCTGTTTTACAGCATCTCTCCTTCTTCTACACTTTTTAAAATGTAACACTGAATTTACAAGGCTGTAACTATGCAATCATTATAACATTTGTGCAGAACTAATGCAGCCATCTAAACACCCACTTACAACCCATACACGCATTGAGAAATACAGAGGCATATGCGTGCACTAATGAAACACACAGGCTCTACTCATGCACTCATGTAATTACATAGAGAGTACCATTGTAGTAAACCTATCACCCATGTTCCTCAGTAAAACTTGTAATTACAGGGATTTGTGGTTAAATACATCAATGCTCCCTAGATGATTGAATGAGTGCATAGGTAGTGCCTAGGTGATTCCCTGCGGATACAAGTATTGCCCAGATGATTCCCTGACTATGTCATAACTCTATGGGTTATTCCATATCTGCAATCTTACTGCCTGCGTGTGTGCATGAGTATACCACTAGTATCTGGTTGTTTGGATGAGTGCATGAGTGGAGCCTGAATGATTTGACAAGTACGTGACTAATGCTTCAATACTTCAATACATGCATAGATACAGGTAGGATAACTAAATGAGTGCAACTCTAGTGCCTGGATGATTGCAAGAGTGCATGAGGAGGTGGGTGAGGTTTACCTTTCTGACTTGCTGTCTTTTCGCCCACTATCATTGTGGTTGAAAATCTGTCTCATTCAGGGGACAATTTTACATAAACTGGTTTTGAAGGATTGTATGGCCCTTGACCATGCCAACCATATCCACTGGCTCAATTATATCAAGGAATGTGTCTTGAGCCTGGGAAGAACTGATCTATTTTCCAATCCAGATTCAATGAACAGGAAGGACCTGGTGTGGGCTAAGGAGTCTTTTTTTAGACAGCGGATAACAGGCAGGGAAGACTGGGAGTTAAGGAAGCCTAGCATATGCAGATTTATTATCCTGAAAACCATACAGGCCACAGAACTATACATTTTAGGGCCTTTAATGGCTATGAAAGTATTTTATTGACCAGATTCTGCTGACGATCTTTTTATCTTCTCCTTGTGCAGCCACATGGGTGTAAAAAGGGGGCAGAGTTTAATGTCCTGTGGCTGCGACGGTAAGTCTCCACAGTACATGCTCCACTTCATCATGTTTTGCAGTTACTATGAGGTACCCCAGAAGACTTTCATTATTCCCATTTTTAAAAAGTTTAAGTTCAGGCAGGTTTGTCCCATTCTTAGCTTTTTACAAATGTTGTCAGGCAATACTGTCTTTTATGTTCTCAATTTTTAAAAATCTGCTGGAAGTCTTTGTGCCAGTTGTGATTAATTGTCATACGCATACAAGGGATAGCTGAGATGTGATCCTGGTAGTATTATTTTTTGTGCCCAGCTTGTTGTATTGAATTTTATTTTTGCTCTTTTAACATATAACATACACTCACTTTTTATCAGTATTTTTATCCGTGTGACCTGCGTTTGATGTATTTTGGGAGATTTTTTTACGATAAACTTTTCTGCATATACTATTCTTGGACTTTTATGGTTTTTAAGCAAAAACAGAATAAAGTGATTTGATGATAATTGTGATGATTGCAAGAGTGCATACATAGTATATAGGTGATTTATGCAGTGCATGATTAGTGCATACATCATTGTTTAATCCCATGCATAGCACCTAGCCTATTGGATGAGTGGAGGAACAGTGTTTCAGCGATTGGATGCAGCCCCTGTCTTTTTGGTTGAGTGAACAGGTAGTGCCTGGATGCTTACATAACTACATGGGTAGTGCCCGCAGAACTGAAGAAGTGCATCAGTAGTGCCTACCAAATTAGATGCGTGCATGACTAGTGTCTGAGTGACTGCATAATTCCATTGTTAAAGCTTGAGAGATTGAATGAAAAGAAGTATACTGCTGGGGTGATTGTATTAGTGCAAGAGCATTGGCTCAGTAACTAAGTGACTGCATAGGAACTGGATGGGTGATAGGTTTACTAGAATGGTATTCGCTACGTAATTACATGAGTAGACCCTGAGTGTTTCATCAGTGCACGCATATGCCTCAGTATTTCAATGACTGCATGGGTTGTAAGTGGGTGTTTAGATGGCTGCATAGGTTCTGCACAAATGTTATAATGATTGCATGGTTACAGCCTTGTTAATTGCATAAGTCAATAGATAGTACATAGGTGATTTGATGAATGTATACGTAGTGCCTGCATACTTCAATAACTACATCATTTCTGTCTGCCTGATTGCAAGACTACATGTATAATTTCTGGATAACTGAATAACTCCATGGATAGTGAATCACTGATTTGATTAACCCCGGGCGGAGACCCCCGCTCCCCCCGTGGAGTGTGCAGAGATTTGCCTTCTCCGCGTTCTGCGGAGATGGCAAATCTCTGCACACTCGCAGCGGAGCCGAGGTGGCCAGCCCCTGCCTCCACCCCCCTATTATAACATGTAATTAAACATTAATAAAAAATAAATTTAAAACCACTTACCTGTACTGCGGCGTCCCTGGGCTGCCCTCCTCCTCGCTGTCTCGCTAATCCTTGTGAAAACTGCGCATGCGTGCGCGCATGCGCATTTCTCACAAGAAATCAGATTTGATGACTGCCTGAGTAGTGGCAGGGTGATTCCATGACTGCCTGAATACTGCCTGAGTGACTGAGAAAGTACCTTCATTCCTGTTAGATACATAACAATTGTCACTATATCTCTGAATCATTGGTTATCTCCTTCTGTCAGTATCAAACTACCTGTTTTACTGTGTACATGCTTTTTTCTGAGATATGTCTGAGTGAAATCTGGGTATTAAACTTGATATATAATTCGGATCACTGACAAAATATCGAAGGTCAAAAAATCGACCTACAAAAATATCGGAGCAAGAATATCGATGTCAACAATATCGATATCCTATCTACAACATTGTAAGTACAAAAATATCGAAAAAAAAATATCGATGTCAAAAATATCATTATCAAAAATATCGTTTTTGTTTTGTTAAAAAAATATGTAAAATAAACTAAATAAAACTTATAAATAAAATAAACAGTTAAAAATATTTTATAATGTTTAAAATTAATAAGAACATATATAATTTAATAAAACATTAAACATATACATATAATATATAATATATATACTTACTTAATAATCAGTTTTAATAATTATTTTAATAAATTATAAATTATTAAAAAATATTATAAATTACAAATACATCTATACACATAAAACAATAACATAAATTAAAATTAAATAATTATGTATAACAAATTAAAAAATTAAGTTTACTTTTAATATTTTTAAAATTAATTATATACTACATTAACTAAAATAATACAAAAAATATTAAATAGCGGAGGGAATAAAACTACTATTGCAACTCCCAAAAAAACAACAGTAAGAAAAATGTTGGATAGCGTAGAGGTTAAAATTACTATTCCCACTCAAGAGAGTGCAACAGTAGAGAAAGTATTGGATAGCGTAGGGGTAAAAATTACTATTCCCACTCCAGGTAGTGCAACAGTAGGGAAAACGTTGGATAGCGAGAGGGTAAAAATTAATATTCACACTCCAGTGAGTGCAACCGTAGGGAAAGCGTTGGATAGCGTAAGGGTAAAAATTACTATTCCCACTCCAGTGAGTGCAACAGTAGGGAAAGTGTTGGATAGTGTAGGGGTAAAAATTACTATTCCCACTCCAGGGAGTGCAACAGTAGGGAAAGCGTTGGATAGCGGGAGGGTAAAAATGAAAATTCCCACTCCAGTGAGTGCAACAGTAGGGAAAGTGTTGGATAGCGTAGGGGTAAAAATTACTATTCCAACTCCAGAGAGTGCAACAGTAGGGAAAGTGTTGGATAGCGTAGGGGTAGAAATTACTATTCGCACTCCAGGGAGTGCAACAGTAGGGAAAGCGTTGGATAGCGTGAGGGTAAAAATTACTATTCCCACTCCAGTAAGTGCAACAGTAGGGAAAGTGTTGGATAGCGTAGGGGTAAAAATTACTATTCCAACTCCAGAGAGTGCAACAGTAGGGAAAGTGTTGGATAGCGTAGGGGTAAAAATTACTATTCCAACTCCAGAGAGTGCAACAGTAGGGAAAGTATTGGATAGCGTAGAAGTTACAAATAAATAAAATAATTAAAAAAATAATTAATGAATTATTAAATAACTCTAAACTATTTACCAATACCAATAAATAATTATTAAAAACATAATTACCAATAGAACATTTATTAACAATAAATTAATAATAAATACCAATAAATAATAATTAATAAATATTAATTACTAAATAATAACTATTGAACAATAACATATTTTTAATAACAAAAAACATATACATTATTAAAACTTAATTACCAATTAACTAATATTGAACAATTAAATGCTTTTTATACCAATAATAATAATAATTAAACATTAATTATCAATTAATAATTACTTCTTAATATATTAATTACATTTATCAATAAATAATATTTAATAATATTTAATTGCCAATTAATGATAAAACAACAATAAATTAATTTTTAGAACCCAAAAATTCTAATTAAAAAAAATTACCAATTAATAATTAATGTCCAATAAATTAATTATCAATACCCAAAAATAAATTTAATAATTACTTAATTAGATTTCAATTACTTCCAAAAGTATTCCCCTATAAACGCACAACACACTACAATAATAAAATAATACACTTAACATAATGATCAATTAATCAATTAATAAAAATTAATAACCAATTAATAAAAATTAATTACCAATTATTAATTAATTAACAATAATATAATTATCAATACCAATTAATTAAAATAAATTATAACTTAATTACATTTAAATTACATAATGATCAATTAATCAATTAATAAAAATTAATAACCAATTAATGAAAATTAATTACCAATTATTAATTAATTAACAATAATATCATTATCAATACCAATTAATTAAAATAAATTATAACTTAATTACAATTAAATTACTTCCCACCCTATTCCCCTATAAACCCACAACCCGCTACAGAACTTAAAAGCAAAAAATAATTAAAATTAATTTATAATTCCTAAAAATTAATAATTAATTTAGTATAATTAAATTACTTCCCACCCTATTCCCTATAAACCCACAACCCGCTACGGTACAAAAAAAAAAAGTAACTTAAAAAAACATTATTAACATATAAAAATTGTATACATATATTTTTAGACAAGTAGAACACTTAACAAAAACACATATAACACATACATATTAAAAACATAACAAAATACATAACAATAATACAAATATCGATATTAGTAACATCGATATATTTGATTTCGATATTACTAACTTCGATATTACTTACATCGATATAAAAAAATCGATATTACATACCTTAGGGTCGATATTCTGTCCATCGATATTCTTAACATCGATATTCTGTCCCTTCAATATAGTGACTTCGATATTAGTGTATGTCGATATTTTATTTTCGATATTTTGACTGCTCACCATATAATTGCATATATGGCCCTCTAGAAACATACATTGCTTTGCTACTGAGCGTGCTCATGCATCAGTAAGATTCTAAAATGGAAAACAACATTTTGAAAATTTTCAAAGAACAAAACCTTTTGTGAATGGCATACCTACATAATTTCTCAAATACTTCTTCTGCTTCTAAAACATATATTCAGCATATCTCAAACAAAATTTACACTCGAAATGAAGCTAGCACAAGAACTCTCGAGGCATTCTGCACTAGTAATCCTTGTCAATTTTAAATAAGGCATGTTTAAAGTAAAACACAACCCTCACCATATACATGACATTTACATCAGCCTTACTAAACATAGATCACCATGTAAACATATATGTGATTTCTTAATAGATGTACACCTTCAAGCCATCTTTCCCAAAATACACACCTCTCTGCATCTTTAAGCAAACTCAAAAGTCCCACCGTATATATAGCTATGTGCAAGCACAAAAACTATGGGGCCGATTCTGATGCGGGTTGGAAAAGCTTCCCGACCGAATCGGTTGGGAAATGGTGTCCGACCCACTCGGATCGGGAAAGTCCGACCGTCGGAGTAGGATGCATCCGGATGCTTCCAGATACGATTTGGTTGAACTCCCATTGACTTCAATGGGAACATTTGTTCCTAACCGCATCAGAATTGGGCCCTCGGTCGGGAAGACACGTTCCCGATCCGATTTGGAAGGAGCAAATGCCGTTAGGAGGCCTTCCTAACCGCATCAGAATCAGGCCCTCGGTCGGGAAGCTTTTCCAACCCGCATCAGAATCGGGCCCTATATCTCTCCATCTAAGCATATGCAAAGTGGTCATATAAGTTAAGAACCACATTGACAAACATTTCCCAATATATGCCTAACAAGTATTACTTCTTTCTAATTCATATACACACAGGCAACATCTTCTCATCTTTTATTTCTCACAACACTATTCCTATTTAATAATATTATTAAAAGTATTACAACTCCCAGAATGCAAATGACAGATGTATCTATTCTGCACATGATGTTTACACATTTAAAACATTCTTAGTTCCTCATTGCAACTTTCCACGAAGCTATACTGACATTTTTCAATAAATTACACAATGTAATAAACAGGCACTAATTCATTTTTCTCTTACTTCCCAAAAAACTCACCACTAACCTCTTAAACACATACCCTCTAATAGATATAGTTCAAATCATACATGTTTTTCTCATCACAGTGATACTCCTTTTAATCAAACTCCCATATATTTCTTCATTTCTTATGTACATTTTTAAAATGAATACAAAGTTATATATATATATATCACTGAATTCAGTTTGTGGATTATATTGTTGTTTTAGCTCTTTCTGCATAGTTTGGACACTGTTATGATTTGTAAAAACTAAACACAAGAATGGTACACCACGCAATGTTCTTAAGGTTGGATTTAATGATATGATTTGTAAGACATACAACTAGATATATGGATGTAAAGGCAATAGCAATGTAAATGTATGGTAAATGTTCGCTGATTGCTCCACTGTCAGGACCTGGTTATGTATCTAATAAACATTTTTTTTTTAAAAAGAACGGTACACCACTCTCATACAAAGCAAGTCTAAAATGGCAACCTCTTCAACTTCCCACTCTATCATCATGAGAAAGGCAGCAAATGAAATCATGTCTTTCATTTTAGACTACTCCATCTCCACTTGTGAATGGTTAGCATCTGTTAACCCTTTCCCTCTCTTTTGAAACTAGGTTCCTGTCACTGCATTTTTGCGATGTTTTCACGGAATATTTGCGAAAAAAACGGGAGTTCAAATTGATATCTAGCTTCATTTTTCTGAAATTTAAATACTATACAACAGTTTAATACATAGTCCTGAGTTGGAAATTAAAACTTGTCATTACCTAAATTGTGTCATCACGCCTCAACTTTTCAAAAAATGTTCTGTCTCTTTAACACCTTTCCCCCACAATACAGTCTTAGCTCTGAGTAGCTAGCAACCCAGTGGAACCAGTAGGTTAAAAGCTACTAGCACATTCTAGAAAGAACATTCTGCTTTCAAATAAGATATAGCAGGTGTGGTTTACTCCACAGATTCAAAAGCATTTCCATGTCTGTATTACATTTCTTTTTTTAAACAACAGCCAATAATAAGGCTTCTTTCTCAGCCATCCAACACACTACCTAACTTTATTCACTTTCATGCTGACAGCATCCAATGAAATGAGTATATACATTTTTTGTAAAAAAAAAAAAACACCTCCATTTTAACTTCTTTTTCTTTGGAATACTACCTCATTCAGCGACAGCCTTCTCCTGACTACTATTGCTCTTTCACTTCAAAATGCTTACAGTATGGATTGTTGGCCACAACTACATCTATTGGGCTAAAGAGGCTGCAAAAAAGAGAGGTATTGATAGAGACTTGGGTTTGCCAAATGTGCACATGACTTGGTTGGCCAGAGAAGGTTAAAGTTTCATCAGTTGCTGCTTTGGTTAAATCCATTGTGGATTCCCAAGCTCCTCACCTCATGAGTGTGCACTGTGGTGGCAATGAACAAGGCACCTTGACTGGGATAGGGCTGGAAATCCTAATGAAAGAAACCTTTGCAGAACTGATGTCGCTTTTCACTCACACTGTCATGGTGTACTGTAATATATGCCAAAGACAGAAACGGAAGTGGTCAAATCAATGCTGTCCACAGGTTGACAAAGCCAGGAAACATGTTAATAAAACTGTTCCTGCATTCCTCAGTGATCATCGCATAGGCTGTATCTATAACAACAACCTGCGTTTTGACATGCTTGGAATTTATAGAAATGATGGAGTGCACTTCACAGATGAAGGCAACAGGGTGTTTTTAAGTAACCTGAAATTCTGAATCTGGTCTTATGTGTAGCAGCCATATGCATACAACCAACACAACGGCTCATGTCAGAGCCACCCTAGTACCCAAAATATTGTGAAGTGTTTTTCAAAGGTTTTTTTTTTCTCTTTAGTTTTTGGGGATCTTTGCAACATTGTCGCGATCCCCGTGGACGCGTCATGAAAACGGAAAACAAAAGCAGGCATTCAATGCCACCAACACATCCAAAAATAATATGTAAAAAGAACATTCTGAACATTGCCCTACACACATTAATATATACATACTTCTTTCAAAGCACGTTTAAACTCATATTTTTTGTACTAAGTATCTGCGCCCATCCGCGACCCGACCGCGGCCAGCGCCAGGAACCCTGGACCTCCAAACCGCCAACGCTACAACCCAGCTGCACTCTACGCACTCAATCCAGGTTGCAACAACAACTGCATGCTCGCTTCACCAGCCGACACCCACGGACCCTTCAGCTGTCACCGCTGCAGCTACTCCTGCAGCACCGCCAAGACCACAAATCCAGCACAACCCGCCCGCAACAACGCGACCGCACCAAAGACCGTGTAATGCATCCTCCTCAACGTCCGATCCCTCCACAAACACGCCACCGAAATCTGGGACCTCCTCTACAGCACCACCCCGGACGTCGCATTCTTCACTGGAACCCGGACCAACACCACCTCGGGACCTGACATCGCCATCGCCATTCCCCAAGGATACAAGATCTCCCGGAAGGACCGCCCCACGCGCCCTGGGGGGAATCACCATCGTCCACAAATCCACCCTCCGACTGAGCACACTTTTCGACGAGCCCACAGACCTGATGGAACACCTACACTTCAAGATACAGGCCAGCCCTACCACCACCCTCCAGGGAACCCTCATCTACCGACCCCACGGACCATTCATTGACTCCATCATGGACAGCATCGCCCCGCAGGCCATCGCGTCCACCAACTACACCTTGCTGGGAGAGCTCAACTTCCACCTGGATAAACCAACAAGACCCCAACACCACATCCCTCCTGGGCAATCTCCACAACATAGGACTCCGCCAAATTGTGACCGAGCCCACGCACTCACAGGACACACCCTCGACCCCATCTTCACCATAGGAAACTCCATCACTTTCAGCCACACCACCAAACTTCCGTGGACAGACCATCGCTGCATCCATTTCACCTTCAGAACACCCACCATCCACAGAACCCAGCACCTGCTCCAACGCAGAAATTGGACTAAAATCACCGACGACCAGCTCACCACCTCACTCAGCAACTCCACCCCAACCATCGTGGACAATGACGACCCCAACACCGCAGCCCAAACCTTGCACAGATGGATCTATGACTGCACCAACACCATAGCCCCCCTCAAGAAGAACAACAACACATATGCCAGGAAAGCCAGCTGGTTCACCACCGATCTCCAAGAGTCCAGACGCACATGCCGCTGCCTCGAAAAGGAGTATATACTCGAAAAGGCCTGGAGGAACTCCAAATCTACAGAAGCCCACAACAACTTCAGAGCCGCCACCAACTCCCACCACCAACTCATCAGAAATACAAGAAAGAAAGCGATCAAAGACAGAATCTCCACACACGCGCACAACAGCAAAGAACTCTTCAGCATCATCAAGGAGTTCGCCCAACCCATCAGCGAGTCTACAGACATCCCTCCCTCACAAGATTTCTGCGACAAACTCAGCACCTTCTTCCACCACAAAATCAAGAACATTTACGACAACTTCAACGAACACAGCCAACACACAGAACCCTCACCAACCACCCCCGACACCTTGAAGCCAACGATCGACAGCTGGACAGCCCTCACCACTGAAGACACACTGAAGACGATGAAGTCAATCCACTCCGGGGCCCCCACAGACCCCTGCCCCCACCACATCTTCAACAGAGCTACCGACACCATCGCCCCCATGCTTCGCCACACCATCAACCGCTCCCTCACAAACGCCTTCTTCCCCTACGACTGGAAGCATGCTGAGATCAACCCTCTCCTGAAGAAGCCCTCATCGGACCCCACTGACCTCAAAAACTACAGACCCATCTCCCTGCTCCCGTTCCCAGTGAAAGTCATCGAGAAAGCCATCAACAGCCAACTCGCCACCTTCATCGAAGAGCACAACATCCTTGACTCCTCCCAATCCGGCTTCAGAAAGAACAACAGCATGGAAACTGCCCTCCACGCCGCAACAGATGGCATCCGCTCCCTCCTGGACAGAGGAGAGACAGTAGCCCTCATCCTCCTCAACCTTTCAGCGGCCTTCGACAGTCTCTCACTGCACCCTAACACGCACACTTCACGACGCAGGGATCCGGGACAAGGCCCTCGACTGGATCCGCTCATTCCTCTCCAGCAGAATGCAGCAGGTCAGACTCCCTCCCTTCCTCTCGGACCCCATACCAACCACCTGCGGAGTCCCCCAAGGATCCTCCCTCAGCCCCACGTTGTTCAACATCTACATGGCTCCGCTCGCCCCATCATCAGAACCCACGGACTCAACATTGTTTCATACGCAGACGACACCCAACTCATCCTCTCCCTATCCAACGAACCCAACGCAGCCAAACACAACTTTCAAAAGGCATGGAAGTAGTCGCCAAATGGAGGAAGAGCAGCTGTCTACAACTCAACAGGGACAAAACAGAAGTACTCATCATGGGCCCACACCCTGACGCCTGGAACGACACCTGGTGGCCCCCCACCCTCGGAAGCCCGCCCACCCCCACAGACCACGCATGCAACCTCGGAATCATCCTGGACTCCAAATTCAAAATGGACCTCCAGATCAACTCCGTCGCATCCTCCTGCTTCCACACCCTCCGCCTCCTACAGAAGACCTTCAAATGGATCCCCCTCGAACACAGAAAGACCGTCACACATGCCCTCGTCACCAGCAGACTTGACTACGGCAACGCACTCTACGCCAGAATCAACAAAAACCTCACCCGCAAACTTCAAAACATCCAGAACGCCGCCGCCAGACTAATCCTCAACCTCCCACGACACTGCCACATCACCCAGCACCTGCGCACACTCCACTGGTTCCCCATCGAGGCAAGAATCACCTTCAAGATTCTCACCCACGCACACAAAGCTCTCCACAACACCGGACCAGCATACCTGAATAGCCGACTCACATTCCACGCACCCCAAAGGACCCTACGATCAGCCCAGCTCTCCTACACCGTGGTCCCTCGCACCAGGAAGTCCATATCGGGAGGCCGCTCCTTCTCCTCCCTCGCGACCAGAGCCTGGAACTCCCTCCCACTCCACCTCAGACAGACGACATCACTCTCCAACTTCACGAGGGACCTCAAAACATGGCTCTTTCGATAGAACTCCTCCTTGATGGACAGGACCTTGCGCCTCCTCCCCCCCCCCAGTGCCTTGAGACCCTTACGGGTGAGTAGTCGCGCTTAGCAAACCCATGATTGATTGATTTAAAAACCATCTTTCAGACCTATTTTTTGTTTTCACGGTTATTCGGGACATCGCAATGACGTTGTTAACCGCAACAATCGCGCCTTTCCCATAAAGTGAAAACACATATATGCACAGACATTACAGTATTCTAAACACTAGAGGTTTATTACTGTACACTTCAAACTCATGTTTTTCTAGTGTATTTCTAGAATTTTCCGTTTTTGTGGTAACTCCAGAGATCGCGCTGACATTGCTCATCGCGATCCCCGCGGGTACGTCATGAAAGCGGAAAGCAAAAGCAGGATTTCAATAGCCACCACCACATTCAAAAATGATAACTATATAATTAATTCTAACCATCACAGTAAATCACTCATTATATAAATAACTCTATAAAAACATTTATCAGAATCTCAATATCTCTATAAGAATGCACATTAATGATTCACCAATTTTCGCGACGTCAATTTTTGTGATGTCCCAACGATGGTACACGGGTGGCCACACTGGCGATTGCAGTGTCGTCGTGAATATCAAGCACAATTAAAAAAATCTATTTTGGACACTTTACTTGTGTCACTAACACGTCCATTTCTCAATCATGGGGTCAGAGTATCTCCACCGTGACCCCTTATGTGGGCTTTCACACACATTTTCAGCCCCGGGAACCATTCTGGATAGATAAAATGGTGGCCCATCTTTCTATTCAGGTTGCGACCAGCCAATCAGAACATTCCCGTTGGCATGTGCATTTGCGATTCATCGCGAAACCTTCACGAAATATCCGCTGCCAGAGATATCACTAGCATTTTAAACTTAAATTTCTCAAAAACTACTGTACGGATTTACACCAAATAAGCAAAAGTCACTTCCTTGAACCGACATCTACCTCCCTGCAAATTAGGTGTAAGTCCATTCAGTGGTTCGGGCTGTAGAGGTGGCTAAAGGTTCCTATGGGAATTAACATTACAAACGCATCCTTATTTCGTGCCCCAAATTCTCAGTCCTCACTGCAGGGATCACCCCCAAATTTTCCCAATCAATAGCACCCACCATGAAACTTTTTTGGCACAATTTCATGCAGATTGGTCAAACGACGGCAAAGTTAGAGCAAAGTCGAAAAATGCTTTTCCTATGGAAACTAGGGGCCCGATTCTGATGCGGGTTGGAAAAGCTTCCCGACCGAGGGCCTGATTCTGATGCGGTTAGGAAGGCCTCCTAACGGCATTTGCTCCTTCCAAATCGCATCGGGAACGTGTCTTCCCGACCGAGGGCCCAATTCTGATGCGGTTAGGAACAAATGTTCCCATTGAAGTCAATGGGAGTTCAACCAAAGCGTATCTGGAAGCATCCGGATGCATCCTACTCCGCCGGTCGGACTTTCCCGATCCGAGTGGGTCGGACACCATTTCCCAACCGATTCGGTCGGGAAGCTTTTCCAACCCGCATCAGAATCGGCCCCTAAGTCTTAACTATAACTATCTACCGGTGACAACCAGTAGGTAATATACATATATATTTATATATATATATATTTATATATACATATATATATATATTCCACATGAAAAGCACCCGACACTTGGAGGCCCACATGTTTCGTGTTAAGTACTTTATTCCACAAGGTTGCATCGCACATCAGTACGGTAGGAACAGCCAGCTTTTGCCATCAAAATCAACGCGTTTCGGGCATCCATCCGCCCTTGTTCACAGAGATGGCTTGTAAGAATGGCAGCGGAACAGGTAAAGATAAATGATTTGTTTGTCCCGCCCTGTGGGCGTGTGCAAGCATTGCACGCTGGTATTCGTAGTCTTTACTAAATATCCCTATAGTAGGTGCCGCTGCTCAATTTCTTATCTTTACCTGTTCCGCTGCCTTTCTTACAAGCCATCTCTGTGAACAAGGGCGGATGGATGCCCGAAACGCGTCGATTTTGATGGCAAAAGCTGGCTGTTCCTACCGTACTGATGTGCGATGCAACCTTGTGGAATAAAGTACTTAACACGAAACGTGTGGGCCTCCAAGTGTCGGGTGCTTTTCATGTGGAATATATGGCGGCCTGCCTTGGTCGCGGAGAGCCCCCCCTGCGGTTGAGCGGGTCAGGCGCCGCCACGAACACAGCGCCAAAGGAGTTTTGTGTTGTTCTACAAGGATGATTGTGGCATGGCATCAGTTGCGACAGGGCACAGCAACCCACTGTGGTTTTACAGAATTTGTTTTAGAAATTGGGCAGCGGCACCTACTATAGGGATATTTAGTAAAGACTACGAATACCAGCGTGCAATGCTTGCACACGCCCACAGGGCGGGACAAACAAATCATTTATCTTTACCTGTTCTGCTGCCTTTCTTACAAGCCATCTCTGTGAACAAGGGCGGATGGATGCCCGAAACCCGTCGATTTTGATGGCAAAAGCTGGCTGTTCCTACCGTACTGATGTGCGATGCAACCTTGTGGAATAAAGTACTTAACACAAAACGTGTGGGCCTCCAAGTGTCGGGTGCTTTTCATGTGGAATATATGGCGGCCTGCCTTGGTCGCGGAGAGCTCCCCCTGCGGACGAGTGGGTCAGGCGCTGCCACGAACACGGCGCCAAAGGAGTTTCGTGTTGTTCTACAAGGATGATTGTGGCATGGCATCAGTTGCGACAGGGCACAGCAACCCACTGTGGTTTTACAGAATTTGTTTTAGAAATTGGGCAGCGGCACCTACTATAGGGATATTTAGTAAAGACTACGAATACCAGCGTGCAATGCTTGTACACGCCCACAGGGCGGGACACACAAATCATTTATCTTTACCTGTTCCGCTGCCTTTCTTACAAACCATCTCTGTGAACAAGGGCGGATGGATGCCCGAAACGCGTCGATTTTGATGGCAAAAGCTGGCTGTTCCTACCGTACTGATGTGCGATGCAACCTTGTGGAATAAAGTACTTAACACGAAACGTGTGGGCCTCCAATTGTCGGGTGCTTTTCATGTGGAATATATGGCGGCCTGCCTTGGTCGCGGAGAGCCCCCCCCTGCAGACGAGCGGGTCAGGCGCCACCACGAACACGGCGCCAAAGGAGTTTCGTGTTGTTCTACAAGGATGATTGTGGCATGGCATCAGTTGCAACAGGGCACAGCAACCCACTGTGGTTTTACAGAATTTGTTTTAGAAATTGGGCAGCGGCACCTACTATAGGGATATTTAGTAAAGACTACGAATACCAGCGTGCAATGCTTGCACACGCCCACAGGGCGGGACAAACAAATCATTTATCTTTACCTGTTCCGCTGCCTTTCTTACAAGCTTTCTCTGTGAACAAGGGCGGATGGATGCCCGAAACGCGTCGATTTTGATGGCAAAAGCTGGCTGTTCCTACCGTACTGATGTGCGATGCAACCTTGTGGAATAAAGTACTTAACACGAAACGTGTGGGCCTCCAAGTGTCGGGTGCTTTTCATGTGGAATATATGGCGGCCTGCCTTGGTCGCGGAGACCCCCCCTGCGGATGAGCGGGTCAGGCTCCGCCACGAACACGGCGCCAAAGGAGTTTTGTGTTGTTCTACAAGGATGATTGTGGCATGGCATCAGTTGCGACAGGGCACAGCAACCCACTGTGGTTTTACAGAATTTGTTTTAGAAATTGGGCAGCGGCACCTACTATAGGGATATTTAGTAAAGACTACGAATACCAGCGTGCAATGCTTGCACACGCCCACAGGGCGGGACAAACAAATCATTTATCTTTACCTGTTCCGCTGCCTTTCTTACAAGCCATCTCTGTGAACAAGGGCGGATGGATGCCCGAAACACGTCGATTTTGATGGCAAAAGCTGGCTGTTCCTACCGTACTGATGTGCGATGCAACCTTGTGGAATAAAGTACTTAACACGAAACGTGTGGGCCTCCAAGTGTCGGGTGCTTTTCATGTGGAATATATATATATATATATATATATATATATATATATATATATATATATATATATATATATACATATATATATATATATATTCACTGAAAAAAACATAGGTTTCATGGACGTTATAGTTAGTTGGACATTTCGCTCATACAACACCAAAGAAATTCGTCCGTTATAGTTAGTTCAGCTAGTTATAACTCGCGCCCCCGCAATGCACTGCTGATGAAGTCACATATTACATCATTCATGACATGGTCAGTGACATCACTGATGACATCACTGATGACATCTTAAATGACATCACTGATGACATCACTGATGACATCATCCAGTGACTGTGTGTTTCTGAAAAGTTTAAGTATTTTATATATATATATATATGCCGAGGTGTATTGAAGAGTAAGTGGGTGTATAAGTGTTTGAATGGATGATTTAGTAAGTGCGTGACTGTCTGTATAAGTGAGTGATTAAACGTGTCTTAGTGAATGCATGGGTTAGTGACTAAACTGTGTAAATGTCTGTATCAGTCTGTCAGTTGGTGTGTAAGCAGTTGCATGGGTTGGTGAGTAGATAAATGAGTGTCTATATGGGTTATTGATTGGTTGTCTGAGTATCTGTATGGGTGCTTGAGTGTCTGTGAGGGTGAGTGGGGGGTATGTGACTCCGTGCATGGATGTGAGAGTGGGTGATTTACTGGGTGTATGGGTTCAAGATTGCATCTGTGAAGGGCCGTATGGGTGGGTGAGTGTGTGCATGGGTGTGTTGGTGAGTGAATGAATGTCTCAGTGGTACATGTGTGAGTAACTACATATGTGAAAGGCTGTATATGTGAGTGTTGGAGTATATAAATGAACTATATGTGAGAGTGACTGATTGTGAGAGTGGCTGTATGGATGAGTGTGTGGTTGTATAAGTGATTGTATAAGAGAGTAAGTATGTGTTAGTATTTGTATGAATAAGAGAGGTGGCGTTTGTATAACTGTATAGGTGAGTAAATGGAAGTGTGATTGATTTTTTGCATGGCTGACTAGGTGTGTGAGCAACGCTATGGATGAGTGGCAGTGTGTGAGTGTCTGTATAGGTGTATGAGTGCATAGGATAGTGCTGTACTGATGAGTGACCGCATGTATGAGTGACTGTATGGGTGAATGAGTGGATGTGTGTGTAGACCTAGGAATCAGTGAGTGGGTATGCAGTAACTGGTATTGGTGTATCTATGGTTTCGAAAATGGTAGTCTGTATTTTAGAGTAGGTGTATCAAAGGTTATATTAGGGTGTGAGGAGGTGCATCAGATTATCACGTGGATGATGTCCTCAGTGATGTCATCAGTGATGTCATTTGAGAGGTCATCAGTGATGTCACTGACCATGTCATGAATAATGTAATATGTGACGTCATCAGCAGCGCATTGCGGGGGCGTGAGTTATAGTTAGCTGAACTAACTATAACGGCCGAATTTCTCTGGTTTTGTACGAGTGAAATGTCCAACTAACTATAACGTCCCTGAAACCTATGGTTTTTTCAGTAAAGTTCAAAGGTTTTTTAAATGCTAATTTCTAACTATAACATCCCTGAAACCTATGGTTTTTTCAGTGAATTTCAAAGGTTTTTTAAATGCTAATTTCTAACTATGCCTACAGAGGTAGGACATGTGCAGAAAGAGGAAGAAAGGCACAGAAAGAAGCAAGAGAAATGCAGAAAGAGGCAACAGAAGTCCAGAAAGACGAAGAAAGGTGCAGAAAGAAGCAAGAGATGTGCACAAAGAACCAACAGAGGAGCAGAAAGAGAACTTGTTGCAAAGTCATCCTATGCCCCCAACTTTTTGCTGACGGGTACTGGTGATAACTGACTCTGACTAACCAGGCCTAGAACCAGTGCTATGCTAAAAGACACTTAGAATACAGTGAAAACACCTACAATCACTAGGGAACACTATGAATTGGGGTACCCTTGTGATTGGCATGACCTCCTCTGTAAGGCCCTAGTACATAATAGGGAGGGGGATTAAAGCTACCTCTAAGTCAGAGGTGCAGAAAGATGCTTCTTTAAGTAGTAGTCACGTTTGCAGAGTGGTGGAGAAAGGGTCCAGGGCCTCCGACCAGTGCTCAGGAATTCCGCTGCATAGGACTTAGAGGAGGTACCAGGAGGGCTCACCGTTGGGGACCGTGAGGGGAGCCCCAATGCCCCCACGGTCCTGCCAGCTCCCCGCCTCCTGCGGGAGCCGGCATTGCTTTTGCACAAGGGGAGCTGCTGACATGCAGCTCCCCTTGTGCAAAAGCAATCCTGCTTTGGTTTTTGGACGCAAGAGCAGGTTTCCTGCTCTCGCATCCAAAAACCAAAGCAGTGTTTGCTATGGCAGGGCGGGAGCCGCACGGCTCCCGCCCTTCCATAGCAAACAGCAATGACATGGTGGTGAGCACCCCGGGACATTGCAGGAGCCGGCCCTGGGGGGTGGTGGTCCCCAGGGCCATCAAGGGCTCCAGGAGGGCGCGCAGCCCCCCTCCCATCATTTAACATAGCCCCGGGGAGGTGGTGGTCCCCTGGGCTTGGGGGTGCCTGCGAGGACCCCCACAAATATTTTGATCCAAGCTCCGGGGAGGTGGCGTTCCCCGGGGCTTGGGGGGTCCGTGAGGACCCCCCCCACCCACATTTTTAATAAAAATAAATTTAAGCCCCAGGAGGTGGCGGTCCCCAGGGCAGCGGGGGGGCTGCATGCCCCCCTGCGCATATTTAAATAAAGCCCGGGGGAGGTGGCGGTCCCTGGGGCTTGGGGGGCCTGGAGGGCCCCCGCATCTTAATAAACAAGGCCTGGGGAGGTGGCGGTCCCCGGGGCTGCGGGGGGGCCGTGGCCCCCGCATATAATTAGTATAGTCCCGGGGAGGTGGAGGTCCCCGGGGCTGCAGGGGCCCCGCGGTCCCCTGCTATATATTTTGGCATTGCCACCGGGACCTGGCCCACCCGGGGGCTTACAGATAATGAAGCGCGAAGCCCGCGCTTTGTTTTTTTTTTATTTTCTCAGCAGGATTCGCGCACCCAGCGCGAATTCTGCCGATTTAAAAAAAAAAAAATGCTTTTTTGGGTACTGGGGGTCCCTGTGGGACCCCCCGAGCAGGCCTAGGGGGTCAAGGTGTTTCTACCCTGCCCCTTTTTTTTGTTTTTTACCTTTTTTTCTACTGATTTCTTGTGACTCGGTTACCGAGTCACAAGATGGCTGCCAACACTTTCTGGTTTGGAGTGTTGGCAGCCAACCAGAAGTCAGCTCGTGCTCGGGAGGAGTCAAGACTCCTCGGTGCTCAGATATCGAAAGTGTTCTTTTTTTAATATCTCAGGAACTACTGAACGGATTTACACCATTTACAAAATAGGTCGCTTTCTGAACCAAGAGCTACCTTTTTGCCAAAGTTGGTGTAATTCTGTTAAGCAGTTCGGGCTCTAGCCTGTTCCAATTTTTCCAATGGAAATTAACATGGGAAAAACGCGTTTTGTGACCCCCTTTTTTCTTGGCCCCCGCTTGACGAATCATCCCGAAAATTTCAAGACAGGAGTTGACCGGAGCACCCCATTAGTTTTTGAAAATTTCACGAAGATTCGTCAACCGGTGCCAAAGATATTGGCAAATCAAAAAACGCTTTTCCTATGGAAAATAGGTCCTAACTATAACTACCTACTGGCGACCGCCAGTAGGTAATATACATATATATATATATATATATATATATATATATATATATATATATATATATATATTCACTGAAAAAAACACAGGTTTCAGGGACGTTATAGTTAGTTGAACATTTCACTCATACTAAACCAGAGAAATGTGGCCGTTATAGTTAGTTGAGCTAACTATAACTCGCGCCTCAGCAATGCACTGCTGATGACATCACATATTACATCACTCATTACATGGTCAGTGACATCACTGATGACATCTCACATGACATCACTGATGACATCATCCACGTGATAATCTGATGCACCTCCTCACACCCTAATATAACCTTTGATACACCCACTCTAAAATAGAGACTATCATTTTCGAAACCATAGACACATCAATACCAGTTACTACATACCCACTCACTGATTCCTAGATCTACAGACACATCCACTCATTCACCCATACAGTCACTCATATATGCAGTCACTCATCAATACAACACTATCATATACACTGATACAGCTATACAGACAGTCACACAGTGCCACTCACCCATAGAGGTACTCAAACACCTAGTCAGTCAACCAAAGACTCAATCATACTGCCATTTACTCATCTATACAGTTATACACACACCACGTCACTTATTCATACCGATACTAACACATACTTACTCTCTTATACAATCACTGACACAAGCACACACTCATTCATACAGCCACTGTCACAATCACTCACTCTCACATATAGTCATTTATATAGTCAAACACTCACATATACTGCCTTTCAGATATGTAGTTACTCACACATGTACCACTGAGACATCTAAACACTCACCGACACGCCTTTACACACACTCACCCACCAATGCACCCCTTCAGAGAAGCACTCTTGAACCCAAACACTCAGTGACTCACCCACTCACACATCTATGCATGGAGTCACACACCCCCCACCCACCCACACAGACACGCAGACACTCATACAGATACTCAGTCAACAAATCAATAATCCAGATAGACACTCATGCAGCTACTCACCAACCCATGGAGCTGCTTACACACCAACTGACAGACTGATACAGACATTCACACAGTTTAGTCACTAACCCATGCATTCCGTAAGAGATGTTTAATCACTCACTTATACAGTCAGTCATGCACCTACTAAATCATTCATACAGACACTCATACGCCCACTCATTCTTCAATATACCTTGACACGGCTCCTCACAGGTGAGCCCGATGCCCTGTAGGAGCTGAGCACAATGCTCCTCCCCCTTCCCCTTTCCACAGCTTTCCGGGATGGCCGTGGCTTGCAGCGTGCAGTGTGATGAGGCTCTAGGGAAAGGGAGCGGTATCAACGCTCGGAAAAGCTAGAAGCACACTGCTAATCACAAGGAATGCCTTTGACACCTACCTGCCACGGTGTTCTGGGAGCATTCCTCGGGCCGCAGTTTCCTCCAGTTTCGGAAAGGTTTACCGGCGTGTGAGGCGTGTGATGGCTCTGAGGCTTTGAGCAGTGGCAGCGGTTCCTCTGTGCCCCTCCCCCCTCGGAGTACAATTACGTGGTGAGAATACCACCGTCAAGGCTGAAGTTAGAGGCTGCCTGAGGTCGCCTGGGGTCTCGCAGGCAAAATTGGAGCAAGGAGGAGCGCGCTGATGGTCGCGCTGAGGAGGATCCAACTCTGAGGTACCTGTGAGCTAAGAGAGCTAGGACGACGTGAAGTGTGGAAACGGGGATATCAATTGACTACCAGGCATTACACTGTATAGTGCCACCAAGTTTGCGAGGCACGGTAGGACTATTTTCTTGAGAGCTGGGTTTTTTTTTTTTTTTTGTCTCCCATATGAACTTTAAAGTGCACAAACGCTGGCTGGAACCTTTTTGGCAGATTGGCAGTAGTCACATAATCCCCTCCTACGCTACTTCCTTGGTGGCAGTTTGGCCGCAAAAGGGTCTATAAGGTGTGCTATAAGGCGTGCTATATGCTTTTGTGAATAGCGAAAAGAAATAACTGTGCAAGTTAAGTTAGTTAAGTTAATTAAGGGCTTGGTCAGAGAGCCATGCGTCAGATGGTTCTGAGAGGGACAACAGCCCGAGCAGTAGCTCCATCTGCAGCACCCCCCGTTTCACCATCTTGTGTGCAGAAAACTAGACGCCAAACAGCGCAGGCTCGTATTTTAGCAGCCAGAAGAGGAAGAACTGCTCAGAAAATTAGGGGAGATATAAACTTTACGAACTCGCAGGTGGCTCTCTTAACTCAGAAGTTTTCCTCTACGCTTTCTGACTCCCCTGAAACATCCTCAGCCTCGCTGGAGCTCTCGCCAGAAGTGAGAACCGAGGGCAAAACCAGAGTCACAGGGGCAGCAGGGTCCGATATACTGAGCATTGAGAACCCAGAAGTGGTTAATTCTCCTAGCCCTCCCAAAGAGTACCTGGTATTCTCTATTAATCGAAAATTTTATCAGATGGCTACCCCGGCTAACACAGTGGCAAGCGGATAGCGGACAAAACACTTCCAGTAGAAGCTGTCCCTGTAATACAAGCGAAAGGTGTGGATGCCACTACGGGAACCAGGGCTCCTCTGGGAAAAGAAGGAGAGATTTCTTGTGGCGAAAAAAAGTCCAGAGTATCAAGGTCAATCAAGGCAGGGGGGAGCGACTGCACAAGGGGGAACGCTGGAGATAACAAGATGCAATTCCAGGACAAGCGAGGACCAGGGGTTTTTAACCCCTTCACCACAACATGGCTCACCAGCACTAGAAAAAGGGCTGGAAGTGGGGGCTTTGACTTCTCTGCAGAGAACGGATAATAGCGGCCCCAATATTGGAGGAGGTACCCCTGATACTGTTTTTGCAGTGACTCAATCCTCAGTTGTCCTGTTAGATCAGATGCAGCAGCTCTTTGCGACCATTCTGGGAGAGATCCGAGACTGTAAGACCTTGCAAGCCCAAGAGCTCTCTCTACTGCACCAACGCCTAGATAAAATCGAAACTATGGTACAGCAAATACCTGAGAGATTTAAAGAGCTGGAACAACGGGTTTCTGATATATTCAGGATCGATCTGAAGTATATGACTCTGACATTATCTCTCTCCAGAAGAAGCTCCATGCCTCTCAGAATAAGATTGATGAAATGGAGAATTATGCTAGGCGCTCGAATCTGCGCTTCACAGGAATCCCAGAAGATAATGAACGTATGGACGGGCAATCCAATCCAGTGGCTTATATGGAGTCATTAATCAGAGATCATCTGCTTGAGAAAGCACCTGAAGACCTTACAGTAGTGAGAGCCCATAGAGCCCCTTCCCACAAAATTCCAGGGGCTAAGTTTCCCAGGACAATAATTGTGAACTTTTCAGATTATCGTTTTAGAGAGGAAGTACTAACAAAAGCAATTCAGAAGAGAGAGATTGTTCTACCCAATGGAGGCCGCGTACGAGTGTTCTCTGACATGTCGGCAGCAGCAGCAAGAAGACGGAAGGACTTTGTTGGGATGCTTAGCCAATTTAAGAGTGCAGGAGCCCAGGCTTCGATTGTGCAACAGTCCAAACTGAGAGTGCTATGGAAAGGAAGGTTCCATCTATGTGTTTCTCTAGAAGAAGCCCAAGATCTACTACAGAAAATTACACAGGATAATTAATAAGAGACTTGGGTGGACTCAATTAAATTGTTAAAGAATCTCTTTTTCCTTCCCTTTCTTTTTTTTTTTTTTTTTAGCCTATTGTAAAAAATAGAGCAACATGTTTTCGTTTGCTTCTTGGATTTTCGGCACCTTGGCATTTTAATTAACTTTTGTAGGCTACCTTTTGTTGATAAGGCCTATTGCCTTTTTGCACTGCACTATCCTTGTGAGAGATGAGTCAAAATGCACTTTTTCAGAGCACTTTACAGGTTTTTCCCTTTTGTCTCATAAATGTAGGGTGGAGGCAGTAAAATTGAGGCCCTTGCATTAGGGAATTTGTAAATACGACAGCAAACATAGTATAAGTTTACAGCCGATGTTTCTCAAATGGCACTTTGCACATTGCATATTTGCACTTTTCTGCATTGGCACTTTACAGAGCCTACTCCTCTACATTCGTCAAATTGAACCTGCATTTGCTTCTGTATTCAGTGTAGTAAGTTGATAGCTAACGTACTTTATATATTGCACACTGCACTTTATCTAGATTTTTGCACTATAAATGCTCTTCCCCGTTTATGTAAGGTTTACTGAGGCTTAACGAAGTAGTAAACAGCACTAATGAAATATTGCACTTCCTGCACTAGACCATAATAAGCTTATAGTTGACGCTATCTATACGCCACTTAGCATAATGCACATTGCACATTGCACTTTACTTTCTATGGTACGGTGCTTCTATACTAATGATTCGTGGTTGCTGCACTGTACATGTTTATATGTATTTATATGTTTTGAATTAATACACTATAGCTTTTGCAAGCAAGCAATGTATTCCAAATATCGTGGGGGTATTCAATTAGAGTTTCTCCTTTTTCTTTCCCCCCCCCAGAGGTGAAGGGGGGGGGGAGGACGTGCTCCAGGGTGCTAAGACAAGGCACCTTGTTGTTAGAGGGAGGCTGTGGTAGTGAAGGAAGGGCAACCTCACTCCACAGATGGGTTAGGTTGGGCAGGGGGGGGTTGAGGGGGGCAGCATTAGAAAAATGAGCGTAGGGCTAGAAGACAGACTAGGATTGTTAAGCAATTTGTTTAAATTTGGATGCCAAGCTGTAATTGGCAGGGTTCTTGTCAACAAGGGGCTTGATTTGATTTTCTTGAAAGATTTGGTACAAATGGAAGAGAGCTGGAGGAGAGAATATGCTGGTCCGGGCTGTAAAGAGCCACGTAGGTCTAAGGGATGACACAATTGTTTAAAGTAATTTCTTGTAATGTGAATGGCTTCTTGAACTCACAAAAAAGAAGAGCTATGTTAAAATGGTTGGAAGCCTTTTCGCCCCAGGTGATCTTTTTGCAGGAGACGCATCTTAAATCTAACTCCCCCAACTTTACTCTCCCTAAAAAATATGCCCAAGCATATTTTGCCTCACCCCAGGCGGCAGTGCGTGGAGTGGGCATTCTTTTGTCTTCAGATTTGGATTGGGAGGTGGGTAAGGTGATTAGGGACGAGGGAGCTAGATGGTTATGGATAGAGGTCATAGTTAATGGAATAGCTATCGTCCTGCTCAATTACTATGGTCCAATTGGGGACGAGTGTGCGCCCCTGGAAGAGATATACGAGCTGCTGTTGGGTGTGCAGGGATATATAATTATGGGGGGAGATTGTAATCTAATACAAGACTTACGTCTTGATACTTCCAATAATGGGAAAAAGCAATTAAAACCTAAAACAGATAGACTTTTAAAAATTATTAAAGAGGATCTCGCCCTACTGGACCCATGGAGGGTAGACCATCCAGGTACCGCTGAGTTCACATGTTACTCAGGGAGATTTAAAACAGCATCCAGGCTGGATGTTTTTTTGATTAGTAATCAGTTCACAAGGGGAGATTCTTTGATTCTCTCTAATCCATTCTCAGATCACTCTCTAGTATCCTTAATTTTACACTTGCCGGCCCCCAGAAGAAAGAGTAATAGGTGGTATTTTGATAAAGCACTGTTATCAGATCAAAAATGGATTGACGAAACCCGGGATTTTATAGGGTGGTTCTTTAAGGAGAATGTGAATACGGCGCCAGATTTTATAGTATGGGAGGCATTTAAGGCTACGTTTAGGGGACGAGTGGTGGCATACAGGGCTAATCTCTATAAGCTAAGAAAACTGAAGATTGCCGGACTCCAAGAAGCGGTGGAGCAGGTTAGGAGAGAACTTTCAGGGAGGTTAATTAGGGAGGAGGAAGGAGAAGCACTCCATCAGGAACTATTAAGAGCTAAGGAGGAGCTGAAAAGTTTTTTTCTGCTTGAGGAAATTGCTGGAAGTAAAGCTGCCCGTCAAAAGGCATACGAGGAAAGCCACCATATCGGAAAACTTTTAGCCTGGTCCACAAAAACGCATCAGAGTAAACAGTCCATCCCACAAATTAGAAATCTGAGTACTAGGTGTCTGCTGAATGATAAAGATGATATCGCTGAGATTTTTATATCGCATTTCAGCAAGATATATGCGGAAGTCCAGACAGTTGACCCTCAAGCTCTTGCGGAGTACTTTACAACAGTCCACCTGCCTAAAGTTAGAGAGGAGGACTGTATGCTTTTGATTGAACCGATTACAATCACAGAACTATGTGAAATCATTAAAAAAATGACAAATGGGAAGGCGAGTGGCAATGATGGGATCCCCATCGAAGTTTATAAACTGTTTTTAAACAAACTCACCCCTTTCTTAGTATTACTGTATAACCAAGTTATGGCTGGAACGGGAGTCCCAGTTAGATTCAAAGAATCAGTGATGATTTCAATTCTAAAAAAAGATAAGGACCCTAAAGATCCAAGCTCTTATCGCCCAATAAGCCTACTAAATGTAGACTATAAGCTTCTTATGAAAATCTGGGCAAATAGAATTATGGGCTGTGCGCTGTACTTGGTTCATGCAGATCAAACACAGTTGTTGCCGGGGAGATCTATGGCTGCGAATACTTTCTATCTGATCGAGGCTATTGACTATTTCTCTGCTACAAAGGAGGCTGCGGCCATCTTAATGATGGACGCAGAAAACTCACCCCTTTCTATAACCAAGTTATGGCTGGAACGGGAGTCCCAGATAGATTCAAAGAATCAGTGATGATTTCAATTCTAAAAAATGATAAGGACCCTAAAGATCCAAGCTCTTATCGCCCAATAAGCCTACTAAATGTAGACTATAAGCTTCTTATGAAAATCTGGGCAAATAGAATTATGGGCTGTGCGCTGTACTTGGTTCATGCAGATCAAACAGGGTTTTTGCCGGGGAGATCTATGGCTGCGAATACTTTCTATCTGATCCAGGCTATTGACTATTTCTCTGCTACAAAGGAGGCTGCGGCCATCTTAATGATGGACGCAGAAAAAGCCTTCGATCTGGTGGATTGGCAGGCCCTCTTCTTTATTTTGGGGGAGTTCGGCTTTCCACACTAGCTGATTGAGATGCTGGAGAAAATCTATAGAGGAGCCATTGCAAAAATTATTATAAATTCAGAGGAGGCGGGAGAGGTAGTAATAAGGCGGGGTACTAGGCAGGGATGCCCCCTCTCCCCCTTTTTGTTCTCACTTTTATTGAACCATTAGCGATAAAAATTCGCGCTAACATATCAATCCATTCCCCCTATTAGAAATGGCCAAAATAAAGCTATTTGCTGATGATTTGATCCTGTACCTGAATCCAGAAAAATCAAACATCCAGAGAGCATTGGGTGAAATTCAGGCATTTACAGAATTAGGAGGATACAGGGTCAATCAATCTAAAACAGAGCTTCTTTTATTTAATACACCAAGAACAGAGCTGCCGGAAGGGTTAAAGTTTTTACCTTTTAAACCAATTAGATATCTAGGCTTATATGTAACAGTGGACTACCTTCAACTGTTTCACCTAAATTACGGTAAAACACTGGATAAAATAAAAAGTCTGTTAGATAGATGGGCATTATTGCCCTTGTCAATAATAGGTCGAGTCTCTCTGATAAAAATGTCTATTCTTCCTTTGTTGTTATTTTTATTTTTAAATCTTCCTTTAAAGATTCCAATCTCATATTTTAATGAAGTCGATAAGGTGTTTCGGGAGTTTATTTGGGCCAAAAAAATCTCGAACTCATTTTTCTATTTTACAACTAGATGTTGAACAGGGAGGTCTTGCAGTACCTCACTTAGCCACAAATTACCAAGCGGCATTACTTAACCTTACAACTCAGCTGTTGTCCCCTCTCTCGAAGTTTGATAATTTTTAATTAATCATATGCTAAGGAGAGTGCTATTAAATTACCAGCATTCTTGAGAACGGCAAAGTTACCAAAAAAAACAAGATATAAGGTGGTGAATACACTACTAAACCGCATTCAGCGATTTTATAAAAATTATAATATTCCATCATGCCATATATACTCCTTTCTTTGAGATGGCGAGGTATGGGGCCTCAAACTCCCACAGAAAGGGGTACAGCTTTTTATTTTGTTGGGTTTTTGTAAACTGGGTGACTTTTATAATGGTGCTAATCAGATGACATGGGAGGCGTTTGTAACACAATTTGAAACACATAGCCGCGACCTCTGGCTAAGTTTTAGGCAGATTTCATGCTTCCTCCGGACTAACTTCAGAGGAATTAGTGAGAATACGAGAGTAATTTTAAAAGCTGCTTTTGAATCAAATTTATTGGGCATTGGCAATCGGTACAAGGTATTACGCCAGGAGAAGAATAAGAACCTCGTTGATCTAATGCTCCCAAAAATCGCTCAGGAAACAAACTGTAGGTTTAGTAGTCAGGAATGGATACGAGTCTGTGAGCTTGGCCACAGGGCATTGAGAGCGGCTAACTTTCAAATATGTCCTTCCTGTCTAGATGGGTGGCCTATTATACTCCCTGTAGGCTTCATAAATGGTTCCCTACGCTATCGAATGACTGTTTTAGATGTAATCTGCCAGAGGCAGGGGACTGGACACATATATTTTTCACTTGTCTGAAATTACAACACTTTTGGGAAGAGGTTTTTGGGTTTATTAGTAAATGTGTTCCATTAGATATCCTTCCATCAGCATCGCTGGCGCTATTTGGCTTCTCCTACGTAGTTGATCAGCTCTCACTATACGAGCAATTTTTTGTGTCCCTTGCCATAGCAGTAGCCAGATCTTTAATTTTACAAAATTGGAAATCTCAGAAACTACCTATACTGAATCTGTGGCTACAAAAGATGGAGAGGACTTACAAATTTGAGGAGGCCTACGCAAAGAGGATAGGGGCGGTGCGGAAATTTGAGAACATATGGAAGGGCTATGTCAAAACTACACAAATAAATGATACTATGTGATTTATTACTATGGAATTTCAAGGCGTAGAGTGTAACTATAGAGGTTTTCTAAGTTGGGGCCACACGCCATCATGGATTTGACGCCTAGAATGCTGGTTTTTATACACCATGTAAAATGGACCATGTACTTATGTTTTGTTTTCTTTTACCATGCATTTTAAATATGAGAATTAATATGCAATAGGTTTTATCTTTTCTGCCTCTTAGTATACACTGTGGGTCATATTTATTATGCACTAGTGGATTATGACATTTGTTAAACTTTTTGTCTATTTTTTTTTATATGAGATTGGAGAGTCTGCAAATTTGTTTGTACTATGTCTGTTCCCTACGCTCAATAAAAAATATATAAAAAAAAAAGAAATACACCTTGACATATATATATATATATATAAAGGATATTTAAACTTTTTAGAAACACTCAGTCACTGGATGATGTCATCAGTGATGTCATTTGAGATGTCATCAGTGATGTCACTGACCATTTCATGAGTGATGTAATATGTGATGTCATCAGCAGTGCATTGCGGGGGCGTGAGTTATAGTTAGCTCAACTAACTATAACGGCTGAATTTCTTTGGTTTTGTACGAGTGAAATGTCCAACTAACTATAACGTCCCTGAAACCTGTGGTTTTTTCAGTGAATTTCAAAGGTTTTTTAAATGCTAATTTCTAACTATAACGTCCCTGAAACCTATGGTTTTTTCAGTGAATATATATATATATATATATATATATTACAGGTGCTTGGAATTTTGGCGAGTCTGGGAGCATGAATTATCTAGTTGTCTTTGTAGAGGTGCGTGCCTTGGTCGGTGCCTATATGTATGTGGTTGTTGGTGTGTTTGTGAGTGGATGTGCCTGCTTTACGATTGTGTTTGAAGTTAAGTATGGGAGAAGCATATCTTTCTAAGTATCCTTATTTTGACTTCCCGCATCTACATGTATTTGCGTGTTGTGTGTGTGTATGAGAGCGAGAGAGAATGAGTTGAGTGGTGCAGGAGTTTGTGTGTAGGGATGGTGCTTGTGCCCTTAAACAACAGAATGTGTTTGTGTGTGCCTTTAGGTGGTAGTTTTTGTTTTTTCAGTTGCATACGTTTGTGGGTGTGTTGGCATTATTTTTTATTTTGCAGTGACTGTCTGTTCTCAAATATGTAAGTGCATGAGTGTCTGTATTTGAAAGTGCATTGTCTGTGTTGTGTCTTTCTGTATTTTCAAGTGCATTGTCTGTGTGTATTTCATCATGCTCATATGTGTGTTAGGCGCATCTGTGTGTCTCTTATGTGTATGTACTCACACATATGTTTTTTCTATGAGAATGGAGAATTTTTTTTCTAAGCGTGTTTGCTGGTGTCTAAGCGAGCGTGGGCTTTTGCTTGCATTGGGCTGTGTTAGAGTCTGTATTTGCATATGCGTGTGCAATGTGTTTCTATACAATGTGGATTCCCTTCCACATGACACGTGTGTCTTGCTTTGGACGAACGTTTCTTTGTGTCTTGCTCAAGCCTGCATTTGTGTTTGCTATTTGTTGTTTTTGACTCCATGCGGTGAGTTTTTGCATGTTTTCATGCGCCTTTGTTTTCAGTGCCAAGGTGTGCGTGAGAGGGCCGGCCTGTTCCTTGTGCCTCTGTCTCTGTGTTTCTGTGGGGAGTATTTTGTCTAGGTGTGCGTTGTGTGTGAGACTGCACATGTGCACCCGTGCCCTGCTGGTAGGCTACAGACCCTCATCCAGTCTAACCTGACACCCCCCCAGGCTGTGCCCCCCCTCCTCGCATCCCCTTTGTGTCACAAGTGCCCCCTCCACATTGTCGCCCTGCCCCGAGAGAGGCTGTAAAGGGTCCTCGGCTTGTCTCATGCTTGCGCCCACTGCCATCTTGTAAAGCAGAGAGGTTAAAGTGCCGGCTCCAGATAAAGAGCCGCACACGTGGGACCCCACATTCTGGGTCCATGTAAGCACACCCTCTCTTCTGTCTGGGGTGCTGACACTGGAGCAGGCTCATAAACAGAACGGGAACACGGGGTGAGAATATGGAAAGAAATGAAGAGGGGGGGAGGTCCGGGGAGAGGGGTGCTCGCTTTAGGGACAGTGCTCCGTGGAGTGTGAAATTGTAGCCCGTGGTGCTCCATATTGTACCAGAAGCTCTTCCAAAAACCTCATCCACCGGCGTGAACAGAGGGGCTCCGAGCTCCCCTTGCCCAAGGCCAGGCTGTCTGAGGATGTGTTTATAAATTATTTTACGTCCTCGCGCACTCTGTCTGCGAGGGAATGCACACAAAGCAAGATACACACGTCCGGACGGGCCGCCTGCCACGACTTTATTAAATATACTTTATTGTGAAATGTGGTTAAAGCGCTTCAGCGCTGCCATGGACAGAAAGCGCTATATAAATGTCAACGCATTAAATGAGCGTTTATTCTTGTCAATCCAAGGTCCCCAAATGCCCCCCACGCCCCATCCGTAAACAAGTCGATCTTTTTAAGGTGGGTCCAACCACATGTTCTTAAAGTACCACTAACCACGCATGGCGGGATGTTTTCAAAGTTAGGTCCTACCTGGAAATCTTCTTTAGAAAGTCAAAAGGTACCCTCTTCTCTCACTCAACTGCGATAATAAAATCATATCCCCAAGGCAGTTCCCTTTTTCCAAACAAATGACAGCTCCCAAGCAAAAAAGGCAAAACAAAGGGAGCAGGAATATCAGCGTTCTGCAGGAATCCTCAACAGGACAATATAAAACAAGACACCATAAGGCGAATGGTAAAAACATATGAGATGCAATTGTGAAATAAAATAAAAACACACAATAAGATCGAGTGCGAAACCTTCATGAGACAATGTTAAATAAAATGAAAAGAAAGAGATAAGATAAAGTGTTTCTTCAGCTAAAACACCTCTAATAACAACAAACACAGTTAAATCAATAATAACAAAAATATTAATAATCATAATAATACTAATAATCATAATAATGGTAGAAATAATATTCTCTTGCTAAAAATGCCATCAACACAGTGGCATTGAAGTTGCTCTGACAATTGGGCATCTGCCTCTATGTCACAGACACTGTCCTGTTGGGAGAAACAGACCCCCCCCAAACACACACAGCCTCCAACCCACCTCGACCCGAAACTTGGTCCAACCTCGCTAAAGCCCAGATGAGTCCCTTTCTATTGCACATTTCATTTTGCAAAGGAAAGGCCCTAATAATGTTTTCTTTAGTCAAAACTGGCAGAAGAGCCCCTGTGTAAAAGCACTATTTCTCTCTCAAGGGGGATAAAAGGCGCAATAAAAACCGATGCAAACCAGAAGTCTCCAATACATGTACAGACTCTGTATATTGCATTTGATTTGCTGAAGAGCCCCATCCCCGTAACAAAGCAAAGGCGAGTGGTGGTAAGCACGAGGCTCACGCATCAAGAGTGGACAGCCCCTCACTCATGCATCAAGAGTGAGCAGACCGGCAAGGAGGATCCTGCTGGTCCAGCGCCTAACCACAAGGCATTGAGAGGCTGGACACCAAGCGCTTGAATTGCCACATTGTATCGAGCGGCACAGGCCCAGCCGGGGACATGAGTTCTTTGTGCGTGAATAGGTTGTAGTTTTCAACGAATGTGCTGTTAAAAAAGACCACCAAAGTGGGCCGCGTTGCCGATTGGTTCACGGGTCACCGGGAGACAAACTGACAAAGCAATCAGCCCAGAGGCCCAAGGCGGAGGCGTTCCGAACAGACACAAACAGAGCACGTGCATCTCCGAGGAAGAAACTGCCACAGCGCAGAATCAAACGCAGGACAGCAACATGCAATGGTGTATAGAAAAACATAGAGAAAAAAGAAAAGGAAAACGAGTATGGCTACAAGGGTCTGGCAACAAAAGAAGAATTAACAGTAATTGCAATCTAAAAAAATACTTGCAATAAAGTACAAAATAAAAAATAGTTGACCTGGTTTGCAAGAGAGGGGACCTGCATGATGTCTTGTGCCAGGTGTGCACTTCTCGTCCCTGATGGGTGAAGGTGCCCCTCGCATAACCTCCTGGGCAGCTGGCACTAATGGGGGCAAAAAGCAGCCATTCGAAAGGAGGGCGAAGAGTAAAGTCAATTTGAGTGAAGGGCGAGCACGGAAATGTAGGGAAGCCCAGGCCAAGATCCGTATCTGAGGCCAGGCGTCCGGAGAAAGGGAAAAAAAAGTTTAACTCCCCTCTCCCCCTCACAACTCACATATTTCCGCGGTGGGGGTCAGCCCTTTTTGAAGTGCAAATCTTAAAAGGAGGGGCAGCAGCGTCTCCTGTGAAGGGAGGAAAGGTTAATTTAAGAGTCAGCTGATGGGGTGCAGTGGTCCGTGACAAGAAAGAATCCGAAAAAAGTCTCACGGGTACCGGTAAGGAAAAGAGAGGACTCCCATAAAGGACCAGCCATTTAATGTCTGACGCACTCACTCTGACTTCCTAAACAAAAAAACAAAGCCTACCTCGCCAGCTCACAAGGGGAATATTGTGTGCCTCTTGAATTCATATAGGTGCTCCCACACCATATTGTGTCATTGCCCCCGGGACCTGGCCCAACCGGGGGCTTAATTAAACGAAGTGCGGGAGACTGCGCTTCGTTTTTTTTAATTTTCAGCAGGATTCACGCCTCCAGCACGAATCCTGCTGATTTAAAAAAAAAAAAAGCTTTTGGGGGCCCTGGGGGTCCCTGTGGACCCCCTGAACAGGCCTAGGGGGTCAGGGTGTTTCTACCCTGCCCCCTTTTCTTTTTTTCACCTTTTTTCTTGTGACTCGGTTTTACCGAGTCACAAGATGGCTGCCAACACTTCCTGGTTTGGAGTGTTGACAGCCAATAAAAATGAAGCTCGTGATCGGGAGGGTTCGCGACTCCTCCTCGGTCACCAGATATCGATATTTTTTATTTTTACATTTCTCAGGAACTACTGAATGGATGTACACCATTTAAAGTGAAGAGTGCACTCTGGAACAACAGCTACCTCTCAGCCACATTTTGTGTAATTCCGTTCAGCAGTTCGGGCTGTAGCCGCGACAAAAGTTCCCATGGAAATTAACATGGAGAAAACATGTTTTGGGACCCCCCTTTTTTCTCAGCCCCCCCCTTGACGAATCACCTCAAAACTTTCAAAACAGGAGCTGAACGGAGCGGGCCATTCATTTTGAACATTTTGCGAAGATTCGTCAAACTGCGCCAAAGATATTGGCAAGTCCAAAAACGCTTTTCCTATGGAAACTAGGTCCTAACTATAACTATCTACTGGCGACCGCCAGTAGGTAATATATTTCTATATATATATATATCCCATCCAAAGTTTTTGCCACAATGGGAGAGCCAACACAGGTAGGTGATATTCACTTCTTTATTCAAGCAGGCAGCAAGTCGATTCAGCAGGAACAGCCATCAATGCTTAAAGTCGCCAGATGCGTTTCGGGTGCAATACCCTTAATCATTGGCAGTTTTTTTTAAAGCAATATATATATATTCACTGAAAAAACCATAGGTTTCAGGGATGTTATAGTTAGAAATTAGCATTTAAAAAACCTTTGAAATTCACTGAAAATAAACATAGGTTTCAGGGACGTTATAGTTAGAAATTAGCATTTAAAAAAACCTTAGAAATTCGCTGAAAAAACCACAGGTTTCAGGGACGTTATAGTTAGTTGGACATTTCAATCGTACAAAACCAGAGAAATTTGGCCATTATAGTTAGTTGAGCTAGCTATAACTTGCGCCCCCACAATGCGCTGCTGATGACGTCAGATATTACATCATTCATGACATGGTCAGTGACATCACTGATGACATCACTGATGACATCTCAAATGACATCACTGATTACATCATCCGGTGACTGTGTGTTTCAGTAAAGTTTAAATATGTTTTATACATATATATGCCAAGGTGTATTGAAGAATGAGTGGGTGTATAAGTGTCTGAATGGATGATTTAGTAGGTGCGTGACTGACTGTATAAGTGAGGGATTAAACGTGTCTTACTGAATGCATGCGTTTGTGACTAATCTGTGTGAATGTCTGTATCAGTCTGTCAGTTGGTGTGTAAGCGGCTGCCTGGGTTGGTGAGTAGCTACATGAGTGTCTATTTGGGTTATTAATTGGCTGTCTGAGTATCTGTATGGGTGCCTGAGTGTCTGTGTGGGTGGGTGGGGGGGTGTGACTCTGTGCATAGATGTGTGAGTGGGTAAATCACTGGGTGTATGGGTTCAAGAGTGCGTCTGTGAAGGGCTGTATGGGTGGGTGAGTGTGTATGGGTGTGTTGGTTAGTGAATGGATGTCTCAGTGGTACATGTGTGAGTAACTACATATGTAAAAGGCAGTATATGTGAGTGTTGGAGTATATGACTATATGTGAGAGTGAGTGATTGTGAGAGTGGCTGTATGGATGAGTGTGTGCTTGTATCAGTGATTGTATAAGAGAGTAAGTATGTGTTAGTATCTGTATGAATAAGTGAGGTAGTGTGTGTATAACTGTATAGGTGAGTAAAGGGGGTTGTGATTGATTCTTTGCATGACTGACTAGGTGTGTGAGTAACTCTATGGATGAGTGGCGGTGGGTGAGTGTCTGTATAGGTGTATGAGTGCATATGATAGTGCAGTATTGATGAGTGACTGCATGTATGAGTGACTGTATGGGTAAATGAGTGGATGTGTGTGTAGACCTAGGAATCAGTGAGTGGGTATGTAGTAACTGGTATTGGTGTGTCTATGGTTTTGAAAATGGTAGTCTGTATTTTAGAGTGGGTGTATCAAAGGTTATATTAGGGTATTAGGGTACATTAGATTATCACGTGGATGATGTCATCAGTGATGTCATAAGTGATGTCATTTGAGATGTCATCAGTGATGTCATCAGTGATGTCACTGATAATGTCATGAATGATGTAATATGTGACGTCATCAGCAGTGCATTGCGGGGGCGCGAGTTATAGCTAGCTGAACTAACTATAACGGCCGAATTTCTCTGGTTTTGTACGAGTGAAATGTCCAACTAACTATAACGTCCCTGAAACCTGGGGTTTTTTCAGTGAATTTCTAAGGTTTTTTAAATGCTAATTTCTAACTATAACATCCCTGAAACCAATGGTTTTTTTCAGTGAATTTCAAAGGTTTTTTATTTATTTTTTTAACTATTTTTTATTTTGTATAATACATCAACAGAAGATGAAAAAGCAAAAGCAGCATAAGTCTGTATATACATAAATACATTTCGTAGCGCCCATATTTCCATAAATATATCTAATGAAATTCATACAGCAATGCCGGTTAACCACCACAATCTAAAAACCACAAAAAGAAAAGAAAAGGAAGGGAAAAAAAAAACAAGTAAATAAAATTAACATATGATTTATACCAATCACAAACAAAGAGCAATATCATTTAAAATGCATTTCAAATGAAGAAAGAGAAATCATTATTATATTTTGATCGAAAGAGTAAGAATATCAAACCAGGCCTCATATACTTCCTAAAATGCAGCAGCCAAAAACATTATTAATCACAATGTGTAGATTAGTCATCCGGAGCTAGTGCATTAACCCAAATCGTTAAGGGACCCCAGATCTTCTTCCCTTTAATTCATTTTTTAAATGCTAATTTCTAACTATAACGTCCCTGAAACCTATGTTTTTTTCAGTGAATTTCAAAGGTTTTTTAAATGCTAATTTCTAACTATAAAGTTCCTGAAACCTATGGTTTTTTCAGTGAATTTCCAAGGTTTTTTAAATGCAAATTTCTAACTATGCCTACAAAGGTAGGACATGTGCAGAAAGAGGAAGAAAAGCGCAGAAAGAAGCAGGAGAAATGCAGAAAGAAGCAACAGAAGTACAGAAAGACGAAGAAAGGCGCAGAAAGAAGCAAGAGATATGCAGAAAGAACCAACAGAGGTGCAGAAAGAGGCCTTGTTGCAAAGTCATCCTGTGCCCCCAACTTTTTGGTGACTGGTACTGGTGGTAACTGACTCTGACTAACCGGGCCCAGAGTCAGTGCTATGCTGAAAGACACTTAGAATACAGTGAAAACACCTACATGCCCTAGGGTACACTATGGGTTGGGGTACCCCTGTGATTGGCATGACCTCCCCTGTAAGGCCCTAGTACATAATAGGGCAGGGGGATTAAACCTACCTCTAAGTCAGAGGTGCAGAAAGAGCAAGAGAAGTGCAGAAAGAACCAACAGAGGTACAGAAAGAGGCAAGAGAAGTGCAGAAACAAAGAAGAGAAGTGCAGAAAGAGGCAAGAGAATTGCTGAAAGAAGCAACAGAGGTGTAGAAAGAAGCAAGAGAAGTGCAGAAAGAGGCAAGTGAGGTGCAGAAAGAAGCAAGAGCAGCGCAGAAAGAACCAACAGAGGTGCAAAAAGAGACAAGAGGGGTGCAGAAAGAGGTAGGAGAGGTGCAGAAAGAGGCAAAAAAGGTACAGAAAGAGTCAGGAGGGGTATAGAAAGAAGGAAGAGAAGTGCAGAAAGAGGCAAGAGAATTGCTGAAAGAAGCAACAGAGGTAAAGAAAGAAGCAACGATGTGCAGAAAGAGGCAATAGAATTGCTGAAAGAAGCAACAGAGGTGTGTAAAGAAGCAAGAGAAGTGCAGAAAGAGGCAAGTGAGGTACAGAGAGAGGCAACAGAGGTGCAGAAAATGGCAAGAGAACAGCAGAAAGAGGCAAGAGGGATGCATAAAAGGGAAGAAGGGTGCAGAAAGAAGCAAGAGAGGTGCAGAAAGAAGCAAGAGAAGTGCAGAAAGAAGCAAGAGAAGTGCAGAAAGAAGCAAGGGAGGTGCAGAAAGAGGGAAGACACGTGCAGAAAGAGACAAAAGGGATGCAGAAAGAGACAACAGGGGTGCAGAAAGAAACAAGAGAGGTGCAGAAAGAGGCAATAGAATGCAGAAAGAAGCAACAAAGGTGCTGAAAGAGGCAAGAGGGGTGCAGAAAGAGGCAAGAGAGGTGCAGAAATAGGCAAGAGAGGTACAGAAAGAGGCAAGGGAAGTGCAGAAACAGACAAGAGAAATGCACAAAGAGGCAAGAGAGGAGCAGAAAGAGGCAAAAGAGGTGTAGAAAGAAGCTAGAGAAGTGCAGAAAGAGGCACGAGGGGTACAGAAAGAAGCAAGTGAGGTGCAGAAAGAGGCAACAGAGGTGCAGAAAGACACAAGAGAGGTGCAGAAACAAGCAAGAGAAGTGCAGAAAGAGGCAAGAGAATTGCTGAAAGAAGCAACAGATGTGTGGAAAGAAGCAAGAGAAGTGCAGAAAGAGGCAAGTGAGGTGCAGAAAGAGAAAAGGCGGGGTTCAAAAAGAGGCAAGAGGGGTGCAGAAAGAAGCAAGTGAGGTGCAGGAAGAGGCAACAGAGGTGCAGAAAGATGCAAGAGAGGTGCAGAAACAAGCAAGAGAAGTGCAGAAAGAGGCAAAAGAATTGCTGAAAGAAGCAACAGAGGTGTGGAAAGAAGCAAGAGAAGTGCAGAAAGAGGCAAGTGAGGTGCAGAAAGAGGCAAGTGAGGTGCAGAAAGAGGCAAGAGAGGTACAGAAAATGGCAAGAGAACAGCAGAAAGAGGCAAGAGGGATGCAAAAAAGGGAAGAAGGGTGCAGAAAGAAGCAAGAGAGGTACAGAAAGAAGCAAGAGAAGTGCAGAAAGAAGCAAGGGAGGTGCAGAAAGAGGGAAGACGAGTGCAGAAAGAGACAAAAGGGGTGCAGAAAGAGACAACAGGGGTGCAGAAAGAAGCAAGAGAGGTGCAGAAAGAGGCAATAGAATGCAGAAAGAAGCAACAAAGGTGCTGAAAGAGGCAAGAGGGGTGCAGAAAGAGGCAAGAGAAGTGCAGAAAGAAGCAACAGAGGTGCAGAAAAGGCAAGAGAGGTACGGAAAGAGGCAGGAAAGTTGCAGAAAGAGGGAACAGGGGTGCAGAAAGAGGCAAGAGGGATACAGAAATTTGCAAAAGAGGTGCAGAAAGAAGCAATAGCAGTGCAGAAAGAACCAACAGAGGTGCAGAAAGAGGCAAGAGGGGTACAGAAAAAGGCAATAAGGATGCAGAAAGAAGGAAGAGAAGTGCAGAAAGAAGCAACAGAGGTATTGAAAGAGACAAGAAGGGTGCAGAAAGAGGCAAGAGAAGTGCAGAAAGAAGCAACAGAGTTGCAGAAAGAAGCAATAGAGGTGCAGAAAGAGGCAAGAGAGATGCAGAAAGAAGCAAGTGGGGTGCAGAAAGAGGCAAGAGAGGTGCACAAAGAAGAGAGTGAGGTTCAGAAAGAGGCAAGAGAAGAGCATAAAGTGACAAGTGAGGTGCAGAAAGAGGCAAGGGAGGTATAGAAAGAGGCAAGATAAGTGTAGAAAGAGGCAAGAGAAGTGCAGAAAGAGGCACTTGAGCTGCAGAAAGAGGCAAAAGAGGTACAGAAAGAGGCACAAGAGGTGGAGAAAGAGGCAAGAGAGGTGCAGAAGGAAGAGAGTGAGGTGCAGAAAGAGGCAAGTGAGGTGCAGAAAGAGGCAAGAGAGGAACAGAAAGAGGCAAGGGAAGTGCAGAAACAGGCAAGAGAAATGCACAAAGAGGCAAGAGAGGTGCAGAAAGAGGCAAGAGATCTGCAGAAAGAGGCAAGAGATCTGCAGAAAAAAGCAACAGAGGTTCTGAAAGAGGCAAGTGAGGTGCAGAAAGGGGCAAGAGAAGTGCAGAAAGAGGCAAGTGAAGTGCAGAGAGAAGTCAGTGAGGTACAGAAAGTGGAAGAAAGGTGCAGAAAGAAGCCAGAGAAATGCAGAAAGAGGCAAGAGAGTAAAAAAAAGAAGCAAGAGTGGTTTGTGCACCATTAGTACCAATATAACACCCACGTTTAGCAATAAGTAACACATGACCATTCCAGCTTTGTAAAGGGCCTTCCACCACGCTGTAACACATGACGCTTCATTTTTAGGAACATTTGAGCCGTTTGAGCTAGAAACAAGGCTTTTTTTGTTCAAATCTGCAGATTAGGCAGCAGATGATGGAATATTTGCCAAATGCGGAAAATGTTTAATTATGTTAAAATTGGTGCAGCCGAACAGTCACATAATTCCAGTGGCCCTGCTCATACCTCCGACTAGGTCCAGAAGTGCTCATCAGTGGTTGAGTTTATACTTTATCTTCTATGGAAACGAGGACGACTAAACCTGAGGTTACCACTCCACAACACAGACTACAATACCACATAATTACTCTCCAAAACACATAATCCCACTCCACATAATTCCTATACACTAAATACCACATACTTTCTATCCACATTATTTCACCGCACAACATACCACATAATTCCACTACACACAACGTACATCAACTCCACTCCAAAAACATTAGTAAAAAACTTTTACATTTACATCGCCAATAGCTCTAACTCTCGCAAATGCGAGACCTATTACATTACAAATGCTTCTTTAACTGGTAGTCGCATTTGCAGAGTGGTGCAGAAAGGGGGCTGGGCCTCCGACCAGTGCTCAGGAATTCCACTGCGTAGGACTTACAGGAGATACCAGGAGGGCTTCTTGGTCCCCAAAGTCCCTCAGGAGTAAAGTGGACTTCATCCCCCAACCAGTACTGTGCCAGGAGGAGCGTTTGCAGAGTGGTGGAGAAAAGGGGGCGTGGCAACCGAAGACCTCTTAGCAATCCCACTGTGTGAGACTTAGTGGAGGTAATAGGAGAGGTAGTTGGCCCCCAAGGACAACCTTGGGGGCCAACTACCCCTCCTATTACCTCCACTAAGTCCCACACAGCGGGATTGCTAAATTGTCATAGCAGGCCACGCCCCCTTTCCTGACCAATCTGCAAACACACTCCCTAGCACGCTCTTGGATGGGGATTAAAGTCCCCTTCGCTTCTGGGGGTCCTTTGGGGCCAACTTGCCTACCTGATACCTCCAGTATGCCCCAGATAGTGGGATTGCAGATAGGTAGGCACAGGCCATGCCCCCTTTGTCTACCACTCTGTAAAAGCGCCTCCTGGCGCATTCTAAGTTGGGGGATTAAGTCCCCTTCATTCCTGAGGGTCCCTGGGGGCCAGGTAGCCCACCAGGTACCTCCAGTAAGCCCCACACAGCTGGATTGCTGAGAGTGGTCCGAGTCCATGCCCCCTTTTTACACCACTCTGCAAACGCGCTTCCTGGCGCACTGCTGCTCAGGGGATGAAGTCCACTTGTGTCCTGAGGTCCTCAGGACACAAGAGGACCTCATCGCCCCACCAGCCCCACCAGCAGGTTTCCTGTTCTTGCTTCAACGAAGCAAAGTAGTGTTTACTATGGCAGGGCGGGAGCTGTGCTCCCACCCTGCCTTAGCAAACAGCAATGTCCCGGGGGTGGGCACCCCGGGACATTGCATGAGCTGGCCCTGGGGGGTAGCGGTACCCAGGGCCATGGAGGGCTCCTGGAGGGGGGCCACGCTGCCCCCCTCCCTTCGTCAAAATAGCCCAGGTAGGTGGTGGTCCCCAGGGCCCAGGGGTCTGTAACGGACCCCCACATTTTAATGAAGTGTGCCCCGGGGAGATGGTGGTCCCCGGGGCAGTGTGGGGAGGGGCAGGAGCCCCCCACACTTCCTTAAGTATATTTAAGCCCCAGGGAGGTGGCAGTCTCCGGGGCTTGGGGGGCCCGTGTGGCCCCCGCACATAATTAAGAATGCCCCAGGGAGGTGGCGGTCCCCGGGGCTGGAGGTGGCCTTGTGCCCCCGCATATTATTTCAAAAGCCCCAGGGAGGTGGCAGTCCCCGGGGCTGAGTGGCCCCACACAGCCACCTCATACACTATAAACATTGACCCCGGCATCTGGCCCACCCGGGGGCTTATAGGGACACAAAGCGCTGGAGTCGGCGCATCATTTTTTTTAATTTTCTCGGCCGGATTTGCGCACCGAATGCAAATGCAGCTGATTTGTTTTAAAAAAAATAATTTTTTGGGCCCTGAGCAGGCCTAGGGGGTCAGGGTGTTTCTACCCAGCCCCCTTTTCTTGTTTTTTAACCTTTATTTTACTGTTTTCTTGTGACTCGGATACAGAGTCACAAGATGGCTGCCAACAGATTCTGGTTTGGAGTGTTGGCAGCCAATCAGAATGAAGCCAATCAGAATCCTCCTCGGTGCTCAGATATCGATATTTTTATTTTTTGAATTTTTCAGGAACTACTGAACGGATTTACACCATTTAAAAAAAGGCACGCTTTCTAGTCCAAGACCTACTTTTTTGCCAAAGTTGGTGTAATTCAGTTCAGCAGTTCGGGCTGTAGCTTTGTCTAAAGTTTCCTATGGAAATGAACATGGAGAAAACACGTTTTGGGACCCCCCTTTTTTCTCGGCCCCCGCTTGACGAATCACCCCGAAACTTTCAAAACAGGAGCTGACCTGAGAGAACCATTAGTTTTGAAAATTTCACAAAGATTCGTCAAACGGCGCCAAAGACATTGGCAAAAGAAAAAGCGCTTTTTGAATAGAAACAAGGTCCTAACTCTAACTACCTACTGGCGACCGCCAGTAGGTTATATATAGATATATAAACCTGGACGACCTTGACAGGTAGTAACAGCTATGAAATCTGTTTTACTACAAATTAGATTTTTATTTGCTTTTAAATATTCAACACAGTACTGTATTGGTTTTATGGTTTTAGAACTATTGGTTTATAGGTTTATTATTAATACATTATTTCGGTATTTATACCCGTATTGTTTTATGTATTTTTGAACCTGTAGCCAAGTCCCATGCAAACCATGAAATCTGTTGTCTATGTCTATTCTTGAACCTTACTGCTTGATGGTACATGTCACTTTAAGAAAAACAAGAAAAATGGTTTAAAAGGAACCTACCTTCCATGATGCGTGTCATGTGATCAAGACCCTTGGAGGGTCAAAATGCGTCATGGCTGCTGAGGTCGGTAAGAGCTGAAATAAAGATTTTGGATTCTGCACCGAATTGTGGTCTGTGCTCCATTTCCTGGGTAAAACTATCAAGGCAAAGGTGGAGTGCTGCTAATGAATATAGCCGGTTTCGACTCCTCCGGCTAAACACAGACCCCCTCTGAAGTTTGGGCCCTGCTGCCACCAAAGGAGCCACTGCTTAGGAGCAAGCGAAAAAACAATCCGGGAGGGTTAACGGCGGCGAGGCCCCCCAGCGAGTAGAACCACGATATCGGTACCCCGCAGCCACTGTCAGGTAGGCGAACACGGGTCGGAGGACGCGGAAGGCACCTGACCTGCAGTGGGTTGGAGGGGGAGGCTGGTGTAAACGCGAAGCTGGGTTGAGAGGTATTGCAGGGATATACGAGGAGAAGACAGCACAAGGCGAGTAAGCTTCATCCAACCAACACAAACATTTGCTCTAAGGACCACAATGTCAGCCGACGCGCTCAGGGAAAGGGAAGTGGCGGCGGCCGATATGTTTGACGATGACAAAACCCCTAAACTGGACTCAATTTCCCATAATGCACCAGTGGGCCCATGGAATCCTAGTCTAAGGGATAAGACCAAACAACTGGAAAAACTCATGAGAACAGAACAAAGCAAATGGTGGGAGGCTAAATCCCTCCAACGCTATCTGGATGTTGGCAGGGTGCCACGGGGGCTTAGGATACCAATAGCCCCAAGCTATGAAAACCCAGATAGAGAAATGATGAAAGAGTGGGCAGAAACAAATCTTGAGTCGTCCCGTAGATTGCTTGTAATACTTGTCAAATATGCCGAAAAAGATCCAGCTGGATTGCAAGAACAGATAGAGGCACTAAACATCGAATTAAGTACAATGGGGCAGGCAGATGAACTAGCAAAACTGAAAGAAGAAATGATCAAAAGATTGAAAAAAGAGGAAGACAAAATCCGGGAAAGAAAGGCTTTCAAGTTTCACCGGGATCGAATCGACTATGAAAGTGGACGTAATTATACGTTCGCGAGAAAGTATGACTCGCTAAAAATCTCAAAGTATGGTGGAGCACAAGCTGCCAAACAAAATCTTACTGACAGCAGAACAAGACCAGAGGCAACGTCGAACTCTGAACTCAGCTCGGCCCTGGAGAGCGAGTCTGAGGTTGAGACTCGCAAGCAGATACTGAAACAAATGCCAGTGAAAATCTCATTGGTCGAGGAGGTTGATTTTTTATGCCTCAAACGCAGGCAAACTCTGCGCCCCAGGAAGCAATCAAACAAACAACCAAGAACAGAACTACATAACACCGGGAAAGGCGACGGGCCATGCGACGAGGAGTCGAACAAAAAACAACAGAAAAGGCAACCGAGGAGGAACTGGAGACGGTGATGCAATACGAGCAATCCAGTAATGAAACAATAATAAACTTGACCAACGTTGAGTAAAGCAGAAAAAGAGCTTCTATCATTAGGACTGTCTTACTGTCCCGAGAGTCTGTTCAACTATGCGGCTACTAGAACGGATATTTACAAAAGCGTTCGAAAACTTAAATTAAAAAAATACTTCCTGCAACATAATTATTTAAGAACTGATGCAACAGGTAATCAAGATCAACAACAGATAGACAGTCCTTCCGAGGTCAATCTAACTGCGTCAGACATGTCAGTGTTACGAGACATGCAGGATCTAATTAATGACAATAGAGCCTCAAGTCAAAGCATTGATGATGCAGAGCATATGAGCAGTACGGCCAAACAACAGACAAAAGTGACACCTTTTAAGCGCCGTTCTACTTTTAATCCCATCATGCTAAAAGACACTATCGACATTTTCCACAAACAAGTCGTAACAGGTATTAAGCATCTCAACCACAAAGTACAAAACACCATCAAGCGCAAGACTAACAAACAGGAATTGCAATATCATGTACTAATGTCCAAACTTATAGCCAACAATGAAATAGTCATCCGCAATGCCGCTAAAGGGGGCAATTTAGTACTGTGGAACAAAAACGAATATGTCAAAGAAGCCATGAACCAACTAAGGGACGCAGAGTGTTACCGCCGAAGCGACCAGTTAACTCTGAGAACTGCATATAATGAATACAAAATGAAATTGGTAGCATGGGAAAACGCAGGACTGTTAACTCTTGACGAATATAAGTTCCTGAAGAATGACAACCCGGTAACACCGATTTTGTATTTTATACCCAAAATACATATAAACCCCCAACAACCTCCAGGAAGGCCAATCATTTCAGCCCGCAACAGTCTACTCGAAAAAACATCTAGATATGTAGACTTTTACCTACAAGAACATGTGCAACAGCTCGCCCCTTATATCAGAGACACGGGTGACTTTTTATCAAAGATGCTGAACTTCAACTGGCGAGATGACTATCTTCTCATCACCTTAGATGTGACATTGTTATATACGTCCATCAATCATTAGGATGGACTAAGGGCACTACAATACTATCTAGCGCAAAGAGGAGCAGATTGTGTACAACATAGCACTATGCTGATGAACATGGTTGAGTTTTGCCTATGTAATAACATATTCATGTTTCAAAACACTCTTTACCAACAGCTAAGAGGCGTGGCAATGGGGGCCAGCTTCTCCCCAGTTATGCCTGCCTCCACATGGGGTGGTGGGAGGAGCTGATCCTACTCAAAGAGCATACAACATATGTTAAAAATAACATCAAAGTATGGTGGAGGTTTATAGACGACCTTTTTCTTATCTGGCAGGGAACAAGAGTAGACGCAGAGAAATTCATTGAAGGACTTAATGTCATTCAACTTAATTTTTACTTCACAGCGTCAGTAAGTACAGAGAGTGTAAACATTCTCGATGTACAGGTCTGTATTAGGGGTGGCAGACTGGAAACTAAACTCCATAGAAAACCAACTGCTGGCAATGCGCTGTTGCATGCTGGGAGCTCGCATCCCCGCCATCTAATCCAGAGTATTCCCTACGGGGAGATGCTCCGTTTAAGGCGTATCTGTAGCTGTGAAGAGGACTTAAGGGCAGCCCAAACAAACAGTAAGATCAGATTCTTAGAAAGGGGCTACACGACTAGCTGCATAGATGCAGCCATCAGGAAAAGCAATATAGTCCCTAGGGAGACCCTCCTCAAGAAGCACACAGAGGTAGAGAAATCTAAGGTACAGGATGAAGAAACCTTCATGTTTATTCTAAGATACAATAAACAAGAAAAATCCATCAGAAACATCATAAAGAGAAACTGGCCCTTAATCCTAGGAGACCCAGTCATAGGCCATCTACTTCCCAACAGGCCAGCCATAACTTACAGCAGGGCACCCTCTATGAAGGACGCCTTGGTCCAAAACGATCCCGGTGGCCAAGCTAGGGGCACATGGCTCAGCCAAAGAAAGGGGTTCCACAGATGCAAAGTGTGCAAGGCTTGCCAATTTGAGGCCAGGAGAACCTCTTACAAAACACCTTTTGGTGATCAAGAGAGGCCCATCAACAAGGCCCTAACATGCAAATCGGACTATGTGGTCTATGTGCTGGAGTGCCCTTGCGGCCTACGATATGTAGGCAGTACAATACTGCAGGGGCACAAGAGGGTACTCCAACACATAAGGGCAATAAAGAACAGGGACCAATCGTATCCGGTGGCCTGACATTTCGGTGAAGTACATGACGGAAATCCTAAAGACCTGAAGTACTTCCTGATAGACTCCATCCCTCCCAACAAAAGAGGAGGGGATAGGGAAAAAGCCCTTAGACAACTGGAAACGTGTTACATTCTAGACCTAGACACAAAATATCCGGGGGGTCTGAACGCCACGGAGGAATTATACACATGTCTGTAGCATACCATAGAAGGAAGATAACAAATAGGGGTAAACAAAATTGTATATCATCAAACACTAAGACATTAGAAACACAGGGTTTCCAACTGTAGCCGCCAGAAAATCCCACTTTTTAGATTATACACGGGTTAGATAGCTTTTAACACATTTTTAACACTTGAGGTTATTGCACATAGCACTTTACACATACAATTTGCACTAGCACAGGTCACTTTCAGTTGTAAGGTTTTTAAATCTGATGTTTACACTATGAGTACTGTATATGCATTAGCACTTTTCTACCTGCTATAAATCAATGAGATTTAGGTCATGAACAGTTGGGGTATTTATACCTGGACGACCTTGACAGGTAGTAACAGCTATGAAATCTTTTTTACTACAAATTAGATTTTTATTTGCTTTTAAATATTCAACACAGTACTGTATTGATTTTATGGTTTTAGAACTATTGGTTTATAGGTTTATTATTAATACATTATTTCGGTATTTATACCCGTATTGTTTTATGTATTTTTAAACCTGTAGCCAAGTCCCATGCGAACCATGAAATCTGTTGTCTATGTCTATTCTTGAACCTTACTGCTTGATGGTACATGTCACTTTAAGAAAAACAAGAATTTTTTTTTAAAAAATGGTTTAAAAGGAACCTACCTACCGTGATGCGTGTCATGTGATCAAGACCCTTGGAGGGTCGAAACGTGTCATGGCTGCTGAGGTCTGTAAGAGCTGAAATAAAGATTTTGGATTCTGCACCGAATTGTGGTCCGTGCTCCATTTCCTGGGTAAAACTATCAAAGGTGGAGTGCTGCTAATATATTTTCCATTCCTGACGTCAACCGAGTGAAGATTGGAGTTGTGTGAATATATATATATATATATATATATATATATATATATATATATTTAGCGCAGTAAAAAGGAGAATTCCAAACTACTTCCCCAATTATTCTCAAAACACAAAAGCAGTGACCAATTACAACAATTGTGAGTGGAAATTAAAATATCAAAAATTGAGAAATTCGGTCACAAAATTATTTTTAATCAAGCAAACAATTTTAAAGCAACACAAAAAATTCTGACAAAGGCTATACAAAGCAATAGGCTGCCAACAGTTCACCTAAGCAATACCGTTCATCAATATTAACAATAATTCAACGATTTTTGAAAACGAGCAAGAATTAAACAAAGCAAACCATAAGGTAGTCAATATTGCATAGAAAGATATTGAAATTTCAACCCAAGGGTAGATTTGATCAGGGCCATCATCAGGTCAATATGCCACAAGATCAAAGTAATCATACAAATGTATACTTCTATGTACATCGAGCAGGGTATAGAAATTACCAACAGACATGGAGTAAATCCAATTGGGATTGACACAAGAGAAAGTAATCTTGTGTCTGGTCAAGAAAGACAAGACTTCAGAACAAAATAAGTCAACCCCGATGAAGGGGGACCACGCCCCTCATAGTCTCAGTCTGTGTTTGTTGAGACTATCCCAAGTCAACCTGCTGGTGATGACATCCTGCCCCTCTTGGACAATGACACCTTCCAGCATCTCCTGGACTCCATTGGAACTCATTCTCTGGTCATGGCAAGGGAGGACAGCGTTGATGGGTCTCCAGAGGTCTCCAAACCTCTTCCACAAGACATGCCCCATCTGCCACCCAAGCCCAGATGTGGACTCCGAGGACCCCCAAGTTGTCTTCCAAAGGTGAGTGGTAGGAGTCCAGCAGCTGCTGGTTGATGAGTTGCGGGCGGGGATGGAGACCATAGCGAGCACCCTAGAAGGAGTCCGTAGGTGCCTCAGTCCTAATAAGGACACATCTGAGGCTATTAAAGGCACCTACCCATGGCTCCATAGAATGGATGAGTCCCTGATGATATTGCTGGTGTTATGAGGCAGAGGGAAGAACAACAGCACTGCAAATGTGACACCAGTGAGGTTGCCACCCAGCTTGGGTTTATCCGTACAATCTTGCAATCTATGGAGCGCAAGCTGGACTCCTACCTAGCAAAACTTTGTGCCTTCCACAGCGACATTGTTGCCTTGTTGACAAGCTATCAGGCCTTTGTCAGTACTCTATTGCCTTCCTTGCTGGTACAGACAAATGCCGGCAGGGACAGGGGAGCCACATCACAACACAAACACCACCACCTTCAGGGGCGGCACAACACACATCAGGGGAGGAAAATGTGGACTTCACCACTTATCGTCAGAGAACTGCCAAGTAACATTTGTCTGTGCCTCCTGGCCAGTTACTTAGTGGTCTTATGTTATCATCATGCGACCTCCTTTGTCACCAAGTACTGTCCCTTTTTTGTTTGCGCACCTGTTTATCTCATCCACTTGTGGACTGTTGAAGAGGCCTATTTTCCCTAATGACAGTTTGGGCCTCCTTACTGGAATTCTCCTCACCTCTATTTGTCAAATGACGTATCCCAAATGGACTCTGTCTGGACATCCTTTGGTCACTATCAATGTTGGTGTTGTTGCCCCAATAACTGCAAATATGTACATGCTGACCCACACACATTTGTAAATAAATGCGCTCCTTTGAACCAGCGTGTTGTATGTCTATTGCAGAAAGGACTAAGTAGACCATGGTGGATGTGTATTTTCAGAACCCACTACTTAGCATCTCAAAGAGAATGAGTCAGAGTCCTTAGCACCTGGCCCATTTGGATATGCACCAAGAACAAGTGCATCCACTGCAAAGGCATAATAAGGAATGTGTTTTCTCCCAATGGACCATCAGGGTGTGACAATAAGCTGCAGCTACATGACTGAAACACAGTGCAAAGCCATACAAAGCAAACTAGTACCTATCTGCTACAAATGAAGTCTGTGAGGCATGTGAGCCATTAACACTATTCCACTCATTCATATATAACTAGCTCAGTCAACATGACAATGTGAGCAAACACATATGACAACCTCAATGCTATCAATGAAGACATCATAAAGTACACATGTTATCATGGTTGCCCTGATATTAGGCAGCTACTCATGCACATACTTCTTCATAATTGACATCCTACCTGTGCCAGACAAGGATGTACTAGGGCAGTCCTATACCTTGAATGTCAGTATGCAAGAAATGCAAGGGATCATGGTTGGGGTTCTGTGCCAACTGACAAAGTGTCTAGAAAGGTATACTGGGAGACATAGGGTAAATGTGTTCCTCTGCCCCTGAGAGGCCTCACATGTTTTGAGGGTTTGTGTAACCACAAATGACATCTATTTTACAAAGAATACAAATATTACTGCATAGGAACCAGACCACAGAACCAAGAACAAGCAACGCCTTCCCAGGGAAAGAGGAGACAGTAAACTCATGTGCTTCAAACATACCAAGTAGTCAAACAAAGTGACTTTGTATGCATTAAGAGCCACACTTAACAACCAGTCAAAGTCAATAATGATGGAGGTTTTTCAGGCAGGTGGGGACACATTCATGACTTATAACCAGCCACCAACAATGACCCACTTCCACAACGGTGCAATGATGTGTGCGGTAGTGGCAGGCACCAGCGTGTGTCCCAGCACAGCCAGGAATCTGTAATCTGTAGTGACAAAACCATCCCTACAATATATGCTGCATCTCTTACAGACACAGTGCTGTAGTAGGTGACTATCTGCAGTGGGCTGTGCGTAAGATCATACAAAGAGAACCACTTACAGTGTCTAAAGAATGGTGAAGAGTCCTTAAATGACTCAATTGTGAGGTAGAGTAACTTTTGTCCATAGGCCTCTTACAAAGTAACAATAACCTTGAAAGACTGCAGGGCAATAGCTACATCATGTACTCAACTCAACGTAATCAATGATGACAACTCTTAAGTATGAAATGAATATGACGTTGTGAAAGTTGAAACAAATGTTACACTAACAAACATTATCCCAACAAACTACAATTACCTATCCTACACTAACTTTAACACTACCTTACACTATCTAAACTAAGCCTAAACTACCTAACCCTACCTATCCTACACTAACTAACCTTACCACTACCTTACACTGACTTAACTTATCCTAAACTATCCTTAACATTGAAAACAAATAACATGTTAAACATAACCCCCACCCCCTTAACACACATTGATTGACACAATACAAACAGCAACTACATCTAAACATATTCTAACTACACATGCAAAGCTAAATATTTATTTATATGGTATTTTGCTGATATTATTTTTTGAAATTGTATTTATTCGTATACATAAACTACACATCAACCCCCACCCACTAAAAATCCTAAAAATATTTCCTATACATATGCCTATAAACATATCTAAAAACTAAAAACCTAACTACACTAAATCTATTTTATTCACTAACTTAACCTATGCCTCACAACTATAAATGTTAACAACAAATTTAAAAAGGGAAGGGTAGCATTCAAAGGGAGAGTTTATAGCAGTTGGGAAACCTGTCCCAGTGCCTTCTCAAAGTTTACGACACGTTTCCGCAGGCTCGCCTGCTCCTGCAGGAAGCCATCCAGACTCAAAGTGATCTTTCTCAGCTCCCTCACAATGTAGTATTTGAATGCTGAGTCCCTGTGTTGTCTGGGCCTCCTGGCCCATGTGGTGTGGGGCTGTGTTGCCGGGGGAGACACTGGGTCCAGTGGTTGGGGTGGCAGCTGCTGGCTCACTGTACCTGTGCTTGCCTTTCTGGCAGCTGTAGTGGCTGCTGTCTCCTTCTGGGCATGGATGTTCCAGGACCCTAATGCCTTTTTCTGCTTGTAGAGCTTGGTCACCTTGCAGAAGGAATTGGAGATGTGCCAGATATGCCTGTAACATTCCTGTCTCATATCATATGTCTTGGCATCTTCAGCTGACATGTTATCTAGGGTGGTAAGGAAACACAACTCTTAGCTCAAGCTGTACATGTACATTATGTGTGTGTAAATAGGCAGACATCGTAACACAAGCATATGTGCCTGTCCAGGCCAACTCCAGATTGTGAGTTGGAGATATGGACAGCATACGTCACTTCTAAGACATCCTCTACTTGAGCAAGGAAAACTGAGTCAGATGCCATCTAGGTAGGTGCACCATATGGAAATGTAGCCACAATGAGATTACCACCATATCATACTGAACAATGAATCACACTCATGATGTGCTGATTCAAAATTGACTGACCACAGAGCAAGCACATTCCCATTGAAGCCCAAAAGATTTATGCACTAATCAACGAAGTGGAAACGACTTCTTCTAACACAGGTACAACTCAAAGCATCATTAAACAACTAATATATCTCACTAAAAAAGAAATAAGTCAACGATTTCACGCCAGCACAATAATAAAATGTCATTGTGTACAACGTATTCCTAGGAGATTGAGGATCCCATTAAAGCTATCATTGTGTAAAAACAATTCTAAAGTTATCAAGAAATGGTATGAATGAATGAATGAATGAAATGGCATTTGTATAGCGCATGGCTACCCGGGTATGCAATTCTCAATAAGTGCTCCCTGGATTTAATCCTCCTAACTGTCGAAGAACTCTCCAAATTATTGGGAGAACTTTCAGGTGAAATCAACCAACTAAAAACAGAATTATCTGTAAACATGGAAGCGGAGGACTGGCCAAAAACCTTAAATGACATCAATTCACAACTGGCTCAACATGCCCAAGAAATTAATGATAGCAAGATCAGAAAATTTAAATGGGACACCATCGACTACAAACTTGGGGAAGTTTACAATTGGGCAGAAATTTACGCCAAAAGGTGACAAAATAAACCATCCAACAAAACCTCTGACACCGAAACCTCATCAACTGACAGCAAACCAAGTCAATCAAATAAGAGGACAGAGAGACGAATATTGCTCACGAATGCATCCGCAAGCTAATCTACTCCTCAAACAACGGAACAATCAAGAACTTTGGAGGTCGCTTTTTTAGAGGGGCCCATTGGCCAACAACGAACCACGAGGGGCAAAGGAGGGAACAGAAATAGAGAAAGATTCAACCACGATCAAAAGGGTGACCAAGAGCAAGAAGACCTAGAAGATAGAAACCTTGTGATTAATATATCCACCCATCAATTCAATCAGGTGGAAATTAACACCTTACAGAAGGGCATACTGTTTGTTCCTACTTACCATTCCAATCCATTGGAACTTGAAGTAAGCTTCTTCAAGTTTATGCGAACCCTTCAACTCAGGAATTTCTTTGAAAACATTGTATGAGGCCAACCACCCAGGAAAGAAGGAACTCTAAAAGGTTTGAAATCGAAAAGTACATTTATGGCTCCAGTCAGCCACAAAATATTGGATTCCTTTGAGGTTATTGTAAAACAAGAAATCTAAAACCTTTACAAAAGTCAGAGGACCAAACATTCGAACCTCACCAATAAAGAACGAGCAATCATAAATAACATAGCCAAGAATCCTGATATTACTTGTCATAAAGCTGACAAAGGATTAACACTGGTGATCATGGACATGTCGCTTTACAAACGAAACGTGAATGAACATGTTCTAGATACTCACACCTATTTAAAACTTGATTACAATCTTACCATAGAGTTTGCTAAAATATTGAAGAATATCCTGGATACAGGAGTGAATAATGGTATTATCACTGAGGAAGACAGGTATTGTCTTATCCAAGACCATCCAAGAAGTCCCAACATTTACATGTTACCTAAACATCATAAAAATCTCATCACACCTCCCTTTAGGCCCATTGTGTCAACACGTGAGTCTATCCATGAACCAGTGGGTAAATATTTGGACCGGCAACTACAATCGTTAGTACAGAATATGACTACCGACATAAAATACACCACTAAATTTCTACAAAAAATCACAGCCATTGACCAACATTTGGATGACAACATTCTCTTGTGCACCGTAGATGTCAAAGCACTATGGGGCATATTCACAAGGAGTTATCGCCGCGTTAGCGGCACTTTTCTGCCGCTAATGGGGCGATAATTTTATCGCTCTATTACCAAGCTGTCGCTAACAGCCGTTAGCAACAGTTTTTAGGCGAAAACGTCCGTTGAAAAGATCGCTACTTCTGTTAGCGATAATTATATGCACGAGATGCGTTCCCGTGCAAAAACGGCCGCAAACCCCACTACTCCATATTCACAAGGGGATCTTTGAAGTTCTAAAGACCCAAAAAACTGTCTATAACTGCAGTTAGAGCCAGTTACTTAAGACCAGAAAATAGCTGGTCTTAAAAATGGGGATAACACTTGGGGCCTCATCTCAGCAGGTTTTGGTGCTGGACAGCGCTGCAAGCAATGTTGCAGCGCTGTCCTGCGACAAAACTACTGTGCAGGAATGCGCACAATCAATAAGATAGTGCGCATTCCTGTACCCCAGTCATGAAAAGTGTTGCAGCGCTGCGACAAGACAGCTTTGCAACACTTCTCACTACGCCCTTCTTGCAACAGCATGGATGTGCTGTATTCACTGGACAGCGCTCCATGACGCAAGTAATGACAGATATGTCAGGAATCCTGACGTATCTGTCTGCGCTAAAGTCACGCATTGCTGCAGTCGTGTCACAACCATGACGCAACTCCAGCAATGCATGGGACCAGCCAATCCCTGTGGCACTGCATCACCCTTACACCTGCCATCAGGCAGGTGGAAGGCACTGACGCGGTGCCGTTCATGAGGGTTGCCCGAATGTCGGCGCTGTTGGAGAACCATTGGTGGTGGTTGCGCACTGCGGTGTCATCGTTTGGAAGCATTGGTGGAGTGTTGGTGCGGAGGGAGTTGACAAGACGTTCTTCGGTGGCCTTGATCCAGCTGCGAGGGGGTGCGATGATGGCAGTGGTGTCCGGTGGGCAAGGTGAAGACGTGATGTTACCAATGATGGTCAGTCCAGGATAGTCCGGTGTTGTGGCTGTAGTTGAAGTTCCCGCTGGCGGAGGTGACGAGCTCGACCGTGTGTCCTGCTATGTGGCTTGTTGAGGTGACTTGCTGCTTGCGTCTGATGTAGGGGACCTTCCCCAGAAGGGGGTAGTGTTCTGGTCACTAGGGTTGTCCAGGTGGAACTTGAGTTCACCGAGTAGGATGTCGTCGGTGGATGGGAGACCCTGGGGTGCAATGAGGTCTACAATGGTATTGGAGAATGGGGGGCCATGGCCTGGGGGGCCTGCACATGAGGGTGCCGCAGAGGATGTACTTGGGCTTGGTCCGGATCTGGGAGTTTAGGTGGTCGATGGTCACCCTTGGGTCATTAGAGTGCGTGGGCAGTCGGAGTGTGCTTCTGTAGGTGATGGCAATGCCTCCTCCTTGACGGTCAGGGTGCTCCTTGCGGGTGATACTGCAGCCGTCAGTGATGGCGATGGCGACGTCCGGTCCGGAGCAGAGGTAGGTCCTGGCAGGCGGGCTGGCGTCCAGGGTTGATGGCCAGGAGGGTGCTGGCGTCGTAGCGGTGGAGTGTCCAAGAGGAAGGCTCCTTGGTGCTGAGCGCGGTCCAGGGGCAGACGGACGCAAACGGCATGGCCTATGAGTTGCCTTTGGCACGGGAGATGACCATTACAATGCAGGCAGTACATCGTTAACAATGCAACTCCGACAACGCAGGTGCCTTTACATCGCATTTGATTACAACGCATTGTGAGGACAGTAATGGGGTAATTAAAAGTTCTTCGGGTGGGTATGGGTTTCAAATGTCTGATCAGGAAATTCGGGTGTGTTTTGAGGTAAAATATGAATATTGGGGTGTGTTTTGGGGTAAAATATGGAAATTGGGGTGTGTTCTGGGGTAAAATAGGAATATTGGGGTGTGTTTTGGGGGTTCAAAAAGGAATTTTAGGGTTCACGGTTTGGTTTGGGGTACAAAGGTTAGTTTTTGGGTGCACTCACTGAAGTGGGAATAGTAATTTTTACGTCTCCGCTATGCAATACCTTCTCTACTGTTGCAATATGCCTTGTATTGGTATGCATTGGAATGGAATGCCATGTAACGGCATGCGTCATAACTATGTATGTACCTTTGGCACACGAGTGGTATGCCCGCTGCGCATGGGCGCACAGCGGACGCCATTGAGAAGTGAGGGGGGGCTGGACAGCTGGGAGGTGGTAAACGCCGCAAAGAACACGGGTTGTGGCGTGGACGCGGGGGTGTGTGTGTGAGCGGGTGTTGTAAATATTTTAATAAGGGAAGTCTTACCTCGAAGCCGGGTCCCGTGTCTTCGTTGCTCCTGCTCTCCTGCGTCTGCTTCCAGGAACAGGAAGTAGGCAGCCAGGCTCCTCCCCTGAGCCAATCACAACGCTGCGATGCGGCGGTGGGATTGGTAATTGGCAACGGGACTAGGCATGCAGCCAGGGGCTGGAGGGGGGGGCATGTTCTCCATGCAGGCTGTAATGCAGCCTGCATTACGAAAAGGGAAGTGCGCATGACTGCTTTGGGTGGCCTGAGTGGGCCTACCAAACAGTCATTGCGCACTTGAGTGGGCATGCCAATCCGCCCATGCCTTGTCCCGTGCTTGGAGCAGTCCTACCCACCCTCCCACCCGCAAAGGAAACATAGCACAGTTACATCAGTAAGTTATCATCATGTGATGATTGTTCCTCTTCTGCACTGCTTGGAAGCAGTGGGGCAATGCTCTTCCGCCATAGCGGATGAGCCGCCACTGGGGGTGCATCATCTACGTGTGCTAGACCTGGGCGACTCGACCCCCAGGCGTCCTGCACTATGCATCCCACCTTCTCCTTACCTGGACATTGACACCATGGCGCACTCTGCTGCAATCTCTCCAAATCTGTGACTCAGCCAGCAGGAGCCTCAGCCAGGTGTGATTTCACAAGCCTGGGTACAGCAGTCACCGCCAAGTCCGTTGGTGAACCTCCCGATGCAGTTGATGCAGCAGGGCCCCCTTAGGCGTGAAGTTGCAGCGCTCCCGCCACACAAGTTCGGTGCAGCACAGGGGCCTCACCCTCCACAGCATCCGGCCAGCCCAACATCATCCGGCCTGTGATGCAGAGAGGTGGCACCCACCGTTGGTAATCCCCTCCATGCACCACTGTGTAGTGGTGGATCGTAGTATGCGATGCAGACCTCCATACGTTGGGGCGCAGGAGCACCTCTACTATTAACAGCTCCAAGGTGCACAAGGTAGTCTTCTCACACAAGTCAGCAACGTGTCTCCATGCGACCTGCCAGACTTCACCACCAGGTACGGGCGATCGTCGCGCCTCAATGTCTACCGCCACAGCTCATCGACTCCACAGCTCCTTCGCATCCCACTCCAGACTCCAGACGCAGGTCCAGCATGGCATCCAGGCTCCAGATGCAGGTCCAGCATGGCATCCAGGCTCCAGACGCAGGTCCAGCATGGCATCCAGGCTCCAGACGCAGGTCCAGCATGGCATCCAGGCTCCAGACGCAGGTCCAGCATGGCATTCAGGCTCCAGACGCAGGTCCAGCGTGGCATGCTGGCTCCAGATGCAGGTCCAGCGAGGCATGCAGGCTCCAGACGCAGGTCCAGCGAGGCATGCAGGCTCCAGACGCAGGTCCAGCGAGGCATGCAGGCTCCAGACGCAGGTCCAGCGAGGCATCCAGGCTCCTGACGCAGGTCCAGCGAGGCATCCAGGCTCCAGACACATGTCCAGCGAGGCATCCAGGCTCCAGACGCAAGTCCAGCGAGGCATCCAGGCTCCAGACACAGGTCCAGTGAGGCATCCAGGCTCCAGACGCAGGTCCAGCGAGGCATCCTGGCTCTCATCCTGGTCATCCTGGATGTTGGGTGGCTTGCAGGGGTTGTTGATGTGTGCTGCACTTGGCCCTGGCTGCTCCATTCTGCATTTTTTTGGTTTTTATGCCTATTTTCTATTGGATGTTGACTGATAGGCTATTTTTTGCATAAGAGGCAAGAAAACTCACGTTGGGCTGACTAACGTGAGTTTTTTTGCCGCTAATGGGCCTATCGGTAGTTTTCGCCCGCTAACGCCGAATTTCCTATCGCCATCGCGCTGATGTTAGCGGCAGTTTTCACCGCAGTTCCCTGATACTATCGCCATGTAGCGACGGCTTGTTAATACGCCGCTAACATGGCGATAGTTTTCAGGGTTAGGCGGCGATAAAAAAACTGTCGCTAACTGGCGTTTGCGATAGGTATCACCGGTCCTTGAGAATATCCCCCTATATATGTTGATTCCTCATGATCTGGGGATTGAAGCAGTTGAATACTTCTTGATCAATTTCAACTTGGATGAAAATTTGAAAGTTTTTCTAATGGAACAATACACGCTATATCACAGCTACTTCCATTGGGAGGCTGATTTCTATTTACAACCCACAGGCACTTCTATGGGCAATTGTGCTGCCCCATGCTACGCAAACCTCTTTATGCACAAGTTCAAAATTGATCACATACTCACTAATGAAATGTGGAGAAACAACTTAGTTTTTTTTTTGGCAGATACATTGACGACATTTTCAACTTATGGAAAGGACCAAAGCAAGAATTACTGACAGCCATTGATGAATTGAATTCCATTGACAGAGTACAATTCACCTATACCATTAGTGAAGATTACATAACATTTTTGGATGTACTAATTTCTAATGTTGACCACAAACTGGAAACAGATATATACAGAAAGGAAACAGATCACAATAACTTATTGCATTATAACAGCTTTCATCAAAACTCATTAAAAAATCACTTACCTTACTCACAACTTTTGAGAATCAAAAGAATTCAATCTAAACCTGACATACTGGAAATGCACACAACAAAAATGGTTGAAAAATTCAGAAACAGAGGTTACCCGTCGGATGTATTAGAAAAAGCATTGGAACATTCATCAACCAAAACACATAACCAACTGTTTACCTCTATAGGCAAAGAAGATAAAACAAAAAGAATGATTAAGGTATCCAGATATTCTACAAAGAGTCTTCAATTTAAGAAGATCATTTTGAAACATCGGCCAATGGTACAAATTGAACCAGACTTTAAAGGCATTTTCTTGGAACTTCCCTTGTTTGCACATGAGCGAGGCAAGAATGTCAAGGAATTACTAACAACTAAACAAATTCAAGAAGAGAAATTTGACTACAAAGGAACTATTCCATGCTTGAATTGCAACAATAGTAATAGTATAATTAAAGGGAACTCTATCACTCATCCACGCAAGGGGACTAAAATTAAACTTGAGACTAAAGTCAGTTGCAATACGTATGTAATCTACCTTCTGAGATGCCCATGTGGCTTGGTATATATTGGGAAGACTGTAAGAAAAATCAAAATAAGACTAAATGAACACAAGAGCAATATAAGGACCAAAAACTTGAAATCAGTCATTGCGTCTCACTTTTCAACTTTCAATCCCATCTGTCAACTACAATTCATGGCGCTTGAAACCGTTGATGTCAGGGAAGGCAGAGATAATCGTAAATATCTCCTAGAAAGGGAGATTTATTAGATCAGAAGATTAGATACTCTTATTATTCTTACAGAATAATTTCCCACTGGGAAACTTCGCAGTGCATCCAGGGGACATTTCCCCAGGAGGGGAATGCTAAATTTTTCTGATTCCAAATTGAACACATGGTCCAGAAATTGGAACTTTGGGATTTGGGATTGCATCTTACAATTGGGCTGAGATTTGCTCATCAACATTTGTGAAAGTGCTTAAGGGATACTGTCCAGGTAGTGTGCCTCTGCAATGCATACCTCATCTGGAATCACACAAGGCAGCACACATAGCTGACTTCACCTACTCAGTGCCAGGCAGCCAATACATCAAGGGGGGCTGTCATTTATCTCCTGCAGTACATGAATGTGGTACATTTCAACAATTAGCCCTCGGGCAATTGTACTGCAATGTAACATATTGCTACTGGGTCACACCTGTAGCAACAACACGTGTTGAGTCTTAATTAAACATGTTCATGTACACACATTGGGCCGATTCACAAAGGTAATCTGAGACAAAAGTCTAACTTTACGACTTTTGGTATTCACAGAAGTCATTTATGACTCTTGGTATTCACAGAGGTCATTTACGAGTTGTATCTTTACGTCCACAGTCGGGCCGGAATCTCCGCACCTGGGCTGTACTCTCCGCACCCGGGCCGTACTCTCCGGCTGCGGCCGAACTCTCTGGCTCGAGCCAGATGAAGTGTAATCAATGGGCTGGAATACAATTTTTGCAAAAAGGAACATTAGGAACGTGTGATAAATGGCAGAGGAGGTCATGAAAAACAGTTTGGCAGGGAAAAGGGTACGCCAGACACTACATTATAACCCAGAAAAGTTTGCTCCTTTGTATCATGGTACAATTTGCGCTCCCCTCAGTGTTGACTGTAGTGTTGACACCGGAGTCAACACTGAGGGGAGCGCAAATTGTGCACTACATGTACCAGAACATCCTCTTCCAAAAAGATTGGTCTTTTTTTGCTAGAGTTTCCTAAAGCCCAAGTAGGATATTGATAATTTACAATAATTTAGCGATAAATAACCACCCTCGCAGCAACCGCACTTTGTTGTGTGTTTTCCTACTGCTTAGGGAGGACGTGCATTGGCTTACCACCCCCTCTCTACTTGGGTGGTTAGAGCTCTATCATTGTTGTCCCAGAGTTCGAGCATAAATACAGCCCAGGCTGAGTTACATCCATTCCACCCAATGTCATATTGTGTAGCTTGAACACAATATGCCCATTTTAATACATTCCTCTTCTAACTCATAATGCTAGGTGACATGACAGCTTTCCAGGCCATTGTTAGGCTATGTGTGGCTACAAATATGGCAAAATCAATGAGTATATATTCTGATCCAGATCATGCCTTCTTAGGCAATGAGATAATGTCAAGGAGAAAAGTATCTGGTTTGCACAATTTAGGCTTGTTAGCTATAAAGGTTAACGTCTGTGTCACAATTTTCTAAAAGGGTTTCAGGACAAGGCAAGCTTACATCATGTGGAAAAAAAATCTAAATTGACAGTCATACACAACTGGGGGATGCATCAGACATGTTACGTGAATTTTATGGAGAAGGTCTGAAATCAGGTGCAGTGGACATACTTAAACTGTAATAATATGAAAAAGGGATTCGTGGACACACAGGCTGTGCATTTCTTCACCCAGTCCCAATCACCATCAGAAAGTTCTACTCCCAAGTCAACTTCCCATTCTAGCCATCAAGAATAGAATCGCCCATATCATTCATCGGTGGATAGAGTTGAGTTATCTCTTTCCTTCCGTTATCTAATTTCAGAAGGGATTCCAAAGTCTTATGACCTGTGAGTTCAGTATTTTCACTTCCCCGGGCATGTAGAAGCATGGTAGAAAAGCAGCCATGCATCAAAAACTACCCTGGAAGTAGATTATATTGCTGGTTGAATTCTTCAATTGTGAGAAGAACGTTGCCTACAAATAAAGTGCCAGCTTACATATTCCTGCTTTATCCAGATCTTTTCACTTGCCTAAAAATTTCTCACTGAAGATCTAGAAGACAACATAGAGGTAGGTCTGGGGCATACATCATTTTGCAACCAGTAATTGAGCAGCATCTGTTGTAGCAACTATGTGAAACCTGTGCAACTTCAGGGAGTGTGCTGTGTCAGGGCAACACACACCATGTTGTCACTGGCATAGATATTGGTGCCTGGACGCGTTCTATGTATTGTGCTTGCATTGAGCAATCCATTTGGCCACCAATTGCACCTGGGTTTGCACCCCTAAACAGGGACCCCCAAACAACCTTCAGTTATTGGCAACATTAATTTCCTTAGTTCGCATCTCTTTCTGTTGCCTCTTCATCCGAAATCAACCAATATTGTTTGCAGGTTTTTTAATAAACTCCTCAAGGGCCATTGGCATATTTGCAAAACAAGAGAGAAAGTTTATGCTGCTCTGAAGTTCCAATATTGCCCTCGTCGGTTTGCCCTCAATTATGTTTCACTCACAGTGGTAGATGCCAGTTTCCAGGTATTTGAATGTAGTTGGTGCCCGTTTCATCTGAATATCAGGTGATATACAGCTGCCCTGTGCCAGGGCAGATGGGTAAATAGGGCGGCTCACCATGAGCATTTGCCAAAATTGTTAATTAGACACATAGGGCCCGATTCTGATGCGGGTTGGAAAAGCTTCCCGACCGAGGGCCCAATTCTGATGCGGTTAGGAACAAATGTTCCCATTGAAGTCAATGGGAGTTCAACCAAATCGTATCTGGAAGCATCCGGATGCATCCTACTCCGCCAGTCGGACTTTCCCGATCCGAGTGGGTCGGACACCATTTCCCAACCGATTCGGTCGGGAAGCTTTTCCAACCCGCATCAGAATCGGCCCCATAGTTGGGGGCGGAGGTACCTCTGAAACGTGCCCTACAGACATATAAGTACATCATTAACAATAACATGTGAACAGCGATGTGTTTTTATTATTACAGGTGTGTTAAGATACCAGAACGTGGTTGTAATGAACCTTTACATTTGAATAATTCATCCCGTCCAATATAAATTAATGATTTATCAGCTGAAGAGTGCAACTGCCTCAACCTCTAAATCCTTAATCACTAAACGCACATTACACTTAGCATAGTGGTTGGTGTTTTTCTGAAGTTTGGCAAGTTTTATTAATTACGTTTGGTCAATCGGTCCTTTTGTGCACAAAATATATTTAATAAAATAGCAGTCCAACAAATAAAACTAATTGAGACAAAACTAAAATATTAGTATAAATAAGGAGTTAAGAGAAGTCAAATAAACACACCATCAAACATAAGCTCACCTTACACAAGCTGATTACTCTAAGACATCAAACTAATAAGGAAAAGTTCACAAGACCTATAGCAGCATATGCCCCATGAAGGATCCAAAATGACATAGAGTACAATGGAATTTGAAAAAGATGTAACACAACATCTAGAATGCAAACTTGCCTGATTTTACCTTCCTTTATTTTATTTGATGTGCTTGCTATTGTAATGTATATATTTTGAGCCAGAAAGGATGGTTGGACAATTTTGAGCATTACCTTTGATATGCTTACTGATACTCTTTGTATTTTTAATCTCTATTATAATCTGAAAATTGGTCTTGCTTCTCATCTCGAATGCAGTAAAATGAATAATAATCAGAATAACAATAACTTTGTTTATTAATGAGAGCTACTTTCAGAATTAGAATATACTGGTTTGTGCTTGGTTTGTATTCAATGTGACTAGTGGTTAACTGTAATTTGAAAGCATTCATCAATATTTCATGTGCAGTTTCTACCCCTGATCACATATGAATTCTCAGGGGCAGATTTACAATGCCTGGCGCATCCCTGCAAATCAGCAGAGATGCGCCAGGAAAGATTATTCACGCAAGTTTACCCTTGCGCCACCACAGGTGCGCCGCATTTACTATGCGGCGCACCGTGGCACAAAGATAAACAGATGCGTGTCGCATCTCCCGTCGGAAGGGTGGCGCATAGCTGGAGTCGTGTCGCAAGTGCGACGCAACTCCAGCAATGCTCGTGGGCCGCCCATCTCTAACGTGGAGCGCCACTCCTTACGCCTGCTTGAAGCAGGCATAAGGATTTGTCGCAGCGGCGTCGGAAAAGTGACTCAGTGAAATCTTGCAGATTTCACTGCGTCACTTTTACGAGGCTTTCCTGCGACGGAACGCCCACCCTGAGACGGAACGCTCACATGAGACCTGACGCAGGTTTCATGTGGCGCAGGGCTTTACAACGTGACGCATCTCCCTAGATGCGTCACGTTGTAAATAAGGCGCAACGTGGCGCATGGTTTACGTCGCCGCTGCATCACAAAAGTGACGCAACGGAGGCGCAAAAGTGGCGCAAGGGGCTTGTAAATCTGCCCCTCAGTGTTTAATTTCAGTATGACATACAACTGCTGGAGCCGGAATCAGTTGACATAAAACTCCAGTTTACCATCACAATCACACATGGCTGATCCCCGCCGCGGTGCTGTGGCCCAACAGGTCAACGGACCTTGGCCGTTGTATTTGAGAAGATCAGGAGCAAATCATTGCATAAATATTAATCACAATTTCTTACCAAGTTCAGTCAATAATGAGAGTTTTAAAAGATTTTTAAGGGTTTTATTATTTCAGAGTTTAGTAAATCGTTTTTATTCAGAATCATAAGTTTAATTCGTATTAGTCTCAAAATAATCAATCTTTTACAGAATCGATAAAGAAATAATGGTTAATCCAATAAAAGTGCAATGAATGCATGTTAGACTTGGCACCATTGGCGTGGGTCTCCCTTCCATTTTTTTGCTGTTGCCTCTTATGTTTTGCTGGTTTTAGATGCTTTTGGGCACTGTGCCACTGCTGTTCAGTGCCACAGTGCAAGTGCTCCCTACATCTTTTAGTGAAGTTGGTTTTAACATTCTATGTTTGAAAATACCACTTTTAGAAAGTGGGTATTTTCTTGCCTAAACTTCCAAGCCTGCCTCTGCTAGGTTGTGTATTCCTTGTCTGGAGATTGAGTGACAGGGGCTGGGGGTGGCTACAGGAGACAGGGTGAGTCAGCACAGGGCTGAATAGAAAGATCTGCATCCAGAGTGGAGGGAGGAGTTGCACCTGGGTCTGAATAGGGCTGTGCCTGCCTTCCACAATGCTGGCTCCACCTCCTGCCGGGCGCCTGATGGCTCCGCCCCTCACTCACAAAGGAAAGAAGGAGTCAGAAAAACAAAGTGCTCCAGGACTGACCAGAACTGGTTTTGGACTAGGCAGAGGCCTCTCTGCCTTCAGAGAACAAAGAGAAACTGTGTATAAAAAGGGGACCCAGACCCCTAGGAAATTAGATCACTTCTGGGAAATCAAGAAACCTGTTGCCAAGGAGAAGAACCGGAGAAGCTGAAGGAGGAGTACTGCCCCTGTGCTGTTTTGCTGATTGGGGTTGGCCTGCAGTGGTTGCTATCTACCAAGGACAGGAGAAAAGACTTTGCTGTGCTTTGTCATCTTGAAGAAGAGAATCTCCAAGGGCTTGAACTAGAGCTTGCCTCCTGCCTGAAGTCTCAGGGATACAAGACTTCACCAACCAGCTCCCCCCCTGCATTCCCTTGCTGGGAATTGAAGTGCCTGCTGTTGTGCTGGGCCTTCTGAGAGACTGTGTGTCGCTGGGAGCTGGAAGCGCGACGCAACAACGAGAAGTGTGTCGCCGCCGCAGCCGCGGTCATCGCATCGCCAAGGAAGCGAGACGCCGCTGCCGCTGTCATCCTCGCATCGCCGAGCACGGCGCATCACCGGAGAAGCGGGACGCTGCCACAGAGGTCATCGTCGCATCACCGGAGAAGCGCGTCGCAGGGCCTGTCGCGGCTCCAAAGATCATCGAGTCGCCGCACGTCCGTCGGGCGTGCACGCATCACACCAACGTTGTCACATCGCAACCAAGACGCCATTTTGTCGCATCGTACCGGAGAAGAGTATCGCATCGAGGTGCCATCTTGTCGCATCGCACCGGAAAGCAGTAAGAAACCGACGCATCACCTCCCACACAGTAAGGAAGCGAGCATCAACTCCCCTGCGCAGCAGTAAGGAACCGACGCATCCACTCCCCTGAGTGTAAGGAACCGACGCATCACCTTCCCTGCGACCCTTTTGTTTTCTTTGCGTTACGCATTCAAGGTACATTGAGAGTAAAGTGTCGCATTTACAACTTGAGAGAACTGAACTATTTTATAACCTTTTAAAGTCTATTTTTGAGTACAGTATTGTTGAGTTTTGCTATTGGGTCTTGTGATAAGTCTATATAAAGATTACTTATTTTTACATAACAACCTGTGTGGTGTCCATCTGTAGTGTTTTCACTGTATTACTGTATGTGTTCCCAAATGCTTTACACACTGCCTCTGAGATAAGCCTGTCTGCTTGTGCCAAGCTACCAGGGGGTGAGCAGGGGTTATTTTAGGAGTGTATCCCCCTTATCCTGACTAGAAGCAAGGGTCCCTATTTGGACAAAGGTGCAAACCATTGCCAACTAGAGACCCCCAGTTCTAACATTGGTGGTCAGCGGTGAGGATTTGGACTTGCATTTGTGATTCATATACAGTGATTGGTGTACACTACTAGTGAGTGCAGACCAATACGCGACCACATACATTTTGAAAGGACTTTTTTTCCTGGGAACCTTTATTTTTGTTGAGAACTGCCAATTTTCACAATGAGCAAAAGAGGATCCATTGCACCTGCAGATATTGAATTTGAAGAAGATAGGGTTGATACCTACACTGTGCCAGAGCTCAAAGGCGTTTGTAAAAAGTTTAAAATCTCTATGAGAGGCCTCACCAGGAAGGAGGAGCTTCAAAAGGCGCTGAGGGCCTGGTTGGAAGCACGGAATGCCGGTGGGCAGCCCGAGGAGCCTGTGGAGGAGGCAGAGAATTTAGATGAGCAGCTTGAGGGGCCATTAGGCTTACCCGGGAGGAGAGTGCCTTCCAGGGAGGGCAGCAGTGTTTCTCAAAGGGCCTGTCTCCAGAGGAGCTGGAGGACAGGGACAAAAGCAGGATGCATGAAATGGAAATGGCCAAACTGAAACAGGGAAGCCATGATAGCCTTGAGCACAAGAAATTGGAGTTGGAAAGTAAGAGGTTGGCCATGGAAGAAAAAAGGATGCTTTTAGAGCATGAGAGAGTGGTGAGGGAGCTAGAGCTAAAGGCTAGGAGCCTAGAGATCACTCCCTCTGGTGGCAGCACACCTCCAGTGCCTGTAGAAAGTAGAGTATACATCCCCAAGGAGGTTATTAAGGATTTCATGAAGGGGGAGGATATTGGGCAATGGTTTAAAGCATATGAGATCGCCATGACATCACACCGGGTCCCTGAGAAGGATTGGGGAGCGGGGTTGTGGGGCCGCTTTACAGGTGAGGGAAGGGAAACCTTGCTAGCCTTGCCCACAGAGGATCAGATGTCCTATGCCCACCTGAAGGAAGCTTTAGTGGCAAGGTATGGGTTAACTCCAGAGCTTTATAGGCAGAAGTTTAGGAACTGCAAAAAGCTGGAGTCTAGTACCTGGGTGGAGTATGTGTCTTATTTTTGCAGAGCATTGGATGGATGGGTGAAGGGTAGCAAAGTAAATGACTTGCAGGGGTTCTATGATTTAATTGCATGGGAGCACTTGTCCAGTAGTTGTTTTCCAGAGCTACGCCAGCACCTTGTTGACAGTAAGCTGACTAATCCTAGGAAGCTTGCTGAGGAGGCGGACCGCTGGGTCAGTACCCGGGTCCACAAGGGTCTTGTGGGAGACTCCGCCAAAGGTGGGCAGGGTCCCCAGCAGAAGAGTGGGGGGACAAGGGTAAACAGAAGGAGTTCCAAAAAGGGCCCCAAAGTAAACCCCAAGAGAACCAAGGTAAGGGTTCCCAGCCTCCCACTGAGAAAAGACCATGGGTCCCAACAGATAAGTCTGTTCAGAAGGGGCCCAAAGCATGTTTTAGTTGTGGTCAGGTGGGTCACTTTGTAGGAAGTCCCAAGTGCCCCAATACCGTGACCACTGCACCCACTGGTGCACCACCCCGGCAGATGGCTAGTGTAGCCCTGGGGGAGGAGTTGGGTGCCCAAGGTGGGTGGGGTCCCGCAGAGATGTCCCTGGTCTCTTTAGGAGACAGTGAGATGGTCCCTAGGACCCAGCTGCCTGATAACACTAAAAAATACAGGCAGTGGGTGACCATCAATGGCCATAGGGTGGAGGCTCTCAGAGACACCGGGGCCAGTGTGACAGCTGTCAGTTGTCGGCTGGTGTCTGAGGAGCAGGTGGTCCCCAACGTATTCTACCCTGTAGTTGCCGCTGACAACTCAGAGAGCCACTGCAAGGTGGCCCAGGTTCCCTTTGAGTGGGGGGTCTCAGGTATCCTTCAAGTAGCTGTGAGGCCAGCCATGCCTGTTGACTGTCTGCTAGGCAATGATTTGGAGAGCTCCCCTTGGGCGAAGGTGGAGCGGAGGTCTCATTTGGAGATGTTGGGTCTGCCAGAGTGGGCGTGTGTGACCACTCGGTCAATGGCAGCCGGTAAGGGTATTCAGGAGAACCTGGAGCCTGGAAGAAAGGCCCAGGTGCCTGCCTTAAAGAGAGGAGGCGGGGGGCACGGGAAACCGGCCCCCGAAGTTCCCACGGTCCAGGAGGAGGCAGACCTTGAGGGGGATGCCCTGGAACCTACAGGGGAACAAGTGGCTGAACTGGGGGACCTGCCTGAGCTGACCCATTGGCAGCAGGAAGGAGGCCCCTCCAGGGAAGAGTTCTGCGAGGAGCAGAAGAAGTGCCCTTCTCTTGAGGGCTTGCGGCAACAGGCGGCAAGCCAGGCAGCAGGTGATCAGTCTGGATCACACTGGATCTACTGGGAGAATGGTCTCCTGTATAGTGAGCCTAAGGTTGCTGAGCCTGGGTCAGCCCGTGTGCTGGTGGTACCCCAGCGCTTCAGAGCCTTCCTACTGGGTCTGGCTCATGATGTGCCTTTAGCAGGACATTTGGGGCAAGACAAGACCTTTCAAAGGCTTGTCACCCACTTTCATTGGCCCCAAATGCGCAAGAGTTCAGATACTCATTGCAGGACCTGTCAGACTTGCCAGGCAAGTGGTAAGAGTGGGAGGAAGCACAAGGCTCCTCTCCAACCTTTCCCTGTTGTCAGCACCCCCTTTGAGAGGGTGGGTATTGACATTGTGGGGCCTCTGGATCCCAAGACAGCCATGGGCAACAGGTTCATCCTGGTCTTGGTGGACCATGCCACCCGGTACCCGGAAGTCATCCCTCTTCGGACAGTGACGGCCCCCGTGGTGGGACGTGCACTGATGGGGATTTTCTCCCGTGTGGGATTCCCCAAGGAGGTGGTGTCCGACCGTGGTACCAACTTCATTTCCAAGTATATGAAGTCCCTGTGGCAGGAGTGTGGTGTAACCTATAAGTTCACCACTCCTTACCACCCCCAAGGTAATGGGCTGGTTGAGAGATTCAACTCTACCCTGAAAGGCATGATTATGGGTCTTGAAGAACCCATGAGGCGTAAGTGGGACGTCCTCTTGCCATGCCTGCTCTTTGCTTACAGAGAGGTGCCCCAGAAGTCCTTAGGGTTCAGTCCCTTTGAACTGCTGTACGGCCATCCTGTAAGAGGACCTCTGAGTCTGGTCAAGGAAGGCTGGGAGGAAGCTCCCAGGAAAACTCCCCAGGATGTATTTAGTTACATGCTGGCCTTCAGGAACCAGACTCGGCGTTTCAGACAACACGCTGAGGCGAATCTGGAAGCCAGCAAGGAAGAGATGAAACGTTGGCATGATCAGAATGCCACTCTGATCGAGTTTCAGCCTGGACAAAAGGTTTGGGTCATGGCCCCAGTGGAGCCCTGTGCGCTCCAGGATAAGTGGACCGGACCATTTGAGGTGGTGGAGCGCAAGAGTGATGTCACCTACTTGGTGGACTTGCAGTCTCCCAGGAACCCCTTGCGGGTCCTGCATGTGAACCGCCTTAAGCCCCACTTTGAGAGGTCTGAAGTGGGCATGCTCTTAGCAACAGATGCTGGGATGGAAGAGGAGACTGAACCTCTTCCTGACCTCCTGTATGCAAAAGAGCAAGATGGGTCAGTGGATGGTGTGAACCTCTCTCCCACCCTGACCCCTGAGCAGCAGAATGACTGTCGCCAACTGTTGGGGCAGTTTTCTGATCTGTTCTCCCTGACTCCCAGTATCACTGAATGGTGCATCCATGATGTGGACACTGGGGACAGTCCTCCTGTGAAGCACAAAACTTACAGAGTGACTGACAGGGTGAGAGCTTGCATCAAGGAGGAGGTCTCCAAGATGTTTGCCTTAGGGGTGATTGAGTCCTCTAACAGCCCTTGGGCCAGCCCAGTGGTCTTGGTCCCAAAGGCTGCCGCGCCTGGTGCCACACCCGAACTCCGGTTCTGTGTGGACTACCGAGGACTCAATTCAGTCACCAGGACTGACGCGCACCCCATCCCCAGAGCTGATGAGCTCATTGATCGGTTAGGGGCTGCCCGGTACCTCAGCACGTTTGATCTAACGTCTGGATACTGGCAGATTGCCTTAACTGATGGGGCCAAAGAGAGGTCAGCATTCTCCACACCAGATGGGCACTACCAATTCCGGGTGATGCCCTTTGGGATGAAGAATGCCCCTGCCACCTTTCAGAGGTTGGTCAACCAGGTGTTGGCTGTGCTGGAGGATTTCAGTGCCGCCTACCTGGATGACATTGCAGTGTTCAGCGCCACTTGGGAGGAACATCTGCACCACCTCTGGGAAGTGTTGAAGGCGCTGCGGAGGGCAGGCCTCACGATCAAGGCGAGTAAGTGCCAGATCGGGCAGGGTTCTGTGGTGTACTTGGGACACCAGGTTGGGAGCGGCCAGGTGGCGCCCCTACAACCCAAGATAGATACCATCCTGGCTTGGGAACCCCCAAAACCCAGACAGAGGTGAGAGCCTTCTTAGGACTCACCGGGTATTACAGGAGGTTTGTCAAGGGGTATGGCAACATTGTTGCACCCTTGACTGAGCTGACTTCCAGGAAGCAGCCCAGGAAAGTGAACTGGACTGATGCCTGCCAAAAGGCTTTTGATGCCCTGAAATCTGCCATGTGCACGGCGCCCGTGCTTCAGGCGCCCAACTTCTCAAGGGAATTCATTGTGCAGACAGATGCTTCAGAGCATGGTGTTGGGGCTGTGCTTTCACAGATGAATGAGGAGGGCCTAGATCAACCTGTAGCCTTTATTAGTAGGAGGTTACTCCCACGGGAACAGAGGTGGAATGCGATTGAACGTGAGGCATTTGCGGTGGTCTGGGCACTGAAGAAGTTGAGACCATACTTGTTTGGGACTCACTTCCGGGTTCAGACAGACCACAGGCCCCTCAGATGGTTAATGCAGATTAGGGGTGAGAACCCAAAACTGTTGAGGTGGTCCATTTCCCTACAGGGGATGGACTTCACGGTGGAACACAGCCCTGGTACAGAACACGCCAATGCTGATGGTCTGTCCAGATTTTTCCGCCTTAGTGATGAGAACTCCCAGGAGGAAGGGTAGTTCTCCCCACATTTCAGCTGGAGGGGACACGTGTTAGACTTGGCACCATTGGCGTGGGTCTCCCTTCCATTTTTTGCTGTTGCCTCTTATGTTTTGCTGGTTTTAGATGCTTTTGGGCACTGTGCCACTGCTGTTCAGTGCCACAGTGCAAGTGCTCCCTACTGTAAATTGATGTATGGATTAGTGACTCCATGATTGGATGATTGGTTTACTTGTTAGTCCCTAGTACAGTGCACTGAGTGTGCCCAGGGCTTGTAAATCCAATGCTGCTGGTGGGCTTGCAGCACTGGTTGTGCCACCCACAGAAGCAGCTTGTAAAATGTGTCTCAGGCCTGCCATTGCAGAGCCTGTGTGCGGTCTGTGACTGCCATGTCGACTTGGCAAGTGCACCCACTTGCCAGTCCCTAAACCTTCCCTTATCTTCATATCAGACACCTCTAAGGTAGGCCCAAGGGCAGGGTGCATTGTAAGTATAAGGTAGGACATGCCCTGGTGTGTGTGGCATGTCCTAATAGTGAATTACAGCCATTTTCGTTTTTCACTATTGCAAGGCTACCTGTTCTCCATAGGCCAGAATGGGCAGTTTGATTATTACACCTTATAATCCTAACGGACCCAGGGAACATGGTAGAAAAACGAATTTAGTATGCCTGAACTCAGAATGATAAAATACATCTTTTAGTGAAGTTGGTTTTAACATTCTGTGTTTGAAAATACCACTTTTAGAAAGTGGGTATTTTCTTGCCTAAACTTCCAAGCCTGCCTCTGTTAGGTTGTGTATTCCTTGTCCGGAGATTGAGTGACAGGGGCTGGGGGTGGCTACAGGAGACAGGCTGAGTCAGCACAGGGCTGAATAGAAAGATCTGCATCCAGAGTGGAGGGAGGAGTTGAACCTGGGTCTGAATAGGGCTGTGCCTGCCTTCCACAATGCTGGCTCCACCTCCTGCCGGGCGTCTGATGGCTCTGCCCCTCACTCACAAAGGAAAGAAGGAGTCAGAAAAACAAAGTGCTCCAGGACTGACCAGAACTGGTTTTGGACTAGGCAGAGGCCTCTCTGCCTTCAGAGAACAAAGAGAAACTGTGTATAAAAGGGGACCCAGACCCCTAGGAAATTAGATCACTTCTGGGAAATCAAGAAACCTGTTGCCAAGGAGAAGAACCGGAGAAGCTGAAGGAGGAGTACTGCCCCTGTGCTGTTTTGCTGATTGGGGTTGGCCTGCAGTGGTTGCTTTCTACCAAGGACAGGAGAAAAGACTTTGCTGTGCTTTGTCATCTTGAAGAAGAGAATCTCCAAGGGCTTAAACTAGATCTTGCCTCCTGCCTGAAGTCTCAGGGATACAAGACTTCACCAACCAGCTCCCCCCCTGCATTCCCTTGCTGGGAATTGAAGTGCCTGCTGTTGTGCTGGGCCTTCTGAGAGACTGCGTGTCGCTGGGAGCTGGAAGCGCGACGCAACAACGAGAAGCGTGTCGCCGCCGCAGCCGCGGTCATCGCATCGCCAAGGAAGCGAGACGCCGCTGCCGCTGTCATCCTCGCATCGCCGAAGCGCGGCGCATCACCGGAGAAGCGGGACGCTGCCACAGAGGTCATCGTCGCATCACCGGAGAAGCGCGTCGCAGGGCCTGACGCGGCTCCAAAGATCATCGAGTCGCCGCACGGTCGTCGGGCGTGCACGCATCACACCAACGTTGTCACATCGCAACCAAGACGCCATTTTGTCGCATCGTACTGGAGAAGAGTATCGCATCGAGGTGCCATCTTGTCGCATCGCACCGGAAAGCAGTAAGAAACCGACGCATCACCTCCCCACACAGTAAGGAAGCGAGCATCAACTCCCTGCGCAGCAGTAAGGAACCGACGCATCCACTCCCCTGAGTGTAAGGAACCGACGCATCACCTTCCCTGCGACCCTTTTGTTTTCTTTGCGTTACGCATTCAAGGTACATTGAGAGTAAAGTGTCGCATTTACAACTTGAGAGAACTGAACTATTTTATAACCTTTTAAAGTCTATTTTTGAGTACAGTATTGTGGATTTTTGCTATTGGGTCTTGTGATAAGTCTATATAAAGATTACTTATTTTTACATAACAACCTGTGTGGTGTCCATCTGTAGTGTTTTCACTGTATTACTGTATGTGTTCCCAAATGCTTTACACACTGCCTCTGAGATAAGCCTGTCTGCTCGTGCCAAGCTACCAGGGGGTGAGCAGGGGTTATTTTAGGAGTGTATCCCCCTTATCCTGACTAGAAGCAAGGGTCCCTATTTGGACAAAGGTGCAAACCATTGCCAACTAGAGATCCCCAGTTCTAACAATGCATTAAACGTGCTCCATAAAGGAAGAAAATCCCTATTCTAAGAATGGGGCGAAAGGTGTCAGTAGGAACCCATAAAGAGTTCAAGTTCAAAAGAGAATGAGATCAAGCATAAAGCTAAAAAATATACCCAAAGATCATCAATCGATCAAAGCAGAACTTCCCTTAAAGAGACATTCACAAAACTCAGTAGAGTCTCAAAACAAAGGAAATACACAGGGGAAATGCGCAGTAGCAACCGCAATCAATAGAATGGCAGGAGAGTTAGGGTCTAGCATAGTGTAGAAAGTCTGGCATGGAAGGCATGGAAAATATGTGAAACTACTCAAGGAACATGTACTATTATAAACAGTCAAAACTTAATGTTGCAGTTTTTGTGAATTGTGAATTATCGATACCCAACTTGGGCTTTAGGAAACTCTAGCAAAAAAGACCAATCTTTTTGGAAGGGGAAGCCTAACTCAGAACAGAACATGTGGCATGCTTCATCATAGGCAACCTCTCCCCACCCTGGTAGGATGTAATGCCATGCAAAAGCAGGTGTTAGATTGGTGCAATGAGGAGAAATACTTTTATTTCTCCTTGTTTTTGCTTTTTCTATGTGTGCTGCATTCTGCAGCACACATAGAAAGAGCAAAACACCATTAATGATTGTTTTTGTGCATGAAGGTGTCCCTTCATGCACAAAAACAATCATTAAATAATGGCGATTTGTTATTCTAAGTGTGCTACAGAATGCAGCACACATAGAAGTAGCAAATCACCTTTTTGATTGTTTATATACAGGAAGTGACTCCTTCCTGCGCATAAACAATCCCTGCAACGAAGGCACCCTTGTACTATGGCGCAAGGATGTCTGTGTTGGCACTAGGCAGCTATTTTTCTAGGGAAAACACAGGGGTATGCCGTAATCTTGTCAATACGGTGCATCCCTGTGTTTTGGAAATGGCACAGTGTGGTCCTGCAAAATTTGCCGCAGGCTGCGCTGCACCATTTCCTTGTACATATGCCCCTGGATGTCTCTAAATGTTCTAATTCAGGTTTCAAAAAAGATATGTTCTTTGCAAATTCTTCTGTTTTATTACTTACGTCTGGTATAAAGGTACAGTAATGCTGACCTTTCAATGTCTTGTAGACACTGCATTTTTCTGCGAGTAAAATGTCTAATGCTAAGCAATTTTGCAAAACAATGGATTGAATAGCTTCTAATTCTGTGTTCACAACTAATAAAGCTTAGGAACTGCTGGTTGCCAGCTTGTTGATAACTAATGAAAAAGTTCTAATGTTTTCATCACTTATTATGACTCCTACCGGTGATATAATTACACCAAAAATATCTCCCACTAATTCAGTTCCATCTTTTGCACCACAGGTGAGTCTGTGTGATGGTGTCATTGCTAAAACATCTATACTACATCAGTGGTGGCCGGCACAGATAGGGGGTGGGGGGGCGGGGTGTAATTGGGGGAGAGGGTTGTCGAAAATAATTTTAAAAGAACTTACCTCTTCACTGAGTCTCTCCGTTGTCTCCGTCTCTCCTCCGTCTTCCCAGCCAGGAACAGGAAGCACATCCAGGTTTTCCTGACCAATCACAACACTGCAATGCAGCATTGTGATTAGTCTGAGCGCCGTGGTTTTGCCGCTCAGCCAGGGAATGGGAGCATGGACATATTCTCCACCCAGGCTTTAATGCAGCCTGGGTGGAGAACATGCAAAGTACGCATGACTGTTTGGCCAGCCCATGAGGGCCGGCCAATCAGTAATTGCAAACTTATAGAGTGCTCACCACTCCTCCCTCCTGCTTTGAGAGCAGAGCAGCACCGCCCGCCCCGCAGAGACGCAGCAGCAGGAACAAATTAAATAATAATAACAACAAGTTATTATCATTTTATTTTTACTTTATTTCCACTGCTGAATGCAGTGGGTGACGCTCCTTCGCCTTAGTGGAGGAGCTGCCACTGTACTACATACATGATACATCTTAGGAAACAATACAGCTAAATAGCAAATACCCTCCAAATCAGCAGGTGGCAAACAAAATAAACTCCTGGAATGGCTGTTTCTTCTCCCTATAAAAGTTGTCATGCACCTCCCATAATTTCAAATGTGTGTTCGCTACTACTAATTCCCACATGTCTGGTTCTACTTTGTGTTCTTCTTTTGTAAACACTGATTTTCCCTTTCTGTCTCTTGTCTAATTTCAGCTTTGGGTAAACCATTTTCTTCTTAAACTCATCTTCTTCTTTCTTCTAAACATGTTTTAAAACATCTTCCTCCCTGTTCTTACTACGTGTAATGTTAGTGTTTCTTCCTTCTAATGTTACAATGAATACTTTCTCTAAAGGCCTTATTAAGCATGCTAGATTATTTTCATAAGCCTTACCACTATCTATAGGTGTAGATGGTCTAAAATAATACCAAGCAGTGTTCATTTCCTTTGCTTGCAGATGTAAATTCATGATTTGTCGCAATGGTGCTCTATAAAGCACTAAATCATAATTTGAATAAAAATATTCAAAGTGTTCTTGTCTATATACTAATGTAAGTAAAATACCACATGTGATTGCATATGATAATGCTTTGTGGTGATAGACAACCTCTTCTGCAGCTGTTGACAGTAAGTGGGTGCATTCATAGTAGTCTTTTGCATTCATAGCATGTATGTATTATTGCACTAGTCTAGAATAAACATTAGTTGTATAATCATCTCTTTTGTAGTTTTCAAATGATGCTTTCAATTGCTCCTCATCTGTTGTGTGTGTGAATGTTGTTGTTACATTTGTAGATCTAATCTCCTTATCGGGTGTAAAATAGAACCCTACTAATACTCCTGTAATTACTGCTACTGCTACTAGAAAGACAATACCCAAAATAAATTTACATCTGTTTCTAAGGCAACACATGCTTGCCTGTAGTCAGATTGTGTAAGAAAATGTGTACAGCAACAAGTCAATAGTTCAATTCAGATTTTCTCAAGCAGTTTTCTTAAGCAGTTCTCTTTAAGCAGTCTCGTTTGCAGTCTTTTTATTTTCAGAAAATCTTCATATAGTCAACCTTAACCCTACTCTGTGTTCTTCTAAAATGTTATCCCTAGCCTTGGCCCAGGTAAATCTTCTTAAAACACAATTTTTTTTATTACAGTCTTTTGCATTTGCAAACAATATTTTCTCAAATGTCTTTCAAACTTTTTCTTTTCAGAAAATCTTTTCAAACAGCTTTATTCAAATCTTTTGTTGCAGAGTGATATCATGGTGGTTCAAAAAGTTCAGATTTCACTTCACACAGTTCATTCACTGACACATTCACCACTTTTTTATGAGTAAGTCCACTGAGGTGCAGAATACCTTCAACAAAGAAATCTTCTTCTTTTTGATCTTTTCGATCTTCTTAGTCTTTGTTGTTCTTCCTCTGTGTCACTTGAACCACTTGACTATGTTCCCTCAGTTATAGTCAATGGAATTTGATCAACTGACACACTTGTTCGCAGTCTCCTTAGACAATAGGTTCGTGGCCACTCAATGTTGCAGGTGACTCCTCTTCTTCCCATATTTGTTCCTTCACCCAGATTCTGTTCGTTCTGCTGTTGTCTCAACTGCTTTCTCAAGTTGAGGTTTGGTCTCTTCTTCTTTGTCAGAGACCTCAATGCCACTTTGTGAAATCACAGGAACTTGTGGCGGTGTGACTGTCTGCGACTCTTCACCCCTTGTTTCTCCTTGTTGTGGGGAATCTTGTGAATGATACCGCTACTTCTGCTTGTTATGACGCAGTCACCTATGCTCTTCATTCAGGCTCAAAGAACAATACTTCTTCATATGGATCTCTGACTCCTTGTGTGTGTGAAGCATGCACCCAGTTTAGTACTCCAGCACACTTAACAGCAGTGTTTGTTATTAAAATCACCTGGAAGAGGTTTTTCCATCTCGGTTCCAGACAAGTCATCCGAATGTGCTTCTTGATCATGACCCAATCTCCAGCATTGAGGTTGAACTTGTGGCACTGTTCTTGATGAGGGTCTTGTGTTGCAGCTTCAACCTGGTGAGAAACAGAACTCCCCACATCAGCCAGTCCTTTGCATTAATTAAGAACCATGTTATCTGTAATACTCACAAGTGCATTTGGCAGTACAGCAGGCAGTCTCATTGCATGCTCCATCAAGATCACATGAGGGGATAACACGGTCTTTCTGTCTGGAATATTTGGATACTCATTAACACCAAAGGTAAAGCATTAGGCCATTCAGTGATGTAGACGCACCAACATTTGCCAATTGGGACTTTATAGTGCCTTTAAGCTGTTCGACGATACCAGAAGCTTCAGGTTGATAGCTACAGTACAACCTCTGCTCAATTTGTAATGCTGTATAAAGCATCTTCAAGACCTCATTATTAAAATGATTTCCACTATCTGACTCCAGAGAAACCGGAATCCCATACCTTGGTAATAACTCTCTAAATAACAGTTTTGCTACAGTGAGACTGTCATTCCTCCGTGTTGGGTAGGCTTTCACCTAGAGAAAACGCACACTATAACCAAGACATACCTCAACCCGTTGCAAACTGGCATCTTGATCAAGTCCATCTGCATTCTGTTGAAGGGACCACCTGATCTCCCTATGTGACTCAGTGTGATGGGTGTTTTTTTCCCTATATTCATTTGTTGATATGTTACACAATGATGGTACAATTCTTCTGCAAGCATCCTAAATCTGGGATCAAACCAATTTTGTCTGAATAACCTCACAATTGCATCTTTCCCTAGATGTATGTATCCATGAAAGTGTTGTGTTAGAGGAAACAGTCATTTGCGTTTTTCGCACAACCGGCTCTGATCCAACCCAGATGCTCTGCTTGTGAAACATCTTCCTCTACTCTTTTGAGTTCTTCCCATGTGTCAGCTACTGAAATCAACATTGAAAAGACAGTGTCCTCTTCAGATTCACCTGTGTAAACACCAAGTCCATTAAATGCGCAGGCCACTAATGCAGAATACAGTGCAGCTTTGTCAGCATATCTGTTCTCCGCTGCAATGTAACCATTGCCACTTCGGTAACTTGCACATTTAACTACCGCACTTCTGTGGGCAACTGGGGTGCCTGGTGCAAGTTCCTCACATGCTTGCCATTTCATATTGGCATTCCAGAGGATGTCATGAAACCTCTCTGTGACCATAACTGTCCAAAGTCATGGACCACACCAAAGCTGTCACTTTAAATTGGGCTGTTAGTCTGAAAGCTCTTGTAAAGGTAATCAATTCTGCAACTTGTGCTGAGGTAATACCTCGAAGCCATGAAACTTCTATGATACTGTTAATGGGGCAAACAGCATAAGCGGCTCTCAGGATACTTTTATTGCTTCTCAGACATGAGCCATTGACAAAGATTATATAATCATGTTCTTTCAGGGGTTCATCTTTAATGTCTGGCCCTGGCTAGGTGCATAAATCAATGACATCTAGACAATCTTGTTCAACTTCATCACAAATATTTTCATTTACACATTTACAGAGAACAGTGTTGAGGGGATCAAAATTGTGAGAAGATGATAGGATCTGTTGCTCGTATTTTCTGAGCCTGTTATGGGCTATGAACTGGGTATTTGTTCAGGTGAACATAATCTCAACCGATTGAGGCATCATAATAGTTAAAGGAAGTCCCATCATTATGCTCTCACTCCTTTTGATACTGACACTGACAGCTGCGACCACTTTAAGGCAGCTGGGCAGTCCTGCAACTACTGGGTCAAGGATAGTTGAGAAATAAGCCACAGGTCTTCAAGCATCTCCATGCATTTGAATAAGCACTGAGAGAGCACAGTCCTCCTTTTCACTGCAAAACAATATAAACATAAGTTATTCCTAGTGCCTGGGCACGACAGAGACATTCTCTCAGCTCTAGCAAGCTTTTAAACAATTGTCCCATGGAAGCAGATCAGGCACATCTTTGAGTGTCAGCCTCAGTAAAGGTTTAGCCACTAGGGAAAAGTTAGGTATCCACTGCCTGCAGAAGCAAACCATTCCCAAAAACATCCTGACTTCACTCTGTGTTCCAGGTGGATTCATTGGATGAATTGCCTCAACCCTCTCTGGTGACACTTTTTTTGCACCTTTCTCAATGGTATGTCCCAAGTACTGGATTTCTTTTTGACTATATTGCGGTTTACCTAGAGACACTTTGTGTCCATTCTTGGCCAGGTGATTCAATAAAACAATTGTTTCCTGTTGACAAGCTTCTCGTGTTTCTGATGGCACAGGTAGGTCATCAATGAATTGCACGAGAACTGAATTGCAGGGCATTTGTAATGACTGCAGATTCTTTTTCAAGATCTGGTTGAACATGGAAGGACTCTCTGTATACTGTTGTGGGACTCAGCAACCTCCCAAAACTCTCTGTTGAAACACAAAGGAAAATAAACACTGTGAATCTTCATGCAATGGTACTGAGAAGAAAGCCTGGCAGAAGTCCATGATGGTGAACTACTCTGCAGTACATGCAATCTGGAAAAGAATGGTGGCTGGATTCGATACCAAGGGACAACATGGGAAAACAATGCTATTAATCTTTCAGAGACCCTGCACAATCCGATATTTACTATTGGGCTTATGTAAATCCATGATGGGAGAGTTGCACGAACTCCTAATGAGTTCCATTAAAATCACTTTCCTCAGAATATATTTAATTACGGGTGTTATTCCTGCAATTGTTTCGGTCTCAAATTGTATGGAGATGTTCTTGGATATACCGCATTTTGTTTAAGTGTGACTTGGATAGGTTCTACACCTTTAATCAGTCCCATAACATTCCCTGTGAAATCTCACACTTCTGGGTTCACAGTCTCTTTAAATCAGAAGGTAATTATTCAATACTTTTCACTGGCAACAACCCTACAGCTGTGTCTTGTCATTTTAAACTCAAATTCTTCATCATGTTTTTTTAACCCTACGCTTTTTGGAGTACAGTAAATTTTGCAATTTAACTTACACAATAAATCTCTTCCTAACATATTTTCAGGACATGAATCACAAATAACAAATTAGTGTTTTTCCTCGAACCAGCATATTTTTGCAAGAACTTCTCCTGAAACTGGGTTTGTGATCTGTTTATTTGAAACTACTGCAACTTGGATCTTTTTTCCCAAGAGGGGTAGGTCTGGGACTTCTGCTGTTCTCACAGTGGATCTGGTAGCACCAGTGTCAATAAAGAATGACACGGGATGGCCATTTACTTCTCCCTCCACAAATGGTCTACTGTGTTCTACCTCTAAGACTGCGTCAAGCAAGCAATCTTCCTCCCCCCTCAGGCACCATGATTGGAAATTGTCTGAGCTGAAATCATCATTATCAAACACAGGAAACTGTTGAAATGGGTTCTGATTCTGGATCTGGAATGGGTTTAGGTTTGCTTTAGACAAATATTTTAAATTAAACCTGTGGTTTCCTATATTCGGGGCTTGTGGAAATTGCATCTTTAGGACCTGTGTCTTCATTGCCACTAGTATTTGCTGAACTCGCACATTTTGCATAATCATTTGATTTCCTCCCTTCATTTGTAAATATCTGTTAACTCTGTCTCCTGATGGAATTAAGCATGCACTCCCTCTTCCAATGCCCAATCTTGTTGCAAAGGTGACAAGGAGTCATCTTTTTCAGTGTTGCAACACCCATAACAGTATTTGGATCAACCAGAACACCTCTACCTCTACCAAATCCCCCTTGAGTACCTTGTACTCCAGCTTGTAAACCAAAACCTTGCATACTACCTTGATTTACTGTAAACGCCTGACTCTGAAAGCAATTCCAAGCAAACTTTGTCTGTGCCATCATGAATTTCTCCTTAAGGTTTCTCTTCTTCATCTCTTGTTCATCACTACAACATTTTGCATATCTCAGGATTTCATCTAATTACTTTGTTTCCCAGCAAATCACACTTTGAGGTATGTGTGCACTAATTCATGGTCTTACCCCAATTACAAACCTGGGACACGAAGAAACCCATATGATTAGGTTCGGGATACTCTTTCCCACTGTGTTGTTGAAACACCGGTAACAGCCGCTCATAGTAATCATACACTAATTCCTTTGGCTCTTGTGAAGTTCTTTTAATCTTAACCCAATTAATGTCTTTTAGAGGCACCATGCCTTTCAGGAAAGTAATCACTGCTTCATATTTCTCCATGACTGATGGAGATGGTGAATTAAAGCGGGCATCTCTTGTTAGCTCTTCACGAGGACATTGATCCACAACCTTGCATTCATCCCACAAATCATTTGGCACTACAATGTCAAAGAATGTATTCAAATCAATCCAAAACACTTTTGAGATTTTGACAAATCTGTCAACCTGTGTACCTGTGTGTACCACTATATGGGCTTGCCCCTCAATTTTGGAAAATTGTGCGTAAATGCTGCAAGATCACCCCTGCTGCATGGTACAACAAAATCTGCATTCTCTATCCATCCAAAATTATAATGTGCAAAAACTTGTAATGAATCAAACTATGACTGCCACCACCTCTCCAGTATGGCTGCAGGAACACTCCCACCCCCAGGTCTTGTAACCATTTACCTCTTGCCAAACAGGTCTCCTGTGACATCTCCAATTACCATGTTATACATTATTGTAACACATTTCTTAAGGGTCATGCTGGATGCAATCAGAGCCAGCACTTTACATTCCTCTGGTTCCATTGTGTATGAAGGAAATGGTTCTCTCACTGTGTTCCACATCCTTTGGTAAAGGAATGCATTCAGGTGTGTGGATTGACCTCTGTTAGAATATTCTTTTAATGAACTAAAGTTTTATCACTATATAGGTTTCCCGTAGTTAGAAGTTTTATCCAACATAACATGTTTTCAGTTAGTGGTTCACAAGAGACCTCAATTTGAGCGTTACAAGCCAACTGTATATGTGGTGAGTAGAATGTATCCACTGCACTTTCCCTCGTCAGCCTCAACCATGCCTACACTGTACAGCAGACTTCTTCAATCTGTGGGGCGCGCCCCCCTGGGGGGGCGCAACACCATCTCAGGGGGGGCGCGCACTCCGCTCTAATCTTACCTTTGTTCCCTACGTCGCAAGTCTTATTGGAGACCTCTGGTATGGTTGAAGGGGGGAGGGAGGAGAAAATCGATGGGGCACGACCTGCCCATGCTTTTGTCATGTTAACCGTCCCAGGAGGGGGTTAATTCATAGAGCTGAAATGCTTCAGCTGCAGTGAGAGGCAGGAAGTCTCCTCTGCTAAAACCGAAAGGAAAGAACAGACAGTCCAGTTCCTTCATGTTCGATTTCATAGCAGAGGAGACTCCTTGCCTCCCACTGCAGCTGAAGTGACTGTCTGTTCGTTTGCTTTCAGTTTAAGCAGAGGAGACGTCCTGCCTCCCACTGCAGCTGAAGCATTTCAGCTCTATGAATTAACCCCTCCTGGGAGGGTTAGCTCTTCCCAGAAAGGAGACAAAGTTTCTTTTAAAATTACACAGGCAGGCGAGCAAAATGCTAGCCAGCCATGTGTTGTTTAAACAGCCTGCAAATTGCTTGTCTTGACACTAAATATTGTTATAAATAAAGAAGTATGTATTAATTTGTAATGTGACTTTTCTGTCTTTGTTCCCTTTTATTATCAGTCATGGATCATTCAGGCAGCCCTAGAACACAATTAAAAGTGCTTTCTATTTATATTTGCTGTTCAAAGTATGCATAGACAAGTGCTGAAAATACAGCTTTAGGTGACTGCTTAGTTTTGTACCGCCTGTGACATCAAAATAATGAGCAGGCAACCCTAATCACAAGACTGGGAGTTTGTTGCAGGATCAGCACATTATTTATTTCCTCCACCCTGATCCCTGGTTACTGCCATAATAGCAATAGTTTAACACATTTGAAACCCTACGCTGCCGTCAATAACATGCTGAGTTACTTCAAGTGTCTGGGATTGCACCTTGCATCAGACAACTCGCTCCTCATTCTCGCCCTTCACTTTCACGCTCACCCTGCACTCACAGCGATCACAATGCACTCACACTATTCACCCACTTACCCTGCACTCACAGTGATCACTCTGCATTCACAATGCACTTGCACTGTTCACCCTGTACCTCACCCTGCAGTCACACGAGAACACTACTCAACCTGCACTCGTGACACTTCACTCACCTGTCCCCCTCACTGCTCAATCTGCAATCTCACTCAAATAAGCCCATCACTAACCATACATTCATTCGTCCCACTCTGCACTTACATCCACACCCAAATTCATATGGTCACCTCACTCACCCTGCAGTCACTCCTCTTACCCTACTCTCACACTGTCGCATGGCTCACAGTGCACTCACATGGGCACTCCTGCCACCCACACAGTGCAGAGGTTTAATGTGCCTGCTACAAAGAATGTGTACCATGCAGATCACTGAACTGAGTGTGAGTAAACAATGAGTAGCACTATAAAAAAATGAAATGTTTGCCAGAAATGTGCTATAGAGAGATGAGGTGCATCGTTGGTGAGTGGTAGTGAGGAAATTCATGGAGAAGGAGGAAATGGGGGAGGGGGCCCCAAAAAAGACTGTTGCACTGTGTGCGACAAGTGCTAGGCTGGGAGTGTTAGCCCCCACCCGAAGTTCGGGTCTAGTTGCGCCCCTGTACATAAATATGGGCATGTCGTGCCCCATCAATGTTTTCGTCCTAAATTACAAAAGGACACATTTACATGCACTGCAATCCAGCCTTCAAGGGGCCCCTTGATAGAGACAGCTCTGTTTTTGCCCTGATGGCCTGGAATAATTCCTAAACAGATTTTTGTAAATACCGTTTTGTTTCATTTCTTTTTAATGTGATTGATGTGAGGGAGTCTATTACTATTTGCAGAGAAGTATGTTTGTTTCATGCAACAACCATAAAAAGTTTATTTTAGATCCAAGCGGGTCCTCACATATGAGAAATTGGAGGATATCACAGATATTATTCGCTGTAAAATTAGTGGGCTGCTGCTTTGTTACAACACTGAAAACGCATCACTATCTCTGAATATTAGATGTAAACGCTTTTAGAATTTCGACCATAGTGCCTGTGCACCGTTAGTAGTCTGGCTAAAGAGGGTATGGCAGAGCTGAAAGTAAATCATTTAAACTCAAAGCTGTACTGAACAGGGGCCCCCAAAATAGTTTTGGCCCAGGGCACCCAAAAACCTTAACATGTCCCTGCCACCACAAAGTCTGTCAGACAACATTGCTCTGAAGTAAAATAGACATCATTCATTTATTATTAGTTCTATTTTTTTTAAACATAAGCCCGACGTGTCCTAAACCCCCACTGCTTCAGGCAAGCAACTTATCGCACCACTAAGGAATTCTCAATTAGGTGTTCGTTCAGCGCCCTCTCTGTGGACTTTCAACTTTGTCTTCCGATCCATAACTGGTTGGTGGGCAATTATCCCATTATAATGCTGCCTAAAACGTTTGTTAATGATTTCTAGAGAAGATTGGTTTCTCGTGTACCAGCTCTGAGCTAGGGAGTGCTCGAAAAATTTGACAACACTGTCTCCCTTACAGTCCCTGTTTTGGCTGAAAATGTCTGCAGAATATTCAGCTTTGAGAGAAACTGCTATCAAAACTCTCTTGCCTTTCAGCTTGTCCTATTTATGTGAGATTGGGTTCTCAGCACTTGCGGTATTAAAGACTAAGTACCGTTCTAGACTGGATGTGGAGCACAACCGGAGGATGGCAGTAGCACAAATCCATCCACAGATTGACCGTATCTGTGGCAAAAAACAGGCACACCCATCACATTTATGTTGGTGGTGTTATTATCAATCTATGTCATGTGTAAAACAAAGCATCCTAGTAAAAACAATTTGCGCACATTTTATCTTGGAAAATGGTGTTTTGAGCTGTGTAATAAGCCTCTGTCATTTCACCACACCCACTCACAAACCTGCAGTTTACTAAACACTCTTATTGTGTTGAACATTATTTGCTGGATATGGCCCGGGATATGCGCGTGGTGGTCGATTATGTAGTGTACCAGATTCCAGAAATTTCTGTGAGGTGGTGGGGGGGGGGGCAACATCTAAAAAAATTCAGCTGGGGGGCTCAACCTACAAAAGTTTGAAGACCTCTGCTGTACAGTCTACTGTTTGTATTTTATCTCTGGGTTTGATTGGTGTTTTCATTATCACAGTGACAAATTCATGTGGGCTTGCTAGACCAATCCCCAACAGCAGGTGTGGAACCTACCTGCTATTTTGGAACCGGTGCAGTGCATATTGCCCCCATGCTATCAAATAATATATTTCAAAATTTGATGGTGCATACCCGCCCAGTTTGTAAGGCCTTTTGGATTGCTTTCCAACGTATACTAGGCTGCTTGCCAGCTTTATTTAACATATATAGTAACTCATATTTTTTTTAACTGAATAATTATTAATAAACAATAACAAAGCATTCAATAAAACTCTTTAGTCTTTACTCCGAGATGCCCAGAATTAATTCTGGTCATCATGAGTTAAAGTCCCCAGAAAGGAGAATATACCAGTTCTTAAACCACATGTTGTTTCAGATTCAGTCATTTGAGATGTCATCAATGATGTCATATAACATGACATGAGTGATGTAATATGTGAGTCATAAGCAGTGCATGTTAGGGTGCAAGTTATAGTTAGCTCGCTGAAATATAACTGATGAATTTCAGTGTTCTTTTTCTTTAAGCATTAGATTTTAATTCATCTCAACACCTAACTCTAAAGTTACTTAAACCTTTGTTTTTTTAGTGAATTTTTTAGTTTGAAAAAAAATAAGCTAAGATCGTATTACTATACCTAACAATAACGTCACTTTAACCTTTGATTTTTAAATGGATTTCTGAGATTATTAATTTTTGGGAAGATCATATTACCATACTTCACTACAACATTTATGTAATCATTGGTGGTCAACCCACCCACTGCTCATGGTCAGCTTGAGGCCTCTGTCTTTTTTCCTGCTTGTCCTCCTTTGTCCATCTGCGTGCACTTGCCCCAACTCCTAACCTACATGATCAGTTTGCTGCTCCTGCACCCCTGCTGCCTACCCTCTGTTCGCCGTCAGTGTGCCCTGGCCCTTCCCACCTGTCCTCTGTGGTCAGCTAGCTGTCTTTGCCCCCCAGCCTCTGTTCTCCTTGTGCATATCCCTGTCCCCTCTTGTGTGCCCTCTGTGATCCATTGGGCTGTCCCTGCCCATGCAGGCCTGCCCTCTGTGGTCAGCTTTCCCCTTCATTGTCCGTGCGCGCATCCCTGTCCCCTCCCTCCTGCCCTACACGGTCTGTTGTGCTGCCATTGCCCCACCTGCTTACCTGGCATGGTCAGCTTGCTACCCTTGCCTCCTTCCTGCCCTCTGTTGTTCGTATGCATGGCTCTGCCCTTTCCCCCATAGTCCGTTGTTCTACCACTGCCTCTGCTGACTGCCCTGCATGTGGTGCTGACACTTACCCTCCCACCTACCTGACATGGTCAGCTTGCTGGCTCTGCCCCTGCTCCCTCTCCCATGCCCTCGGGTATCAGGGTCTGTGCCCCTTTCCCCCCTCAAAGCGTACTAATGAACAACTAGAGTCATCTTGATGGAATCAAAACTGTCCAACCTAAAGCATTTCCTTTAGAAATTAACAAAATATGGGGGTTCTGTTTCTGATAAACTTGGGGATTCTTTTCTGATAAATAAATTGGGTTTTTCTGATAGAAACTATGGTTAGTGCTCTAGAAAATTAAAATGAGAACACATTTTCTGAGTTCTCAAATAGTGACAAAGGTTTTTTAAACTAGTTACTTTGTATGTTTTTTATCTAATTGTTCACTTAATTATTTGTCACATGAGTTACTCAAGCATTTTACACATTTCTATCACTGGGCTTTATGTGGGCTACATTTCGGTGATTTTTGGGCTATATTTGGCCTTTTTGTCTTTCTGGTGGCCATCTTGGGAGCATTTTTTTGTTATCATACTCCCTCATTTCCTCATTTACTGCAGTACCCCACTGTAGGAAATACTTTAAGTTTTACGTCTTGGATTCCATCAAGATGGTGTTTAAGTGTGCTACACTTTTGCATAAATTCTGAATTCTAGCACTCTAGCTTCTCATTAGAACACTGTGGTTAAGCTGCAGAACTCATAGAAAATGTGTCCTCATTTTGCTTTCTACAGCACTAACCGTCATTTCTAAGACAAAAAAAGCACATCATTGTGTTCATTTCTAAAAAGAAATGTGTTACGTTTTACAGCTTTTAATTATTCAAGATGGTTCAAGTGTGCCACACTTTTGTCAACTATAACAATGTTAGCACCTTCCATACCCTCTATGAAAGAAAATCATTTTTGCTTATACTTGGTTCATCAAATCCCAGCAGGGGTCATCAGCATTTTTTGCAAGATAAAATCACCTTAGAACACACCACAATTCCTAAAATGAGTGTGGTACCACCAACAAATGATTTATTTTGTTGACCTCTGACCTCCTGGTCAGGGACTCTGCTCTCTGCCCCAGCAGCTCCGCTGTTGTGCCGCTGCCGCTGCCCCGTACACCTCTCTGAGAAGGTAGGTGTTCAAGGCCCTCCTCCACCACCTGTGCCTCATCCCTGGTGGTCTCTGTGTTTGTGCTTGTTCTCTGTCTTTTTGTGCCCGTTTTCTGTCTTTTTATCTGTCTTTGTATTTATTATTTTCTGTCTGCCTTCCTGTTTATTTTTGCTAGTTTGTGTCCTCCGTGCCCCTTTCCTTTCCCGCCGCTGCTGCCCCGCGGCCCCTACCCCTGCCGATTCCTGCTCCTGCCTCCCAGCTGTGCTTCCCTCCCCCTTCCCCATTTAATAGTGGCTGCTGTGCCTGTCCACGACCCAACCATGACCAGAGCCAGGGACCCTGGCTCTCCGATCACCCACCGCTATGACTCAGCTGCCCTCCATGCACTCAACCCCGGAAGAAACAACGACTGCCAGCTGTCCGCGCCAAACACCACCAACGTCCAGTTCTCCTGGAGACACTGCTGACAACCCTTCACCAACCTCCGCACCCCAATGGCCACCACCCTCCTGCCGGACGCCAGCACACCTGTGGCCCTGAGCTGCATCCTCCTCAACGTGAGATCCCTGCACAAACAAGAAGTAGAAATCTGGGACCTCCTCAACACCCTCTCGCCAGACGTCACCTTCTTCACGGAAACCTGGACCAACCCCTCCTATGTCCCCGAATTTGCGACCGCCATCCCCGATGGATACAAGATCCAGAGGAAGGACCGCCCCAACCACCCAGGGGGAGGACTTGCCATCGCACACAAGAACTCCTTCTGACTCACCACCTTCAGCATGAACGAGCCCACTTCCCCCACAGAACAGGTGCATTTCCAGATCCAGACCAGCCCCAGAATGACCCTACACAGCACCCTCGCCTACAGACCTCCCGGACCTTGATCCGCATTCACCATTACCATCTCTGACCTCATCCCCCCACGCCATTGCCTCCATGGACTAAGTGCTGCTCAGAGACCTCAACTTCCACCTCGACAACCTCAGCGATCCCAACTCCTCCGGCCTCCTGGACAACCTCGTCACCATCGGATTGAAACAGCTCGTCACGACCCCCACCCACAAGGAAGGGCACACTCTCGACCCCATCTTCGCAGAAGGCAACAACATCCCCTTCAGCCACACCACGCAACCCCCCTGGACGGACCACCACTGCGTACACTTCACCTTCAACAAGGCCACCGCTCACAAACCCACAACCTGCCCCCGCGAAGGAACTGGAGCAAGGTCACCGATTAGCACCTAAACTCTGCCCTCAACCACGATCCCCCTCCCACCTCGACAGGCGCCAACTCTGCAGCCAAAGAACTACACAGATGGATCACCAACTGCAAAGACAAGCTTGCCTCCCTCTGCAACACAAGACGTCTCGAGAAGCTATGGAGGAACAGCAAAACCGCTGAAGATCATACCACCTACAAGAACGCCATGACAGAATACCAACTCATCAGATCCACAAAGAACTTTCATCCAGAACAGAATCCTCACCAACTCCAGCAACTCAAAAGAACTCTTCAGCATCATCCAGGAATTCACCAAACCCCCCAGCGAACAGACGTCACACCCTCCGAGTACCTCTGCAACAAACTCGGCTTCTACTTCCTTCTGAAAATCAAGACACCGGACACCGAAACCACCCCTTCCCCCCAGCAATGACAGCCAGCCCACCATATCCGCCTGGACCCCGGTCACCACCGAAGACACCGCCATGGCAGGGGAGCTTCCATGGACCCCTGCCCGCCGCACATCTTCCACAGACCCGCCACAGCCATAGCACCCGAGCTACGACACATCATCAACGCCACTTTCGAAGCAGGCACTTTCCCTGAAGACTGGAAACGAGCAGAAGTCAAGCGCCTCCTCAAGAAGCCCTCCGCAGACCTGACGGACCTCAAAACCTACCGACCCATCTCTCTCCTCCACTTCGCAGCCAAAGTCACAGAGAAGATCGTCAACGTCCAGCTAACGAACTTCATCGAAGAGAACTCCATTCTCGGCCCTTCCTAATCCGGATTCCACAGCAACCACAGCACCTAGACCGCCCTCCTCGCCGCCACCGACGACATCCACACTCTCCTCAACCAAGGCCACACCGCAGCCCTCACCCTACTAGACCTCTCTGCAGCCTTCGACACTGTCTCCCACCGCACCCTCACTGCCAGACTCCATGACGCCGGCATACAGGGAACTGCCCTTGACTGGCTCTGCTCCTTCCTCACTGGCAGAACCCAAAGAATCAGACTCCCGCCCTTTCTCTCCGAACCCACATAGATCAACTGCGGAGTACCCCAAGGATCATCGCTCAGCCCCATGCTCTTCAACATCTACAAGGCCCCCAGCTCATCCTCTCCCTCACTAAGGACCCCCACACCACCAGACTCTGTTTCCAGGAAGGAATGAAAGACGTTGCATCCTGGATGAGCAGCAGCTGCCTGAAGCTCAACTCAGAGAAGACAAAAGTTCTCGTCCTCGGACCCACCCCTTCAGCATGGGACATCACCTGGTGGCCCACCGCCCTCAGAAACCCCCCAACCCCAACGGACCATGCCCAAAACCTTGGCACTATACTCGACTCCTCCCTCACCATGACCCGACAGATCAATGCCGTCACCTCCACCTGCTTCAACACCCTCTGCATCCTTCGCAAGACCTTCAAATGGATACCCCCGAATTCAGAAAGACCATCACCCAGGCACTCATAACTAGCAGACTGGACTATGGGAATGTCCTCTATGCCGGAATCAACAAATCCATGCTCCACAAACTCCAGACTATCCAGAACACTGCGGCCAGACTCGTCCTCGGCATCCCACGACATTAACACATCACCCAACACCTGCGAAACCTCCACTGACTCCCCGTCGAGAAGAGAGTAACCTTCAAGCTACTCACCCATGCCTACAAATCCCTCCACAACATCGGACCCCAATCCCTTAACGAAAGAGTCTCCTTCCACATACCCAAGAGAAACCTCTGATCCGCCGACCTCGCCCTCGCCGAACCCCATGCATCCGCAGAGCCAGAGCCGGTGGAAGAGCCTTCTCCTACACCACGGCAAGGAACTGGAATGAGCTCCTGATCGACATCAGACACTCCCCCTCTCTGTACACCTTCAGGAAGAGCCTCAAGACCTGGCTCTTTGACTGACCCAGAGCTGCACGCCCCCCCCCAGCACCTTGAGGCCCTCACGGGCGAGAAGCACACTTCACAATTCCCTGATTGATTGATTGTGGCTAAAATCTGTTATCACCCTTCATGTGTGTTCTTTTTTGTGACTCTCAAAAACAGGCTTTCACTACAACAATATACAATACAATACAATACATTTCAATGGGCACGGGTCACCAAGCCCTATAATGGCTGCCACAACATGTTTTCCATGTTACGGCCAGCCAATCAAGGTAGTTCCCTTTAAGTGACCACTCATATGCCCTGGAGGTCAGTGTGTGCTCATCCTGCCCTCTTATATATTTTATAATTCATTTTTAGGCGGAAGGGACCATGTCCCTGAGTTCAGTAATGGGTGGCACGACATATTGTTCAGTATTGACCAGTCCCCTTTAAATTGGCCATATTGTACAGCAATGGTCCAGATAGCACTAACTTTTTCTGGTAGTGAACCCCTTCATGCCCACCAGAACACTTTTATCAACTCTAAAGGCATATTTACAAGCCCCTATAGCCACCAGAACTTACCTTTTTTGCAGTTGTGATGGCGATATGGCCATCGCCTTATTTACAATAAATACTTGTAAATAAGGCACCCTTTCACGCTATACTTAGCGTGAAAGGGGCGGGCAATGGGTGTTGCGGTGGGCTTCCACTGCAATGCCCATTGATTTTGACGCTGCCCCATATTTACAAGAGTGGCATAAATATGGGGCAGCGCCAAAATTAAGACAAGGGTAAACTTGGTCTTAACAGGGCGCACCAGGGAGAAATGCTTTATTTCTCCTCGTTGTTGCTGTTTTTATGTGTGCTGCATTGTGCAGTACACATAAAAACAGCAAAACACCATGCATGATTGTTTATGTGCAGGAAGGTGTCCCTTCCTGCACATAAACAATTATTTTAAAAATGACGAGTTGCGACTTCATGTGTGCTGCACAAAGCAGCACACATAGAAGTTACAAATCGCCATTTAAGATATGTGCAGGAAGGGACACCTTTCTGCACATAAAAATCATTCCCCACAACGCAGGCACCCTTGTACTATGGTGCAAGGGAGCCTGCGTTGGCGATAGGCAGCTCAATTTAGCGGCAGCGCAGGGGGAAACGCAGGGCTGCACCGTATTGTTGCAAATATACCTTGAATATATATATATATAACTTTCTTAAACTTTTTGTAAACACTCACAGTCACTGGATGATGTCATCAGTGATGTCATGTGAGATGTCATGAGTGATGTCACTGACCATGTCATGAGTGATGTAATATGTGGGGTCGTAAGCAGTGCATTGTGGGGGCACGAGTTATAGTTAGCTCAGCTAACTATAACAGCTGAATTTCTCTGGTTTTGAGCAGAGTGAAATGCCAGCCTAACTGTAACCTGTGTTTTTCCGTGTATTTCTAAGGTTTTTAAATGGTAATTCCTAACTATAATGGCCGTGAAAACTTTTTCAGTGAATATATACAAATATATATATATATATATATATATATATATATATATATATATATATATATATATATATATATATATATATCTTCCACAAAGTTGCTTCGTCCGGTATCCTGGCCCGTTGGCAAGTGGTGCGTGACGCCGGTGAAGCCAACCGGCAATAGTATCCACACAAACTTAAAGCAAGTATAACGCACTCACAGGAGTATGGCAATGATAGTTTATTCTTGGTAACACATTTCAACAGTCAAGCTGCCTTGTTCACACAGTGAGCAATAAAGTTAGGAAGCAATACATAGCCGTAGTAAACACAAATGATGGACTACACATGAAATTCTGTGGTAGTCGACAGTAAATGCGGACGCCATTTTGGCATAATAAAAAGTCAAAGTGAATACAAAATAAAGCTTGTACAGGTTCAGTATGTCGCAATATGTAAACAACTAATTGTCAATGTATACACGAAAATAATTAGGTTTGGGATTCAAGATACTTGATAGAATTAACCGAAGTGGTAATACACAAGTAATTCAAATACGCTTCGCACAGTATTACGCCTTATGTCAACATAATTTTTTCGCCATAGTGGTGTACATAAGATTTGCATGAGACAAAATTGCAAACACCATAGCCGTAGTTTGTCAACAGAAGCATAAGACAACCTGCAGTCACCCTAGTGGTAATACCAGAAGCAAAGCAATTGAAAAATATAGTATCTCACGACATGTTATACCCCGAATACATTATCTAGGCACCATAGTGGTGTCACACGAAGGTATACATTGCTTATTGAAACAGGAATGCCATTACTTCATGAATACCAAGTGGCAATCGCAACACATATGGCAGAGTTGGACAAATACACACAATATGGTTCCAATCTTACATACGGAAAGTAAGCTTCCCAAAGGTCATGGTGAAGGAATAGAATAAGTAAAAATGGAAAAGAGAAATCTTATCTCTGTGATATGTGGACCCGGAGAAGGGGAAGAAAAGGGTAGGGAACCCGTGCAGAGTGTGACAGTCCGGAGGCGGTGGATCCCTTCCTTTCCTCCTGTGAAAAAAGAAGAAAAAGAGAAATTAGAAGTGTGGTTAAAATTAACCCGAAATACTATTACAAAGAGAATTCCATAGTATCAGGAAAGTTAAAATAACAACAGAGCAACTGGATGAGTCATATTACAGGATAGAAAATATACAATTGGAAAAATATTGTTACAGGTCTAAGAAAATCAGTCCTCATGTAAATGTGTACTTAATTCCTCATCGAGGTTGTGTCCCCCCGGGTACTTAGTCTCGAGTTCTAATATCCACTTGGATTCGCGTTTGCGTAGTTTGAGTACTCTATTACCGCCTCTCGGGCCGGTGTGTACCTGTTCTACAATAAAGTAACTCAGGAGGGAACTGTTGGAGAGGTGGAATTCCTGAAAATGCCTAGCTATTGGGTAGTGGATATCTTTTTTGTTGATAGCACGCATGTGCTCCAACACCCTCTTTTTTGCCATAAATGTAGTACTTCCCACATACCTAAGCTTGCATGGGCATTCCAGTACATATATAATGTAAGGAGTGCTGCAGGTAAGAAATTGATTTATGTGTTTGTTTTTGTTGCGTCCAGGTATTGAGAGCTCTTGTGACATGTGGCTGTTGCGGCAAGCTTTGCAATGTCCACACGGAAAAAAGCCTTTAAGGTCATGATCTCTCTGTGGTAATGCTTGTGTAATGTCATTGCGGGCAAGGATGTCCCTGAGGCTGCGACCCTTTCTGTGCGTGATACTAGGTCTAGTATGCAGAGTGTGCCCGATAATGGGATCGCTGGTAAGAATGTCCCATTTGTCGGCTAAGATCTTCTGTATTTGTTAAGAGTTGGCATTGAATGTCATAATGACTCTAGTTTCGTCAGATTCAGGAGTGTCAGGATCAACTGTGGTGGTTATAGGTGCCTCTAAGGTTCGTTCTCTGTTTACTTTGCCAACCTTGTTAAGAGCTCGTTCAAGTACCCACATAGGGTATCCTCTGCTTAAAAACCTCTTGATCATGATGTCCTGTTCATTAGCAAATGCAGTGTCTGTACTGCAGTTCCTTCTCGCTCTCAGCAGTTCACCATAGGGAATGCTCCATTTAAGATTATCCAGGTGACTGCTGAGAGCGTGGAGGAGGGTATTACATGCCGTGGTTTTACAAAACAGACTGGTTTGCAGGGTACCTTGGTGGGCAGTGACTACAAGATCAAGAAATTCGATCTGTTTCCTGTTCATGTTCAGAGACAATAGAATGTTACGGTTGTTCTGATTGAGCTTATTTATAAATCCGGTGGCTTCTTCTTCAGTGCCAGACCAGATTATAAATAGGTCATCGATATAACGAAGCCAGAGTTTGACTTTGGCAAAATCTGAACATAAATCTTTGTCTACCCTTATGTCTTCTTCCCACTGACCGAGGAACAGGTTGGCAAAGCTAGGGGCAAAACAAGTCCCCATAGCAGCGCCGAGGGTCTGTAGATTATTCCATTAAACATAAAGATGTTATTTTTAAGACATTGGCTCATCATCTCACGGATCATCATAGTATGTTCTAAAAACCCTATTGGTTTGTTTTTAAGGTAGTGGAAGCATGCTTCAATGCCCTGGGAGTGGTCAATTATGGTGTATAATGAATTGACATCAAGGGTAAGCATGAGATCATTGTCATCCCAGATTACACCTTCTAATTTAGAGAGAAAATCTTTTGTGTCTCTAACATGTGACGGGAGAGCGGTGACGTACTCATGAAGAAAGTGGTCAACATATTTGGATATGTTCTCTAATACACTGCCAATCGATGAAACAATGAGTCTACCAGGGGGTACAGTAGGATCTTTGTGTACTTTGGGCAAAAGGTACATAATGGGCATCTTTGGGTAATCTCGTTTGAGAAAACAAAACTCTTCCCATGTAATGATGCCATGTTTTTCCCACTCAATCAATTTGTTCCAGGTTTCAAAAATACTTTGGTTATAGATATCATTGTTGATTTTTTAGTAAAACCTAGAATCATTGAGCTGTCTTAATTCTTCATTAATGTACATTTGTCTATTACAGAGTACAATATTGCCTCCCTTGTCGGCAGGTCGGATAATGATCTCGGTGTCATCAGCTAGTGATTTGATTATTTCTTCTTGTTTGGTGGATAGATTGAAGTTTGATGGAACATGTCTCGAGTCTTGGTGTTTAAGTTTCTGTAGAGCTTTAGCTACCACTTCATGAAAAGTGTCAATATTGTCATGTGGTAAATTTGGGTAAAAAACTGAACGGGGTTTGAATTTAGTAGAAGCAGCCAGGTCAGTTGGAACATCTAGCTCTTCTGGCTCTTCTAGAGACCCTGCGATAGGTTCGGATCCCCTGGCTAAATCATGTATAAGGTGGAGGGTTTCCGCGTCTTCGACAGTTAAGTTGGGAACTGAACTGGTGGTAGAGTTTAGGACAATATTTTTGTTAGTCCCAGGATTTTTGAATGAGTGCCATTTCTTCAGTTTGATTTTTCTGACAAACTTGTATAAGTCGATACGAGTTTCAGAATAGTTAAAAATCTCAGTTGGACAAAAGGTCAAACCTAGGCAGAGTGTTTTCTTTTCAAGGAACCAAAGGGGACGTTCGGTAAGGTTGATGATGGTCTTATTTACCGTATCTGGATCCATTACTGCTTGTTTCTGGAGCCAACCGATTTGTTTCCCATGGGCTCTTTGGTGTTGTCACTTTTGTTCTTTTTGTTTCCTTTGCTGTCGCCTTTGTTTACTCCTCCCCTGCCTCTTCCTCGTCCTCTTCTCCTGCCACGTTGTGCTCTCCCTCTCCCTTGGGCTGATGGTACCGGTGTTGCTCTTGACGTTTGTCGGCCCCTTCTCAGGACCCGAAACTCGTCTAAAAAAGTAGCGGGTTTGGAAGGTACTATTCTCTCAGAGACCGAGCTGGCAGTGGTTGCAGAAGTGTCGGTATCGGACCCACTGTTTTCGATAAGTGATAGTTCCGTTCTCTCTTGTAATGTCATGTTTCCTTCTTTTGATGGTAATTGGTCCTCATATAAGTGGTCGTATTTGTGGCTATATGTTAAAATCCGGCCACTCTCATAGTCCACGCAATCCCTGTGGAGCTTCCTCTGTTTACGAATTTTGATGTCTTCCTCGTGTTGTTTCAGTTTCGGTTTGAGTTCTTCTTTAAACTTTTTAATGAGTCCTTGTTCACTACTGTTATTGAGTTCGTCCTCCAGGGTTGCCAACTCGAGAAATATTGATTGTCTATCCTCCCATGCGTATTTGATGAGGATACCCAGCATGTTTTTTGAGCTATTGGCAGAGTTTATTGCTCACTGTGTGAACAAGGCAGCTTGACTGTCGAAACGCATTACCAAGAATAAACTAACATTGGCATACTCCTGTGAGTGCGTTATACTTGCTTTAAGTTCGTGTAGATTTATATATATACATACATATATATCAAATGTACTCCGCTGCTCTCCTTCGGATGTCTCCAGGAACGGACAGGGACCCAAAAATCGTGCTTCAAGGTATTTTTATTTCACCTCTGTTGCCATTACGCGTTTTGCCTTCTGCGAGGCTTGATCACATGACAATGGTAACCGAACATTATGCTTAATTTAAAGTGCTAGGTGCTTTACAAAAACTGCATCACATGACTGTTTTATCCATAGACATAGATGACATACTTATACATAATATAAAATTTGTATTGTGTCTAAAACAATCATAAATAAATATGTTTAAACATTGGATTGGAGGTTGTCCCTGTAAATTAATTATTATTTTTTACAAGTTTCAATTTTTACTCCTATCATGTTGCCGTTGCATCCTACTATTTTGATCAACTATAATGGTTTAAATACCATTTTTGAATACTGGATGATGTTAGTAAACATGTCCAAATTACAATCAACCTTAACCCCTTGACCGCGATCGGAATTCCGCTCGTGTGCTGGACATTCCGATCGCGGGTGTGGTCGTGACGAGCTCAGCTCGTCATGCGCACAGCGCGACCGCGCAGCATGACGAGCTGAGCTCGTCACGAGCATCGAAGGGGTTAATATCATCAATTGTTGCCTTAGTGATGCCATAAAGTGCTAAAGTGCAAACAAACTTAGTGCAATAGTGTTTAAAAATCAACGGAAGAGGGGGCGTGGCCAAGATGGCGAGCGGGTAAGACGTGTCCTGTTCGTCTCCCCGCTCCCGTCCGCCGCCCGTGGTCCTCCCGGCACTATATCGGAGCGCCGGACCCCTGCTGTAGCGCTCAATCAGCGGGGGATTGCAGAGAGCGTCGCCGAGTCCCCCGACCCTGGAGGAGCTGGGCAAAGGAGGCACGGAGTGCGGCGGCAGTACGTCACGGGCCAAGATGGCGCCCGCAATGAAGGCGGAGGAGTAGTGGAGGGCCCGGAGGCCAGGGAAGTGCAAGGTTGGAGATCCGGAGCCCCGAGGAGATAGAGGTACTGAGGGCCTGAGCAGAGGCACCGGCGGTGCGACGACCACCCCCCCCCCGGAGACCACTGCTTTGGACTGGCAGACTGCGGTGGGTCCGACCCGGGGCGAGGGAGGCACCGTGTGGTGTAGAGGAAGCGGAGGCACCCACGGCCAAGGGCAGAGGCCTGACACTGATCGTACACGCTCAGGCGGCGGACGGGACCTGAGGTGGAGCACCGTGAGGGACCGCCTGCATATCCTACAGCGGAGCTGGCGAGGGGCAGAGGGCAGAGATCCGCCCAGCGGAGCGGGGAACAGACGGGGGACCAAAGGACTGGAGGGTCCCGGCGGAGAGGTCTTGCGCCAGACCCCGAGACCCCTGGGGGTCCCCACAAGCTTTGCTAGTCAGGGGTGAGCTCGCCCTGGGAGGACCGGAGTGGATCTGGGCCTGTGGTGGCTCGGTGGCATCTGTGGCCGCAGAGGGCCGGACCCGGATAACTGGAGTCTGGGCCCAGGTGGAGAGGCCCCTCAGGGCAAGATCGGTGATCCTGAAAGGCGGAGCACGTCTTGTGAGACTACTCACCGAGCGAGCAGCCAGGGAGGCTGACACCGGCAGGGGGCGGCCAGGCCAGAAGAGGTGCGGGTGAAGGCGGTAAGGCCCGGCGATACACCGGCGAAGGGACAGCGCCCCACGGGCCAGGGGCGGCGAAGTGCTCGTGGTGACGCAGGAAGCCATATCTAGCTTAGGCCGGGGCTACCCCCAAGCCCGGAAATTAGCAGATACTCGGCAGCGGGGCCAGGACAGAAGGGGCAGCCAGACCCCCTGTAACTGAGGCAGGAGAAGTGCGGAAGGGGCGAAGAGCCGCGGCCTGGGTGGCCATTGTAAACGGAGAAACAGGAGAGGTTGGACGTACCCCCGACATGTCCTCCACCAGGGGTAAGAAGGACCGGACCGTTAAAGACATGTTTGCCAAGGCTGCGGGCCTGCCGGAGGGGACAGCCGGGCATCCTCACCCACGACGGGGGGGCCAGAGTTGGACAGCACGGAGGAGCCGGTGACCCGTGCGTTTCTCACCCAGCTGTTCTCAACCTTACGAGATGACATCCAGACTCTTCGCCAAGAGGTCTCCACAGAGATCAAAGAAGTACGCCGGGATATGGACGCCATAGGGGAAAGGGTGGCCTCGATGGAAGATAAAGAGGACTCTCTGGAAGAAGAACTGGAACACCTGAAGCAAGAAGTGATACGGCTCCAAGACCAGCAGTTGGACCTCCAAGCCCACTCCGAGGATTTGAAAAATCGTTCTCGGAGGAACAATGTACGAGTTAAGGGTGTTCCATGGCAGGAAGAAGTCCCAGACATCACGCACTACCTGCAGGGGCTTTTTCGCCACGTCCTGCAGGAGGCAACTGACTTCCCCATTAAAATAGATAGGGCCCACAGGGTGGGTTTGCCGAGACGGGCCCCCGCTCCGCCTCCTGACATCCTGGCCTAACTGCCGGACTATCAACTTAAGGAGCGGATCATGAAGAAGGCCAGGGAGTCGCAGCCGCTGCAGTACGGAGGCCATGACATTGCTTTATACCAGGACCTGGCTGCGATTACGCTACAAAAACGGAGTGCCTTCCGGCCCATCACATCGCACCTCCGCAGTCAGGGCATTAGCTACTCCTGGGGCCACCCATTCCGCATCATTTTCAAATGGGATGACAAGCTATGTCAAGTCCGCTCGTTAAAGGAGGCCGGTCAAATCCTCGGTATTGAAATGCCCCAAGAGTCTGAACAGGACGGCGACGCGAGTAGAGAGCCGAGAGACAGATGGCAGCGGGTGAGCCGTCAACGGAGGAGGCGAGGGACCCTAGCCACACCTGACTCGGAGACAATGGCGCAGGAACGGCAGGGAGTGCTGGAGTCGCTGGCTACAGGATCGCCACGCTGAACCAAGGAACAAATGATCAGCAGGGGCAGATAAGTGGTTCAGAGCTTGCCGGGGGGCGGCGGGGAGGGCGGGGGCGGGGGAACCACGTTGGCCACAGGACGCACCCCATTAACTTTCATACCAGGGGGATGCGGAGGATCTCTGCAGCTCCCGGACAATTGACCACAGTTAAATATGTTTGTTTTGTTATTTTTATTGGGGTACGGGTGGGGCTGGGAGGGGTGCCGGTGACTTCTAATCCAAAGCTTAAGGGATTCCCAGGGGAGCGAGGTGCCCTGGACCAAAGCCTTCTATTCACGAGAGCGGGCAGGGTAGGAGCGAGCGCTATTTGGGTGGGATTGAGATGGAGCTTTGCTTTCCGGCCTGTTACAAAGCTGCGACTATCACACTACTATGGCTAACGGGGTTGTGAAAGTTCTCACTTTAAATGTTAAGGGCCTCAATAACCCCGTTAAACGACGGGCAGTGCTCTCCTTTCTAGAAAATACGGAGGCGGACATATGCCTCCTGCAGGAGACGCACTTGCTCGCTAGGGATTGCCGCCGCATGCGCTCCCAGGTATTCCCGCAGCAATACTTCTCGTGTGCAGGGGATAAAAAGGCCGGGGTAGCTTTACTACTTTCTCGAAGATGCAAAGGGGTGGTGAAGGATAAGATAGCCGAATTGAAAGGAAGACTGCTTGCTTACTCGATCCAATTTGGCTCACAGACTATAGTGGTGGGTTCCCTGTACGCACCTAACACGGGGCAAGAGAGCTTTCTTAAAGCGGCACTCTCGGACGCTATGGCATCACAGAACTGCATGACACTCATTGGGGGGGACATGAACATGGTCATGGACGCCAGCAAAGATAGATCGCAGACAGCATACTGGCACAGGGGGGAGGTCTCCGCAGAGGGCAAGGCCTGGCTCACGGAAATGGGTTTCTTGGACTTGTGGAGAGAGGCTCACCCGAACACGACCCAATATTCTTTTCACATGCACACAAGTCCTATGCCCGTCTAGATTACTTCCTGGGCACTAGGGCTATCCACGAGAGAGTGGCAGCGATCGAGATTGCACCCATGGCCCTTTCAGATCACGACGCGGTGTGCACTCAGATTATTCTACCATCCGGCCCACGACGGCCGGGCTGCTGGAGACTTAGGGAGGCAATGCTCCATAAAGAAGCGGTAGTTCAACAGCTTACTAAATGTATCCAGGACTATTTTACGCACAATGACACGCCCGACACCCAGACCACCACCCTCTGGGAGGCAATGAAGGCAGTCGTACGGGGAGATTATAGCACTGGCAGCAGCGGAAAATAAAGAGCGTAGAGAAGTGAGAACCGCTTTAACCGCCCACGTCCAGGAACTGGAGAGGGTCCACAGCAGAACGGGAGCGCCAAGAGTCTGGCGACAACTTAAAGCTGCCAGGGCACAATTAGCTGGCATAGACTTGGATAGGGCGGAATACGCGGCGGTGCGGTTAAAGCATGCATACTACGTTGGAGGTGACCGCACGGGTCGTCTTCTGGCTAATAGACTGCGGGCTCGCAAGCAGAAGGCGAGGGTTTCCTCCTTGCAGGGCGAAGGGCAGGGGGAGGTCACGGAAGACCAAGCAATAGCCGAAACATTTGTGGAATTCTATGAGAAGCTGTTCCCGGCGGAGCCAGCCCCAGAGACCGAAGTCGCGGAATACCTCCAATCGGTCTCCATGTCCGCACTTACCCCCGAGCAGGCCGATATGCTCGATGCCCCTATCAGAGTGGACGAGGTTATAGCGGCGATCTCGCGCCTCAAGGTGCTTAAGTCCCCAGGCCCAGACGGGTTCCCAGCCCTCTTTTATAAGAAATGTTGTCATATATTAGCTCCGGTCTTGACGACGCTTTTTAACGCATTCGGGGAGGCGACACCCATACCAGCTCCAATGTTGGCAGCGGCCATAGTAGTTCTGCCCAAGCCGGGCAAGGACAAACAGTAATGTTGATCATACCGACCCATCTCCCTACTAAATGTTGATTTTAAAATTTTTACAGGGATCCTGGCCACGCGTCTTGGCCCTAGTATGCTTACTTTGATCGAGCCAGACCAAGCAGGATTTGTACAGACTCGTCAGTGCGCCGACAATACTAAGAGAGTGCTCCATTTGATTGATAAAGCCCATCGTACAGGAATGGACGCCTTGATACTGACGGTAGACGCTGAGAAAGCGTTCGATAGCGTGGAGTGGGGTTTCTTAGGCCATACCTTGTCCAAAGTGGGCATTGGGGAGAAGTTTAGGAGATGGGTAGGCTGCTGTTATAAGGATCCCACTGCGACTGTAAGGGTGAACGGGGTCTCTTCCAGGGCATTTCCTATTCAATGGGGCACCAGGCAGGGGTGCCCGCTGTCCCCCTGCTGTTTGCCCTATACATCGAACCTCTGGCGCAGAAAGTGCGGGAAAATTTGCAGATTACGGGGATCCCATTCGGCGGGGAGACACATCCCATTAGCTTATACGCAGATGATGTTATTGCTGCGCTGACAGATCCGACTAATTCTCTGCCTGCATTTCTTGATGAACTTTTCAGTTTTGGCCAGGTGTCGGGATATCGCGTCAATGTGGGTAAGTCCATGATCGTACACCTAAACCCTAGTCTCGACCCGAGGGGCAGCGGGGAGGCAAGCCTGCAGGGGATCCAACTAAAGGATACCATTCCCTACTTGGGATTGGAGATAGCCGCCTCGGTACAACGCACGGCCCAACTGAACTATGCTCGGTTGGCCCGACAGACAAAAAAAGACTTGGGTGCATGGAGTAATCACCACCTTTCCCTATTAGGAAGGATCGCGGTGGTTAAGATGTCCCTCTTACCGAAGGCCCTCTACTTATTTCAGACCTTGCCTGTGCCTCCGCTGGCGGGGCCGCTGGTGGCCCTGCAGCGGGATATCAATCACTTCGTCTGGGCAGGCGCGCGACCGAGGATGAGTAAGACACTGGGATACATGAGGCCAGAGGAGGGTGGGCTGGGGATCCCCGATCTGCTCACTTATTACCGAGCAGCGCAATTGAGGTATTTGGTCGAGTGGGCAAGGCCCGAGTCTGAGAAAAGGTGGCTCTTTCAGGATAGGGCGCTGGCACAAATTCCGTTGTGGAAGGTCCCCTTCCTGAGGAAGTCTCAACGCCCTCAGGGATTGATGGGATCGCCCATTACCAAATCGGTACTGTCAGCCTGGGACGCGGTAGCAACAAGGAGGAAGCTTACCACTTTCCCCTCACCGCTGACTCCGTTGTTTGGCAACAGTGAGTTCACTCCTGGGATCCCGGAAGCTGCTTTCTCGGCATGGAAAACCACCTCCTGCCGCTCAGTGGGCCACCTATTTGACTTAACTGGTATTATCCCGTTCCCCCTAATGAAACTTGACTATGGGATTCCGGAGGCAGAAAGGCTGAGATATCTGCAGGTGCGGCACTGGGTAATGCAAGACGAGGTTAGGACGCAGGGGTCTCGACGGCTAACTGCCTATGAGAGATGGTTAATCTCTAAAACTTCTGACAAAGGTTTGATTACAGACCTGTATACTATGATCCGACAAGGCCCCACCGCACAGGCTACCCCGAGCCAGTGGCGATGGGAGAGGGAGCTGGGAGGGGAACTCACACGGAAAGATTGGGAAGGAATCTATTTCCGAGCAAAACACACAGCGCGTAATGTTGCCAGCATAGAGTCGGCCATGAAGATCGTGACCTACTGGTATCTCACGCCAGTGAGACTCCATAGGGGAAATCCGCAGAGGAGTCCCACTTGCTGGAGGGGATACGATAACGAAGGCACACTACTGCATATTCTATGGGAGTGCCCCATATTGACCGATTACTGGTCTAAAATTCTGGATACGGTGGACACTCTTTTTGAAACGGAGATAACGAGGCTCCCAGTCTATGTCGTCCTAGGACTGCCTAATCCAATCACGTACCCACTCAAAAGCGGGAGAGGACGTCAGATGGGGATGGCATTAGGGGCGGCATTGCAGAATGTTTTGGCACTCTGGGGCACCACCACGCACCCCACTTACATAGGGTGGCTACACAGGCTATGGTTCATCCTGGGGATGGAACGGATCTCTTCCACTTTACATAATACCACAGACACCTTCCGGAAAATATGGAGCCCTTTCATATCGCTTCTTTCATCTGAGTTCAACGAACTTACTCAACCTAAATATTTGCGTGTTCTACGCTTGCATGGACTATGGTCAGATCAGACACCCACACCCGAGGAGTAGAGTTCGAGGGCTGGGGTGGAGGAAACGGGATTGAGCGACAGGGCCTGGGGGACCACCGGCACAGGGGAGGAGGGGGGGAGTTTAGTTTGGTAGTAGTGTTAGTCTTATTTTCCATTTTCTTATTATTTTTGTACAAAGGCTGCGGTATAGCAGTGCAGCCCAATTTGACGCCACTGTCCTCCAGTTGGTGACCAGCGCTTCACGACCGATACTCTATAAGGCGGGGGCAGCTTCCCTATTGCTTACATGTAGAGGCACCTTAGACTACAGATTAATGGGCCTCGTGTATTATTGTATTCTTGTGATGTGTTTGCAGAATTCAATAAAAACATTTAACCATAAAAATCAACGGAATAAAATTGGAGATATGTTTAAATTTTCAAATTTTCATGGTATCCGGAAAAATAGCAAAAAGGGGTTGTTACATGATTATCACTGTATCTTTTGTTGTTTACGAGCGGACTCAGGTATGGCATAGTACTGTGTGATTTGTAATTTACCGATATTTAAGCTTTGTCCAATAAATCCATTATTGTGGGGTTCTGTCCAAAATAATGCTTCATACAAATATCCAAATACATAAAAATACTCAAAAATATTTAAAAATATTTAAAAATGTTTAAAAATACCTAAAAGCACCTGAACATAAATACACCAATACATTAAATTTGCTATACGACACTAATTATATTACTACAATATATTTATAAGAAAGTAAAATACTTAATACCACCATATAAAATACAATGTGTGTCATTTGTTGTTTAAAAGCCCCCTAAAATCATTGAACAATAAATAGCTAAAAAGTTACATTGTATTCAATACTGATATTTCTGCCCCTACAATGTGTGTTGGTCCTAGATCGTATGGTAAGACTTCGTATTTATGTTAAGCAGGTGTGCAAGTCCTCTGTTGCATTGAGGCCTCCTGGGAACCTTGAGTCTAACTGTATGATATACCGTGTTTCCAACTTTCTCAACTTAATTTCCCTGTCACCTCCTCTTCTGCTCGGGGGGACTGTGTCAATCACAAAATATTTCAAAAATGAAATATTTGAATTGTGTTTTTCCCTGAAGTGTCGTGCCACCGGATAGGTATTATCCTGGTTTGTGATGGCACGTAAATGTTGCAATACCCGCTTATGTACCGGCAACTTGGTGCTGCCTATGTACTGCAAGCCACATGGACATAACAGTACATAGACAGCACACTCCGTCTTACATGTTAATAGCTTAGATATTTTGAATTGTTTGTCACTAAATGGTGTGTTGTACATGCTTTTATTAATGCCATGTACACAGGCTTTACAGGTTCTACATTTAAAAAACCCTTTACTAGTTTGGAGCCAATTGCTACTTTCTATGATCTCAGGACTAGTTTTCACGATTTTGTTTCTCATGGATGGTGCTTTGCTATGGGTGATGGACACCCTCCGCGGTAGCAGGGGTCCAATTACCGGGTCAGTGAGCACCATAGACCAATTCTGTTGTATGATTTTGTGTATTAATTTGTGTTGTCTGTTGAATTTCATTATTATTCTAAATTCATTGTCCTGTGTGGTTAGTTCCCTTGGATTACTTCTAGATGTATTCACCATTATTTGTGGTTTCTCCATTAGTGCCTCCTCTCTTGTGGCTAACATAGACTTGCTGATGGTATTGTCAATGACTTTGGTGGAATACCCTCTCTGTTGGAATCTCCTTTTGCTCTCCATCTGTGCAGCGATCAAATCATTGTTATTACTGCATAATCGCCTCATCCAAAGCATTTCCCCATAGGGGATGCTGTTAATTAAATGCTTCGGATGGGAGCTGCTAGCATGGAGAGTGGTATTGCCTGCAGTTTTCTTTCTGAACAATCTAGTTTCTAACTTATTGTTTTCTACATAGACTTCCGTGTCCAAAAACTCCACTCTAGTTTGACTAATGGTGGCTGTAAAGTGTAGGTTTACAAGGTTAGAATTGATTATTTCCACAAATACATTTGCTTCCTCCATAGTTCCTTGCCATACAATAAATAGATCATCTATGTAACGTAGCCACATTCTCACATTGTCACGCATATATAGTTGGTGGGTTCCCATGAGGTCCAGCTCCTCCCACCTGCCCATGTGTAGGCAGGCGTAACTAGGGGAGAAGCTGGCCCCCATGGCCACCCCCCTCACTTTTTGGTACAGTTGGCTATTGAACATAAATATGTTATTCTGCAGGCAAAACATAATCATTTCTACAAGCATTTTATTATGTTCCTCAAAGTGGCTTGGTCTACGCGATAAGAAATATTCCACTGCTGCAATTCCATCTGCATGTTCAATACTTGTATATAATGATGTTACATCTAGTGCCATCAAAACAAAGTCATCCTGCCACACAAATTTTGCAATTTTTCTTAAGAAATCGCTAGTGTCTTTCACATATGATGTTAATCCTTTGACAAAGTCCTGTAAAAAGTAGTCTACATATTTGGTTGTGTGCTCCAATAATCCATCCTGTGCCGATATAATTGGCCTCCCTGGAGGATTTGTCTCATTTTTATGTATCTTTGGTATGAAGTACAGAGAAGGTGTTGTCGTATTTTCTTTTTTAAGAAATTTGTACTCATCCATACTGATCAGGTTAGCATTTCTCCACCGTGTTAACTTGATATGGTATTCTTTGTATGTCATTTATATACATATATTCGTATACATACACATATATATATATATATATATATATATATATATATATATATATCACACCATACTCCTCCTCGATTCGCCTGTTTCCTGTGCGCAAAGAAAGAGCGCGGACCACCGGAATTTATCACACTGCAATGTTTATTGAAACTCCCAAATGATTGCAGCATCCATGACGCGTTTCATCCCTCACCGGGGACTTGATCACATGACGCGCTCTTAGCTCAGACAGTTTTTTATATACAATTGGCTTTTTTTCTTTTTACTCCCACGTGACTTTTACTTAAAGTGACCAGTGCATTTGAACAGTCAGGAAACATATAAAGAGGTATTGCCAATCTCCAAAGGCTCACCCTAGCAAACTGTATACAACATATATTAATCTGTGTTAATGCAGCCTTTTTGTTGTTGTAAATTCAATGTTACCAGTGCCTAATATTCATGAATAAATAAATAAATTTATAAATAGCAAGTCATGTAAAATATATAAATATATAAATAAATAAATAAATAAATATATAAATATATACATCAATTACAATGAATACATGAATAGAAAATTTATACTTGCAGGTTATGTCTTGTCCCAGTTTAAATACCTAAAATCACTCATAAAAATATGGACTGGATCAGGTAGTGCTAGTAAACAAATTTTTTCCTCCTCTTTTAAATAACGGCATCATGCCCTTTATTTGTTGTCTTTCATTTTCCCTGCTGTTTTTATGAGCAAAAATGCGTAAAGAAAGTGACATGTGCTGTGTAAACAACTCTGTGCATACTGTGCTAAACTAAATAATTTAAAAAGATTTAAGGGCGGGATGGGCAGCTTGTCTATGCTATTGAGGAAATCTAGAAAAATCTAAAAGATCTAAATAAACATATATATATGTATATACAATGAACTTTTCATAATCACATGGTTAAATTCATAGGTATAAAAGAAAAAGAAAAATTCCTATTTACAATTAAAATCTAGAAACTTTTAATCGTATAGACTGGCGTGTAATTCTTCCGTGGCATTCAATCCCTTTGGGTATTTGGTGTCGAGATTTAGAATGTATTGCATTTCCAATTTACGAAGTGCCTTCTCTCGATCACCACCCCTTTTGTTGATTGGGATAGAATCTATAAAGTAGTATTTAAGATCCTTGGGGTTGCCCGCATGGGTTTCATGGAAATGGCGGGCCACCGGGTATGCTTGATCATTATTTTTAATAGCCCTTATGTGCTGGAGCACCCTTTTATGCCCCTGTAGGATGGTACTTCCTACGTATTTTAATTTGCAAGGGCACTCCAGCACATAGACCACATGATCCGTTTTACAGTTTAACGCTTTGTCTATGGTTTTTTCTTCACCGCCAAATGGAGTCGTGTAACTAGTCATAGTTACCCCATACTGGCAAGCCTTACAAATTTTACACCTATAGAATCCCAATCTTTGGGATAACCATGTGCTTTTTACTGGTGGGCCACACGGGTCATTTTTGACTAAGACATCTTTCATCGATTTGCCCCTGCATTATGTAATTGCAGGTAGTTTGGGGACTGTGGCACCAATTACAGGACCTTGTCGGATCAAATGCCAATTTTTCTTAATTATGTTCCTCACTGCACCTTCCTGTTGGTTATATTTTATGATGAACCTGAATTTGTCGGGTGTATCAATAGTCTCCTTCTCAGTTGATTTAGGTTTGAGAAGGGACACCCTAGATTCCTGATTACTTTTCTTGATGGCAGTTTCTAGACATTTTTTACTGTAACCTCTCTCTCTGAATCTAGTTATACATTCACCTTAAGCTTTATATAGGTCCTTTTCATTGCTGCAAATACGTTTTAAACGCAACAGCTCGCCATATGGTATACTTTGTACCAGGTGCCCAGGATGGGCACTGCTGGCATGCAAAATGGCATTGCCGGCTGTCGGTTTTCTATGGAGTCGTGTTTCAAGTTTGTTGTTCTCAACATATACCTCAACGTCCAAAAAATACACAGTGGTATTACTGATTCAAGCAGTAAAGTGTAAATTAAGTTGGTTCTTGTTAATTTGAGCAATGAATTTTTCTGCATCTGATCGTGTGCCCCGCCAGACCAAGAACAGGTCATCAATGAACCTCCACCACACCTTTACGTTCTTGGTCATGGCCTCAATATGTTCCTTCATGAGAACCAGCTCCTCCCACCAGCCCATGTGGAGACATGCATAGCTGGGGGAGAAGCTGGCTCCCATGGCCACACCCCTTGCCTGCTGGAAAAAAGCATTTTGGAACATGAAAATATTGTTGGTTAGACAACATTCCACCATATTGATTACCATATTGGTGTGTTCAGCATATTCAGGACCCCTTCGTGCTAGATAATATTGTAAGGCTCTAAGGCCATAATCGACGTGTACAGTGAGGTCACATCAAGTGTGATGAGTAGATAATCATCACACCATTTAAAATCAAGCATTTTTCCTAAAAAGTCCCCTGTGTCCTTAATGTATGAAGTCAATTTTTGAACATATTCCTGGAGGAAAAAGTCAATATATATTGATGTTTTTTCAAAAATACTGTTCCTGGCGGAGATGATCGGCCTGCCAGGTGGCTTGCTGGCATGTTTGTGGATCTTAGGGATGAAATATAATATTGGTGTCACCGGATTGTCGTTCCTCAAATATTTGTATTCAACCGTAGATATCAAACCTGTGTTTTTCCAGGCCGCCAATTTCATCTTGTATGTCCCATATACTGCATTCAAAGTTTGTCTGTTGCTGCGGTAGTAGCAGGTATTGTCATTCAATTGATTCATTGCCTGGTTGATGTAATCATCTCATTTCCATAAAACTACATTTCCGCCCTTGTCGGCGCTCCTGACCACTATTTCACTGTTGTTTTTTAGTTTCGTCATGAGTTGATGGTACTGTAGTTCCCTTTTGTTCTTTTTATTTTTATTTTTGCTTGTGCTCAGGATTTTGCGATTGAGATTTTTTAAGCCACTCACGACTTGTTCTTGGAATACATCAATTGTGTCCTTCAGCATCATGGGATAAAAGGTAGACGGAGGCTTGAATGGTGTTTGTCCTGATTTATATATATTGGTAGGAGACCTCGATGTATTTGAATTTGAGCTCAAAGTCTCACCTTCATTTATCAGATCATATAACACATCGAACAACTGATTGTCAGCGTCATTATTGACTGTTCCTGCCGCTTCATCCCCTTGTGTCTGGGTATCGTTGCCCTCATTGGTTTTATGTAGGGCACCAGTTTTCGGCCACTTTGATTGCGTGAAGTATTTTTGTAGTTTCAGCTTTCTGACACTTTTGTATATATCTACTCGAGTGGCTGCATAATTAAAAGCACTCTCAGGGCAATAGGAGAGCCCCAGAGCCAAAAGTTGTTCCTCTGCTTTATTTAGAACAGTGTCCGTTAGGTTAATGACTGTTCTGTTCTCGGCCACTGAGGTTTTTGATGTTATTTCCACCAATATTTCTTCTGTTGGCGTTTTGGCTGCCTGTTGTTGCTTCCGTCGTCTGCTCGCCTTGCGCCTCTCCCTGCATTTTCTGCTTCTGCCATTCCCTGATTACCCAGTTGTTTTCTCAGGCGCAGGGACTGCAGACGTTCTCGGCATAAAAAATCTACCTCTTCAGTTAGTGAAAATTTCCTAGAGGATTGCTGTCTTGCTTTCCTGCGAGTTTCTGTTTCCGGCTCACTTTCTGCTGCCGAACTAGCATCAGATGCTGATGTCAAATCTGGCTGCAAGTTAGTCATGGTTACTCCTTGGGTGTTGTTCTGCAATGAACCCGCTTTGTCTGCTTTAAGGGTGTCAAATTTCCGTGCAAAAGTGAACACCCGTCCACATTCGTAATCACATCGGTCTCGGTGAAATTTGAAAGCCTTACGTTCTCTTATTATATCTTCCTCCTTCTTTAGTCTCTTTTTCATTTCATTTCTTATTTTTTCTAGTTCCTCTGTTTGGCCCATATCATCAAGGTCTTTATTCATTCTATCGATTTCCTCTGATAGTCTGGCACAGTCTTTTTCGGCATATTTAACTAAAATTAACAAAAGCCTGCGTGATGAGTCTAAATTAGTTTCTGCCCATTCTTTCATCATCTCACGATCGGGCGCCTCATAGCTTGGGGCAAGTAAAATCCTCAAACCTCTCGGTACTCGTCCCACGTCGATGTACCGCTGCAGGGATTTGGCTTCCCATCATTTCTTTTGTTCTGCGCGCATCGCTTTTTCTAGCTGTTTGCTTTTATCTTTAATGCCGGGATTTCTTGAGCTAGCTGATGGATTATGGGTAATTGAGTCCATGCTGGGTGCCGACTCATCGTTAAACATAGCCGCCGCCGCCTCCTCCCTCTCTTTCAGCGCGTCGGCTGCCATTATCAGTTTGGGAGTTATATGTGAACTGTGCAATTTAATCGGCTGGGGAATTCAAGTTGCAAGCTAGTGCCCACTTATTCCTCGTTGTCGACTTTTTGACTCTGATCCCAACTCGGAGTTATTCTATGGGGCTCGCCCACCTTCCCCTCACTACCGGTTCAGCGCTCAACGCGTCCACCGACCCGCACTCGCCTACCTGGACAGTGATGGAGTAGTGGGTTTCCGCTCCTGTGCTTTTCTCTTCCGTTGGGGGGCTGATATGCCGCTAATCCTCCCGGATTCACTGTAAAGCTCGTGCCCGAGCCGTTGCTCCTTTGTGGCAGGTAAGCCCAATTTTCAGAGGGGTCCGCGTTTGAAGCTGGAGGAGTCGAAACCAGCTTCCAAATATCACACCATACTCCTCCTCGATTCGCCTGTTTCCTGTGCGCAAAGAAAGAGCGCGGACCACCGGAATTTATCACACTGCAATGTTTATTGAAACTCCCAAACGATTGCAGCAGCCATGATGCGTTTCATCCCTCACCGGGGACTTGATCACATGACGCGCTCTTAGCTCAGACAGTTTTTTATATACAATTGGCTTTTTTTCTTTTTACTCCCACGTGACTTTTACTTAAAGTGACCAGTGCATTTGAACAGTCAGGAAACATATAAAGAGGTATTGCCAATCTCCAAAGGCTCACCCTAGCAAACTGTATACAACATATATTAATCCGTGTTAATGCAGCCTTTTTGTTGTTGTAAATTCGATGTTACCAGTGCCTAATATTCATGAATAAATAAATAAATAAATTTATAAATAGCAAGTCATGTAAAATATATAAATATATAAATATATACATCAATTACAATGAATACATGAATAGAAAATTTATACTTGCAGGTTATGTCTTGTCCCGGTATATATATATACGCTTCCAGCCACTGCCTGAAAATATCTCCAATAAATCCACCTCGGACAACTCAGAAAGACGGCACATACAGAGGTAATCAGATTTCTTCAGCTGTAATCTTTTATTTCAATTTTTTCATGTTTTTCTTCAGTAAGCCAAGTGCACATGCAACAGAAAGAAACAGACCTACGCGTTTCGGGAAAAGCCTTCAACTGGGTCATATAGTTTGTGTCCAGAGTGAAGTTTTTAAAGGGTAACACCTCTCCTCCCACTGCCTAATTAAAATCACATGTGAATATTTACAAGGAATTGAGCCGTATTTTCCAAACATATATTATTGTAACGAAGTGCATTATACTTTTCCCAAAAATTCACATTAGTAAATTACATTTAACTTTTACTCTCTTTATAAAGTATACGATGTATCCATAAGTACATGATTCTACATCCAAAGGCAGAACTTAAACCTTATAGTATGTCATGAATACTTCCCTGTATTATCCTTTAGAGGGATAGAGGACATTCTCATATGGGGATAGATATTCCAATTCCAAAGTTGTCTATTGGGTGTCTATACCTTACTTATACTGTTGGCAAAATTCACAATGACCTTTCTACATATAAAAAAGTGCCAGAGCTCAAAGTTCAGAGTGACCACTTTTACAGTGCTTTTCTTAATATAATGTCTCTGCAATCTTATCCTTGTGTAGTCTTATATCCTACATGCAGTTGCAGATATATTCATACCCTGTATGTAAATACAAGTACAGACCTGGGACACTGACACAACTTACTGTACTTTCGTGATGTGCAAGATTTGCAATATCTTTAACATTTGTTCCTCAGTTTTTATATACTGTGCAAATTTCGCAAAATAAAGTGCTTGAAGTTAAAGTACCAAAAGAGACTTTAAATCTTGTCCCAACATCAAAGATAGTGAGAGAGGTACAGGGAGAGGGAGGGAAGGGGGGAAAAGGGGGAACCGGGGGATAGGGGAAGGAAAAGAATGCAGAAAGGGGGGAGAGAAATCACAGTAATCACCTGTACAGTGCTTTTCTTGCTGCACAAACTCTGCAATTTCATCATGGTACAATCTTATATCGTACATCAAGTTGTGAATATATTCGTACCAAATTTTTAATAAAATGGGCAAATTTAGCAAAATAAAGAGCCTAAAATTGAAGTACAAAAAGAGACAGTAGGACTTATACCCACATCTGAAAAGGAAGGGGGGAAAGGAGAGGAGATGGGAGGGGACAGGGGAGGGGACTAGGCAGGAGACGAGGGTGTGTGTGGGAGGAGGAGAAATGTACCTCCCCCTCTCCTCATGTATCTCTAACCACCCACAGTGAACAACATTATTCTGCCTCTTCACAGTCAAACTAGTATCTATCTCCATGCCTGTAAAGTACACAGTATTAACCCTCTCAAATGTAACAAGACCTTCAATTTGTTCCTCTATATAAAATGGGAAGGAAAGATATGGGGGAAAGTGATTTGTTTGTACCCTTGAAAACATTTCTAAGGAGCCTACTCTATAAATAGTCATGAAAACAGCATATTCCGAGATTAATTAGGACCAGATTAAAGACTTAAATCATCCCCACAATATCTCAACATTACACGAATATTCACACATTTTGCCTTCTTGGGTTATGTACATATAGAATCTGTCTCCTGGCCCCTTCATCACCTTACAGAAATGTATACAGTTCTGCATCTGTGTTTAGGCCCCACAGAATCTCAGCTCCAATTGTTATGATCCACTTAGATTCAGCTTTTCCTAAAGTTAATTCACAATCTCCCCCTCTGATCTTCTGTGGGACATGTTCAATGCCAGAAAAAATAAAATTATTCAGGCTTCTATCATGTTCCTTCCAGATATGTTTGGACATTACATAAGTAAATTCTTTATTCATAATGTCTCTCATCTGTTGTAGAATGCGCAGTTTTAACTTGTTCATTATACTACCAATGTATACTACATGTGTTGTTTCACATAGTATCCTCTCCTTGATTTTTTTCTTTCTTCCATCAAGAGCTTTGCTGTCCATCTGATTTTGTCCATATTGGCAAGCCTTACATCTGTGGCATTTCACAAAGCTATTGATTTTAAGGCAATTCTGTCCTGCTGCCCCTGTTTCTGATCTGTGTAAATAACTTTGAGTTAATAGATCACCGAAAGAAGGTGCCTTCTTATACGTGTTATTCAGGTGCTCTGATGTTTGACTCCTCATATCTTCGTCCTTTCTTATCATTTTCATTTTCCAGGGAGGTACATGATGACTTGCCAGAAACCGAATGGTCCATGCAAGCTATAATAAGAAAGTGGATATACACTTACCCCTACATATAATAGAGAATGTTGCACCTTTTCACGTATGCTCATGTTAAGAACTAACCAATGTTTAAAATAAAAATAAAGGTATCCTACCCAAAATATCTATCCTAAACATTGTTTACAAAAATATCAATGCCTTGGAGTTATTAATATAAAACCTACTTGGGTTGGATGATAATTTTGTAAACTATATTTATGAGAAAATATTTTTGTCAGACTATGCTTTTGCTACTGATATTCTGACATACAAAGGAATTAAGTATGTGTGAGGAATAGGCATAAACACCAAAACATTCTTATGAAAACAGAACTCTTTTTTTTTTTTTTTTTTAAACATGAATTAAAAGTTTTAAACTTTTCCTGCGTCGTTTTCAGAATGCTATTCCGGTGTGATGACAATTTAGGTTCATTGTGTTTTAGCCCCTGCTGTTATTAGAGTTGATGTGTCTTTATGCGTTTGCTGTTATTTGTGTTACATTTGCAGCTCTCTTTAAGAGATATGACCTTTAAGTCTGCAGTCTAAAGCAATAAAGGGAATGCTTCCTGTCTTATTGATTCGATGAGGCCTATTTTCATGCTAATAAAACGAAGCCCTTTTAATAAAATCCCCCCTTCAACCAATGACTGCTGTTGAACCTGAGCCTTCACAATTTTGAAAGAGGTCAGCCAAGAGTGAAGAGGTCGTTTCTGTGGTAAATCACCCCAGAGAAGCAAATCAGTGGACACTATAAAAATCAAGAGTAGTTCTTTGAGAGACCAGCTTGACCCCTCCTTAACCAGAAAATGACATCTGACCCGGGAGTGAAATTTATCACAACATTTCAATTAAACCTTGGCAGCCACACAGGCAACACGCTGCTCTACTACAATTGACCTTGCTACAGGAAGCAGGAGGGCGGGTCAGGGGTTCTAGTTACCGATTGTCCTCTGGATGTGTACTGAGAACCACACACAGCACATGCCTTGTTTATGTCACAAAGGATGTACAAAAACGATTGTTATCCTTACACGTCAGTGCATGCCTTTTTTACAGATACATTTCAGTTTTTGAACAACCGTTCCCCAGTTATATAAGTATTTAAGTAATGCAATGTGGGAAATAAATGGCCAAATAATTAAAAACTCAGTAGGAAAATAGTTGTACAATATGGTAATCAAAAGTTTTTAAAAAAGTGAAGTCGTGGCATCTACAATTTAATTTAACACACCTCCTTATTGCCTGATACGTGTTTACGGGAAGGCTATGGCAAGTAAAACAAGTGCTCAGAGAAATCTATCAAAGCAAACATAAACGAAAAGTATTTCCTAAATGGTGTAATTTTTAAAATGTCGAATGTGTCATCTTTCGTGACGAGGAACGTGTGGGGGTGTCATTACACACTTACACGTGGCTCTTACACAGTACAACTCTGCAAGCCTTAGACACACAGTTGACACTTTCTGAACTTTGCATCCTGATGCAGAAGTGTTTACTAATTAGAGCGGGTTTACATTTTGCTGACTGTATTATATCCTTCAAGCAATCAACATTATTTTCTAAATAAGGTGCATGTTTAAAATCGGTAGTTAGTCTGCATCTTGCTGGCATATCGCAGTGCATGTTAAGAGTCCAACAACTTTAACAATAATTCGTACTAAGGCGATCACGTTCTCTTTAAGTCACCCCGTTTCCAACATTTACAGTAAATTCTAGAATGATGGCAATGGAATGGGTGTGAGTGAGATCCCAGACTGAGCTCCAAGTATGAAAACGTGTTGGATTCCATCCTGATATCAGGCTTTTCAGATATTTACAGGCAATTATATATTTACTTATTTCACGAACAATACTATTTTATAAACGATATGTAAGAATAGATATTTAAGTCAAACTACTTGCATAATGCAGGTGGTTGACAAACCATACTTGAACAAATTGCTTAAACCAGGTTCAAGCAATCAGTTAATTTACTCTCATGCACGCTGCTCACTCACACGTAGTGTGTGTGCCTTAGAGCAGAAGTTGGAATGCTACTCCAAATCTCAGAATGATCTCACTGTGAACACTTGTACAGGATCATCTCAGCACATAGGTTCTTGATACCACCTACAATGTAGTGAGCACGAGGATCCGAAGACCAACCTCAGTCATTGCTAGAAGCCCATTGCCTTTCCAGCAATTACGACTATCCCCAGTGCCCTATTGTGAAAAAGTGGGTTGTTGGTTGAGGGGAGTAGGAGCCATTCTCAAGCAACAGACTGAATACTTGTCAGAGTGAGCCACAAAAGTCACTAAACTAACCTGTGCTTAACCCTCTCGTAGCTTGGCACAGAAGCAGTCAGGCTTGACTCAGAGGCAATGTGTAAAGCATTTATGCGGCACTTAAATAGTAATAAAGTGAACACACAAATGGAATTTTTTGGCCTGGTAAAATGTTTATTTTGCCAGGTCAAAATGGCAGTTTAAAACTGCACACACAGGCTGCAATGGCAGACCTGAGGCATGTTTAAAAGGGCTACTTACGTAGGCCGCACAATAAGTGCTGCAGGCCCACTAATAACATTCAATTTACAGGCCCTGGGTGCCTGTAGTAACATTTTACTAGGGACTCAAATAAATTAAATGGTACATTGGGTGTAAGCCAATTTTACCATGTTAAAAGAAGAGAGAACAAGCACTTTAAAACTGGTTAGCAGCTGTAAAGTGCACGGAGCTTTTGCATTTGAATGTTGTAAGAAAGTGGATTATTAATTGGGGTGAATGGGAGTCTACCAAAAGGAAAAAGGTCACAAACGTGTGAAGGTAAAACACACTTTCAATGCTTTTCACAAGGGCTGTTTTAGGCTTAAGCTAGCTGGGTTCTATGGGTGGAAGAATTCTGTGAGGAGTCAGAGCACAGGGGTCAGAGAGAGGTTTAATTCATTGGAGATGCTGTAACCTACAACTTCAGATGAATAAATTACTTGGATGTATAGGTACTTCCATGGAGTTATTCACACAAGAAACTGGCAACAAGTTCATATGAAAAAGAACCCACATCTTTTATATTTGTGGGCACAGAATTCTTCTACTGCAACTGACTTCTCCTGGCACTTTTTGTGCATAAAGTAGACAGCATTGTAACAGCATTGTTACCATCATTATCTTCACCATTAGGAAGGAACATTTGTACAAGGGGCATCGTTTTGCCAAAAGTGAGTAAACTGTATCAACTGGTTTCCATTACATATGAGAGCATTTGAATCACAAGGAACCGAGAGTTCTGAATGACTGTCATTACAAGTGCACCTTCTTGTGGCATTTGAATTGCTGTGAAAAGCATTGTGGTGCTGACGCTTCCGCACATTGGACGCCAGAGCGGTATGGCATAAACGCTCATAGTCTCATAACATAACCTGCATAGCGGCCATCTTTGTAGGTGGCTGTGAGCACTGACAAATCATTGGGTGAAGGCACCTCACCAAGATCATTTTGACATATTTACGATTGGATACAGTGGCAGTGGGATATACGAGGTGAGGAAAACACCATTTAACTCAATTGTGTTGTTTATTAGCCCTCACGTTCATTTATAATACACTAGAATGTTGGATTCTTATTCAGCCATTGAAGGATACCTTACATTTCTAACTTTATTCTTCAATATTGAATTTTCTATATGTATTATGGATTCCAGCTATAAATAATTGCGGAAAGTGGACAGTGAATTAGTCCAGTTACTTGGTAAAGAACGAACACTGATTCATCTCATTACACAAACAATGAGCACACAGAGGTTCAGCATTAGTCCCTCGGAACCTTTTTGGTCAACTGAGTACAAACTTTTTTGCACTGGGAGCAGTGAAAGGAGTACTTTTTGAAATACATTGCAGCAATTGATGAGGCTAACACTATATCTGTGGATGAAAGAAAACTTTATTTTATTACATTCTTTAAGAGTTGAATGCATACAGTCAAATGACCAAAGTAACAAATGTGGAGGATATTATTGTGTTCAATGCTTCCATTGTTGATCTTAAAAACTATTTTGTCTCAAAAGTATGTGTAAGTATTACTAGGTACAAATTCTTCTGGGTAAACAAGACAAAAACGAAACAGTGGATGAATATGCTGGAGAAATTAAAAAGCCTGCAAGAGATTGTAATTATGGCACCCTGTGTGACACTTTAATAAGAGATCTGGAAGCATACTGGTCTTTCAGGACAATATTCTAATCTTTTAAGAGGACAGCAATGAACATGTTGTCAGGTTGCACAGTGTGTTTGAAATTCTCGAAACAAAAAGATTAAAAGTAAAATTTCAAAGTGCAAATTTGCAAGTAACAATGTAACATATTTGGTTGTGTGACTGCTGTCAAATCGAAACCTTCATTAGTGAATGCTACCAAGGAAGTACCCAGTAATAAGGATGAGATTGAGTCATTTTTGGGGAATGGGGGAATATTGCGCGTAGTACAATCCTAAATTTGCTGAAGAAAGTTATCACATTAAGCAATTGTTGAAAGGCAAGAACACATTTGAGTGGACCTCAATCACAGTGTGAGAATGATTTTGAGACAATCAAACAGTAAATCGTCAATGTGCCAGAGATTAAGGGCATTATTACGAGTGCTGTACTCGTGGTGGCGGTCTGACCACTGCCACACTGGGGGCCCGCCTCCAGTATTACAAGTGTGGTGGTCTGACTGCCACAGGACTGCTGCATACTCAGGAGGTCCAGGATCCTGCCGTGGTCATGCAGCGGTCAAGGAGCTGCAATATGCTGGTGGTGCTTCTGCGGCACCGCCAAGCATATTATGAGTTGGCTTTCCACCGGCCCGTTCATGGCATTGAGCCCACCATGAAAAGAGTGACGGAGAGGCAGCTAAGGCTCCTCAGCCTGGAGGTGCACGCAGGGAGGCACCTGTTGTGCCCTCCTGGATTTGCACTCCTCGTTTCTTCACTGTGTGGCATGCTTGCCACACCCTGCAGGAACGTGCAGTCGGCACTCTCACAGCGGCGGTCTGAATGTTAGGCTCTCCCATGAGCCTATCAGACCACTGACATCAGACCGCCACTGCACCACCCGCCAACCATGGATTACAATTGTAATCCGGCAGGTGGGCATGGAACAGCCTTGGCAGTCCTCCATTGAACGGCGTGTTGGTGGCTCTGCTGGAGGACCACCAAAGTCGGAATGAGGCCCTAAATGTTTTGACCCTAATGTGGATAGCATCAGTACTACAAATGCCTGTAATTAGGTTTTTGGAGCAGTTTTGTCCCAGAAAGATAAGTGTGACATGGAGTGGGTAGTTGCATATGCGTCCAGATCCCTGTCACCAGCAGAAGAACGATATTCAATCATAAGAAGCTTGTGCATGAGCTTTAGACCATTTTCAGGCATTTGTTTGGGGAAAGCCAGTCACTATACAATTTGATCATAAACCTATTGTAAACATATTAACAATGGAAGGTACAGTTAAGGCTTCTGGTAGGATGGCCAGCTTATATAGTTGAGGATGCAATACTATGGGGCATATGTACAAGAAAATGTAGGAGCACGAAGCTGCGCCAAATTGGCAGCGCTGTACTCCAACATTTCCAAAACGCAGGGATGCGCCTTATTTACAACAATATGGTTCACCCCTGTGTTTTCCCTAGCTCTGGCACTAAAACTAGCAGACTAGCTGCCTAGCGCCAACGAAGGCACCCTTGCACCATATTGCAAGGGTGCCTTCATTGCACATAAGGACACCCTCCTGCACATATACAATCAATAATGGCGATGTGTTATCTCTATGTGTGCTGCATTCTGCAAATCGCCATTATTTAATGATTGTTTATGTGCAGGAAAGGGCACTTCCTGCACATAAACAATCATCAAAGGCATTTTTTTCTTTCCATGTGTGCTGCAGAATGCATCACACATACAAAAAGCACAAACACGGAGAAATACAAGTATTTCTCCTTGTTGTGCCATTCTAATGCCTGCTATTGCATGGCATTAGTTTTTAGTGCTGCCTCAGATTTACACCTCTTTGTAAATCTGGGGCAGCGTCAAAAAGCAATGGGTGTTGCGGTGGAACACCCGTAGGAACATCCATTGCATGCCCCTTTCATGCTGATACCTGCGTGTACCATATTTACAAAGCAGCATTAAGCCACAAAAAGTGGCTTAATACCACTTTGTAAATATAGTGCAAGGCTTAGCGCCACCGGAACGTCAAAAAAGTGAGTTCCGGTGGCGTTACCCCTTGTAAGTATGCCCCAAGGTGTACAAAATTGTCTATGTACCTGGGAAAGGATAATGTGGTGGCAGATTTTACATCCAGAATGCCCACTTAGGAGTCGATTACGATGTCATCCGGAAACGCTCCAAACAGCATTCAAATAGTCCGAATCAGATTCGGAACCTGCCTTTCCGACCGACTCGGACAAATTTCCCAATGAACGTTTATGATGGCTGGAAAGCGTTTGAACAGTCCGACTCGGTTCTGAAAAGCATTGGGAGTAACCGAGTCGGTCAGAGCCGAATCGTAGCGGTCTACGGACTGCGTTTCCAGACGAGCGATTAGGATGTCAGATAAGGACAGCCTTTCCGAATCGGTTGTGCCGACAAGGATCGGCTGTCGGAATCTGACTTTGGGGGCCCATAACAGGCTCCCATTCACCCGGGGCCCTCCGAATCAGGCCAGTGGGGATACCCATGGGTCTCCCCTTCCCATGCATGCACTGTGTGGCAGGCACCATGGGGTGCCTGTCACAGGGTGCAAGGTTTTCCCCAACCACCCCTTTTGTCAATGGGAGCCTGTGTTCTCATTCAGAACACAGACTTCCATTGAAGTCAATGCGAGTTCGACTGAATGATGTCCGGAAGCATAGTAATCATTCGGAGGGACTCGCAGAACCGGATTGGGTCAGAAACGATTCTGAAACCAATTAGTTCGGAAGAGTTTCTAGACGACATCGTAATCGGCCCCTTAGTTGGAAGATTGTGCAGCTATGAAGCTCTTTTAGGAAGTCAGAGTTATCAAAAGAGAATGGTGTGATTTTGAGAGGTGCTAGAGTGGCCAAGCATGGATGTGGCAGTAAAAAAGGTTTGTGAGAGAATATCTGAAGTGTGCTATAGCTGATACATCTCTTCGAACCTTGAGGCAGCCTTTGTTGGAAGAATCCCAACCAAAGCATCTTAGCAAGTCTTTAGCAATTGATATCATGAGACCTGTAGGAACCCAGCAGAAATACATAATTGTGCTTGTTGACTTATTTTCAAGATGGCCTGTGGTTAAAGTTGTTTTGCGGGTGAATATAGAAACGATTTTAAGTATTTTAGATCAAGTATTCATTTCTGAAGGCATTCAGATGATGATTTTGAGTGACAATTGTGTTTAATTTGTGTCAAAAGGTACAAAAGTTTATATTGAAAAAGTAGGTGTGATACATAGAAACACTTTCTTGCATAATCCTAGTGGGAATCAAATGGTGGAGATATTCAGTGGTGTAATTAAAGGAACAATTCAATCTGCCATAGCCAGCAACTGGGACAGGGATAAGGCTGAATGAGCTTATAGGGTGAGAAACAATGAAGCTACAGGAATATCTCCTTTTGTTAATATGAGAGGGAGGAATCCGAGGACCAAATATATCCCAGGCTGGTTGGTTAGCACTGGATCTAAGGACTGGTCGGTTGAGTCTTTTCGAGGAAACAAGAGTGGAAATAAAGAAAAATGTAGAAACTACTATGACAAGATAATCGGCACTAAGAACTTGAACATCAAAGTGGGTGATTAGGTTTGTGTAAAGAAACCTGGGAATGTTGCTAAAGGAGAGAGTTACTTCTTTAAACATGAGGAAGTGATGGAGGTTTTAAATAATTCAGTAAGGTTGAGCAATGGCAGGGTCTGGCACTTAAAAGAGTTGCCATGGGGTCAAAGGAAGTATGGAAAACATTTCTGCAATGTGCTTCCAGTGGAAGTTTTGAGATATTGGATGATTTGGATGATTTTCATAAAAAGACAACCAATGGTATTATCACTGAATTTGTGGATATTTTAGCTAGTTGATTAATTGTCTGCAGAAGGGGGATATTTGTAGTGGAACTACAGGATGAGGTTGTAGCATGTAGTGGAGCTGAAACACAGAATGAATGCAAGGACATCTTTCTCAGGTTTGAAATGTGTAGGAAGGAGGGATGGAACAGGACCAATTGAATAACAAACAAGATGGTTAAAAGATTATATTAGTGATGTAAAATTGTCTGTATAAATTGAAATATGTACTGTGTTTCTTGTGAGTTCTGAATCTTGTTCATTTTTTAAGTTGTGCTAAGAATATGTTTTTTGTTGTTGTTGTGTTAAGCGAGACGGATGTGTTGTAGGCTTGAGGTAATTGGGCCTCTATGTGTGGAATCAAGGAGTAGAATCTTGGAATGCTGAGGAAGTATTCCGTGAGGTGTCAGAGCATCAGGGCAAAGAGAGAGAGGATTTATTCCTTGAAGCTTCTGAAACCTACAACTTCAGACTAATAAATTACTTGGATTTATATGTGTGAGTTGTGGAGGTATTTACACACCAGTGGCTGAGCCCACAAGGAGCTATGGCACAGAGCAATCAGGCTTAATTTCGGAAAAGGTGCTAGGAATCAAACAGTACCAAATCATCTAAAGGTCAAAATACAACACATTAAAAGTTCCACAGCTAATTTAGAAAAATAGAGAACAATTCAGTGAGTAAAATGACACCAAATTATTTTAAGACAAAAAGCGCCTATCAATAGTCCCTGTTTACATTTTACCTAGGTGCGATTTCAGACTGACCACAATGGAGCGGTGGTCCGATACACAAAGTGGGTACATCATGATAAAAAATTTTAACTTCTGACTTAGGGGCCAGATGTATGACCCTACCAATTTGTGAGTCGTAAATTGCGACTTGCAAAAAGGAATGTACAACAGTGTCTCAGACACTGTTTGCGATTCCTAATGGGGTCGCAAATTGCCTGCCTCAATAATATTCACGAGACAGGTGCAATTCGTGACCCCATTAGGAATGGCTAGCACTCCCAGGGATGGTGGCCTGCTGGGGTCAGCAGACCACCATGTCTGTGACTGCTTTTTAAATAAAGCATTTTCTTTTTTAAATGCAGCCCATTTTCCTTTAAGGAAAACGGGCTGCATTTAAAAAAGAAAAATGAAACGTTAATGTTTCATTTTTTAAGAGTAGGCAGTGGTCTTAAAAAATATTTTCAATGCCAGTCACAAAGGGGAAGGGGTCCTCTAGGCACCCCTTCTTGTTTGCGAGTGGGTTACAACCCATTTGAAATGGGTGGTAAACTGCAAGTACATTGCGAGTACATTGAAGCGCGATTCGCTCTTGAGAAGGGACGCCCTGGCACGCCCCTTCTTAATAGCGAGTCACAAACCCTATTTTGCGAGACAGTAATAGGTTACCGACTCGCAAAATAGAGTTTGTAAATAGGGCAGACCTATTTTGCGGTCGCAAACGGACCGATTTCCTGTTTGTGAGCGCAAAAAATTGTCGTACATCTGGCCCTTAGTCTTTGAAATAGAAGTCAATATCCTCCAGCAGGGCAAGGTTGTAGGTGGTATTCACCCACTTCCCCTTGAACTCAGACATCTGCTGGACGAAGACCAGCTCAAGCTGTTGGTTTTGGTAGAAAAGTTCAGAGTAAGACAACTTTAAATTTTATGGCTCCCAAAGTAAGTGCATCGGATGGATATTTTTTGTGCTTTCTCCTGGTCAAGATTTCTACTTTTGGACTTCATTTTTTTATGGAGTTCAAAATCCCCCAGCGATGTAAGCTGTGTTCAACTAAAGTCCTTTGAAATCTAACTCCTTTGCCGTGAGGTCATGATAGCACTCTGGAGGTCTTGGAAGTCCAAATGTTTCTAAATACCAACTTTTCAGAGTTCCTGGAGCAGCTCCTCTTGGTCACGTCTAAAGCTCAGAGGACCTGAGGGGCAGTATGCAGGGGCCAAGAATTTTCAAGAAACAACAGATGAACTAGGACTAACATTGGCTCCTGATAAAATTGAGGGGCATAGCCAATTGTTAATATTTCTAGGTAATGAACTGGACACCAAGGAGATGGTAGCATGGCTACCTGAAATACAAGTGTCAGCAATAAAGGCACTTTTGGAACAAATGGTGAGGGAAGGATGCATAGAACTGAGAAAAATACAGAAGCATTTTAGCTATTTGAATTGTGCTTGCCATGTGGCGAAGGCTGCACTTTTGAGTAACTATTACTTTTGAGTAACTTTACTCTCAGATTCTGTAGAAGATGTGGGCTAACAATGTCAGTAACATTGTAAAGTGATGATAACAATGGCAGTGAGAGTAGATTTGCGTACTTGGAGGACATTCTTGAAGAATTTTAATGGCGTTTCAATGGGCATCATTACGATGCGGGCGGTTGGACTTACGGCCGCTTATGTGGCGGTCTGAAGACCACCCGACGAGCATGCATCGGTCCGACCACTGTATTTTGATTCGACCGCTGGGCTGGCAGTCAGAAACTCATCGGAGCCACGGAGGGGGCATGCCATGCTGCGGCCATGGAAAAGGGCAGCAACATATGCCTCCGCCATGCAGCACCTCCTGCACAGCCATGCACCGTGTGCCATGCACCATGTCATGCATGGTGCACGGAGGTGAGTGGGGCACTACATATGCCCCCAGGGCCTCTTTTCAGTGGCCGACAATCGCCCGGGCCCTGTTTGTGCCCCCATTGCTTTCTGACAACCTTTTCATGGTAGAGTTCCTACTTCTGCACCGCCGCCATTCTGGGACACTCCTCTGACTGCCGCCCCATCGGGATCTATGATCCTCGCAGAGCCGGCGGTCCTGCGCCCAACAGCTGTGAGTCTGACTGCCAGTATCATTGTACGGCAGTCGGACTGAAGGACTGTCAGTGGTTGGACTGCCACCGACGGGCTGTTGGCAGTCCGACCGCCGACATCATAATCAGGCCCTATGTCTTTTTTGGAGAGAGGCAGTTTGGCAAGTCCAATTTTTTTTGGGTTGCTTCTTGATCAAAAGATTTTAGCCTATTATGAGAGGGAAGATGGAGTGCAGAGCAGTGCTCTGATCATTGGTTAAAACAAGGAAGGAATATAGCATTCTTAGAGTTTTCCATTATTAGTGGCACTAGTCGTATGGGGAAAAGAGCAGCAAGACAGGACTGTACAATTTAATGTGGACAGCATGACAGTGGTTGAAATGGTAAATATACAGAGAGCACGTGACCAGAGAGCATTGTGATTATTGAGACATTTCATGTTAAAATGCTTGCAACTGAACATTGTATTTTACCAGGTGAAAACAATAATCAGATGCTTTCTCTCGTTTGCTTTGGCAATGATTTCGCAAGCCACCACCAGGAGTAGAGGCTGTGAATACTCAATTAACAGACTGTATTTGGGGCTGTATGAGTGAGATTGGTGAAATGGTTAAGAAGTCAATTGCTGAGTCCACAAAGAAAATGCATTTGATGGCGTGAAATTTTGTCAACATTGAATTGAGAAAGCATGTTTTAGAAAAGAGGGAATGTTCTGTTAAAATTTGTTATACATTTAATAAGCAAAGGTATGTCATTTAGTACAATTTCTGGAAAACTAGCAGGTATTAAATTGTAAGGAAAATGAGGTGGGGTTATGACATAGCTGAAAGTGAACTGGTACAGAGAGTGTTGAGTGATTTAGGTAGGGAGAGAGGTCTAAAGAAAGAATTGAGGAATCCTTTGATGTTTGCATTTTCACAAAAGTTGTTAGGAATTTTAGCAATAGGCTGATATCATAATTTTGAGATGAGTATTTGTGGATTATGCATATTGTGGATGTTTTTCCAAATATCTAGAGTATCTGAGTTGTCAGGGGCTAGGCTAATGGCAGGTTTGAATAATGATGATGGACATAGACTAAGAATTTAGCTGACAGTTTCAAAAACAGATTAGGTGGAAAGAGGAGATTGGAAAAGGTTTTTTTGCAATGGCCAGGGAGAAGATTTGGTGAAGTTTTTTTGCCATGCAGATGATTCTAGGATGGCAGCTTCACATTTGCTATTACGCTTGGTAAGCTACACTAGAAACAACTTAGCCCATCACAACTCACGCCATTATAGCACATGTATGCAAGGCTGCCATTTCACCCGTAGCACCCATGCCGTAACACGTTAAGGTCTTGATCCATTGCTGCACCTTGACATTGTTGTTTCTTACCAATTTTCACCCAGCATGTGTATTGTATCAACACCTAGTACACGACGCCTGGATGGAAGAGTTATACCACCTTTGGTCTCTCACTAGCACTATGTTACAGACCAATTTTTCTAATGTGTTTTTGATCTACTTATTTTTCTTTTGTTTCCTCTACCTTTCACTATTGTCTTTCAGGCTAAAATTCCCTCAGGCATGTAATTTTTACGTCCTGATGATGATCCCAATATTGTTTCTATGGGATTGAAACGTCGTCGACCTTATATGCACCGTAAACGCAATTGAATTAATTACTGATGTGTAACGGTGTCTCTACATATTGTTTGCTTGTTGCATTTTTTTATACAAGTTACAAGCATTTTTTATCCTGCCTGAGCCCATTTCTGAATTTGTGAGTTTCTGTTCATTTGTGTCTTTGTTATATATGTTGCGTTGGACGCAGGATTGTGTCCCACTTTATTCTTGTGTTTTATGTGATTTGATACATTATTAAATTTTCTGTCCGGCTGGACAGCTTTAATATAGCACTGATTTCAGGCCTATATTCATTGTTTTCTGTGTGAATCTCCCCTGTCAGGGACTATTTTGTAATTGCAACGTACTACTACCCAAGGTCCCTGACCATTAGAATTGGGTTCCCTTGTTACTTAAACACAGCTTCAAATTTGATGGCAGTGTTGAGGACAGCATTGATTAAACTACGTTTTGATTAGCGTAATTTTGGTGGTCATTCTATCAGAATAGTGGTAGCTACTAAAGCATCAATGCTATGCTATAGCTAGATTGAGATTAGGTGCCTAGGTAGAAATCAAAATGTTGTGAAAAATACCTGAGGGAATAGATAGAGTATGATAATTTATTGAACAGGATTTGTTTTAATGGTCTGTGATTTTATTCACCACAGGTTGTGTTCACGGCCCAACAAAATGGTCACATGGATAGTTGGACATTCATTTGTTCGTAAGGCTGCAAAATATGGGGAGCAGCAGGTATATGGCAGCTCTCTTGGATTGCCTAGCTGCAGTCATGAAGTAATATGGTGGAGAAAAAGCGCAATGTGATGGGGCAAGCTTTTACCATTGCTGCCAGATATGTATGTGAATAGAGTATTCCCCAATTTGTTGGTGATACATCTTGGAGACAACAATCAAATACAGTTATTAAGTTTAACTTTATTGAAACAAGTGAAGGAGAATTTAGTAACTGCTGTCTAAGCAATGGGCAGGCACATGTTTTGTGTTTGGAATTTGTGTAAAGGAGAGAGTGGAAGGGAGCAATGAAACACATTGTGATGGACAAGGCAAGGAGGGTGTTGAAAGGTACAATGAGGGTATTTTGCAAATGTGTAGGCAATCATGTTTTATCACATGTCTATGTTTATGTAAGTATATATGTACAAATTTAAACTCGATTGATATGAAAAATTAATATTTTTGTATTTTTTTGGACGATATTAGTGTCAATGATATTTTTTTTCTGATATTTTGGTACTAACAATTATAAGTATAGGAGCACAATATTGTGGTAAATTCTATTTTTGACACAATATTTTTGTCAGTGATATTTTTTACCACAATATTATGTCAGTGATCTTGAAAATGCTTGCTCACAATCCAGAATTCTACCTCAGGGCTCTGGTCATTGCTCTGCGCTTCACAGCTCTCTTGTTTAGGTCAAGCGCGATAAATTCCTACACATACTTACATAAGCTGCTTGTGAATTTGTGCTAAAGCACTCACTGTCACTGAAACTTGCTTTCTGCAAACACTTCCTCTACTCCTTGTGCTTGTGCTCATTCCTCCTCTGCCAGCTTACTCATAGTTCCAACTATTGACCCCTTCCTTAGGGTGCACGTGCTTTTTAGGACAAAGCCTACAAGACAGTGCAGCTGTCTGGTTGCAAAAGACTTCTTTGGGACATTCTGAAAGCTTCCTCCCATTTCTTACCATTGACTTGGATTGTAACAGTTTTTCTTGCTTTCTATTTGCTGACTTTCATTTATTTTAGACCGTCCCGCATGTCCTTGTCCCTCCTGTGGAGCATAACCTTTTTATCACCTCTCTGACTGGCTCCCTGTTTTTTTCCACAAGTGCCCTGCTGGGAACTTTTTTTTTCTTTTTCATGAGGCACACCACAAGAGTTGATGTGTTTGCAGTTAACTCCCTTGTATGCTAGTTCAGGAAGCAGTAAATATGCTGTATTTCTTTGAATAGGGTTCTTGCTTCCTATATTTCTGTTTGACGGATTGTTAACACTGATTTTTAATCAGCATCAGAGAAGGAGTAACATTAACTATGGTGTGTTATAAATAATTAGAATTGAAAAGGTTTCATTTCTGACAATGTGTTATTCTGATGAGTCTCAATCACTGCTGTTCTCCTCTTCCAATAACTTTCCTATGCAATATTCCTCTCTGTTAGTCGCACCCTTATTCTCCCCATGTCTATCTGCCTGAAATTCCTCAAACTGAATGTCCCACACTTCATCTCCTTCCTCTTCTTCACTGTCTTTTCACTCTGTAAGTCTGTGTGCACTTTCTTAATGCCTCTTTTCCCTTGAGAACCCCCTATTTATCTCTCCATTTCTCTCCACCTCCCACACACACACTCTCTTGTAAACAAAACATTTTCTTTCCCTTTGGCACTGTCAATATTTCACAACTATGGATATCTAACTCACTCACTTTTCCAGAGAATGGTAATTACATCTGCCACACATGTGACCATCCCTCTGTGCACTCTGCAAAGAGGCTACAATTTGAATGAGCTTGTAGTAGAATCACCTTTATGAACTAGGCAGTCTGAGAAAATTGCACTGCCTTCAGCCTCAACTCCAGCGCTCTCAATTGTGTTCCATCATGATCAACCATCTGCACACTGGACTCACCCACACACCTAGAGCCATCTCATTTCACAGCATGAACTCTAAAGGGCCTCCTATTTTGCATGGAATAAGAAACTACAGAAACACTGTGTCTAGAAAAAGAACATACTGTTAGGGAACAAAAGATGAAGTAAAACATGACATGTAAACAGGGATTGCTTAGCTGACACGGATTAGCTGAAGGGTTTTTATAGTCATTTAAAAAAAAAAAAGAGAACAGAGGATTTGCTTCTTTAGTAAAAAACATGAAAATAGAGTCTGATAGGGACCCGTTTCAAAGTCAGCTTTTAATTACTGCCAGTGTAGAGTTAGGGTTTGCAATGTGGACCGATGGTTGAGCTACCCACGTGTGAACCACACATGTCCTTCATAATTAGTGCAAAAATAAATTTTTGCAGAGCTGGGATTCAGCCAAAGCCGAAGAGAGCTCCACTAGGCCAGTTACTGTTCCCGGGAGATCCCACTGGGGAGGATTTGCTGCTGCAGAGAAGAATGTATCAGGAGTTGCGGGGACGTCAATCTCTCCGCTTATTCACCTTCGTCGGATCAGCTTGCAAGTAGGGCCCAGTCTCCTGTTGGTTCTCAGATGAATTTTTGCTGAAAAAGTTCCAAGTCCCAGGTTTTGGATTTTGGTTCGAGGAGGCCACTTTAACACAACATCTAGGGTCTAGAACCTGGAAGGGTACCACCTGAGGGCTAAGACTTACTCCAGCAGGGACCAGAAGTAGCTGGCATATACATTGAAGGGTCCCTGGAGCTTCTTGTGTCCCTGTTGCTCATGTAGGAGGTCAGCCAGATAGCCCTTGGAGTCACTCTTGTGGTCTTGGGTTCAAGGAGCGGGTCCAGTCTTCCTTCCTCAAGCAGCAGGGCAGTACTTCCAGTGCCAGCCAAGTAGAGCAGTCGTTCTTATTACACAGGCCCAGAAGTGATTTGAAGAGTGGCTCTGGGCTCTAATATTCATACCTGGTGCCAGGCTTTGTGCATGGGGGGACTCCCTGTCCTAGCCCCCACATCTGGTTCTGGAAAGATCTTCCATTCTCCTGTCATGGCTCCAAATGGTCTGGGGTGAGAAAAGGCTGGTGTCAGGCTCCTTTGTGTGTGCGGGAGGCAAAACCCTTTGAAGTTTATTTGGGGAGGGATATAACTCCGCCCCAGCCATCTGGCAGGATAGTCTCTGACTGCCCACACTAAGTCCCCTTTGTGTCCCTGTCTGTATATCTTAAAGGACTGGCACAAAATAGTTTGCGCACACTGTGGAATTTACCACCATTGGAAGGACACCATAAATGTGGCACATGTGTATGTTGCCACCAAACCATAGAAGGCACGCTCCTTGAGCATAGCCATGTTAAATGGATACACAAATCATTTTCAAATTGCAAAATGAAAAACGTGGTTTATGCGGTGAGGTGCACTTGTGAGCAGGTATACATTGGCAAAACTAATCAGGAGATTCGCCAAAGGATCATCCAACACAAATCACGTCTCCGACGAAAAGTGTTGACTTCCCCTCTGGTCAATCATTGGCTTGAAAAGCATCACACTGAAGCCGATGTTAGATGGACGGTACTCGCTACAATCAAACCAGACCCCCGCGGGGGATCTTGATATGAGATTAAATCGCAAGGAAGCTAACCTTATTTTATATTTCAACACTGAGGCAAACGGACTCAATGAGATGTCCGAATTGAACAGTTTACCCATTAAATAGGGTGGATTTTACCTGTTCGGAGTTTGACACATTGTGCAGACATACACACTTCTTTACACTGACTGCACCGGCATGCTCAAGCTTCTACATCATTGCTGTGTGCTTTCAAACTACATCTCCCAGAATCCCCCCAGTAAGTGGGTGGAGGTTCTGGTTGCTTTCGCTTGTTTAAATGACGAGTATCTATCGCGACCACCTGCTGATGGCTCCCGGGGAGCGTATGAACGCTGAACAGCGACTGCGATGAAAGCAAGTTGGATTGAATAGCGGCTGATAAGATTTATGAGCACCGTGTTGGAAGTCGTTTGAGTGTTAGTTGATGTTTTATAAACCGAGGTCTGCATGAGTCAGAAAAGCTTCTTGATGTATCAGTCACAACAGTGTAACTTCGTCTTGAGCCGTGACAGTTAAAATACCGATTACCGTGTGGGCGGAGGGGCATGGAGCGTTCGGTTGACTATGGACATTTGCGGAAATGCTTACGAATTTTGCTATGGGCAGTGTTAGACCTGGCATCCTTGGCGTGGGTCTCCCTTCCATTTTTTCATAATGCCTCCACTGTGCCGATATGTTTTTGCTGGACTAGATGCTCATGGGCACTTTGCCGCTGCTAATCAGTGCCAAAGTGCAAGTGCTCCCTATTGTAAATTGATGTATGTATTAGTGACTCCATGATTGGATGATTGGTTTACTTGTCAGTCCCTAGTACCGTGCACTGAGTGTGCCCAGGGCTTGTAAATCCAATGCTGCTGGTGGGCTTGCAGCACAGGTTGTGCCACCCACAGAAGCAGCTTGTAAAGTGTGTCTCAGGCCTGCCATTGCAGAGCCTGTGTGCAGCCTAGGGCTGCCATGTCGACTTGGTGAGTGCACCCACTTACCAGTCCCTAAACCTTCCCTTTACTGCATGTTGGTCACCCCTAAAGTAGGCCCTAGGGCAGGGTGCATTGTAAGTATACGGTAGGACATGCCCTGGTGTGTGTGGCATGTCCTAATAGTGAATTACAGCCATTTTCGTTTTTCACTATTGAAAGGCTACCTGCTCCCCATAGGCCAGAATGGGCGGTTTCGATTATTACACCTTATAATCCTAACTGACCCAGGGAACATGGTAGAAAAACGAATTTAGTATGCCTGAACTCAGGATGATAAAATACATCTTTTAGTGAAGTTGGTTTTAACATTCTGTGTTTGAAAATACCACTTTTAGAAAGTGGGTATTTTCTTGCCTAACTATCCAGCCTGCCTCTGCCAGCTTGTTTATTGTGTGTCTGGTTTGTGCGTGACAGGGGCTGGGGGTGGCCACAGGAGACAGGGTGAGGCAGCCCAGGGCTGAATAGAGAGATCTGCATCCCGAGTGGAGGGAGGAGTTGCACCTGGGTCTGAATAGGGCTGTGCCTGCCCTCCACAATGCTGGCTCCACCTCCTGCCGGGCGTCTGAGTACCCTGCCCCACATTCTGAAAGGAAAAGAAGGAGACATGTACACAGAGTGCTCCAAAGCTGCACGGAACTGGTTTTAACTAGGCAAAGGCCTCTCTGCCTCCAGAGAACAAAGAGAAAAGGTGTATAAAAGGGGAGCCCAGTCCCCATGAAATTAGATCACTTTTGGGAACAAGAAGAAACCTTTGCTGAGGAGTGGAACCAAGAAGAAACTGAGGAGAGACTATCCGTAAGCCTGAAGTGCTGCTTGGGGGATTGGCCTGCAGTGGTTTGCCTGACTGCCAAAGAAAGGAGAAAGGAACTTTTGCTTTGCTGTGACTTTCATCAACTTGTGAAGGATCTCCAAGGGCTTGGAAGAGAGCTTGCCCCCTGATCGAAGTCCCAGGACCATTGGACTTCACCCCTTTGTGAATTGCTGCTGGAAACTCTGTTTCAGTGGCTACAGAGGTAGGGAGCTGTGACCGACTCTCCCGACCGGCTCGGTGTCCTGTTGGCACCGCATCGAGCAACGCCTGCATCTTGCAACGCACGGCCTTGGTCTCACCAACTCCGTCAATGAGCCGCTGCCTGCACCGTAACCTGTGAGCACCGCACCTTGCAACGCCTCGCTACACCGAATCCATCTGGTCTGACCGACACGGTCACTGTTGCTGAGTTCGAGTCCTGTGACCGCACCGGAGTTGGGCACCGCTCGCACGCTTCGCGACGCACCGCCCGACTCGCACCGCTGTCCGGACTGATCGACGCCAGCTCCTGAATCCGGCTCCGTCGCCGCACCGCAACCTGCCAGCACCGCATCGAAGCACCGCCTCGCCCTGCAACGCACGGCCCTGGTCTCACCGACTCCGTCAACGAGCTGCTGCCTGCACCGCCTCGAGGGACAACGCGTCCTGCAACGCTTCCATTTTGCAACACAACCGCAACGAACAGCCATCCGGCTCGCACGCCCGTGCCTGCCGCTTCAAGTCAAAGGTACTGTGACCGAGCCCGTCTACGCTGTGTTGGCCCATATCGACGCGGTCAGCTGGATTTGATAGACTCTGTTTGTTCTTTACATCGCAGTGGCCGGAGAAGGCTACCGACTCGCACAGAACCTTGAATTAAGCCTTTTTGATCAGAACTAAGCATTCTTGACAGTATTGTGGATTATTTTTGTCGTTTATGGTCTTGTGATAAATCTATATAAAGTATACCTATTTTTATAAATATATAACCTGTGTGGTGTCCATTTGTAGTGTTGTCACTTGATTACTGTATGTGTTCACAAATGCTTTACACACTGCCTCTGAACTAAGCCTGTCTGCTCGTGCCAAGCTACCAAGAGGGTGAGCAGGGGTTCTTTCAGGAGTGTACCTACTTTCCCTGACTAGACTCAAGGGTCCCTATTTGGACAAAGGTACCTACCTCTGCCAACTAGAGACCCCCAAATCTAACATTGGTGGTCAGCGGTGAGGATTCTGGACTTGCATTTGTGACTCATGTACAGTAATTGGTGAACACTACTTAGTGAGTGCAGACCAAAACGCAACCACATGCTCTTTGATAGCATTTTCTCTGGGATTTTCTACTTTTGCAACTGCCAAGTTTAATCACCATGGAGAAACCAGCATCAGTAGCCTCTGTTGAGTGTGATTGGGAAGAGGAGAGGCTAGAATGCTACACCCTCAAGCAGCTCAAGAATTTCTGCAAAAAGTTTAAAGTGTCCATGACCGGGCTCTCCAGGAAGGAGGACCTCCAAAAGGCGCTGAGGGCCTGGGTCGAATCAAGGAGTGCCCCTGTGGAGGGGGCTGAGAATGCAGAAGGGCAGCTGGAGGGGCTATTGGGTCTAGGGGCTGGAAGACCACCTTCCCCAGTAGGTAGCAGTGTTTCTGCCAGAGGTCTGTCTCCAGAAGAGTTGGAGGACAGGAAAGAGAGTAGGATGCACGAAATGGAGCTGACAAAGCTCAAGCTGAATGGGCAGTTAGAATTTGAAATGCAAACTAGGAAATTAGCCCTAGAAGAAAAGAAAATGCAGTTTGAACATGAGAAAGTTTTGAGGGAGTTGGAATTGAAGGCCAAAAGCTTAGAGATTACTCCCTCTGGTGGCAGTGTACCGCCTGTGCCTGTTGAAGCTAGGGTGTATATTCCCAAAGATGTGGTGAAGGAGTTTTTTTTTAAATGATGACATTGGGCAGTGGTTCAAAGCCTATGAGGTAGCCATGTCTTCCCACCGGGTCCCTGAGAAGGATTGGGGAGCGGGGTTGTGGGGGCGGTTCCTTAGTGAAGGGCGGGATACCTTGTTGGATTTGCCCTCTGAAGTCTATAATTCATACAGCCACATGAAAGATGCTTTAATGACTAGATATGGTTTGACCCCTGAGCTTTATAGGTAGAGGTTCAGGAACTGTAAGAAGATTGAAGGCAGTACCTGGGTTGAATATGTGACCTTCTTTTGCAGAGCCTTGGATGGTTGGGTAAAGGGTAGCAGAGCGACTGATTTTTAGGCGCTCTTTGATTTGATTGCATGGGAGCACTTGTCCAGTAATTGTTTTCCTGAGCTACGCCAGCCCCTAATTGATAGTAAGCTGACTAACCCTAGGCAGCTTGCTGAGGAGGCGGACCGCTGGGTGAGTACCTGAGTCCACAAGGGTCACGTGGGAGGCTCCGCCAAGGGTGGGCAGGGTCCCCAGCAGAAGAGTGGGGGGGACAAGGGCAAACAGAGGGAGTTCCATAAAGGGCCCCAAAGTAGACCCCAAGGGAACCAAGGGAAAGGTTCCCAGCCTCCCCCTGAGAAGAAGCCAGTGGCCCTGACAGGCCCCCCTGTTCACCAGGGACCACTGGTATGTTACAAGTGTGGCGCCCCTGGCCACAAGGCTAACGATCCTCGTTGCCCTTTGCATGGAAAGCCAGCACCCACTGGTGCAGTCCCCCAGCAGTTGGCTAGTGTAGCCCTGGGGGAGGAGTGGGGTGCCCAAGGTGGGGGGGGATCCCACAGTGTTTTCCCTTGTCTCATTAGGAGACTCTGAGATGGTCCCTAGGACCCAGCTGCCTGATAACACTAAAAATACAGGCAGTGGGTGACCATCAATGGCCATAGGGTGGAGGCTCTGAGAGACACAAGAGCCAGTGTGACAGCTGTCAAGTGTCACCTGGTGTCTAAAGAGCAGGTTGTCCCTGATGCATTCTATCCGGTTGTTGCTGCTGACAACACAGAGAGTCACTGCAAGGTGGCTCAGGTTCCCTTTGAGTGGGGGGGGGGTCTCGGGTACTCTTCAAGTAGCTGTGAGGCCAGCCATGCCTGTTGACTGTTTGTTAGGGAACGATTTGGAGAGCTCACCTTGGGCTAAGGTGGAGCGGAGTGCACATTTAGAAATGTTGGGCTTGCCTGATTGGGCATGTGTGACCACCCGGTCAATGGCAGGTAAAGGTGTTCTAGAGGACCTGGAGCCTAAAAGGGAGGCCCAGGTGCCTGCCGGAGAGAGAGGAGGCAGGGGGCGTGGGAAACCGCCCCCCGAAGTTCCCACGGTCCAGGAGGAGGCGGACCCTGAGGGGGATGCCCTGGAGCCTACAGGGGAACAGGTAGCTGAACTGGGGGACCTACCTGAGCTGACCCATTGGCAGCAAGAAGGAGGACCCTCCAGGGAGGAGTTCTGCGAGGAGCAGAACACCTGCCCTTCTCTCGTGGGTCTGAGGCAACAGGCCACAGACCAGGCAGCAGGTGATCAGTCTGGATCACATTGGATTTACTGGGAGAATGGTCTCCTGTATGCAGAGCCTAAGGTTGCTGAGCCTGGGTCAGCCCGTGTGCTGGTGGTACCCCAGCGCTTCAGAGCCTTCCTACTGGGGTTGGCTCATGATGTACCGTTAGCAGGACATCTGGGGCAGGACAAGACCTTTGAAAGGCTTGTCACCCATTTCTATTGGCCCCAGATGCGCAGGAGTGCCGCCACTCACTGCAGGACATGTCAGACTTGCCAGGCAAGTGGAAAGAGTGGGAGGAAGCACAAGGCTCCTCTCCAGCCATTCCCTGTGGTCAGCACCCCCTTTGATTGGGTGGGTATTGACATTGTGGGGCCACTGGACCCCAAGACAGCCATGGGCAACAAGTTTATCCTGGTCTTGGTGGACCATGCCACCCGGTACCCTGAAGCCATCCCTCTGAGGACAGTGACGGCCCCCGTGGTGGGACGGGCACTGATGGGAATTTTCTCACGTGTGGGATTCCCTCAGGAGGTGGTGTCTGACAGAGGTACCAACTTCGTGTCCAAGTACATGAAGTCCCTGTGGCAGGAGTGCGGTGTAACTTACAAGTTCACCACTCCTTACCACCCTCAAGGAAATGGGCTGGTTGAGAGATTCAACCGGACCCTCAAGGGCATGATTATGGGTCTGGAAGAACCCATGAGGCGTAAATGGGACGTCCTCTTACCTTGCCTGTTGTTTGCATACCGGGAGGTGCCACAGAAGTCTCTAGGGTTCAGCCCCTTTGAGCTCCTCTATGGACACCCGGTGCGATGACCTCTGAGTTTGGTCAAGGAAGGCTGGGAGCAATCTCCCAGTAAACCTCCCCAGGATGTATACAGTTACATGCTGGCCTTCAGGAACCAGACTAGGCGTTTCAGAGAGCTCGCTGAGGCAAATCTGGAAGCCAGCCAGGAGGAGATGAAGAAGTGGTACGACCAGAATGCCACTCTGGTCGAGCTTCAGCCTGGTCAGAAAGTGTGGGTCATGGCCCCTGTGGAACCTTGTGCGCTCCAGGACAGGTGGACCGGCCCTTTCACGGTGGTGGAGCGCAAGAGTCCAGTTACCTACTTGGTGGACTTGCAGTCTCCCAGGAACCCCTTGCGGGTCCTGCATGTGAACCGCCTAAAGCCCCACTTGGAGAGGTCCCAAGTGGGCATGCTCTTAGCTACAGATGATGGGATGGAGGAGGAGACCGAGCCTCTTCCTGACCTCCTGTCAGCCTGAGAGCAAGATGGATCAGTGGAGGGAGTAAACCTCTCTACCTCCCTCACACCTGAGCAGCAGGGAGACTGTCGCCAGCTGAAGGGACAGTTCCCTGACCTGTTCTCCCTGGTTCCCAGTGTCACTCATTGGTGCGTCCATGATGTGGACACTGGGGACAGTCTTCCTGTGAAGCACAAGGCTTACAGGGTGACTGACAGGGTCAGAGCCTGCATCAAGGAGGAGGTCTCCAAGATGTTTGCGCTAGGGGTGATTGAGTCCTCTAACAGCCCTTGGGCCAGCCCAGTGGTCTTGGTTCCAAAGGCTGCCGCACCTGGTGCCACTCCAGAACTCCGGTTCTGTGTGGACTACAGGGGACTCAATTCTGTCACCAGGACTGACGCCCACCCCATCCCCAGAGCTGATGAGCTCATAGATCGGTTAGGGGCTGCGTGGTACCTCAGCACGTTTGACTTAACGTCTGGGTACTGGCAGATCGCCTTGACTGATGGGGCAAAAGAGAGGTCAGCATTCTCCACACCAGATGGGCACTACCAGTTCCGGGTGATGCCCTTTGGGATGAAGAATGCCCCTGCCACCTTTCAGAGGTTGGTCAACCAGGTGTTGGTTGGACTGGAGGATTTCAGTGCCGCCTACCTGGATGACATCGCAGTGTTCAGTGCCAGTTGGGAAGAACATCTGCGCCACCTCTGGGAAGTGTTGATGGCGCTGCAGAGGGCAGGCCTCACAATCAAGGCAAGTAATTGCCAGATTGGGCAGGGTTCTGTGGTGTACTTGGGACACCAGGTTGGGAGCGGCCAGGTGGCGCCCCTCCAACCGAAAATTGATACCATTCTGGCTTGGGAGCCCCCAAGACCCAGACAGAGGTGAGAGCCTTCCTAGGACTCACCGGGTATTACAGGAGATTCGTCAAGGGGTATGGCAGCATTGTTGCCCCCTTGACAGAGCTGACTTCCAAGAAGCAGCCCAGGAAAGTGATTTGGACTGACGCCTGTCAAAAAGCTTTTGACACCTTGAAGACTGCCATGTGCACGGCGCCTGTGCTCCAGGCACCCAACTTCTCCAATGAGTTCATTGTTCAGACGGACGCTTCAGAGCATGGTGTAGGGGCTATTCTATCACAGATCAATGAGAAGGGCCTAGACCAACCTGTAGCCTTCATCAGTAGGAGGTTACTTCCCCGGGAACAGAGATGGAGTGCTATTGAGCGTGAGGCATTTGCTGTGGTCTGGGCACTGAAGAAGCTGAGACCATACCTGTTTGGGACTCACTTCCGGGTTCAGACAGACCACAGGCCCCTCAGATGGTTGATGCAGATGAGGGGTGAGAATCCAAAGCTGTTGAGGTGGTCCATTTCCCTACAGGGGATGGACTTTACGGTGGAACACCGCCCTGGTACAGAACACGCCAATGCTGATGGTCTGTCCAGATTTTTCCGCCTTAGTGATGAGAACTCCCTAGGGGTAGGATAGTTCTCCCCACATTTCAGCTGGAGGGGACATGTGTTAGACCTGGCATCCTTGGCGTGGGTCTCCCTTCCATTTTTTCATAATGCCTCCACTGTGCCGATATGTTTTTGCTGGACTAGATGCTCATGGGCACTTTGCCGCTGCTAATCAGTGCCAAAGTGCAAGTGCTCTCTATTGTAAATTGATGTATGTATTAGTGACTCCATGATTGGATGATTGGTTTACTTGTCAGTCCCTAGTATCGTGCACTGAGTGTGCCCAGGGCTTGTAAATCCAATGCTGCTGGTGGGCTTGCAGCACGGGTTGTGCCACCCACAGAAGCAGCTTGTAAAATGTGTCTCAGGCCTGCCATTGCAGAGCCTGTGTGCAGCCTAGGGCTGCCATGTCGACTTGGTGAGTGCACCCACTTACCAGTCCCTAAACCTTCCCTTTACTGCATGTTGGTCACCCCTAAAGTAGGCCCTAGGGCAGGGTGCATTGTAAGTATAAGGTAGGACATGCCCTGGTGTGTGTGGCATGTCCTAATAGTGAATTACAGCCATTTTCGTTTTTCACTATTGAAAGGCTACCTGCTCCCCATAGGCCAGAATGGGCGGTTTCGATTATTACACCTTATAATCCTAACTGACCCAGGGAACATGGTAGAAAAACGAATTTAGTATGCCTGAACTCAGGATGATAAAATACATCTTTTAGTGAAGTTGGTTTTAACATTCTGTGTTTGAAAATACCACTTTTAGAAAGTGGGTATTTTCTTGCCTAACTATCCAGCATGCCTCTGCCAGCTTGTGTATTGTGTGTCTGGTTTGTGCGTGACAGGGGCTGGGGGTGGCCACAGGAGACAGGGTGAGGCAGCCCAGGGCTGAATAGAGAGATCTGCATCCCGAGTGGAGGGAGGAGTTGCACCTGGGACTGAATAGGGCTGTGCCTGCCTTCCACAATGCTGGCTCCACCTCCTGCCGGGCGTCTGAGTACCCTGCCCCACATTCTGAAAGGAAAAGAAGGAGACATGTACACAGAGTGCTCCAAAGCTGCACGGAACTGGTTTTAACTAGGCAAAGGCCTCTCTGCCTCCAGAGAACAAAGAGAAAAGGTGTATAAAAGGGGAGCCCAGTCCCCATGAAATTAGATCACTTTTGGGAACAAGAAGAAACCTTTGCTGAGGAGCGGAACCAAGAAGAAACTGAGGAGAGACTATCCCTAAGCCTGAAGTGCTGCTTGGGGGATTGGCCTGCAGTGGTTTGCCTGACTGCCAAAGAAAGGAGAAAGGAACTTTTGCTTTGCTGTGACTTTCATCAACTTGTGAAGGATCTCCAAGGGCTTGGAAGAGAGCTTGACCCCTGATCGAAGTCCCAGGACCATTGGACTTCACCCCCTGTGTGAATTGCTGCTGGAAACTCTGTTTCAGTGGCTACAGAGGTAGGGAGCTGTGACCGACTCTCCCGACCGGCTCGGTGTCCTGTTGGCACCGCATCGAGCAACGCCTGCATCTTGCAACGCACGGCCTTGGTCTCACCGACTCCGTCAATGAGCCGCTGCCTGCACCGTAACCTGTGAGCACCGCACCTTGCAACGCCTCGCTACACCGAATCCATCTGGTCCGACCGACACAGTCACTGTTGCTGAGTTCGAGTCCTGTGACTGCACCGGAGTTGGATACCGCTCGCACGCTTCGCGATGCACCGCCCGACTCGCACCGCTGTCCGGACTGATCGACGCCAGCTCCTGAATCCGGCTCCGTCGCCGCACCGCAACCTGCCAGCACCGCATCGAAGCACCGCCTCGCCCTGCAACGCACGGCCCTGGTCTCACCGACTCCGTCTCGACGACGTCAACGAGCCGCTGCCTGCACCGCCTCGAGGGACAACGCGTCCTGCAACGCTTCCATTTTGCAACACAACCGCGACGAACAGCCATCCGGCTCGCACGCCCGTGCCTGCCGCTTCAAGTCAAAGGTACTGTGACCGAGTCCGTCTACGCTGTGTTGGCCCGTATCGACGCGGTCAGCTGGATTTGATAGACTCTGTTTGTTCTTTACATCGCAGTGGCCGGAGAAGGCTACCGACTCGCACAGAACCTTGAATTAAGCCTTTTTGATCAGAACTAAGCATTCTTGACAGTATTGTGGATTATTTTTGTCGTTTATGGTCTTGTGATAAATGTATATAAAGTATACCTATTTTTATAAATATATAACCTGTGTGGTGTCCATTTGTAGTGTTGTCACTTGATTACAGTATGTGTTCACAAATGCTTTACACACTGCCTCTGAACTAAGTCTGTCTGCTCGTGCCAAGCTACCAAGAGGGTGAGATGGGGTTCTTTCAGGAGTGTACCTACTTTCCCTGACTAGACTCAAGGGTCCCTATTTGGACAAAGGTACCTACCTCTGCCAACTAGAGACCCCCAAATCTAACAGGCAGCATTTTCGATTTACTTATAGTTTCCGTGTTTTTTAAAAATCTGTGTAAGTCGCGTCTACACCGATGCGTTTTGTAATGCAAAGGTTTTTATTTCAGAGTTGTGAATCCTGACTTAGTGCTGAACTGAAGGTCATTTGGAGACAACTGTTGTTGAACTAGAAGGGCTTGCTTCTGTGTTCTAGTAAGTATTAAGCCATATTAGCTGGAGTGCCATTATTAAGCATTGTTTACATTTTTTGGAAAAAAATGAGCACAGTTGTGATATTTGGGCAATTGTTTTCCAGATCTTTGACCCAAAATAACAAGGTTTGCACCTGTACTTCGAGCCATCTGAGGTAATTTGGGTAAAATGAATGTGTAGATATAAGGATGTTAGTGGTTTTCTCGCCTGAATAATTGTATTCAAAATAAGTTATTTATATTTGTATGTTTTTTTCAATAGAGTGGATATCAGTTCTATGTCCTGAGGAGAACCCCATTAAGGAGGAACAGAGGGTTCGAAACGCCTCAACCATTTTTAGTGGATCCACTGTGGCAATTGAAAATTGTTTTGTATTACAGAGTGACTGTGCAACCCAGAGAGTGTTCAAAGAGAATTGTATAAAATATGTACCTGGGGAACAGTCACGCTCTGAAAGGGGACCAGTGTCCAGAAAATTGGGGAGCTTTTGAATTGCTTTAGGGTATAATGTATTTTCCCTGTGAGTACACTCAGTATATTGTTTGAAATAAGAACTGATGCATTGATGTATAGAATTTATGTTGTCTTGTATGTTTGAAAGTGATATAATTTATGTTTTGTATTCATTGCTAAGCACGTATTAATGTTGGTGGGAGGAACAAATATAGTTGACAATTTGTGTATGGTTCTCTATGTATGACAAAAAGGTTGATTAAAACAAAAAATGATGTGTAAAATATTAACATAGTAACCACTGTTATTGATTATAGTGTGTTGGATTAAGTGTAGTCTTGGCATTGGTGTTATTTTAGGATTTTGAGGTGGCTCAGCCATTTTGACCATAAGAGCTCAACCCCGTTGTGTGATTAACTTTCTAAAAGATGCATTTTCAGAATTGTGACTTAAACCTAACTTTAACAGCAATTAGGATTTTAAATTACAAGTCATTTGAAGACAACATAACTCTATCTGCTCCCAATCCAAAGTTGACACTTACTAAATGCAATAAGGTAACTCAGTGTTAGTCAGTGGGTGAGATAGGCCTTACTACAGTGAAAAATGAATTTTTTCACTGCCAGGAAATGTTAAATTAGAGTACATATGTCCTACTTTTTACATACATGTACCCTGGCCTAGGAACTGTTAGGGCCTACCTCATGGGTGACTTATAAGTATTTAAAAGGAAGGTTTAGGACTGAGTAGTGTCCTTTCAAGCCTGGGTACACTCTAATGACTGCGCCACACATGCAGCTTAGTATGACACATCTTTATTCTTCTGCGTGTGACCGTGAACTCAACATTCTAAACCTGCATTCACTTCATTATACTCTAACACTTATGCCACAGTTCTACAGAGTCTATTAGGAGCCAAAAAGGGTTCTGTCATAGCTAACTCAAATGACACTACAGCCTAGAAAAGGTTTATTTTGCCAGTTGAAATGGCATTTTATAACTGCACTACGGGGTGCAGTAGCATGCTGAGACACGTTTTAACATGGTACTTTAGTGGGTGGCACAATGAATGCTGCAGGCCCACTATTAGCATTTAATTTACAGGCCCTGTGTACATGTAGTATCATCTACCAGGGACTTACTTGTAAATTAAATGTGCCAATTAGATATAGGCCAATTTTACCATGTGCCTTGGAGAGGCAGAAGCATTTTAGGACTGGTTAGCAGTGGAGAAGTGGACAAAGTCCTAAAGCCAACAAAAACAAATTTAGCAAAATAGGAAGGGTGAAGGCAAAGCGTTTAGGGACTACCACCCAAGGGTGTCAGGTCAACAGCATTAACCACATACACAATTTGCACCTCATTCCGAGCTTCAGACCTCAGAAAGGAGTACAATACAACTCATTTTTTGCGATGTTTGCCCGCACAATTTTCACCAGGTTTCAGCTGACAACAATTGTGTGAGTAGAATCCATGGGTGCTCAATTGGTCCACAGTTTGTATTCACTGGTGTGGGTCTTTTGAGGGTAAGGGTTGAAACTTAACCCACTCCCTTATCACTCTTTAATACAAGGTATTATAACAACTAGAAAACAGGAAAATGTTTTTTCCTAACTACGTTGTGTCTTGCAGCATGACTAGTACCAGAAAAAAGGGAATGCGTTGTAAAGAACAGCATGCTTCTTTTCGTCAATCCATTCCTTAGCCCCGGTACTTTACCTACTTGTTTCTATTACTTACCCCTACAGTATTCAAAGTTTTCTGCTTCACTTTCTAGTGTAGTACTCGTCTCTGTAAACAGTAAAGGGGTTTGCATTCCCACTCCGCTCGTATTTGTTCCAAACTTTCTATTTTCAGCTTGGCAGGAGAATGTGGTGTCATGAAATGTCCTAGTCGAGGCTTTGGCACATTGTCACTTCCTTTCAGGACAATCACATCCTCCTCTGTCATCAAGGCAAACTTTTTTTCTCTTGGTCCCTGACAGACACAGATTCAGTTTCTTCTGGAGTCCAAAGATTATCCCGACTGAAGCTGTTTTTCAGGATTTGTTTCTCATTATTTAATGATTTGCAAATACAAGGCTTGAGTGATGTCTGTCACCTTAAATAACTCAAAGAACATATGTTCCCGTCTTTTAAAATGATGTCTCAATGCTATATTATAATGATGGTAAATACTGGTAAGGGAGAGCAACAAAATAATGTATGCGATTCAGAATAAAACAGCCTACTAAGCACTCTCTAAACAGCGTAGAGTTTGATTAAAAACACGCACAAAGCAGGTGATTTAAAATAATAACGACTGAATAAGTCAAGTCTGAGACAAAAAGTAGGATTGCTTGGCAAGCGGCTGCGTAATATTTCTGAAACAATCAGTAATGAGAATGTGGCATCAAGATAAAAGGAACATCATTTTAGTTTAATCCGTTATAATTATTTAGTATGATACGGAAACGACAGCACAAATTATAACAAGCATCGCAAAACCAAGCATTTTGGCTTTTCTAGAGTTAAATGTTTTTATTGTAGAGACTCTGAATTTAGTGGAATGGATTTAGGATCCTTATTTCTCAAACTGTCAAATTTGAGGGAGTCGCTTGATAACGAAATTATGCTGCAAGTCTAATTTGGGATTAACTGCATTGGCCTGGCAGAATATTAAGGAAGTTACAATTTAAAAAAATATATTGGTAAAATGTGGTCAGAATCTAGGGCCCTGGTTATGAATGTCCACAGATGGGTGGGTGCTATATATCAGACGGTTGTGAATGGCTGTTTATTCAAAATGGTCTCTATATTTCATAATCACCTTGAGTTCTGAAATATTCTATAATGGGGGTAAACTTTCCAATGTCGTTTTAGAGTAATTAGACAAGGTTTTGAGCAATAACTATCCATACATTTAGAACACGTCCAAATGTACTTTAGAATTTCAGTGTTCAGACATGAGAAGCTTTTTCTCAGTTTTTCGCACCTATTAATGATGACTCTGTAAAGGGACATATCGCTAAGAACATCCATATTTATAAAATAGAATTCCATTAAAAAGACAATTTAGAAAGATTACCCACGTATGGACTGCGACATTAGCTGGACAATGGCTCATTTGTGTTATTGAGTGCCCATTTCTAATGTGTCCTTTACATGTGCATCAAACGATAGCTCCCTTGGGAATAGAAATGTCTCTAGTAGCCCCCACAATTTATATAAGTGTCAAATTATGTTAAAATTTATTAAATTAGGGATCATTTAAAGATTTGTTGAAGCTTAAATACCTTTTACCAGCAACGGCTCATCTGAGAAATTGCATGCTAGCACAAAGATCAAAGAACTGTTCATATAGATAGATATAGATAGACAAGTTTTCTTCACGCATTAATCTGAGGATCATCAGTTCTCTTTAGATTACAACGAATTCAGACAAATATAATTGTCTACCTTTATTAGAACATTTCGTGGAGATCAAATGTTCAGCTTTTCAAATAAGATGGATCAAGACTCAGAAGTATCGCTGATATCGGCATCATAATTCGAATTTCTGTAAAAAAACAGTGCTTCGCTTAAGACATATATAAAAGCATCCCAGACACAGGTCAGTATATATTCCTGTAGCTTCAAGCTTTCACAAGTTAGAGTCAGCTACTCCAGATATGCATTGTAATCACTATGAACATGCTGACTGGTCTTTTATTTGTATAGCTCTGAAAACGATTAGGTGTCCGTGTGCATCAGCTAGAATCTTCTCTTTTGGATTCACAAACGGATCCGCGTTAGTTCCTTGTATATTTGCACTTCATCCAGTATCGTTCTCTGCAATGGGCCTATGGAGGGACATTCCTGATTTTAGGTCGAAGCACCAAAAACTTAGGGGCATATTAGCAAGACCCACGTTAAAATTATCGCCGTTTTAGCGGCAGGAAACTGCCGCTAAAACGGCGATAATGGGCTTGCTAATATGCGTTATGGAATTCCAATAGAAGCCCAGGTTAGACGTCCTGCACCTCTAACCTGGGCTTCTATTGGAATTCTATAACGCATATTAGCAAGTCCATTATCGCCGTTTTAGCGGCAGTTTTCTGCCGCTAAAACGGCGATAATTTTAACGTGGGTCTTGCTAATATGCCCCTTAATTCAACAGGTTACCTCTTTTTACTTAATTTGAACAATGCAAATAATTTTCTCAAGAATGGCGCTGTACATGATCAGACCACACGCAGCAACCCAAGGGAGGGGATGGTTTGCTCATGATCAGGACAGGACAACCAGGCAGTAGGAGGACCAGGCAGTGACCTTAAAGGTTGCACTTGCATATTCGGCCCAGCCCTCCATGTACACCAGGTGGTGTGCACCCACTCCTCGGATATACATTGGTTCTTATCAGCCACCTCGGCATAGTGACAAAGGCCTGTTCATGTCAACTGGCTTCCCCTTGTCAGACCTACATCACAATGGGTGAAGTATTGAAATGCACAGATTTTAAAGGGGCCTTTAATGTCAATGCATTTATTTACATTTCAATTAATCAATCAATCAGGGGGTTTAAAGCACACTACTCACCCGTGAGGGTCTCAAGGCGCTGGGGTGGGGGGTGCAGCACCGATCAGCCGAAGAGCCAGGATTGAGGCTCTTCCTGAAGGTGTGCAGAGTAGGGGTGTGTCTGATGTTGACTGGGAGCTCGTTCCAGGCTTTGGCTGTGATGTAGGAGAATGCTCTTCCACCTACTCTGGTTCTGCGGATGCGTGGGGTTTCTGCCAGGGCGAGGTCGGCGGAGCGGAGGTTCCTTTTGTGTGCGTAGAAGGAGTCTGTTTCATTGAGGTATATGGGTCCGGTGTTGTGGAGGGATTTGTAGGCATGAGTGAGTTGCTTGAAGGTTACTCTCTTCTCGACGGGGAGCCAATGGAGGTCTCTCAGGTGTTGGGTGATGTGCTCATGTCGTGGGATGCAGAGGACGAGTCTGGCCACGGTGTTCTGGATGGTCTGGAGTTTGTGTAGCAGGGTTTTGTTGATTCCGGCATAGAGGGCGTTTCTGTAGTCCAGTCTGCTTGTTATGAGTGTGTGGGTGATGGTCTTTCTGTATTCGGGGGGATCCACTTGAAGGTCTTGCGGAGGATACGGAGGGTGTTGAAGCAGGTGGAGGCGACGGCGTGGGTCTGTCGGGTCATGGTGAGGGAGGAGTCGAGTATGATGCCGAGGTTCCGAGCGTGGTCCATGGGGGTGGGGAGGTGCCGAGGGCGGAGGGTCACCAGGAGTTGTCCCACGCAGAGGGGGAGGGTCCGAGGACTAGGACTTCTGTCTTCTCCGAGTTAAGTTTCAGACAGCTGCTGCTTATCCAAGCTGAGATGTCTTTCATTCATTCTTAGAAGCGGAGTCTGGTGGTTTTGGGGTCATTCGTGAGGGAGAGGATGAGCTTGGTGTCGTCGACGTAGGATACAATGCTGAGTCCATGCTGTCTGATGATGGCGGCGAGAGGGGCCATGTAGATGTTGAAGAGCGTGGGACTGAGCGATGATCCTCGTGGTACCCCGCAGTTGATCTCTGTGGGTTCGGAGAGGAAAGGCGGGAGTCTGATCCTTTGGGCTCTGCCGGCGAGGAAGGAGCGGAGCCAGTTGAGGGCGGTTCCCTGTATTCTGGCGTCATGGAGTCTGGCTGCGAGGGTGCGGTGGGAGACGGTGTCGAAGGCCGCGGAGAGGTTGAGCAGGATGAGGGCTGCGATGTGGCCTTGGTTGAGGAGCGTGTGGATGTCGTCTGTGGCGGCGAGGAGGGCGGTCTCTGTGCTGTGGTTACTGCAGAATCCGGATTCGGAGGGGTCGAGGATGGAGTTCTTTTCGATGAAGTTTGTCAGCTGGACAATGATGATCTTCTCGGCAACTTTGGCTGCGAAGGGAAGGAGAGAGATGGGTCGTAGTTCTTCAGGTCCGTCGGGTCTGCAGAGGGTTTCTTGAGGAGGGGCTTTACTTCTGCACGTTTCCAGTCGTCTGGGAAGGTGCCGGATTCGAAGGTGGCATTGATGGTGCTACGTAGCTGGGGCGCTATGGCGGCGGCGGCTCTGTGGAAGATGTGCGGAGGACAGGGGTCCATGGGGGATCCTGAGTGGGTGCCCTTCATGGTGGTGTCTTCCGTGGTGACCGGGGTCCAGGCTGTGATGAATCACCGGCTGTCATAGCTGGAGGGAAGGGTGGTTTCTGGAGTCTGCTCGCTGAAGTTGTCGTAGAGGGCTTTGATTTTTAGGTGGAAGTAGGAGCCGAGCTTGTTGCAGATTTCTTGGGAGGGAGTGATATCTGTGGCTTCACAGTGGGGCTTGGTGAATTGCTGGATGATGTTGAAAAGTTCCTTTGAGTTGCTGGAGTTTGGTGAGGATTTTGTTCCGGATGAAGGTCTTTGTGGCTCTTATGCATTGGTGGTAGTCTGTCATGGCGTTCTTGTAGGTGGTCAGGTCTTCCGTGGTTTTGCTGTTTCTCCATCGTTTTTCGAGATGTCTGCAGGAGCGTCTGGCCTCTTGGAGGTCGGTGGTTAACCAGGTGGCCTTCAGGGGGCTTGTCTGTCAATGGTACGGAGGGGTGCAAGCTTGTCCGCGCGTTTGGTGATCCAGTGGTGAAGTGTCTTGGCTGCAGAGCAGGCGTCGGTCGAGGCGGGGGGGTCATGGCTGAGGGTGGAGTTGAGGTGCTCCTCTGTGATCTTGCTCCATTTCCTTCACGGAGAGCGAGGGGTGGGTTTGGGAGTGGTGGCAGTGTTGAAAGAGAAGTGTACGCAATGGTGGTCCGTCCTGAGGGGCTGCATGGTGTGGCTGAAGCAGATGTTGTTCCCAACTGCGAAGATGTGGTCGAGGGTGTGGCCTGCCTTGTGGGTGGGGGTGGTGACGAGCTGTTTCAGTCTGATGTTGGCAAAGTTGTCCAGGAGGGCGGTGGAGTTGTGGTCGCTGAGGTTGTCGAGGTGGAAGTTCAGGTCTCCGATGAGTATGTAGTCCATGGAGGCAATGGCGTGGGGTGCGACGAGGTCAGCAATCGTGGTGGCGAACGATGTGTGGGGTCCCCCCCGGAGGCGAGGGTGCCGCGAAGAGTGGTTCTAGGGCTGGTCTGGATCTGGAAGTGAAGGTGTTCGGTAGTGGCAGAAGAGCCACTCGTGGTGAAGGCGGAGAGTCGGAGGGAGCTCTTGTGTGCAATGGCGAGTCCTCCTTCTGGGCGGTTGGGGCGGTCCTTCTACTGGATCTTGTAGTCATCGGGGATGGTGGTGGCGATGTCGGGGGCAGAGGAGGCATTGGTCCAGGTTTCTGTGAAGAAGGCAACGTCTGGCAAGAGGGTGTCGAGGAGGTCCCAGATCTCTATGGCATGTCTGTGCAGGGAGCACATGTTGAGGAGGATGCAATTCAGGGCTTCGGTGGTGTTGGCATCCGGCGTGTGGCGGCGGTCGTGGCGGTGCAGAGTGTGGTGAAGGTTCGGCAGCAGTGGCGGCAGGAGAACTGGCCGTGGGTGGTTTTCGGCATGGACAGCTGGCAGTTGTTGTTCCTTCCGGGGTTGAGTGCGAGGGGGGCTGCAGAATCGTAGCGGTGGGTGGACGGCGATCCATGGTCCCTGTCGCTGGTCAGGGTCGGGTCGTGGACAGGCGCAGACGGGCTTGCCTTTGGCATGCCTTAGGCGCACAAGCGGCGCACCCGCTGCGCGCGGTGACCATTAAATAGGGGAGGGAAGCGGAGCTGGGAGGCGGGAGCAGGAACAGCAGGGGGGCTGCAAGGGCAGCAACGGTGGGAAAAAGGCGGTGAAAACAGGCACGGAGGATCAGAAATGAAGGGCACAGGCACAACAACGAGAAGAAGGGGCAAAAACAAAATGAACAAAACAGAGTCACAGAAAATAGACAGAATCACAGAAAATGGACCAACACCAGGCACAACAAATGAGAGACAGACAGCAGGAGGTCAATGGGCACAACACGCGACAGCCAACAGAGGGCCTCGAATACCTACTGGCGAAGAGTAGGCGGCAGCAGCACAACAGCGGAGCTGCAGGGGCAGAGAACAGGCCAGCAGGGACTCTGGCCAGGAGGTCAGAGGTCCTGCTCAGGCACTCCTGCAGCGGCCGCCATTTAATAAGGGAGGGGGAGGGAAGCGGAGCTGGGAGGCGGGAGCGGGAACAGCAGGGGGAGGGGCCATGGGGCAGCAGCGGCAGGAAAAGGGCAGTGAAAACGGGCACGGATGCCCTGAAACGCAGGGCACAGGCACAACAACAAGAAGAAGGGGCAAAAAAAACCGAACAAAACAGAGTCACAGAAAATAGACCAACACCAGGCACAGCAAATGAGAGACAGATAGAAGAAGGTCAATGGGCACAACACGCAACAGCCAACAGCGGGTCTCGAACACCTACCGGCGAGGAGTAGGCGGCAGCAGCACAACAGCGGAGCTGCAGGGGCAGAGAGCAGGGACTCTGGCCAGGAGGTCAGAGGTCCTGCTACCTGATTCCACCCTGATTTGTCTTGAAAATGTTCTCCACTGCTAATGTATTTTGACAAGAGGTGAAGTGAAGAATCTGCAGTGCAACCAGGAGGTATTTCTGTATCTCCAATGCATTTTGCACAAGGACCTTGGGTAAGTACTGTAAAATATAGGAACAGGACCTAGATTATGGCATCTGTCTATTTGTTGTTGGTCTGTGGATTTTGTTTACATTTTTGGAGGTTCGCCAAACCAGACAACTCAATATACAATGAAGGTGAGTGAGATCAATTTTTTTAAAATATATCTTTATTGGCATTTTTAATATAAATACAGTGTTTTACATGTACAGGCAGTCATATGGCATCCACATTACATTCGGTGACATACATTTTCCTCCATTTTATACAGTTGAGGTACAGCGTCACTTCTGTGGACGACAATATATATATACTAGCCAGTGTTTATCTCCCGCCTAGATCCTGTACATTAATGTATGTGTACTCAAAGGAGTTACTCGTGCCTATCTGTAAAGATATACTTTTATTTTTCACGTGAACTAGTCTTATATAATAAACTTTAATAATCCTTTTGGTGGTGTGTCTCCTAATGTCTCGCCCGGCACGGGAGCTGTCTCATGTATGTTTCTCAAGTGGTGTGGGGTTTGACTAGTATGGAGTTCTGTGGTCATTAAAAGTGTCATTAGTGTGTCAGGAGGGGGAGGTCATTTGGGTGGAGGAGATCCTGGCCCTGGCATGCTCCCTCACCACCTATACCTGAGCTCCGACTGACTCTGTCCACCCAGATCTATCCTCCCACTGTTCCTCTATCATTGTCGGGGTCATGTCTTGTCTCCCATTCTCTCAGCACCTCTGTCCATAGTTCTGCTATGGGACGCCTACGAATCCCCTTTGTGTCCTCCTTCTGTAAAGCCCTTTGTTCTGCTTAAGCCCAAGTGTCAACGCTATTCTCCGATGTCTCTATCCTAGGATTAGTGTGTGTTTTCCAATGTTGGGCTATCTGTCGTCTCGCTAGGATCAACGCTAGGTCTATAAATCTGTTTCCTATTTTTCTGGCTTTCGGTTTAGAGAACAGGCCAAGTAAGCATACTTGTATTGTGTTAGGTAGGATGCGCGCTAAGGTTTTCTTAATCAATTGTAGCACCGTCGCCCAGAATTCCCAGGTTCATACATTCCCATGTCATGCGAGCAAACCCCACATCTTCCATTCCACATCTGGGGCAACCATGTGTCACATCTCCTCGTATGATGTTTAGTCTATGGGGTGTCAGGTATACCATGTGTACGTAGTTGAACTGAATCGCTTTAAAGTTAGAATTTATGGAGACCCGTCTTGAGCTTCCCAATACACGGTTCCATTCTTTATCCATTAGCTCTATCCCTATAATCTCCCCATTTTTTTCGGGTGCAGTCCAGTCATTTTTTAACTGAGTCAAGTAGTGCCCTACACAGCCATTTAATCAGATGTCTGGTCACCCCCATGGCTATTAGCAACTGCAGCACCGCATGTGTTTGTAGTTTCTGTGATTTATTGCCCCACAAATCCCTAATCATCTGAGTTACAGAATGATAAGTCAGAAATTGTCAGTTCGGCAGATCATTCTGAGACATAAAGTCCTCTATAGGGATTAATGTCCCCATATGAAAGCAATCGCCCACTGTAGTGATCCCTGCCGCAGTCCATTCTGTGAGTTGAAGCCTCATGTATGGAGCTATAGGATCCCCATGTGATATTCCAATTAGTGGTCTCTCGTGTGCATAGGGATGGGCCACGCTCGTGCATTGGCGGCATCTCTTCCAGCAATACAGTGCTGATTGTAAGAGAACATTCAACTTAGGTATAGTAACCGCTGGGTGCAACAACTTGGCCAACAGCCAATTTTGGCTGTTTCGCCATCCCTCTTCTTCTAGTAGTTCCAAGCTTCTACCGTCTAACCACTGAGCTATCCATTGGAGTTGGGCCGCCAGGTAATACAGTTCAAAGTCAGGGGCACCTAGTACCCTCTTTTTGGCCACTCGCTGTATTATTTCCAGAGCTACTTTGTTCGCCCCGTCCGATTTTAAGTCCCGGAGAATCTGGTTTAAGTCTGTAAACCACAGAGGCGTGATTACCACTGGTAGGTTCACAAAGTAATATAACAGTCTGGGAAGCATGATCATTTTTTAAAGTGCTATATGTGCCATCAGTGGTAGCTTGAGTGAGCTCACTCAACAAGGAGAGGGACTATAGGGCTTTTTAAAGAGGTCCAGCATACATGCCCTGCCAAGTACTACCACCTAGAGGTATGCAGTTCCTCAAAAAGTTCAGATCGATGAGACAGGGGTTACGGGAACCCCTGATTATGTGTGCGAGTCAAGTGGATTGGAGAGAGAGGAGGAAGGGAATACTCCCTGTTAGAACTAGAGTCCTCACACACCCAGCCAGCTAGGTGTCATGCTTCATCATATGGACCTGCTCCTCGTCGGGTCGGCGCTGCAATACCCGACGGGCACCCATAAAGGGGCTCTTTAGCGGAGATCTTTGTTCCTGCCGTATGGTGCAGTGGGTGTGAGGGTCTAAATGGTGTAGATGTGTTGAAAAAGTGACTAAAATAGGTAGGATAGTCCAAATAAGACTTTTATTCAGGCTGGCTATCCACCTAATTAAAAACAATAAGAGTGGCAGCTCCCTGACAATATGGTCCAGTTGAGCTATGCTCTACTTCTAAAGGTCGACATGTTTCATGCCTACTGGTCAGTATGATCCGTGGCAATTCTTCAGGACCTAGTGAGTGAACTATCTACACACAGTGGTGGGTAAGTATTCTACCTACCACGTATCAGGACTGCGAGCAAGGTGTCCCGCAGTGTCATATAGTGACCTATCTGTAATGTGAGTATCACTCCATTCGGTGTCCGGCGGTTAATCAAGACACCTGGGTCATGGTGTCCAATCCTGCTGTGGATATGGGCCAATACACCTACCCTTCTCTGCCGGTACCGGATCATACTGACCAGTGGGCATGAAACATGTCAACCTTTAGAGTAGAGCATAGCTCAACTGGACCATAATGTCAGGGAGCTGCCACTCTTATTGTTTTTAATTAGGTGGATAGCCAGCCGTAGGTAGGATAGTCCAAATAAGACTTTTATTCAGGCTGCCTATCCACCTAATTAAAAACAATAAGAGTGGCAGCTCCCTGACATTATGGTCCAGTTGAGCTATGCTCTACTCTATAGGTCGACATGTTTCATGCCTACTGGTCAGTATGATCCGGTACCGGCGGAGAAGGGTAGGTGTATCGGCCCATATCCACAGCAGGATTGGACACCATGACGCAGGTGTCTTGATTAACCGCCGGACACCGAATGGAGTGATACTCACATTACAGATAGGTCACTATATGACACTGCAGGACACCTTGCTCGCAGTCCTGTTACGTGGTAGGTAGAATACTTACCCACCACTGTGTGTAAATAGTTCACTCACTAGGTCCTGAAGAATTGCCACAGATCATACTGACCAGTAGGCATGAAACATGTCGACCTTTAGAGTAGAGCATAGCTCAACTGGACCATATTGTCAGGGAGCTGCCACTCTTATTGTTTTTAATTAGGTGGATAGCCAGCCTGAATAAAAGTCTTATTTGGACTATCCTACCTATTTAATCACTTTTTCAACACATCTACACCATTTAGACCCCTCACACCCACTGCACCATACTGCAAGGAACAAAAGATCTCCGCTAAAGAGCCCCGTTATGAGTGCCCGTCGGGTATTGCAGCGCCGACCCGACGAGGAGCAGGTCCATATGATGAAGCATGACACCTAGCTGGCTGGGTGTGTGAGGACTCTAGTTCCGACAGGGAGTATTCCCTTCCTCCTCTCTCTCCAATCCACTTGACTCGCACACATAATCAGGGGTTCCCGTAACCCCTGTATCATTGGTCTGAACTTTTTGAGGAACTGCATACCTCTATGTGGTAGAGCTTGAGTGAGCGCCAGAACTGAACGAATGTTTTTAATGACCTTAGAGCTGGGTTCAGGTTGCCCTCCCTTAGGTCTACTAGATTGTGGAATATTTGTATTCTGAGGTACTTTAAGGAGCGGGGGGGTCATGTCAGACCCGCCAGGAGATCCACTGGGTGAGTACTCTTGCTCTTTAGTGGGAAGGCGTATGTCTTGGCCTTGTTAAGCTTAAGTCCCACCAAGGTCGCATATGCTTCTAGCATACCTAGTGCCTGGTCTTCTCCCCGGCCTCCGTCTATTAGATATAATAGCAAGTCATCAGCATAGAGAGATATTACATGTGATCTACCATCCAGTTGTATGCCAAGGATATGTCTTTGTTGTCGGAAGGCGATCGCAAGCGGTTCTATTGCTATCGCAAAAAGCAATGGGGATAATGGGCAGCCCTGTCTAGTACTTCTATATATGTTATATGTATCTGAGACCACTCCGTTGGTTTTAACCCGTGCAGTTGGGTGCGTGTATAATATTTTCACCCATTTAGTCCATCTTTCTCCCAGCCCCATCCATTCCATTGCGGCGTCTAAAAAGACCCACCTCACCTAATCAAATGCCTTTTCCAGATCTACTGACAGGATGAGGGCTTCTGGGTTTTGAGCCCGTTCAGGGTGATGCATAATATGGAAGAGCTTCTGCAGATTCCCAGATGTGGAGCTGGTCGGTACGAACCCATTTTGGTCTGTATGAATCAGACCGGTCATAAAGGGAAGGAGCCGAGCAGCCAAAATTTTGCTCAAGTCTTTAAAGTCAACTTTGAGCATGGAAAGGGGCCGGTAGTCCGATGCGTGTGGGTCCGTTGCTTTGCTCTTCGGGAGTGGTATGACTAGCACGTCTCTGGTCGAAGGAGGCAGCTCCCCTTTCTCCCAGGCTTCTGCGTACATCGCCTTCAATTTTGGTGCCAATGTCTGTGCATAAGTGGAGTAGAATTCCACCGGTATGCCATCTGGGACCAGTGTCTTCCCTGTAGCCATCACTTTTAGCGCTGCACGGATTTCCGTCGTGGTCACTGGGCCGCCCAAGTTCTCCTGCCTGATGGGCTCCAAGGTTTCCAGGGGGAGGGATGCTAAATATTCAGCTAGGGTCTCCTGCCTCTGTGGCTTCGGTTCACTATATAGTGCTACATAGTAAGCCCTGAATGCTTCATTTATTTCCTTAGAGATATGTATTATCTGGTCGTCTACCAATTTAATTCGGGAGATGGGGGATCCCCTATTTTCGGGGCACACCAACCATGCCAGCAATTGACCTGCTCTGCCCTCCTCCATGTGTACCCGGCTCTGATATTCACGTATGTCCAGACATCGCAACCTTTCTAGCGCTTTATCATATTCTTGTTTTACATCCCTTAGTCTTTTCTGCGCGTCAACTTCTGCAGTCAAATGGGACTCTCTGTCGTGGAGTTGGGCTTCTAGACTTGTGAGTTCATCTAAGATTTGTCTCCTCATTCCCACTTTTTGGCCCATGCAGTGTCCTCTTACTACCAGCTTAAAAGCTTCCCACTCTTTGGCCCCATAACTGGCCAAGTCCTGATTAAACTGAAAATACTCCTCAACCGCTGTGTGCAGAGACGTGCGGAAGTGAGCGTCTTCCAGGAGGGTAGGGTCTAGCTGCCAAGTGGAGGTCAGGGTGGGTTCCGATGTGGGATGGATATGGAGCAGTAATGGGTTAGGGTCAGATAGGTGAGTCCCAGGTTTTCTGTGTGTGTAATGGCAGATCCCAGCCAAGCTGAACATGTCCAATCTGGTATGCAGACTATACATGTGAGAGTAATATGAGTAGTCTCTTGTGCTCCCATGTTCTGTTCTCCAAGTGTCCACCATATTCTACCCCTCCAACCAGATTTAGAATCCTTTAGTCACTTTAGTCACAACTTAAGGGTACCATTGAGTGAGGGGTCGACCTATCCAGTTCCACGTCCGCTACACAATTAAATTCTCCCCCTAGTAGGTTGTGAGACGTGTCAAATGAGGCGAGCTGTGTTGACAGTTTTTGTAAGTATTGGATTTGGTCCTGATTTGGGCCATAAATGCTCCCTAGCATGAACACTGAACCAAGTATTCTACCCTGGAGCAAAACATATCTGCCCTCTGGGTCTATAAGAGATCTACCTACTTCAAATGGGGTACCCGCTCTAATCCACACCACGGTCCCCCTCGAGAAGGCCGAGTACGTGGTGGCATATATTTGGCCACGCCATTTACGTCTAAATCGTGTGCTCTCCTCCAGTGTGAGATGCGTTTCTTGTAATATGGCTATATGTATTCCTGTATGTGCTAGGTAGCTGTGAATTTTACCTCTTTTGGCTATCAATCCCACCCCTCTCACATTCCATGTCAACATTTTTATTTCATGATGCAGTGGTGCCATAAAAGATATTGTCCTGGTCTCCCAAGCTCTCCCCCTCCCCCCTCCATCCCACCTCACCATTTCAGCCCGCATCAGTGAAAACCACTCAGAGACCACCAAACATCCCAAACAAGCAACTCCCTCACCCCGGGGCAGCTTTGCAATGGCTAACCGCCCAAACCTTCCAAAACTCAAAAACATTAATATAAGATTGTCCTCTCTATCCGCCCAGGGACGACTATATAGTCGGGGTGTGTAAGGAAGTAACCACAAAGTATACCTTTGGAGGCCCCGTCTCCACAACCAAGGTCCACTTCCTCTCTTTCTCTATCGGGTTCCCATAGTACCTGTTATTGTCACTGCTCGAATCAGGCCAGGCGGCCTGGCCCTTCGTTCTACCTTCTGAAGGTCCCAGTTTTCTCTCCCCCCCACGGCTATTATTAAATTATGTTCTCAGCTGTCTGCGGGGTTACATCTGGGAGTTCCAGCTCGCTTCTGGCCGAGTCCCCAGAGTACGACTCTGCGGCACTGCGGTCTGTCATTATCCCGGAGCTTTCCTTCTCTGCCTGCTGCGTCATCACCTCTGCCACCGCTTGAAGTGCCGCTTTTCTTTCCTGTGCCATCTGTGATGCCAAGGGTTTCCGCAGCTGGATCCTTCTAGATGAGTGTCTGGGTCTCTTCCATTGCGGCTTGGCTGTTGTTGGGGTGTATTTTCCCAGTCGGGGCGCTGGAGCACCCATCAGGTACTTCTCTAGCCAGGACCATAGTTCATCCGGGGAGTTGAAAAAGAGTGTCGCCCGTCTAGAATTACTCGTAGCTTTGCCGGGTACAATAGGGAATATGTAATGCCTTCATTTCTTAACCCTTTCTTGGCCTCTAAAAAGGAAGCTCGTTGGGCCTGCACTTTTGCCGTAAAATCTGTGAAAATTGACATTTTACTATTTGTAATCACATAAGGTCCATTGTTACGGGCATTCTGTACAAGGATGTCTAGGTCCTTATAGTGCAAGTGGCATGCCAAACACGGCGGGGGGGTCGACCCACCGCCAGTGGGTGCAAGGGCCCCCTGTGCGCTCTTTCCGACGCAAAAAATTGGTGAGCAACCCAGGTGCCACTGTGTCCCGCAGCCATCCCTCTAGGTATATTACCATGTCCGTACCTTCTGTACCTTTGGGGATTCACACAACTCTTATGTTATTACGCCTGTTGCGCCCTTCTGCATCTTCAGCTTGCTTTTACAGAATGGTCACCCTGGAGGCCAGGTCTCCTATTTTGTGGGATACGGCCATTTGTTCTGGTTGTAGTATCTTCATTTTGTGTTCAACTTCTTTCACCCTGTCGACTAATTTGTGGTGTTCTGCTTGCAGCAGTCCCAGTCCCACCGATACCGCCCACATGTCTTGCTGTAGCGTTGCTTTCGTGTCTGCTGTGGTGGCTAGTATCTTGTCAAGATGTAGATGTAGAGCCTGATCTGTGGCCCCCAGTTCTTCCGCTCCTAGGTCATTGGGTGCGTGATGCGTCTCACCCTCCTCCGTGGGTGTGTTTCCCTGTTTAGGTCGAGGTTTGCCCATGATGTATGGTCTTGGAGCTCAGCGTGTTCAAGTTGTTTAGCGCTTCTAGCCCCCGTTTGTTCCCCAGCTTCAATGCTTCCAGGCCGCCAGTTCCTTTCTCACTTGTCTATGGGAGGGCTGTGTCACAGCAATTGCCTGCTCCTCTCCACTTGCCTGGTTGCCCCTGGGGTCCCCTCCAGGAAATCTAGGTGCTGATACCACAGCCGCAAGGGGGACCCTGTTGCGCCGATTCCCTGGCTGTCTGCCGCGCCGCCAATCCTTGTGCTCAGCTCAGTAGTAGAGTGGATAGCCCAGCTTATTCTCCGTAAGCCCTTCTTTAGTGTTGCACTGGTCTCCTTCTCTCCCCTCCCCCGCAGCCACCTCTTCACACTGCTTTACCAGTGTCTCCTTTAGTACCCCTAGGTGTCCCAGCTGTGGACCGAGTCCCCCAATGGGAGAACTTCCATGTGGAGGTCTGGGTTTGTCTGTCTCTGATTGGCCTCTTTAATGGTAGGATTAGTTCTGATATCTGGGGCCTATATTAGAGTTGTATTGGGAGGCTAATTTGTCTCTCGTGTTTCTTTGCAGGCCGCTCTCCTTGCAGGGGTGGGATCCAGAGCTTCTCCACTTGCATGCAGTACACCTCCATACCTTCATTCTCCGCACCTGTTCTCGTCCTGTTACCACAACTGTTTTTTGTTCCCTCCACACACCCGACTGCATCCAGTGTCTTTATTGTTTCTGCTGTCCCCGCCAGTTATCTCCTGGTGCAGCTCTCCAGGGTTCATCATGCAGAGCGGTGAATCAATTCTCTCTCCACCGCGTCGCATTGGTGGCCAGGCCTACGTGCTCTGCAGTACCTCGGCCCCGCCTTTCTAGTGCTCTGCTACTCTCTGTCACAGGTAGCCGGTCTCTCTGCTGGGACACTCTGTGGGATGCAAGTCCCTATGCCGAGTTCAGAGGCCACACACTCGACTCGCTTGAGCCACTTCCTTTTCCGCACCACATGGCGGTCTCCTGCCTCGCAGCTCCGCTCCTCCGTTGCTGTAGGCCTGGGCGCAACATCTCTGACAGCCCGCGGCTTCCAGTACGTGTCTCGTCTTTGGGCGGCTCTTCTCCCACTGTCGCCCAGGCTCTGGCAAAGCTGCCGCACTGATTCCCCCACACAGGGAGAGGGCACAAAGCCATCAGTCACCCACCACCAGGCTGATAATTCAGGATTATGTGTGGGCCAGTGTGGAGCCACTCGCTCACTTGCCTGCCATCGTCTGCGTCCAAGCCACGCCCCCAAGGTGAGTGAGATCCATGAATCAGTGTCTGAAGCTCTGAATGCCCACCCATGGCCTGCCTTATTAAAATGAAGACATTTCATTAGAAAACTAATCTTGGCTGTTTCTGAGACCATCATCCCCACTCCCCCATGTCATTGTCTGCAATACCAGAGCTTTCCAGGATCTGCAGATGCTGAATGATGTGAAGATACAGAAAACAATTACTTGTACATGACCAGTAGCAGATTTACTGTATTTCTGCCTCTATTTCAGCAGCGCGCTGGTTTAAACATTTTTGAAGCAGCGCTTTATAGTGCTAACCCAGGAGAGACTAGTGAACTTCTTATGCCTATCACGGCAAAATTACCACACAATTCCTTCTAACTTACACAGTGCTTCTCAGCAGAATCCTTTAAAGAACTAATTTCAAGGTTTCCAAGACAACCACAGGGAAAATTTTCTAAAAGTCTCTCGCCATGCGGCTAAGCTTTGCCCTAGGACCATTCCTGCCAAGCCTCTCCCAGTCCAATCCAAACAAAGTGAAACTCACTTCACTTATTAACAACCGGTCATGCTTCCCATTGAGCACCAGATTGTGCCTGTTACACCCTTCCTTCAAAGAGATTCCTTGGATCTGTTCCTGTCAGAGACAACTAATCTTGCACTAGAAATCCAATGGGAATGATGCACTCTACCATCTCTTACAGTTTCAATCAATGGCCACATACACAAGAATATAAGCACCAGTGTTAGATACAGGAAATGAGAATGGGATTAGAGAGCAAATAGAGACACTGGACTCAGCACTCTGACTCATCACTTCTGCTTGGTATTGAGGTCTGCAAGATGTAGTGGGTTGCCTAAAGGCATCAAGAGATATCTAAAGTAACTGCCCAGATCAGTCCTGCATCTAACTGTAACAGCAAAAAGGTATACCTTAGTGATACCTCCGTGTAACCAACTCTCTTCATTGTGATGTGGAAATTCATGCTCATCAATCTGCTCTATGAATAGGATAAGTATCTTAAGGTTCATCTCTGAGCACTCTCTGTGGAAGATGAGTTATAGTTTCTTCTTGACTTAAATGTTTGTTAATTACTGCAAAAAGTAATTAGCAAACATTAATAGAAACATTATCGGAACTCTGAATACCTTATGCCTAATCATACATACATAGCATGTGCAATATAGTTCTAACGTAAAGATTCTTCCGGTTCTGTCACAGGATCATATTAAGTGATATGCAATAACCCTACAGACTTTGGACTAGTTTAAGTTAAAAGTTAAAACATAGTTCAACATTTGTTTTTACAAGACTCAACTTTCAGAATAATTGTCAGTATTCCCAATGTCCTTCAAATAACTCCAAAAGGAAGTGTTAGGAATTGAGGTTTCTGGTTGGCAGAGTATACACCCTGTCCAAGCAGGAGTCGCAATCCTAGTCAGGGTAAGTCAGATACACCATCTCGTGGTACAGAGCAGTCAGGCTTCACTTCATAGGCAATGTGTAAAGTATTTGTGCACACTTCAAATACAGTAACACTGTGAAAACACCACAAAAAGACTCCATGCCAGTTTAGACAAATGGAGAATATTTGTTCCGATAGTGATATGTCACCTGTTTCCCCTTGTTCTTCTGACTTAGCAATAACCCATGATCAAGCAGGTCCAAATTGCATTTCTGCAAATATATGGATCATACTGTCACATCATTTTGTTATCCTTCATGCTTATGGTCAATCGCAGATCCTTATCAGGGAGGCCCCACTACCCTTGGCCTCCAAGAAAGGACTACCAACTGTATCTCTGCTTATTCAATTTGCAGTTCTACCACTGATACACAGGCAAAGGCAATTCCACCTAAGGAGGGACATATTAGAAGAATATTGTTCGAGGAGAGGGTTTATGTTGCAAGCATGAGGGGTTCAAGTCAATTTTAGCATCACCATCATTGCAGAACTCATTCAGTGGGTCAGCTTGCACTGGGATAGGAACATGTTTGCAACTGACTGTTGGAAATTGCCCTTTTTTCAGGGTACCCCAAACTTTTTGCCTTCTTCCTCCTCTTTTTCTGACCTTGTTTTTGTTGGCTCTAGGACTCCGAGCACTGTACCACTGCTAACCAGTGCTAAAATGCATGTGCTTCTCCCCTAATCATGATGGCATTGGTGTGTACCTGATTGGCATATTTGTTGTATTGTTAAGTCCCTTGTGTAGTGGTATACCATATACCTAGCGCCTATACATCAAATGCTACTAATGGGCCTGCAGCACTCATTGTGCAACCCACATAAGTAGCCTTTCAAATCTGTCTCAGGCCTGCCACTGCAGTGCCTGTGTGTGCAGTTTACTGCCACTTGGACTTGGCATTTACAACTACTTGCCAAGCTTTAAACTCCCTTTTTATTACATATAGGTTACCCCTAAGGTAAGCACTAAGTAACCCTAAGGACAGGGTGCTATGTAAGTAAAAGGTAGGACATGTACCTTTATGTTTTGCATCTACTGGTAGTGACAAATAGCCTATTTCATTTTTCATATTTGATATGTATGGAATGGTAATGATTAATCCTCCTCATTGGTGAAGTTGGATTTAACCTTACTATTTTAGAAATGCTACTTTTAGAAAGTGGACATTTCTCTGCACTTACTGCTCTTTGTGCTGACAGCCTGTCTCCAATATACGTCTGGGTTGGGTGACAGCTACACTTTGTACATTCCCTCTAAACAGCCACAAACACAAGAAGGTGAGGCTGTAGGAAGGTAGGATCCTTCTACATGGTTACCCCCACTTTTTGCCTGGCGTTAAGCTATGTTTTGACAAGTCTGACTGGGATCCTGCTAATCAGGTCCCCAGTATATCTGCTTTCTCCCTAAATTGTTGTGTTCAGTACTTAGGTACATCCAAGATTGGATACTGGGGTACCCTTGTCAGTCCCTAGTATATGGCACCCATGTACCCAGGGCATAGGTACCCCAGAGGTCTACCATGGGCTGCAGCATGTATTATGCCACCCTTGAGAGGCTATTCAAAATGGAACTACAGGCCTGCCATTGCAGCCTGTGTAAGTTGGTGCATGCACCACTTACTAAAGATATAGGTTTACTATATCTAAGGGTCACTGCACTTAAAACCTATAAGTCACCCCTATAGATGGCCTTTACAATCCTGAAGGCAGCGTGCTTGGTTCTAAGTGAGAGAGTGCCCCTGCATGAGCAGGACACCCCTGCAACCTATGAAGTCCATTCTCCCGGGTTGTCAGTGAAGCAGCTATATACTATATAGAGGTGCACTGCGTAAGCGCGCGATGACCATCTCGAAAACGGCTGCACGAATCCTATCATGTTTGTTATCAAACATGTTGGAATCATACCTCCCACACCGTAGACGGTGTGGGAGGTATGATTCCAAGCACTAGAAGAGCCCTCTGTTAGGCTCTCAGTGTTCCCGGAACCAGCCTTCTAGTCCCGGACAGAACAAAATGGTTGCTGCCGACCAGAGACACATTTCTGCCCTCCTGCTGCTGAGCCAAGTTCGAGCAGGGGAAGGCAGAACAATATGCATCCTGTCACAGGGAGGTGTGACCACCTCACAGACAGGATTTAGTGTATAAGGGCTGGGTGGGTGCACTTGCCAGCGCCTGAAAGTCTGCATGAGGGGCACATTTGGTGTCCCTGTGCATAGTCCAGTTCAAGCGAGTCCTAGGAGCCATTGGCTTCCACTCTGGCACGAAGCTGGACAAAGGAAATGGGAGTAACCTCCCCCCTGTCCAGACCCTCCCCTGGGAGGGTCCCCTGAATCTTCCCAACCCTCTCCTTAGGGTATTTAAGGGCTTACCTGGGTGTAGGTCCCTAGATTCATTGTGGGATAAGATTCAGAACTGAAACCACTGCACTTCTACCGTCTGGGCACTCTGGACTTCGCTGGACTTTGTTTGGGCCTGACTTCATCTCCCTTCCAGTCTGCTGCATTGTCTGTGCCTGTGCATCATACAGGAACCTTCCAAGGCCTGTGAAGCATCAAGGACTACTGAAGTAATCTCCCTTGGAGTGAAGGATTCACTCCCCTGCATTCACAGGCACTGCAACTAAGTCGACTGGTTTGCAGATCCTGAGTTCCTCCGGACTCCGTGGGCTCTGCATCACAGGTGGTAGTTTTCCCCAGATCCTGAGGCCTGCTCTACCCTCTCACCAAGTTTGAGGCCAGTAGTCCTTGTGGGGGTTGCAATAACTGAACCCCTGAATACAGCGTCCCCTTTGCAGTTGCAAAGGCTTGTTGACATCGTTGCAAGGAGATCTTCGAGCTCCAAGTAGCCCCAACCTCGAGCACCTCCAGTGACCAGAATCTTCAGCCACACCACATTGTGTGCATCGTGGGTGGCCTGCATCTTTTGGTGAGCTGCTTGAGGTCCTCTTGCAACACCTGTGCCACTGGCCTGTGGGTCCATTTGAGGATCACCTTTGTTTTCCTTGGGCTCCCCTGATTGCTTGGGGCCTGCCCTGACTCCCCTGCTTGTGGTGAGTCTCCTAAAGCTTGCTGGTCCCAACCGTGCACCTTCTTGACTTCCTGCATGGGTTGCATTTTCCAAAACTTGTTGGTGCTCCTACCGGACACCGACCCCTCAGCACTCGACATCCTTTGTGGGACAGCTTGTATCCGGGTCCTGGTTGTCCTCAGCGCCGCCTGGTCCTCGCAGCTGCAGAGTCAATGTCACCATCATCGTTCCTGAAGCACCCAACATCAGAGGGCATTCGTCTTCCAAGTCTCCTGGTCATCCCTGAGTGACATAGACTCTGTCCCCTCTGCTTTCAGGTACTCCTCTTTAAGAATCCATGTTTGGATTCCTCCGAACACTTTCTCCTCTTCTAGCAGCGGCACTTTCCTGAAGTCCTTCATTGGGTTCGATGGCGGTTTCCGACACCACTTCACACCTATGCACCTGGCTTCCCTGGGATAGGTAACTTAGGTACCATGGTATCCACAGGTGAGGTGGCTCTCCAACCTTCTGTATTCCACAGGGTTTCTTCAGGGTCCACTGGGAAGGGTCCCTAATCTTTAAAACTTCAACCGCGACTTGCACATAGACTTGTACAGAGCCCGCAGTCGTGTTCTCACACTGCACACGCTCTCCGTGGGATCCCTATATACTTACCTTGGGTGGTTCTGTGGGTCCCCAGCAGTTCAACGTCCTCTCAACATTGTCTTAACTCGAGTCGTGGTTCTTATACAACTTTCTTAATATACGGTTTGATCCCCCCCTGGGGCCCACTGTGTATTAGTGTTATTTACTGTGATTCCTTTGCTAAAGTATTGTGTGCTTTGTGTCTATCTCCGTGTGGGAGATACTGTAACGTACTAGGTAGTGTTATATATTAAATACATATTTTTATAAATACTTTGTGTGGTTCTTTTTCATTTAATCTATACTATAAGATTGCATTCTGGTAAAACAAGCTGCTTTACACTCCTTCAAGACTAATCCTGAAGGCTGCTCTTCACAGCTACCACTTGGATAGCTTTCTAAGGTTGTCTGTGACCTCCTAAATCACCATAAGGGTTGTCTGGACCGGTGCAAGGTGCCCACTTACATTACTGGTCATCATATACCAGGCCAGCTTCTCACAGAGGCTCATCTGCATTCTGAGCACTCATCTGCATTCTGATAGCCTTCCTGGGTAGGAAGGGAGAGAGGAGGCTCAGAGTTACATCTGAATAGGCTGTGCCCAGTCCTCGCACAAAGCACTGATTTACACCAAAGGGTTCACCTGGCAGATATGACTAGGCTGAAAGGTATCCTTGTGCACTTCAGAGAGTTCCTTTGAAGTCACCCCCTATACCAAAGGTACTTTTGTGTATAAGTAACGGGTCTCTGACCCAATATAATCAGACATTTTTAGACCACTAACGAGACATCATTGGTTATACACCTGCACATTGCCAGAAGGAACTGTTGTGCTGCCAAGAGGGACTGCCACTCTGCTAACTGCTCTGCTGTGTTGGAGTGCTGCTTGTTGAGCTGCAGGAGGGACTACCATGCTGCCACCTGCCTTGTGTTGCTGGCCTGCTGCCTGCTACCTACTGCTGTGCTCTTCCTAAGTGTTCTCCAAGGACTTGTTGGCTTGCCCCCTGTTTCAGGAAGTCCCAGGGCCATAAAGGACTTCGCTGCACAGCTGACTGCTGGATCTGGCACAACCTGTCCTGGGTTTTGTACCAAGTATCTGCGGCCATCCTTATAAAGAAACACATAATCTACTGCGTGCGTCGACTAAGAATCATTATGTCTGCCTTGCCGATCGCAGACTGCAGTGATCAGCTGTTCATCCAAAGCGGCACCACTGAAGACAGTTTAACATGGCTCGGTACACACTACAAATCATCAGTGGAAGCAGAGCCAATTCCAGCGTGGCTCCGATCTACACATGGGTACCAGCCGGGGAGACCACCACATCACAGTTGCCTGCTTCCCAAACCTCACCGCCGAAAGCGGTTCAGCACAACTCAGTGCACCCTACATTTCCTGAAGGAGGGAGACTGTTGCATTTACCCTCATTCCCTTGACACAGCGGCATTGGACTCCAGCATTACTCGCCGCCGCAACTTGCGGGTCCCACGTGAACCGCAACGTTCCTGGAACTGTTCGGCGCTCTATTTTGGGCAGCAATAACCCAATAATCATATTGATCTCAAGTGACCAGCCTTAAATATCAAGGGTCAGTAGCACGTTGAGCCTTGCACAAAGTAGAGTACTTTGTGAGGAAGCTCTTTTATTGCTCCATGACTTGGGTCATTACCAGCTCACAAAGTCTTATCGCAAAGAACCTAAAAGAAGCAAATGCATTTCAAACCCTGTGTTTCCTTTATGCATTTACAGTGATAACTTGAAAAGTACTTATCCGATTTGTATCGTCATGGTCTTGTTTTGTTCAGAATATAGTGTGATATATTTATAAACCTGTGTGGAGTCTTTTTGTGGTGTATTCATTGTGTTACTCTGTGTGTTTCTTGTACAGTACTTTACACATTGCCTCTGTTGATATATGCCTGTCTGCTCTGCGCCATGTTACCAGATGGTGAGCACAGGTTATCTTCATTGAGTATCTAGCTTACCCAGACTAGAGTGGTGGGTTCTGCCTGGCTGAAGTGCCAATCAGAAACCCCATTTCTTACAGTGACCAACTCTGTTTCTGCACCTCTTTAGTCCAATTTTAGTATCACTACCAAATGATTTGGCCATCTGCATCCACATAGTAAAGTTTTTTGCGTTGACTGCACTGGCAACTCATAGAGTCCTTTTTCTCTAGCTTTACTCTTAGTACTGTGCCCTGATGCAATGTATTAAAGCTGCTGCAATATATTTAAGCTGCAGTCATCTTATTTATTTAGAAAGTTTTATATAGAGTGAACATGACCCAGGCGGGTATCACAGCGCTTTACAATTAGGATAGGTATTACATGAATATGTATAAAACAACCAGATAGGAGTGCATCACAATTAAGGTAGGGCGTATACAGACCATGAAGAAGAATATTCGATACATAAATGAGCATGGCAGACGAATGCTGGGATTCAAAGGTGTCCAATAATCTATTAGACAATCAGGGGGCATTCAATAAGCAGTGGTGCCAGGGACGTTTTATGGCAGAAACTTAGTCATTAGGATTTTTTTACTTCCTTTTTGAAGGAAGCAGTGGAAGAAATTTGTCGCACATCTGGTGGAGGAGAGTTCCAAATCTTTTGGGCAGCGCATGAGAAGGCTCTGAGACTTGTTCTCATTTTGTGGAAGATCTGTGGTTTTAAGAGAAATGAGCTTTCACTTCTTGACTGTCTGCAACCTCCAGATAGTTCTAGTTTTTGAGCCAGATAAATAGGAGTCTTGAGATGTAGGGCTTTGTGAGTCATGCAGGCTATCTTCATCTGTATTCTAGCTTCATATGGCAGCCAGTTTAGGGATTTGAGGGCTGGGGAGATATGCTCATTTCTTATTGTACCCGTGATCAGTCTAGCTGCTGCATTAATGGAGGCTCTTAGTGGGGCCAAGTTATATTTGGGAAGTTCACAGAGCATGGAGCTACCATAGTCTAGCCTAGGAAGTACCAGAGCTTGTACTGCCATCTTGAAGTCCTCTAGTGGAAGGAATGGTTTTAGGTTCCTGTAGTGATTGAGTCCACGAAGGTTGGTATAGTTCAAGTAGATTTATTGAAGATTAGAACAAGACCATAACAAGATCAGATCAAGACCAGAGGAAGACCCCACCAGGAGCAGCCAGCATGCTGCTCAGCCCAGCCAACTGTGAACGTTGACCGCTAACATTCCATAAGATGACATCATAGCAAGGTTCTACAGGCCGAGCATGAAAAGCATTGAACTCAAGATATAACATATCCCCCTTTCTCCCAAATGAATAAAAGAACACAATGAGAGAGAAAGAGAGAAGAAACCAGAAAGAGAAAACTTAGAGGAAACAGAACCGCAAAACACTCTAAAGAGGAGCAACATCAGGTAACAGAGAAGAAAGGAAAACAGACATAAAAACCATCCTCCCTTCTTACACAACAGAAAAGAAGAAAACCACAACGCCAGAGAGAGAAGAAAAGGAAAGACAAAAGACTGCCCCAAAGCACACCCACTGGCCAGAACAGGAATGAATGAAGGCTGAAAATGGAAAACTGACAGAACATAGGGCTACAGGCTGCGATGAACGCAGAAGAAGGAAACACGACAGAAAAGCAGAGGAAAGCCCAGAATCCACAAGAGACACGAGAAGAAAACCTCGGAAGGAAAACAGAAATGAAGAGAGAAAGAAGAAAGATGAGGAAGGATAGAGGAAACTCCTCACCAAGACACCATTATCAATACATAATGAAGCATATAATATAAAGATAACAGTGTACACATAGCAATAAAAATTACAATATAAACGGAACATACTTAGCAATAAAATCATGAAAAGCACTCAAATAGAGTAAAAACGTAAGCTAAATATGTACTCTCGAATGCATGGTTGAGAACCCATGACTAATCTCTTGAGATAGAGATGCGTTGTGCACAAAACTGGTAATGCTCCCCATACACATATCAGTGTAAGGACCAACTTTGAGTGGAAAAACCATACCGTGCACTGTAGTAATGTAGCTGTGTCAATACAGCACATATGAGTAGGTACTCATCAAAAATTCCAAGCAAAAAAAATAGCGTATGGGTGGGAACCCATCTACTTAATGCAAAGGGTCAACACCCTTGCATAGCTCCCAGGAGGGAGGAAGACAGAGTCGTGCACACCCTATGTAGGGTAAACAAATAAAACGAGAGATGTCCGTGTATGGACAACTAGTGTGGAGCTTCCACACTGTGCACTAAAGCAAAATGAACGTTAGCTTTTGGGTAGAAACCCGTTAACTGAAAGTATCTGGGTAGGAACCCGTACTGATGCACAGGGACTGACACCCTTGCATAGATCCCCTGTGGAAGGGTAAACACAACAATGAACATGTAATGCGTGTACAATCATACAGTGAGCAGATGGGACTAAGACCCATTGCTTGCAAATGGGACTAAAACCCATTGCAAAGATCCCCTGTTAGAAGGGAAAACAGAATAGTGAAATGGACTCTTGACGGTGTTTACCAACATGGCGTATACCTAGGGTCCATGGACAATAGAGTTGAAGGCAGACACAGTGATCCACGCCGGTGAGCGACTACTCACCCGAATAACAATAGTCAAACAACAAGATGCCAGAACGACAAAAAAATGTTGTGCACTGTAGAAAATGGGGCTGAATCCCATGTGAAACACCTCGTGAAAAGGTAGAAACATTGTGCACCGTATAATACTAAAAACTACACACTACAACAGTGAAAAGCTAAAAGAAACCCTGTTTAGCCTGTTCTGTGTGGATTACAATAAGTTGATTTCCTCAGTACAACTATACTGTGCCGAGATGACGGGACAGTGGTCACGACTCAAAGAAAAATGAAACAAACATGAAAGGAAGTAAAAAATCACAGGTGTGCCTGTCACCGGAATACTGTGGCAGGTGAGCGCGCTGCAGAATAATGTTCACAAGAGGTACTGCGGTGTATTTAAGATGAGGCGATAAAGAACAGCTGAAGACACACTGAAAAGTATAGAAAAGTACCTCCAGTCACAAAAGTTCTAGCATAGAGCGTCTGCTCACCAACTGCAGTGAGCCCATCAGGAAATGCGCCAAAGATACCGTAAAGAGTCTTTAACAGCCTTCCGTCGGTAGCGAAGGAACTGCAACAGCTGCACCAATGCTTGAAATGGGAAGCAAGCCGACGCCATTGAATGTGAAAGGAACTTTATAAACACGGACAACGTGGTTGGCACATGAAACATGGTTATAGTCTTCAATGATGCACACCGGAGTTGGGACAATCCGAAGATGGCGGCACGTTTTTTAACGTGGTTGCACAGTGGCTCTCGGTACTCTAGTGCACCAAAACGTCGAGCAGGCAGAGAGTGAAACAAGCGTCACAGAAGATATCACGGAGAAATCAACATGCGTCATAGAAGATCGCGCGGAGCTGCTTGTATGCAGGTAGGATTGCCTGCGCTGAAAAAGGCACGCGCATATTTTAAATTTGAACCTTACTTTGCAACCGCCAAATGTAATGTGGCTGCCCGGGACAGAGTACTGCAACAAGAATTTTTTTAAAGTACTTGAACTCACGGTTTATAGTTCCTCCGACAGTTACTTTGGGGACATGGGAGGGCAAAGCAGCGCAGCGAAACCACTCACCCAAGCTTAAGAAAAACTCTGCTGTGCCTGAGAGGGTTCTCGCTCGAAAAACTGCCCCACACAAATAGGATGTCCAAATAAAAGAACTTTGCCAGTGAAAGCACAGCATACAGCACACTTCCTGCCCAGAGCACAGGACAGAGACGTTGGAAGGCTTGAAGAGCTTACTCTCAGAGGCTTATCAGGGTTACCCTCAGTGAAAGCACCGGTCACTCCACTGCACAAGCCCCACAAAGCACAGCAGAAATGGCGCAGGCATCCAATAACAGACATTTGTCAGGTCTGAAGAGTTGTAGAAATGTTTGTTGTTACTGAAAATCGTTTGTCACCAGGCTCTTCAGGCAGAAATTGTCGTTTCTTGCTAAAGTTGAGGGCATAAATCCAGTAGATGTGTAGTGCAGGACACTTTGAGTGGGACTGTAATGGAGATAGTCTCCTTCAGAGTTTGGCTGGCGCACACATAAAAAAAAAGGTACACTTCTTCACCAGACAGTGTGTGGCACTGAAGACAGTCATACAGGCTTACCCTCACTGAAGGCAGAGAATAATATGCATAGAGATGATGGGGAGTAGACGCCCAAGGTTGAATGGGCAGCTCTTGTAGTGGCACTTCCCCATAGGCACAGGAACGACTGGCAGACTCTGTGGGCGACCGATGGGAGGTCACTGGTGGGGTCACGATGGCAGTTGACTTAGCTTCGCTTGAGTTGCAGTAGGTCCTGTGTTTTTAATGTAGCTTGAGGTCTTGAAGAGGTGGTAGGAGCAGGTTCTTTTTGAAGCTCGTCGCCAAAAACTTGTAGTGATTGAGTCCACGAAGGTTGGTATAGTTCAAGTAGATTTATTGAAGATTAGAACAAGACCATAACAAGATCAGATCAAGACCAGAGGGAGACCCCACCAGGAGCAGCCAGCATGCTGCTCAGCCCAGCCAACTGTGAACGTTGACCGCTAACATTCCATAAGATGACATCATAGCAAGGTTCTACAGGCCGAGCATGAAAAGCATTGAACTCAAGATATAACAGTTCCTTAGTGTATTCATCTGGTGTTTAGCCCCCTTGCTTAAATTGCTAATATGATTCTGCATGTTCAAGTGCTTATCAAGTGTGATTCCGAGGGATTTCGCAGAATCAATAATGTGGGGAGTGCAGTTGAAGGCCGTAAGATATTTCAATCAGTGGTCGATCTTGGGGGTGTGATTAGTCAGAGCGATAAGAAGGAATTCCGTTTTGGAGGTGTTGAGCATAAGGTGGTTGTCAGTTAGCTAGTTTTGAGTATTCATAAGGGTAGAGTTGAGTGAGATGAAGTCTTCAGGGGAGGTGATTTTCAGGTAAAGTTGAGTGTCATCCACATACATATGGAAGAGAATGTACGCAGAGTTCAGAGCATTTGCCAACGGTTCTATGAATAAATTGAAGAGTATTGGTGATAGTGCAGATCCCTGTGGAACCCCCATAGAAACTGAGGAGGGCTGGGATAGGGATTGCTTGCTCATGGCAGTGGACCTATACAGCACTTATCACTGTAACATAAGATGAGAGCTTCTCCAGGTGCTGATGATCCATCCCACCACAGCACTCCATCAACCTGCTGCCAGAATGCATTGCTACAGTAGCATTACAAGCCACCAGAATGCCTCTTTCCAGCAGCATTAAAGGCCCAGGTCCTCTCACTCATCTCCCTGCTCTAGTGGATGTACTACTCATGTTGCCATCAAGTCAGCACAGGTTGTCAGTATTGGGTGTGGGAGCCAAGAGTGCATGGGGAAATCGTGCAGGTGGATCCAAAAAGTGTGTAGTTCTCTCTCACCCCTTGAAGATACATCCTGAAAATCTGCCAGTTAGCGTCCAAAGGGAAGCTCAACATGGAGCTCAAAACTTTTAAACAAAGAGCTCAGAGAGGCAACATAGACAAACTATAAAGTACTAAAGGCGCAGATGCCAGGCATGCACACACAAGATGAGAGGATGTCTTTATACGTTAGATCCTTTATTTCAAATGATAAATTGGAAAGCCAATACAGCCAACGCGTTTCGCCCGTATCCAGGCTTCTTCAGGGCATTTAAGAAGAGAGACTCCTTTGCATGCGTATTCAGTTGCAGTACAAGTGACCATTAAGGAGTCCCAAAAACTGTATTCGAAGAATGTTTACTGCAATCCAGTGTTTACAAAAGAGTATGTGAAAATTGTATTTCTCCAATGAAAAGCTGCTAGTCGAGGGTAATACACAAACACGCTAATGATGTGGAACCGTCATCCACATCTTAGACTGGACCCGTATGGAGCTCAAAACTGTTAATTCTTCTCAGCCACTAGCATGGCCAGTTGTCTCCAACCCCCCAAAGCTTAGGCTTTGATTCACAGTTTTGATTACTTCTTTGTCTGTACGTCTTAGTTACATTTGAGCTAATGGCAGACTATGGCTATATAAGTGCCCATTAACAATAACAATAATTTCACAGGATGAGCAATGTCGCAACAGATATTTTACATTAGAAAAAATTGGTATACTGCACCATCTTGGGAAGGTGTGGCAGCGGAGGGGCAAGATGGCGGCTGCGTGAATGCTGCTGAAAGCCACTCATCAAGCGCTCTATGGCTTAAACTAAACCCCCGACTCTACAGATGATTATTCCCCTGATAATAGAAGGCGGACGGCGAGAGCATCGAAAGAGGTTGCTAAGTGAAACAACCCGCTTTACTTATCTGTTGGTGTTGGTCCGAGCGCTACTGAAACCGCTTCTCCGTTGGTGCGGCGTGGAGCGTCGCATTTGGTCCTCACGTAACAGGATGCCTCCCAAGTCATCGAGGCCCCCGCGGGAACGAGTGGAGAGTGGCGCGGTGACTGTGAATGCTGCAGGGAATCTCGAGGTCTGCCTGCTCCGCGGAAGACTCCGGCCGGGAGAAAGACTGGGGACGCTACTCCCTCGGCAGGCAGCAAGGAGGCGGAGTCAGTCAAAACCTGCAACAAGGAACAGCGTCCTGGGGAAGTGGCAGAACTAGTCAGACAGCGTAAGGTGATTCCCAGCATGTTTGCTGGATTTGTGAAATTGAAGGAGAAGACGGATACTGCTGGGAAAGCGGAGACTTCTTGTTTGAACGAAGAAACTTTGGCAGTGCTGGCAGAGGTGAATATTGACCCCACAGTGGATTTTGTGAGTACCAGTCTGGCTACATTGGGGGATCTGGCTCCGGTACAGGGAGGTTATGGATCACTTGAACCTACAATAGCTATAACTGGGGATAATCTATGCAGTGAGGACCTAATTGCGGACAACTCAATAAAAGATCCTAAGTTTATTGCTACTATGGGGAAAGTGGAGGGGACCCCCGAATGTGGAGAGAAATTCTTCTCTCTAAATGAAGAGTCTGAGCTATCCAACCCCAGCGAAGGAGAGACTTCTGAAATGGACAATACAGGTTCAGATACAGATAGCGCCCTCTCTAACCCTAGTACTCAAAAACGCCTGCCTTCTCTAACTAAAAGAAGGAGGAGAATTCATAGTTGGAAAAAAACGTGGAACTGGTCAATCTGGCTCTGATAATAGTCGTTCCAGTCAATTAAAGTGGGACTACTCAACTACTCAGCTTTTCAGGGAAGATGGGGGATACAATAATGTAGTCCTGGCAGACGACCCTAAAAGTCAGGGTGAATACCTCCCGACGGAGGCAGAATCTTCCCCATCAATGAGTCTGATATACTCAACTCTCAAGCAGATGCCGGGGGAAGCCAGACAGGAACATAAACGGGCTCATTTAGCTACAAAGAAGCTTCAAGGTGCCATTAGAAAAGTAAACAAGTCGTGTGCCGAGATTGCAGAGAGAACTACGGCTCTTGAAGAACGGGTGGTCGCTTTAGAGGTGGAAACTGAGAAGTCAACCCGGCAAGTCGTGTCAAATGAAACTCGGATGACGGCCGTGATGTGGAAGTTGGAAGATTTTGAAAACCGCCAGCGGCGTAATAACTTAAGACTGCTTAGCATCCCGGAAGATGCAGAGGGTGGGGATATTAGAGGCTTTGTGCTGCGTTTACTGAAGGGTGGCTTTCCCGAACTCTCACATTGGGACTGGGATACTGAGGTGCAACGAATACATCGCTTTCCACTTATGCTTAAGAAAAGGCAGGGGCAGAATCTGGTGACTGACAAACCCAGAGCTATACTGATTTTTTGGGGAAATTTTCTCCTTCGGCAGGCAGTGTTTGACAAAGCCCGACCAGAATCAAGACGCTCGGCTGAAGGCCACACCTTCTTTGTCAGGCCAGATTTCTGCCATATTACAGTAGAAAGAAGGTGGAGGCTTCGCCAGCTAATTTTACCATTTCAAAAAAAGGGCTGCGAGGTTTATTTACTCAGTCCAGCACGACTTAAAATCATATACAAGGGAACTACCAGAGTATTCTCCTCAGAAATACAGGCTCAAGACTTTTTGTGGGAAATCTCTGATAACAGGGGCATGAGTGGACCGGAATGATAAATGGGGATGTCAGTGGGATCAATGGGGTTTAAATTATTCTAGTCTATTTGTCTGCTCTATATAATCACTTAGGGGTTAATTCTATTTTATTTTTTTCCTTTTGGTGGAGCAAGATGAGTGGCGAGGGGTGGCAGCTTAAGGCAGGAGGCGTCACAAGGGTCCATGGACCTTTTTTGCCTAGGGATAGAGGAGTGGGGGGGTTGGGTTGGGGAGAGGGGAGGTGGGGTGCAGGGGGGAGGATCCAACCAATTAAATTTGCTGAATTAGTTTTAACAGGTAATAGGAATTGGAACAGACTGGACTTGTTGTGGACTATAAATGGTACGGGGTAAATTGCGGATAGCCTCAGTTAATATATGTGGCCTGAATAATCCTTCGAAAAAACGTAGGATTAATGAAGATATGAAATATCTAAGGGCAGACATAGTTTGTCTTCAAGAGACCCATCTGGAAGCTGGTAGACAAAAGATAGCAGTGTTAGATGGATACCAATTGGTCTCTGCCACGACTCAGGGAACACGCACAAGAGGTGTTGCGATTCTGGCCCGTATAAAAGGTTTTAGGCTCCTACGCGCGAAAGCGGACCAATACGTTAGATGGGCTATTACTCACTGTTGTTTGGATAACTTTTCTTTTACACTTTGTTCTGTCTACGGATCAGTGCTGGATGAACCGGCTTTATTTGACAGGTTGAATGTCGAGTTGGTGGGTTGGCCGCTGCCTATAATCTTCTGTGCGGATGCTAATGTTAATTTAAACAATGAGAATATGAAATTAGGTGTGCAATCATATCGGGGTCGCAAACCTAAAGTGTTTAATGCTTTGGTTAATTTATGTAACACACATGGATTGTTTGATGCATGGGCTACATTAAAACCTCAAGATGTGGGATATACATTTTTTTCTGCCCCTCATAAAACTCATGCCAGGTTAGATTATTTTTTTGTATCCCAGGAGGTGTTAATTAGGTCCGACATCATAAAATTCCCCAGGGTTATGTCAGATCACAATCCGCTTGTATTAGAGATCTCACTTCAAACATCCAAACCTTCTATGTCTCATTGGACTTTTAATAGAGCACTTTTATATGAGGAAGATTATATCCAACATATGATAGATTGGATTCCGAGATTCATAGACGAGAATAGAGGCAGTGCAGAGTTGGGGATAATTTGGGACACACTCAAAGCTGGGATAAGAGGGGAAACACTGCGGTATGGCTGGGCTTCGCAAGCAAAAGAAAAAAGGTATCTCCAAGAACAATACCAGGCACTGAGTGAGGCAGAAACACAACTAATACAGGCACTCATAAGTAAAGGAGAGGTAGAGCAGGCACAAATTAAGGTGGCTTTAGTTAGATCTACAATTATGGATCTTTCGGCTAACAAGGCGGCAAGTAAATACTGTGCTTGGCGATCCAAGATATATGAATGTAATGAAAGAGTCGGCCACCTTCTGGCGGTGCGGACCAGACAACGAATAATTCAAGGGGGGATATTAGAAATAGATGTTCCCGGGGTAGGGTTAGTCAATCAACCTCTAGAAATACGTGCCGCTTTTCAGCGGTTTTATCAGAAACTCTATACTGATGATATCACCACTGAGGAGGATGACATACAGAGGTATTTAGCAGGGATTCCTTGTGAGATTTTGTCAACAGAAGAGAGGGATGCACTCGATGCACCTATAACAGCAGATGAAATTCAAGAAGCTATTAGGTCATTGGTAAATGGCAAAGCGGTGGGTACGGATGCCATTCCTGGTGAGTTCTACAAAATTTTCACCTCCCCGCTACAGGAACTAATGAAGGAGGTGTTTTTGGAGGCTCAGGCAGGGAGAGGAGCTCCTGGTTCTTGGAAATCCGCTAATATTATTATTTTTCCTAAGAAAGGGAAATCGGTGAGAGAGATGGGGTCTTATCGACCTATTACTTTAATAAATAGCGATGTTAAAGTATATGCTAAAATTCTGGCTAAACGATTATCGGCAGTTATTAAAAAATTGGTTTCTCCAACCCAGCATGGATTTGTACCTGGACGAAGTACAACTGACCATATCCAGAGGGTAATCGCCCTGTTTGACGAGGCAGGAATCACCGGGGACCCTATCGGGCTTATCTTGCTTGATGCGGAGAAAGCTTTTGATAGGGTCTCCTGGCCGTTCCTGTGGGCAACTCTGAAGACCTGAGGGTTTGGGGAAGGTTTTATCACCGCCATTGCAACAATGTATAAAGACCCTGTGGCAAGAATATCAATAATGGGAGAGACGTCGGATCCTGTTTTTATCAGCAGAGGGACCCGTCAGGGTGCCCGTGCTCCCCTTATTGTTTGCTTTGTATATTGATCCGTTAGTCAGGAAGATCGAATGTAACAATCGGATTCCGGGAATGCAAAGTATAGGAGGGAGCACCAAGATACTAGCTTATGCCGATGATCTCGCGATTATCACTTCTAATCCCATGATGGCATTGAGGGAGATTGAAAAAGAAGCTGATATTTTTGGGCAACTCTCTGGTTATCGCCTGAACTCAACTAAAACTCAGGTTGTGGTTGGTAAAGGTATCCAGATGAATAACTCGTGTGGTACAGAGTGCTACTTATCTGGGAGTGGAAATCACGGCAGATGTTGCGAAGATTACAGGAAATAATCTGAACCCGCTGCTTCTAAAATTTAAAGCTGAATTTAATAGATTAGAAAATCTTAAACTTACGATGGTAGGAAGATGTAATGCTATCAAAATGCTTTTTTTACCTAAGATTTTGTATTTCTTTAGGGCTTTTCCTCTGAATATCTGTAATTCTTGGTTTGTCGCTATGAATAATTTATTTTCTAGGTTTATATGGGCTGGTTGTCGCCCTCGGAGAGCGCTTAAATTGTTAACATTATCAAGAGAAAGAGGGGGTGGGCAGTTCCCAATCTTCAGTTTTATCATTGGGCATCAGTTTTACATATAGCGGGGATATTGCTTAACGAAAAGCGGAAATCACGCCGATTGGGGCGTCTATATCTGTCTTTGAGTTGTTATTAGGGATGAAGCTCCGGGTGTCTTCTACGACATATAGAATTGAATTATTACAAAAGGGTTAAATTTAAAATTCTACTCTGTGCATTTAAGGTTTGGACCACGGTCCGGAAAAACTTGGCCTTGGGCGTATTAATGCTTATACCCCAATATTTAAGAACGGCTGTCTTCCAAATATTTTTAATGATGGGCACATGCGGCACTGGTATGATAAAGGCGTCAGGGTGGTGGGCGATGTCACTAAAGGGACTGAGGTGTTGCTATTTGAAATTATTAGAGATAGATTTGGGTTAAATAATCGGCAATTTTTAAATATCTTCAAATAAGAGATTTTCTAGCAAAGAAAACGGGGGGTACCTGTGGTTTCTCGGGGGTGAAGCTGATTGATGGGTTACTTAAAGGCTCTCTCACACTAGGGCGGATTTACAAAATGCTGAATGAGCTGACAATGGATGATTTAAACAAACACTTAGATCGATGGCAGGGACTTTTACAGGTGGGACTAGGAGAAATAGAAGATTCACTACACCTGGCCCAGACAACATTTATCGCTGCTAACCTTCAGCTCCAATGTTTTAAAACATGGTTTAATCTTTATATTACACCTGCTAAAATCGCTAAATGGGGTCGGGTGGCAGGATCAACATGCCCCCTCTGTAAATATCATGCGGCTGATATTATTCACATGTTTGCTGATTGCCCCGTGCTAGATGCTTTGAAGCAGGATGTAAGCAACATCCTGGGTACCATGCTGGGCTGTGAAATTGTTTTATCATCAATATTGATTGTACTGGGGGTTGGACATCCTGTATCTTCAAATCTAAATCAGTCCTTTCTATTTATTGCTATGACAGTGTTTAGATTATGTCTGGCTACACACTGGCTTGATCCCATCCCCCGTCTGTCCAACAGTGGCTAGGAAGATTGCTTGCGGTGCATAGGATGGAGAGAGCTGTTTACTCCAGGAGAGGTCACAGGGTAAAAGCCAAAGGGCTAGCTATTTGGGCTCCCTTATTGGATTGGTCCCAGTCGTACAGTGAACAGGAATAGGATGGGAGCAAACGGGGGGATATAGAGGGCTATTCCAACTGGTATATTACTAGTTAGGATATGGCCAAGACTAGCACCCTAGCTTTCTGGTGGTTTTTTGTTGTTGTTGTTTGCTATGTAATTCCTGCTAAAAGTTCTATGAAATGATTATAGATACTATTCTGGTTGGATCCGCTGTGGGGTGGGGTGGGGGGGGGTGGGAGGGAACGCTGAAGATTATTTGTTGGAAATTATGTTTTCACTTTGCTGTAAAAAAGAAAATTGAATAAAGACTTATTTATATTAAAAAAAAAAAAAATTGGTACGGAGTTGCAATGTTCTGAGAATGCACCCAAATAAAGATCAGGAATTTGGGCTCTAATTTCCGACATCACAGAAAATATTTCTTTATCTAGATTGATGAACAGGAAATTATATCTGTATTGTATGCAGGCTTTGCCGTTTAAAAAATGCTTATATGATCATATTTGTTTTCAACATTCTATTTTAGAGTCTAAAATGTAATCTGTGGCCAAATTCCTTCAAGATGTTGCATATTTTTTTCCGATGAAGGTCCTTGAAAAACATTTAATTTAATATTTCTCTTTTTATAATGGATCAGCTTCAAGAGAAACATCTTATAGGATGTACTGCTTTTCTTCACTTTGGAGGTCATACTTTAGACCTAAAGGGATTCTAAACAGTGAAATTGGACCTCAAAGTAGTCTGCCCATGGGATTTTGGTAGGATTATCTCCTTGATTTGAGTTGTTAACTGTGAGAAAAGCAATACTTAGTTATATGAGGGGTAGGAAATGTTCCTAACACAAGTGGTTGTTCCTAATGACAAAAAGGGTGACCATTCAGGATTGCCTAAACAGCATGTTTTCCAGTAATCTGATAGGCTACCCTGTCATTTGGAATAGATTCTTTTAAGGACACCTATCAGCAATCGAGATAGCTGTGATACAGACTCTCGGTGACCACTTGTAGTATGGCCATGGACCACTGCAGAATACCATCTGATCTTCCAGCTTTTCATTTCAATATGCGTGGGGCAAAAAAAATGTTTTTACCAATCTGAGATGGCATGTTTGTTTTTCCAAATGCAAGCCAGTTCTATGGATACCTAGATGCCCCTTTGCAAGAAAATCCCATTTAAAAAAAAAAAAAATTCAATATTGGAATTCCTGGAAACAGGAGTTCAGCAAAGGAGACTGCATTGCAACATTAGAGATGGTAACCCATAGACCTACATGTGACAAAGCAGAGGAGGAAAGACACCCAAAAGTTGACTTCACATAATAAACCTTATTTGATGCAGACTCTCTTCTGTTTGAGATGTAGTTGGGTTAGGTGAAGCTGGGGACATTTTAAGCTATAAAGCTAAATCATCAAAGCATTGCACTGACAGCTCTCCATTCTTTTGCTGCACGGGTAAAAGTTTCCTATAATCAAAATTAATTGTATTCTGCTCTTATCCATTAAATTATGAATTATCATTAAATTACAGAATTGCATTGCTTCATTTGCCTAACAGTTTTGTTATGTCACACTGGTAAAAGCTGAATACTCAGGCAAATGAGATAATTACATGTTACAAAGGCAATTAGAACCTCACAGCTTCTGGCTGCTAGTGTCTAAAAATACTAGTATTACAGTCCTAGAGAAAACACAATTTGAATGAATCGTGTATAATATTTATGAGAGATCGGTTTCCTAAATTAAACCTAGGTTAGCTTCTGTTCTCTAAATCAACTTTTGTTCCAAAATTCTTTCAAAAATGTACCACTCTTCTCAGTGCTCTGCATCGTGTGAGGCTTAAAATGTGAAATGACTTTGAAAAGGTCTTCTTTTTCATGTGTAATACTTAAAGGACTCTCGTAATTGGATCACAGCTTGAAGTACTGGCAAAGCGAGCTTGCCCTTTGCCTTAACGTACTCAAGAATTCTGATATATATTCCTGATTGCTATTGATTTTTCTAGATTTCATTATAAAATCAATAACCATTGCACGTGGTAAAATAGTTTACAAGGACTGTAACGTATTGTGTTTTTTTTGTAAACACACCAGGCTCAGCCAATCCACCCTGGTAGCCAATTAGGAGAAAACATCGACTAAATAAAAAAAAACAGAGCGCAGCCTCATTGATTATTATGGATCTCCTTAGTATTGTGAAAAGACAATCAATTAGAGAAGGAAGGGTATATGTTACAGCTGCAATTTAACAACTCCATGGAAAGGAGGAGAGCTATTGATCTTTATACGGAATGCCGGAGCTTATTGAAATAAATTGAGATTCACTTAAGGAGGCGCGTGCACGCTGTTAGGACGAATCAACATTTGTGAAGTAAGAATGGTTGCGTAGGGATCAAATAATACACGAATTAAAAATACAACTTCCAAAATAATAATTACATAACGCACATCTACCGTTAAGCGCTCTATGTTACACATGCTAATATTTCTCAATTTATATTACTCAGCTTTTCTGCTTTGGCTGGATTCGAACTCCTGACTCAGAGAATGCTGCATTTTATTAGCGGCGAGGTCTATGAGGAAGCAGAACATAAGCTGGGATCCTGCCGATGCAAGCAGCCCTGCACGATGCGTCTTCTTTTGAGACAGAACACTTCAGCGCGCCACGTGTTATTTCTGAAAGCAAAGTCGGGTTTGCTAGCCAGCGCCAAATGTCAAACACGGCTTCGTAGGAAACACAAGGGCATATTATCTGCTTTTGTGGGCCCTGCTAAGTGCTAATTTATCTGGCGTGCTCTCTCCGGCGAACACAAGCAGAGACACATGAAATAATCAATCTAATTATGTAGCTGTTTGAGAAATAGAAACAAAGGAAGGTGTTTTTTTTGTGTACGCCACTACAAAGGATTTAACGAAAACCTAACACAGCTGATGAAAATAAACGAAGTGCTTGTAAGCTGTTACAATTTCAGAACAAATCAACTTTTACAGGTTTCATATGCAGCCTAGACGCAGGTGCCTTTTTAAAAATAGACTCTCCCTTTCTATTCAGTTGTTTTGTCTTAGTTAATAATTGGAAACGGCAAGCAGGCTCTGTGCAACGCGGCTCTAAAATACAAACGAAAATACGGCATATAGACGTGTTTCTTTACCCTTTTCTTCCCTGTCGATCGTCTCTGACCCAGACTGGCTCATTATATATGTATGTCCTTTTTTTTGCTGGCAGGCAGCTGCTATTCACAATAATTGCTAGGGCGGTCAATTATACTTTAAACAGGCCTATTTGAGGACAAGCGAGCGTATGGTGGGTGTTATTGTGCTAAAGACATACCATCCACAATGCCACTGGCAGTTCTAGCCCGCTGAATGCTGTAAATATTAAACTCAAGCACTGGTACAGTTGGTGTACCTGGACGGGCATTGTCTGTGCTGCAGTCAGATCATTATTATAAAAGGACCTGCTTCACTACCGGCATAAAGCGTGGATCATAATAGGGGAAGACCAGCCAATGCCCGACTGTCTCTGGTCGCCTCGCGCTTAACAATCTCTTAAAGAGACAGCGTTCCTTTAAGAGGAAGTTACTATCTGCTAAATGTGACAAAGGGCAAAGCCATGGATAGGCTTGGCATTGTAGTTCTAGTTACAAGTATGAGCAAATAATTTTGAAATCCACGTAGTTAGGCCACCCATGGTAAATTGTCGCGACTCCATCTACATGACACAAATGGAATAAAAGATGGACTTAAAAAAGGAAATGGAACCTGTTGTTAGTAATAAATAAATGCAGATGGTGGTTTGTTTCCCACCTGCTGAAAGAGCCACTCCCTGAAAGCAGAGCTCTCAGTTTTTCCATTTCCATGACTCATCCATTTTTCTTTTTCTTTGTATCTTGTGATATGTAGTCTTGTTTAACCCACGAGAAAATCTGGACTTCTGCTCCCAGACTAAAACTATCTTCTTTCATTTAACAATATGTTTTTAATTCCTTCCCTTTCCCCAACGACTCAACTACGTGCTTTCACCAGGCAGACCTGTTTGTCTTCTTCCCTGATCCAGAGTCCTCCAAATATGCTGGGTGCTGCTCGGTATCTCACCAAGCACTCCTTTCTCAGTTTTGTTTGGTTTCCATTTATTGCTTCAGTAGTGTGGTCTAGGAAGAGTCTACTTATTCTGTATTCTTGTGTCCATTTCCAGAAACCTACAGGCCTATAGCCATGCAATGTTTTTCACTGGATACAGGGTCATAGGCATACAGTTCATGGCCTATGCTAAAACCCTGTATGTAACATGCACATTGTGAAGCTATTTTCATGCCATGTGAATGCTTTATGTAGGCACAAATGACAAAAAATACAAGGCAGGTGGCCAGGACCTTATAAGCTGTATGCTTCCTATAAGACAATGCTTGCAAGTATCATTTTGCTGCTTTGGCACAGTACTGTATAACTTTTGATGATGTGGATTGGGACCTGCCTCATGAAGTTAATGGAAGTTGCAAATGGCTTAGTGAAGAGGAAAAGGGAGGTGGAAGTGTTGCAGAAAGACCACCTCCGGAGATTATTTTTCTGGCAGCAAAGAAAGCCTCAAGAGAACTAGAGGATAAAAAAAGAGGGGGAATGGGGAGATCTGTATGCCTCGTTGAAGTGTGAGCGGGCTGATTTTGAGACCAGTGAGTCAGGAATTAAGGAAAACCTGTGGTACATTTTTGCAGGCTTACCAGCTAGTACAGCCCAGTTTTAGGAATCCAAAACCTTCTGGAAAGTACAGGCTTACGCTGCTTCCTAACTTTGACTAGAAAAGGATGTGGTGGAAAGGATGTTGTGCGATGGCCAGAGCGGCCCACTTTGGAACCGGGGAATTAGGTTCGAGTCTCAGTGTTGGCTCAGCATCCTGCAATTCTGGGTCAATCACGTATTCACCCATTGCCTTGTGTAATGTAACTGGTACTGGTAATGTAACTGGTCCTCATGTAAAGGGCTCCAATACCTTCGGGTCAAATTCACGCTATATAAAACTAAAAAAAAAGAAAGTAGCTGAACTGTAACCCACAAATCTCCCTCACATTACTTGAGGTGATACAGATAGGGTAACAATCAGTCCTTACAGGATTATTTGTATTAGTGAATTCCAGAGCCTCTTTGTCCCATGACTGAATACACACAAGGAATACGTACTATCAGTGGCAGATCCTCCACTAAGGTGGAGGAGCATCGTCCCATAGAAAAAATAAAATAATAACAACACAACATTATTATCATTTTATTTTTCCCTTACTGGCCCAGTTTTGTTTAAGGGGTGGGGCGGGGCTGGGCTGTCAGCCAGCAGGGGGAGGAGTGCTATGTATACTTTAGTGTGCATGATGGTTTGGCCGGCTGTTTCGTGCCAGCCAAACAGTCATGCGCACTTTGCATGTCCTCCACCCAGGCTGTACTACAGCCTGGGTGGAGAACATGCACAGGCTCATAGACCCCATATGAGTGCTGAACCACAGTGCCCAAACCAATCACAATGCTGCTACTAGCAGCTTCGGGATTGGCTAGGGGAGTCTGAAAGCCTGTGTCCCGTTACTGCATTGTCCATGGAAGAAGAACAGAGGAGAGGCGGAGGCAACCAGATAAGTGGAATTGTCATTTTTTTTTAAACGCCTCCCATCTGCCCCCCACCCACCGCACCGCCACTGCCCCATAGCAGCCGCCACTGCATACTATAGGCCTTATTATGTGTTTCGCTGTCCAACCGCCCGAAAACCACGTCCGCAGGTAGCCACCAGTGCTGGCGGTCTTTAGACGCCGTATTACGAGTTGACCCCGCCGTATTGTGAGTTGAAAACAGTGCCGGCATTGTGGCTGCAGAGCTTTTGCAGCAATGGTGATTATTTTTCCACATGTATTAATGCCTGTGTGAGCATTTTAACTGCATATGTTTCGGATGCACACATTTGCATGATACATGTGGAAAAATACCACCAACCCATTGCCGGAGTCAGGCCCATAAGTGGGCAGTCCAGGCAATGAGTATATGGTACAAAAAAGACTCACCTGTACATCAACACAAACAGGGTCATAATCCTTGGGGTGAAGATGCTGCCATGAAGGGGGGGGGCCTGAAGAAAGGGATCCACGTCGAACTCTGGCCAAAAGAACAAGAAAGGGGTGAGTACGTACCCCAAATCCTTTGTTGCTGCTGACATGTAGCTGGTGGTCAGACCACAGTGGCCAGCTTGTTGGAAAGCCAACTCGTAATACGGACAGTGGTAAAGTTCCTCAGCAGCAACCTATGGCTGCTGCCTTTCCCCGACCGCAAACACAGTGTCGGGGGTGTGCTGGTGGTGTCAGCAGTTCAGCCGTGGTCTTCAGAAACGCAATCCGCCCAACTCGTAATACGGCGGTCGCGCCGCTAAGCTTGGCACGTTCAGACCGCCACAGCTGGTATGGTGGTTCATGGACCACCAAACTCGTAATAAGGCCTATGTATTTGAAAGGCTTTTTTTAGAAATTAATGCCATAATGTAGCTCAGTATCTGAATAGATGTCACTAGAAGAATAATCACAACATTTGTAATAAATTAGGCGATTTATCAATACATTAAAAAGAATTACAACTTTTAAAATCGTATTCATTAAATTAAAGCATTAAATGATGAAAGCAGTCTATAGTTAAACCGATTACTAGCCCTCAGCTGAAGCGTCTTAGCACCAAAGTCCCCAGCTAAATTTCTTAAGTGGCCTCTAGCATGCATATCTTTGTTGGATGACAAAGTTGTTTTGAATCAGCTACTGTGCTTTGAGAAGATTTCAGTCTGTCTCTATTATGGCTTTCTGAGCTGAGAAAGGATAGCTAAGGCCTGACTCCGAGAGCCTATGTCCCTCAGCTAAGATGTTTGGAGTACTTAGCTCAAAAGAAGCTTCCCAGCAAACTGAAGTGTCTGTACCTTTTTCTAGTTGGTATGAAAATTCCACACCTTGTGATTAATGGATGCAGGAATTAGCATATGAATTCTGGTGCACATTCACTAAAATATGTTGCATATCATAATTTACATTGATACATAGGTGAGCAATTGGTGCACTATCATCCTATAAAAGTGCAAACATTATATGATAATCATTTATACTTATTACTAAACGAACCACACATCTATAATCGAGAAATGCATACATAAAAGCATGAAGAAACAAAATGCAATTGGGGTACTAAGAAAAAAACTCAAATCATGGATGCATGACTAAAAGATCAGAGGGAGAAAAAAGGGTTTGGTAGGCCAGGCACTAAACCATTAATACCAGAAGAGTTACCAACCAGAAGGGAGAGTTATGTTAGTGGTACATGAAAGACGTATTTTAGTGTCTGGACGTCAGGGCTGAGGTTGCAAAGTGTGAGATTTGTCAAGCCTCGGCAACAAACAGAAAACTAGTCCATGTGTTTTTGTCTAATCCTAATTGGAGCCTGGGTGGAGGGGATGAGATATCCATTTCTACCTGGGGAGTTTGGAGGAAGAATGAGGTGGCCAGTGACACATATGGCCTTGCTGCTGTATCTTGAGTTATGATCCTGCCTATTTAGATGATGAACGTGTTGAAGGAATTTCAATCCATTCGGCATCATACATGCCATCCACCTGCCCAGTGACAGAGGTTTTGCAGATTGCTGGATGCAAGATTGAGCAAGATACTTGTGGATGTAAATTATATTGTTGCTATAAATGCTTGGCAATTGAAAGGCCCAGGAATTAATGAGGGTGAGATGTAGATTTGTTAAGTTGACAGAAAGGGAATAAAAGAAAGAGAAAGAATAGGGAAGATTGGCAGACATGGGCCAAGTTTGGGCAAGCAGCCTGAGAGACAAGAACATCAAGATTGAAGGAATACCAGTAGGTCAGAGAGAGAAAGGGAGGGATGTTAGCCGTGACAGATGAGAAATAGTAACAGAAGAGTCAAAATATGGAAATAAGGTAAAGTTGTAAAAATGGGAGCTTGGATGGGGTATTAGAGCAAAATTGGTGGGTTAATTTGTTTAGATGGTGAGAGAAGTTAGTTACATTTACATATGTGTTTAGTGAGAGAGGCAGTTTGTTGTGTACGGCCATGAGCTCTGTGAATGAAAGATGTGAGGTTTAACCTGCTTCTCCAATAAACAACCTCTTTACAAACTAAAATAAATCACTGAGTTTAAACCTGATCCCAAAGGACTTTTCCAGCACAGAATACATGAATATAGCTTATTATTTAACCCACAGGAATAGGGATTGGTGTTCCGTATGGCACTGCCAAGAATGTCAGAAGTTTTTGCAGGACCAGTGTTTAACAAACTCAAGCAACATCCATTTGAGAGGGAGAAATGGCAAAGTTAAAAAAAATGCCCCACAGGGAATGAGAAAACACAGCTGATTCATCATATGGCGCCGTGTAGTGATATTAGTAGTTTTTGCTGCCTTGTCATTAATAGTTGGAACCAGGTTCTTTTAACCTCTAAAAATAAATGTTGAAGCATGAGCTCAGGGCCATGGAAAGGTACCGCGTGTCGGGAATAAGGGCCTCTCTGCTGTGCCCCTTCTGATGGACCTCTGGATTGCTCTGCTTGAATTGGATTAGATAACCATGTATAATAATCCAGTGTACAGATTTGTGTTGAGGGAGGTGTGCATTCTGTAACTTAATTTTGGTGTAATAATAGGATTAAAAAGCTGAAGTGGGATTAGCTCATAGAAGGAATTCATGAGTATTGAGGTTCTAACATAATCCTAGATTATACCAGAACAATTGATTAAGAATGTGCCTTTAGAGAGCAAGTCACATGGGGACATCTACTTGCAGAGATGACTACACACATATATTTCTGCAGTGGCGGCTCCTCCACCAAGGCGGAGGAGCGTTGCCCCACAGTTTTTTTGCAGTGAAGTAAAGGGAAAATAAAATGATAATAACTTGCGTTATTATCGTTTTATTGTCTCCTACTTCTGCAGCTTTGCGTGAGGGGGTGGGGGCAGGTAAGGAGTGGTAGCACACTCCTAAGTGTGCGCAATGACTGCTTGGCTGGCCCTCTTGGGCCGCCCAAAACTGTCTTGCGCATTTTGCATGTTCTCCATGCAAAAGACACACAATTGATGGACGGAATGCAGAACAAATCAAAACATTCACCCCCAGTCAAGAGATCTGGGTTAAATCCATCATTCTTTTGCTCACCATGCCACCCCAGTTTAGACCTGGCCATATGCAAATCAGTCTTGACCCTGTGCCTCATGGGAACAGTCCAGCCCGAACTGCCAAGCCAGGTCCTCCCTGGACCGGAAACAAGCATCCTAGGACCGGTTTTGGGGTTTCACCCCTCTTCAGCCAGGATAGCTTGATTCCAGTGGCAAAGTGAGCCCAGGACCCACGTCTGGGCATACCTGGCGCACTTAGGGCGAGAAAGCAAAAGACACACAATTGATGGAGGGAATGCAGAACAAATCAAAACATTCACCCCCAGTCAAGAGATCTGGGTTAAATCCATCATTCTTTTGCTCACCATGCCACCCCAGTTTAGACCTGGCCATATGCAAATCAGTCTTGACCCTGTGCCTCATGGGAACAGTCCAGCCCGAACGGCCAAGCCAGGTCCTCCCTGGACCGGAAACAAGCATCCTAGGACCGGTTTCGGGGTTTCACCCCTCTTCAGCCAGGATAGCTTGATTCCAGTGGCACAGTGAGCCCAGGACCCACGTCTGGGCATACCTGGCGCACTTAGGGCGAGAAGGTATGCCCAGACGTGGGTCCCTTGCTCACTTTGCCACTGGATTCAAGATAGCCTGGCTGATGACGGCTGTAAGCCAGAAACCGGTCCCAGGATGCTTGTTTCCGGTCAAGGGAAGACATGGCTTGGCAGTTCGGGCTCTACTGTTCCCATGAGGCACAGGGTCAGACTGATTTGCATATGGCCATGTCTGAACTGGGGTGGCAGAGTGAGCTAAAGAATGATGATGGATTAAACCCAGATCAGTTGACTGGGGGGTGAGTGCTTGCAATGTTCAACACTCCGTCCATCATCCCCTTTGGTTTTGCTATGTTCTCCATGCAGGCTGCAGTACAGCCTGCATGGAGAACATGTCCAGGCTCCCAGTCAGTGTCTGAGCGCCGAAACATGGCGCTCAGACCAATCACAACGCTGTTAAAGCAACGTTATGATTGGCTGACTGGGACACTGGCTGTGCTTCCTGTTAAGGCCGAGCGAGGCAGGACTCCGGAGGAGAGACGCGATGCGGAAGTGGCGAGAAGGTAAGTTTTTATTTTTTATTTTATTTTTTTATACCCACGTCCTTTCCCCCCTCCTGCCCCCACCACCCTACCTCCGATCCGTGCCAGCCACTCCTGTATTTCTGCCTGGGTGAAAATCTCTAGTTCTGTGCAATACATCAACACCGGGCAGGTTTTTTTATCCAGTAGGAAGAGTAAGTGTCTCGACCACAGAACATGAGACAGCTGAGACATCTGCATATAGTATTTATGGCTATCAAGTTACTACTAGTAACTTTCCAAGCATATTTTTGGTATATGTCTATAAGCGTATTTATTTTTTTGCAATGTGGGAAAAGCTCACTGCTCTAGGACTGGAAAAGAACGGGGAAACATTCATCTCCTGAAGAAAATCATACACACCTGACAAACATTAACATTGGAAGCATATAAACCCAGCGCACACCCTGGCCTCTGCCCTCTACCCCTAAAACTGCTTGACCTGGTTGACTTCAGACATCAGCCTAAGCTTCAAGGATGCAGCCCACCCCACTCAAGGAGGAACTTCTCTGAGGAGGAGAAGAATTGTGGTAACTTTTGTAGTAAATGACAGTGGTAAACTGCATGGCCTGCCGGCACAATCACTGAAGCTTAAAAGGCAGTCGTGGCAGGAGCTCACAAACTCTGGAGACTGCATTGGGAGTGGAAGTATGCTCTGTGGAGTGAGGGAGGTAGCTAAATAAAGTGGCAAAATGAGAGAAGGCGGATAAATTATACGTTTTCTGGAACATAGGTGGCAAGGGGTCCTCCTAGTGGTCAACCTGGATCCACCTCTATCTCACCCTCCTTGATGTTTGTATCCTCACCACTGATGGAGCAAGGATTCGAGAAAATGAAACTTGCTCGGAGAAATCCTCCATTAACTTACATTAATCGTTAAACCTGTAGATAAAACGAAACTAATATACACCAGACACCGACACATGGGGAGAGAAGCTTACGCATGCTTAAACTAATGAAGAATAAAATGCAACGCAACTAAAACCCACTTTAATTTGCGAAAACGCTTTGCGCATGAGCAAACTTGAATTACGTAGCGATAACGTGACTAACTCGCTTTGAGAGGGAAAAACCTCCCGCATGCACAAGAAAGACTAACATGTGGTCCTGAGGTACCGCATGCCTGGCATCTGCTTGCTTGAATTTGTTAACGCTTTTGCCTAGAGAGACACTAATAACATGGGACAGAGTAGAAGTGGGTGGTGAACAGTGAGAATTATATGTTTAAGAAAATAACATCTGTTTATGATTCTTTTATTAATAGTGTATATTCGGGCCTGCTAAAGCATAACAGAGAAAGAAAATGGCGACAGATAACCAAAAGTAAGCGCATGCTCAGTGAATTCATGATGTGACCTGGTGACCGAAGGAGTTGAATGACTGCCAAATATCAAGGACAGAAGACATGAGAAAAAGAAGACATGTATCACTCGTCTATGTAGCCTGTATTGAATGAATTATTGCAATGGCAACAATATATATGGGAAGAGAACAATATGAATGAGCTAAAGGGGAAGGGTTAGCAAGCAATAAGTATTTTAATAAAAATGAATATGTCAGTAGGGTGTGATGAAACTCCCCTACCCCCGTCCAATCATATTCCGTATTTTAGTGAAATTTGCAACTCTTGAGGGTGGGACATGTAGAAATAAAGACTATAACTAGAGTAAGTTGAGTGTAGTTGGGATCATCAACGCTGAGAGAGAGACGAGTATGCTGTATCGAGAGAGAGCATCAAGATCATCATAGAGAGAGAGAGAGGCGAGAGCAGACTGGGAAGATTCAGATCCGAAATGACAGCCTGATTAGATTCGAAGATTTGCGGAAGAATATTGAGGAGGGAGAGAGTGTAAGAGAGGGAATCACCCTGGTGCGTCGGGTTTGTAGAAAAGTCTAGTAAGTATTAGCCCTGTCCTGATCCTGTCCTTTAGTCTTTGTCTCCTGATCCTAAGTCAGGGGACCTCCACCATTCCTTTGGCCAGAGGGGTGTTCTTTTCTGGTCATCTCTATTAGGTAAATATCATTTTGTCTTAAAAATGTTGCACATTTCTTTGCAAAAGTACATTAATATATGTCTTTTGTCTCTACATCTATCCACTCTTATGCATCGATTTGTTGAATGAGGTTGTGTAATTGAATGTATTTGCTAAATGAAATTTCTCTCTCCCATTGAAGAATGATGGAGTTTGCACTGTGAATCTGTAATGATGAGCGTTCAACTTTATGACTGAAAATTTAGATAAAGCTTATAAATCTTACTCAGAGTCTGTGGTCATTTCACTTAGAGCTGTGAATTAGTTAAGGAGTTGTTAGCATATCACCATCAACTAACTCAACTAATGGTCCATCGACCAGAGGAAAGAGTGTTGATTCGTGAAGATTAGTTAGGCATTGAAATGTCAATTTAACCTTGTAGGACTTGGCCTTTTTGGCTAAAGTTCCCTAAACTTTTTGCTTTCCCCCTAGACCGTTTTCCTGACATAGAGTTGCCAATTTAGATGCTTTGGGTACTTTGCCACTGCTGATCAGTGTCAAAGTACAAGGGTTCCCTATGTAAAGTACAATGGTAATTGGTTGGCCGTGATTGGTATGTTTGCCTTACTAGTAAAAGTCCGTAGTGATGTGCATTGTGTGTGCAAGGGCTAGTAATGCAAAGGCGCGCAGGGAAGGGAACTCAGGCCTTCAGTGTGGGGCCTGCATGCAGTCTGCTAAGTTAGCATGTTATCCTGACAAGTGCAACCACTTGTCAGGCCTTACTTTCCCTTTTGCGTACACTGTGGGCACCCCTGTGGTTGGTCCCGTGTAACTCCTGGGCAGGGTGCAGTGTAGGTAAAAGGCAGGACATATACTGAGGTGTGTGCTATGTCCTGACAGTGAAAAAACACTCCATCTCGTTTTCACTGGTGAAAGGCCATTCTGCCCATAGGACAGAATGGGGGAGGCTGGGTATGGTGTTTTGTTCGCCTAGTTTCCTATAAGTTTATATTGGAGAGGTGAAGTTTAGTATGTATGAACTCAGTGTCATAACACATCTTTCTATGAAAGTGGTTTTGTCACTGTGCATTCAGAAACCACTCTTTTAGAAAGTGGCTGAGTTTTGTGCTTTGAGCATTTCTGTGTGTCTCTGCTGAATGTGGATTGACTGTCTGGATCTGAGATGGGAGGGGGTGAGATGGCACCTGGCTGACCTGCATCTGGAGAGTATGCGAGGAGAAACCCCGGGAGGTGAAGAGGCCTGGGTTGCAGCTATAAAACAATTGACCCATCTCCTGCTGAGTGATTAAGGGTCCAGACCCCCAGTATCAAAGGGAGAAAGGTGGAACTGGGAGGGAGACACCCAGAACTGATTTAGGCAGGGGTCAGGGACTCCTGAGCACAACGAACTTCAAAGACATGAAGGGGTATAACTAAGAGAACTGAAACCCCTAGAATTTGGTGTCATTTTGAATGGCGAAATGGACAGGTCGAGTCTGCAAAGGCTTTGACCTCTTTCGTGGTCAAGCAGAACCTCTGCCAAGGAAGAAGTTGCTGAAGAGACTGCTGGATAGGACTGACCCTTGCTTCGTGATCTGGGGCTGGACTGCAGATTGTAGCTTTTACTAAGGAAGAGACTGAAAGGACATTGCAGTGGGTGGTGTCCCCCCCTTCTTGAACAGGACTGTGCTTTGTGCTGTGTCCTGAACCCCAAGGGCCCGAGGTGAGCTGGCTCCCTGTTTGGAAACACAGGAACATAAAAGTTTCCGGTGAAGTCCCAAGCAACGCGGTGTGCGCGTGCTTTTGCAGTTTGAGACCCTCAGAAGTTGTGCCTTGTGATCGTGGGAACGCAGGAGTAAACTGAGTCTCGGACGCGCAGGGTGCGTGTCGTGGTGCAAGCCGAGGCGTTGGTGAGGAGCGCCTGGTCGTTGTGTGCACCGGGAGTCAAGGTGAGACTCGGATGCGCAGGGTGCGTGTCGTGGTGCAAGCCGAGGCATTGGTGAAGAGTGCCTGGTCGTTGTGTGCACCGGGAGAAGAGGTGAGACTCGGACGCGCAGGGTGCGTGTCGAGGTGCAAGCCGAGGAGTGGTGACGATCGCCTGGTCATCGTGTGCACCAGAGAAGAGGCGAGTCTCGGACGCGCTGAGTGCGTGTCGCGGTGCAACCAGAGGTGCTGGTGAGGAGTGCCTGGGTAGCGTGTGCACCGAAATTGAAGTAAGTCTCCACAAGTGCTGAGGGCGGGACTCGGTGTCCACTGAGACTGCCGGAAGGAGGGCCAGGTCATTGGGCCCTCGGAGTGAAGCAGTAGCGGCCCGGACTGGCAGTCCCGGAGGAGCGGAGTCGCCGGCCCTAGCTCGCCGTGCCCATTGACGGAGTTCTGGATCAAGGCCCAAGTTGCTGAAGGAGGGGAGGAGAGTGGGGTCGCGCCCCCCCAGGTAACGTGGATCACCACCTGGGGTGGGTTGCGGGCTCGGAGGGACACTCTCTCGGCCTCTCGCTCCTGGCAGCTGCGTGAGCCTGTTGCTTAGGCTCGGATCGAGGCCCGTGCTGGCCCAAGGAGGGGCAGTACTGGGGCCGGAGTGAGAAGCGGTACTTTTGTGTCATCATTGATCCATGTCGGGGGCAACTGTTAACGGAGCACCTAGACTGTCGTATTACACTTTGCATTATTGCTGCTAACGAACTATCGAACTGTCGTATGACGCCTGACTCTATTTGTGCCTGACGAACTACATGCTGGGTGCGCTACGTACTGCGTTATTTTTCCTTGCAGAGTACATGATTGTAAGCGTGGCGCATTGCATTATTTCTTCATCGCACAGTACCTGATTATAACGTGGCGCATTGCATTATTTCTTCAGTGCACAGTACATGATTGTAGCATGACGCATTGCGTTGTTTCCTCCTTGTACAGGGCATGCTGGTGGTGATACGCATTGCATTATTCCTTCTATTGCAAAGTACATGACTGTGGCGCTACGTATGGCATTGTTTCTCTATTGCACAGTTCAGGAGTATATCGTTACGCATTGCAGTATTTCGTTTCTTTTGCAACGTGTGTGATTCTAGCAATACGACCTACCTAACCTTTTGGAAACGGTTAGAAGTCAGCTTAACTGTTAGTTAGAAGTGGTGGTTGGGATTAGAACCTACCAATCCACCGGAAGAAATACTACCCAATATTATATGTTGGTTTTGTATCGTGTGGTCATATCGTATATCTTCTTGTATAAAGATTATACTCGTTTTATAAAAACTCTTGTGGAGTCTATTTGTGGTGACATCATTGGGTTGCTGTGAGTGTGGTTGCACATACTGTACACTCATGCCTTGGAGATAAGCCTGGCTGCTCGTGCCAAGCTACTAAGGGGGTGAGCAGGGCTATCTCAGACGGTGTCCTTACTTAGCCTAACGTTGAAACGAGGGGTCCGGATCTCGCACCTGGCAACAGCGGTGTGGGACGGGGACTCCAGCCTCCAGCATTTGGCGGCGGTGGTGAGGGATAAGGACCCCCACTTCCAACATTTGGCGGCAGAGCGGTGGGATTTGATCCTAATGTAAATTAAACGTGTATGTGCAAAATCACTCACAGTAATTGGTGTTCATCATAAATTGATCGCAGACCACGACGCAACCACATATTGTGTTTTTGGAATTGTTGGTGCTATTGTTGAGTAACCTTTAAACGACACATCATGTCTCAGGGAGAGAGCCAGATAGCCGGTGAGACTGAGGCTGAGGCTGCAGAATTAGAGTTTAACATTGAGGCACTGTTTTTCTACAAGGTTGATCAGTTGAGGAAATTCTGCAGAGCTTTGGGATGTCCCATAAAGGGTAGCGCCAAGAAGGAGGAGCTGCAAATAGCCTTGAGGGCCTGGTGGGAAGCCAAAGAGGCTCAGGAGACGGGGGATGTTGAGTTGGATGAGGATGACCCAGGGAATGGATTTGGTCCACAGGATTTGCCAGTGGAGAGACCAGCCGCAGGGGTTGGTAGTAGCCATTCAGGGAGGAGTTTTTCACCAGAGGAGTCGGAGGAAAACCAAAGGGTCAGACTGTATGAGTTGGAGGTGTTAAAACTTAAACCTCAAGCAGAGGAGAGCAGGAACGCTCTCGCGTTGGAAGAGAAACGGATTCTCTTCGCTCATGAGTTAATCATGAGGGAACTGGACATTAAGGGTAAACAAACAGAGTCCAGTGTGATTGGTGGCAGCGCACAGCCAGTGCCAAGTGTGGATGATTACAAGAGTGCACTGGAGGATTGGGTAGTGGTTAGCATGGTAAATGATTTGGCGGGGTTGACCAATTTGGCCCCAGGGGAGCCTAGGCTCAGAAATTATTTTCCAGGATTGCGCCACCCCGGGGTCAGGTGTGGGCTCCTTGATTCCCGGGATTCTGCACGAGAACCGGACCCCTGGTCATGGTTCCAGGGGCCTGAAAAGGCCCCAGAGAGGGAAGGAGGGCCAAGTGGTGCAAGGAGATCCCAGAGTAGTGAGAAGGGGCTGCTGGCTAGCCTCTTGTCTCAAAAGAGGGGGAGGAAGATTAAGCAGCACCCCCAGGGATCAAGGGATCAGCAGCACCACCCAGGAAACTGGGGGGGGGGTAGGAGAGCCCCCGGGTGGAGGTATAGTGCCTACTTGCCAGAGGTGTGAGGAAGAACACCTAGCGTCAGGAGTGCGTGGGGAGTCTGTAGCCAGAGCTCCTGCCGTCCTGAAGTTTGTGGGTGCCATTCCTAAGTGGCAGGCCCAGAAAAATAAATGGAAGGTTAAAAGAGGGTTGTGTTCCCCAGTGGGAACATCGGTGGGACAGTGTCCAGCCAGTGGGGCTGGGTCCCCTAGAAAGGACCAGGGTGAACCCACTTTTAACCTGGAGGGCAGGATGACTGGAGGTAGTATCCTGACCAATGGGCCTTCCCAGGGTACCACTCCAGGGTGGGGTTGGCGTGGGTCCAGCACCCTTGGAGGGGTTCCCCTGGCCAGGAGGGATCCATGGAACAGCATTGTTGGCTCAGGGGGTAGTGATCAGGAAGAACCCCTGGGGTCAGGAAGGCAAGGAACAGGAGGGTGTCCCTGTGGTAGAGGGCCTGCGTCCTGGTTCTATCGCCCGAAGCAGGGAAGTCCAACAAGGTAATGATTGGTCTACCCTGGCTTTTGGCTGAGAGGGTGTTGTGTAGGACTTGGCCTTTTTGGCTAAAGTTCCCTAAACTTTTTGCTTTCCCCCTAGACCGTTTTCCTGACATAGAGTTACCAATTTAGATGCTTTGGGTACTTTGCCAGTGCTGATCAGTGTCAAAGTACAAGGGTTCCCTATGTAAAGTACAATGGTAATTGGTTGGCCATGATTGGTATGTTTGCCTTACTAGTAAAAGTCCCTAGTGATGTGCACTGTGTGTTCAAGGGCTAGTAATGCAAAGGCGCGCAGAGAAGGGAACTCAGGCCTTCAGTGTAGGGCCTGCGCACAGTTTGCTAAGTTAGCATGTTGTCCTGACAAGTGCAACCATTTGTCAGGCCTTACTTTCCCTTTTGCGTACACTGTTGGCACCCCTGTGGTAGGTCCCGGGTAACCCCTGGGCAGGGTGCAGTGTAGGTAAAAGGCAGGACATATACTGAGGTGTGTGCTATGTCCTGTCAGTGAAAAAACACTCCATTTCATTTTCACTGGTGAAAGGTCATTCTGCCCAATAGACAGAATGGGGGAGGCTGGGTATGGTGTTTTGTTCGCCTAGTTTCCTATAAGTTTATAATGGAGAGGTGAAGTTTAGTATGTATGAACTCACAGTGTCATAACACATCTTTCTATGAAAGTGGTTTTGTCACTGTGTGTTCAGAAACCACTCTTTTAGAAAGTGGCTGAGTTTTGTGCTTTGAGCATTTCTGTGTGTCTCTGCTGAATGTGGATTTACTGTCTGGATCTGAGATGGGAGGGGGTGAGATGGCACCTGGCTGACCTGCATCTGGAGAGTATGCGAGGAGAAACCCCGGGAGGTGAAGAGGCCTGGGTTGCAGCTATAAAACAATTGACCCATCTCCTGCTGAGTGATTAAGGGTCCAGACCCCCAGTATCAAAGGGAGAAAGGTGACACTGGGAGGGAGACACCCAGAACTGATTTAGGCAGGGGTCAGGGACCCCTGAGCACAACGAACTTCAAAGACATGAAGGGGTATAACTAAGAGAGCTGAAACCCCTAGAATTTGGTGTAATTTTGAATGGCGAAATGGACAGGTCGAGTCTGCAAAGGCTTTGACCTCTTTCGTGGTCAAGAAGAAACTCTGCCAAGGAAGAAGTTGCTGAAGAGACTGCTGGATAGGACTGACCCTTGCTTCGTGATCTGGGGCTGGCCTGCAGTTTGTAGCTTTACTAAGGAAGAGACTGAAGGGACATTACAGTGGGTGGTGTCTCCCCTTCTTGAACAGGACTGTGCTTTGTGCTGTGTCCTGAACCCCAAGGGCCCGAGGTGAGCTGGCTCCCTGTTTGGAAACACAGGAACATAAAAGTTTCCGGTGAAGTCCCAAGCAACGCGGTGTGCGCGTGCTTTTGCAGCTTGAGACCTTCAGAAGTTGTGCCTTGTGATCGTGGGCACGCAGGAGTAAACCGAGTCTCGGACGCGCAGGGTGCGTGTCCTGGTGCAAGCCAAGGCATTGGTGAAGAGCGCCTGGTCGTTGTGTGCACCGAGAGAAGAGGTGAGACTCGGACGCGCAGGGTGCGTGTCGTGGTGCAAGCCGAGGCGTTGGTGAAGAGCGCCTGGTCGTTGTGTGCACCAGAGAAGAGGCGAGTCTCGGACGCGCAGAGTGCATGTCGCGGTGCAACCAGAGGCGCTGGTGAGGAGTGCCTGGGTAGCGTGTGCACCGAAATCGAAGTAAGTCTCCACAAGTGCTGAGGGCAGGTCTCGGTATCCACTGAGACCGCCGGAAGGAGGGCCATGTCATTGGGCCCTCGGAGTGCAGCAGTAGCTGCCCGGACCGGCAGTCCCGGAGGAGCGGAGTCTCCGGCCCGAGCTCGCCGTGCCCATTGACGGAGTTCTGGATCAAGGCCCAAGTTGCTGAAGGAGGGGAGGAGAGTGGGGTCGCGCCCCCCCAGGTAACGTGGATCACCACCTGGGGTGGGTTGCGGGCTCGGAGGGACACTCTCTCGGCCTCTCGCTCCTGGCAGCTGCGTGAGCCTGTTGCTTCGGCTCGGATCGAGGCCCGTGCTAGCACAAAGAGGGGCAGTACTGGGGCCGGAGTGAGAAGCAGTACTTTTGTGTCATCATTGATCCATGTCGGGGGCAACTGTTAACGGAGCACCTAGACTGTCGTATTACACTTTGCATTATTGCTGCTAACAAACTATCGAACTGTCATATGATGCCTGACTCTATTTGTGCCTGACGAACTACATGCTCGGTGCGCTACGCACTGCGTTATTTTCCCTTGCAGAGTAAATGATTGTAAGCGTGGCGCATTGCCTTATTTCTTCATCGCACAGTGCCTGATTATAACGTGGCGCATTGCATTATTTCTTCAGTGCACAGTACATGGTTGTAGCGTGATGCATTGCTTTGTTTCCTCCTTGCACAGGGCATGCTGGTGGTGATACGCATTGCATTATTCCTTCTATTGCAAAGTACATGACTGTGGCACTACGTATGGCATTGTTTCTCTATTGCACAGTTCAGGAGTATATCATTACGCATTGCAGTATTTCGTTCCTTTTGCAACGTGTGTGATTCTAGCAATACAACCTACCTAACCTTTTGGAAACGGTTAGAAGTCAGCTTAACTGTTGGTCAGAAGCGGTGGTTGGGATTAGAATCTACCAATCAACTGGAAGAAATACTACCCATTATTATATGTTGGTTTTGTATCATGTGGTCATATCGTATATCTTCTTGTATAAAGATTATACTCGTTTTATAAAAACTCGTGCGGAGTCTATTTGTGGTGACATCATTGGGTTGCTGTGAGTGTGGTTGCACATACTGTACACTCGTGCCTTGGAGATAAGCCTGGCTGCTCGTTCCAAGCTACTAAGGGGGTGAGCAGGACTATCTCAGACGGTGTCCTTACTTAGCCTAACGTTGAAACGAGGGGTCCGGATCTCGCACCTGGCAACAGCGGTGTGGGACGGGGACTCCCGCCTCCAGCATTTGGTGGCAGCGGTGAGGGATAAGGACCCCCACTTCCAACAAACCTGATTTGTGGTTACAGGGAAATAACTAATCAGAACTTAAGTGAATTATAAAAATTGACCCCCCCCCAGCGGATCGTCCAGGGAGTGTGGATGAACATTTTGAATGAATGTATATGGGCCCATTGAAATATTCAGTTTTATGAAATATTCAACCCTGGGGCTTCCGCTGGATCAGTTATTCTGGTAGCAGAGTTATGGTTATTATTGATTAGTTTGGTGATTATTGATTAATGATTATTGATTATTGATTTTAACTACATGTTTAACACTAAGAGTTAGTGTCGCGTTTTATGTTGTCTGGAAGTACAGGTACAGAGATACCTGGGAATCCCGGAAATGGAATTTAGAAGAGTGTGGTAAGGAAATCACACTGCAGAAGGTTACTCGTCTGTCGTCATAATACCTAAAAGCTACGGAGGGCTGTAGGTGTTATATTAGGGACTATATCGTACAAGAGTAGAGTGTGAGTGATAGCAAAGGGTCCACATGTGAAACTTTGGCCTTACCCAAAGGAGGAGTATCCCTAGAGGAGTAATAGGTCCTCCCCGAGCTTAAGTGAAGGGTGAACAGTGGTTTTTACTCGCAGTATAAGCAAGTACTTTCTCTTTGAAGCAAGTGAATAAACTATCTATGGATTAGTGGGGCAGACAGAGTAGCGCTGTTTTTATGTTGTAACTAACAGAAATTTATAAAGAAAAATTAGAAAATACATTGTCGTATTACCTTGTGAAGGGAGGGTCAGTAGCAGGAGTCATACTGACGTCACAAATAGCCGCGCTGGTATTGGTTGAGGCAGCGGGCGTGTAACAAGTGCAGATTGTAAAGGGAGGGTCAGTAGTAGGAGTAATACTGACGTCATAAAAGAGCCGTGCTGGCATTGGTCAGACAAGTGGGTGTGTTGAAAGCTCTGATTGGTTGGTAGACAAGAACCGCGCTGGTATTGGTTGCGGAAGAGAATACGTAGTGAGCCCAGATTGAACTGTTGGTGTGAGACGCGCTGGTATAGGATGAGTGTTGGCAAATAGGATACTTGAAAAGGAGAATACGGAAGAGTCTCTAGTTTTAGCCTGCTGAAAATAATTAATCACAGGGATCGGAAAAATGAAGCTGATTAATGAAATAAAAAATTTCTTTAAAAAAGATAAACGTGTAGTAACCAGAGAAGGAATTCTTATGCCACCCCCTAACACGCCTGCTTCCTTTATGATGATGGAACGAGGGTATCATACTTGTGTCTGGTTGGAAAATTGGGAAGAGTATACGAAAGGTGATGGTGTTCTAGCTTTCCCTGAACATGGTACGTTTAATGTAAGGATTCTTCAGAATTTGACAAATCGGATGAATTCATTAGAACCAAGTCCTAGGTTAACGCAGTATGAAGCTTTGGAGGAATGGGAAGTTGAGGCATTTGAACTAACCCTGGGCGGAGTTTGCGGAGTTGCACTACGCGGAACACCGCGAAGTGCATAAAAAACTCCGTCGCACTACGCAGAGCTCCGCGAGCGGCGGAGTATGATAGAAAAATGCAGTTTGTGGTGATTGCACAGTGCTGGATGCTTGTCCGCACTGTGCAATCATTGCGAACGGCACCATGCACAGCGCAAGCTTTCGTTTTCTACCACTTGATTAGATTTTTACTCGAGCGTCAGCTTTCTCAACGCGAACAGGCAGTTTCTCAACGTGAGCGGTCGCGAGCATACGAGACCATTCGCAATGACAAACCTGACCCCCCGCGTTTTAGAAATCTCGCCGGTATGTTGATTTTCCACGCTCGCGCTCGCCAACTTGATGTTGACGATCGCGAGCGAGGAAAAATCTCGCCGGGAGGTTGATTTTCCTCGGTCGCCAACTTGACGTTGACGAATGCGAGCGAGGAAAAAAACTCTGCTATGCACCGCGAAGCAGAGTTTTTTGGAACTCCGCGATCTCCGCGTAACGCGGAGTGCAGGAAACTCCGCAAATTCCGCGAGCGGAGCGGAGTTCACCGCCCAGACCTAATTTGAACGAAAGAAATACAGAGGAGGTAGAAGAATAAATAGAGGGTTTTTACCCATATATCCATTTGAAACTCGAGGAGATCTGATGAAAAGATGGAGAAGAGCTGTAGTAACGGAAGGCTTGTATCCAGTGTTGGTGGCTGAGGCTCAAGTAGGGAGTAAGTGTAAAGAAAAAGTAAAACACATAGGTATGACACGAACAGGATGTGATGAATCTGATGATGAGTTATTGGAGGACTTTTTAGTCTAAAGACCTCCACCTTATAAAGAAAATGCTAGAGATACAACTCCAAGTGCACCAATGATGGGAACTCCATTAGTTCCACAAGTTTTATATGATCCAACAGTCACCCGAGTATTACAGGAAAAAGAAAGGAATGCGTTGAATAAGACAAAAGAAGAGATAATTCAGAAAATAAATCAGTTAGGTTTGAATGCTGAAGCCTTGACAGTACCAGTAACAATTGGTCCTGTTATTCCATTGTATGGTGATAAACAAGATACCCCGAGATTACAAACAGTGACAGTTCCAAAGAATATTGCTAGGAAAGAGGCAGTAATGTTAGAAGATCAAACTAGCGAGAGTGATTCGAATATCTCATTACCAGATCTCCCTAATCTTGAAATGGTGACTGAGACCCCGAAGAGAATTACACCAGTAAATACAAGGAGAAAAGAACCGAATGTCACTCCAGTAGCAGGGAACTCTAAAGGATTTTCACCAGAAGACCTAGAGGAGTGGGCAAAAGGATTAGACAAGAAAAAACCCCAAACACCAAATATAGATGTAGGCAAGTTGAAAGTGGATTTAGAAGAAATGATTATTGGTACTATAAGCTCAGACAGATTAGGTTCATATGGAGATGATGAATTGTTGTTTTTGTGTAAAAGTATAACCTGGAGAGCAAAGAATCTTCATGAGAAGATAGTAGAGGTGGCTTCAGAATTTGGAATAGACGTAGAAAAGTCAAAAATATTACAAAAACCATATAGGGCAGAATTTACTGAGAAGGATTTAGAAAGTTTGAATGCATCAGGAAGGAGATTACAGATAAAAGAATGAATGTATATTTTGAAGAAATGGGGAGATGCAGACCAATGGAGAGGTAGATGGACAAGAAAAAGGGATGAGGCAGCTACAAAGGAACCATCTGCATTCCCATTAAGAGAGACAGAACAGGTTGAAAGAGTGTGTCCAATGAGAGAAGTTCCTGGTGGTGGATATGTTCATGTTCCTTGGTCAAGACAGGATATTTTGTCTTTTACAAATGATTTCCCAGATTGAGAGAGAAACCAATTGAATGGTAAAAGCAGATAGAAAGATTTGTGAAAGTTTCAAAGGTATTATTAACGGATTTGGATGGCCTGTTTGACATCGTAGTACCAACTGATTTGTGGACAGAATGTAAAATTACTATTGATTGGCCAACTGAAGAGTATCCCAGAGAAGCAAGGACAGGTGCGCCTTCAGATGAAGTGATGAAAAAGTATCAACAGGTGATTACTTTCTTGAAAGGGAAAATTCCTCCAAAAGAAACAGATTGGGTTAAAATAGATAGAACAACTCAAAAACCAAAAGAGTCAGTGCACGCGTATTACGAAAGGCTATTGCAAGTATTTAAGCAGTATAGTGGATTTGAAAATATTGGTGACAAGGATATGGGACATTTTGTGTATAGGTTTGTGTATGGATTGCAGATCAGAAATTAGTCAGATGATTCAGCAGCATATGCTTGGCTGGCAGAGCAAGCCCATTGATGATATCTTGAAGTATGTGAAGTATTGTAGTGATGATATTGATGCAAAACACAAGAAACTGAAAGAAAAGATGATGTGGGCACAAGTGAAACTAGCAGAACACCAAGAGGCACATTCTGGTTCTCAAAATGACAATCAGATGAACTATCAGAATCAGAATAGTCAAGGATCAAATGGAAATAAAGGAAAAGGATGAATGAGTAGAAAAGAAGCGAAAAAGAAGTATCCTTGTCATGCGTGCGGAAAGCATGGACATTGGAAGAATGAGTGTAGAAATGTTCAACAGAGTAATGGGGTAAATCAAAATTTAAATCCACAGATGCAGAATGAGGTGGTTGTTAACCAGCAGCAACAGGTAGTGACTCCGCAATTACAGGTGCCACAAGACCCTTGGCCCAACCATGTGAACGCTCAGGTGCAGAGATACAGTGTGAACACCGGATTTTGTGGAGAGAGTGGTAAGAATACACAAACGGTTCAACAGTATTGGATGCAAAGTAATGAGAGTGATTCAGATGCTTCTCAATCACGGTGCCTGAGGGGGGAGGAAGAATGCGTGCTTGGCGCATCCTTGGCGGTAGATCAGTCAGGTCCATTTGTTGATGGAAAAGTGGAAGGTAATGACATCACTTTTCTAGTGGATACTGGTGCTACCCGTTCTACTGTGAGAGCAGCAGAAATTCCAAACCTACCCCTCTCGGGAGAAACTATCCAAGTTGTAGGAGTCTCAAATAAGCAAATAAAAACCCCACTCACTAAACCAATAGAAGTGAATATTGGAAATTTCAAAGACATGCATCGGAATGTGGTATGTGATTCAAGTCCAGTGAATTTGTTAGGGAGGGATTTGTTGTGCAAAATGAACTGTACCATCTATTGTACACCTGATGGTATTGCTTTCCAAACACCTGATGAAGATATTGCTTTCAAAATTATGCTAGCAAAACAAGGAACAGAAGTGGATGAGATGTTTTCACTTCTTACTGAAAATGGTTTACCTGATGAGCTGAAAAATACAGTGAAATCAGATGTGTTGGATTTTACAGGAAAGGAAATTGGTCTGATGGCAAATGTAGACCCAATTAAAATAATGGTGAAAGAAGGTGCAATTTATCCTAACACACCCCAATACAGAATGAGCCCTGAAGTAAAAGCCGGAGTTGCTCCAGTAATTGATCAAATGATTGCACAAGGTATTTTGATAATGGCAGTCCTTGTAATTCGCCAATCATGGGTCTTAAAAAGCCTAGTGGCAAGTATAGGAGAGTGCAAGATTTAAGGAAAATTAATAAGATAGTAGTACCCTGTTGTCCAGTAGTACCAAAACCAGTAGTGATCCTTTATCAGATACCTTGTGATGCACATTGGTATACGGTGATTGATTTGTGCCAAGCATTCTTTTCGATTCCTTTACACCAGGATAGCCAATATCTTTTTGCATTCCGGTTCGGAGACCGTGTTTTGGCATGGTGTCGGGTTCCTCAAGGGTACACAGAGTGTCTCTCAATTTTCAATCAGATCCTGAAAAAGTGTTTGTAAACATTGGTTATGCCTGGAAATTCAGTTTTGGTTAAGTACATTGACAACCAATTGGTTGCATCAAAGACATGAGAGGCTTGTGTCACTGACACAATTGTCTTACTGAACCATTTGGCAGAAGGTGGACACAAGGTGTCACCAGAAAAGTTACAGTTTTGCCAACAAGAAGTCCAATATTTGGGACACAAGATAGAAAAGGGAGTCAGGAAAGTGACACCAGAGAGAATAAAAGTGATTCGACAAATGAGTCTGCCTAAAACTAAGAAAGAAGTACAAATGTTTTTGGGAGTGATTGGATACTGTCATCAGTGGATCAGTGGATTTTCATTGCTTTCAAAGCCTTTACTAAAATTGACACGAAAGGATGTGACAGACCCGATTGAATGGGATGATGAAAGTGAGGATGCATTCATAAAATTGAGAGATTGTTTGTGTCAAGCACCAGCGTTAGGAATGCCTGATTATACGAAAGAATTTGTTTTGTTCTGTTGTGAGAGAGAAGGATGTGCACTTTCAGTGTTGACACAGAGGCATCGATTGTCACGGCGTCCAGTGGCATATTTTTCTGCCACTCTGGATCCAGTGGCTGCGGCATTGCCTGGCTGCTTAAAAGCAGTAGCTGCTATCTGTGTGAGTCTGGAGCAGAGTGAATCGATTGTAATGGGACATCCCCTAAAGGTATACGTGCCACATTCAGTCGAGATCCTTTTAATAAGGACTCGTACTCAGCACTTGACCCCTAGTCGGCTGGCTAAGTATGAAAGGGTGATCCTGGGTGCTGAAAATGTAAGTGTTATAAGATGCACCACAGTAAATCCAGCAACCTTGCTCCCGGATCCATACTGTGAAGAAATAAAAGAGGAGGCTGATCATGATTGCTTGGATGTGACAGAAATGTGTACAAAGCCCAGACCTGACATCTTTGATGTCCCATTGGAAGAATCAGACTATGTATTGTTTGTTGATGGGTCATGCTTGCGAAAACAAAATGGAGAACTGCGTTCTGCCTATGCTGTATGTACTATATCTGCTATTCTAGAAGCATCCTGTCTAAGAGGAGTCAAGTCTGCACAAATAGCCGAATTGATAGCTTTGACAAAAGCATGCGAAATTGGGAAAAAATTGAGAGTAACCATATTCACGGATAGTCAATATGGTTTTGGGGTTGTGCATGACTGTGGCTAATTATGGATGCAAAGGAGATTTCTTTCTTCTTTAGGTTCTCCTATCAGGAAAAGTAAAAATGTCAAAGAACTATTGGAAGCACTACAATTGCCAAAAGAAATTGCAGTGGTCAAATGTGCCGCATATAAGTCAGGAAATGATTATGTGACACAAGGCAACAAATATGCTGACCAAGTTGCACAATTTTGTGCTCGAAATACAATGTCTTTGAACAGAGGGTTGGAAAAGAAGTTACCAATTGCCAACTAACATTTTTCTCTGTTTTTTAAACATGGGATGAAGTTAGACAGTTACAGGATGACGCAGATGCAAAAGAAAAGGAACTCTGGATCAGATCAGGATGCACAAGAAGAGCAGATGATGAAGTATGGGTGTGTCCAGATGGTAGACCGATAATGCCAGACAGTTTACTATCACAAATGGCAAGAGTATATCATGGAGCTACACACATTGGGAGGGATGCCATTATTAGGCACTTCAGGCAGACATGGTACAATCCCAAATTTAGGCTAATTGCAGAGAGTCTCTGCCAGCGATGCTTGACATGTCAACAGCAGAACCCAGGTAGGAAAACAGTTGTCAGTTGGGGAAAAATCCGAAAGGCAGAGGGACAATTTACAAGACTGCAACTTGACTTCATAGAGCTGCCGCCGTGCACTGGTTTGAAGTACGTCCTTGTCATTGTGTGTCTGTTTTCTCAATGGGTGGAAGCTTATCCCACGAGAAGGAATGACAGTCTCACAGTTGCCAAACTACTGTTAAGAGAACTCATTCCCAGATTCGGATTTCCAGTCACTTTGGAATCAGATAGAGGACCTCATTTTAACAATGAGATAATTCGATTAATTTGTACAGCTTTCAAATTTGAGCAGAAACTACATTGTGCCTATCGACCAGAAGCCTCTGGAGTGGTTAAGCAGCTCAATGGCACAATAAAATCCAGGTTAGGGAAGGTGTGTGCATCCACTTCACTGAAATGGCTTGATGCTTTGCCCCTTGTATTAATGAGCCTTAGAAGCATCCCTGACAGAAGGACGGGATTGAGTCCTCATGAAATTCTCATGGGAAGAGCAATGAGACAAGCATTTGTACCTGGAAACAAACTTATGAATATAACTGATGATCTAGTGTTGGACTATTGTAAAGGACTAGCTGATCTGGTACGTTCTGTGTCTCACCAGGTTGGAGAAGATGCAACCGCAGCACAGCCGAATCAAGCTCATGATTTGTGTCCAGGAGACTGGGTTGTGGTAAAGAAGCACATGAGAAAATCGTGTTTAGAACCCAGGTGGAAAGGATCTCATCAAGTAATATTGGTCACGACGACAGCAGTGAAGTGTGCTGGCTTGCCAAACTGGATCCATGCCAGTCATACACAAAGAGTCCCAAGTCCACCTGAACGACAAGAGCAGCAACTGTGTTAAATATTGTTTGTGCAGTGTTTTAATACTAATGTTAATGTGGCTGTTGTGATACCTATTCTGATGGTAAATAGTAACAGAAATAACACTAATACAAGTGATCGAGTGAATGCAGTTACTAAAAGAACAACTACCACAAATTTAGAGCAAATGGATAAGAGCATGTATCATCATGACAAGTCAAATAGTGATTCGTCATTAAATGTATTTACTAAACTTCTTTACGAATACGTAGATACAATGGATGTGAGTGATTGTTATGTTTGCATGAAATTACCTTCGTCTGTCTTGGAGGGGGTGACATATCACCATCTTCCTTTAACATATGGTGAGTCATGTAGTGTTGTGTCCAGTTTGTTCTATGTAACAGGCAAGTTGCAGTATTATTATTCGAATAAGGATTTAGTATTTTCAGAAATCCCTATTCGAAGAAACCTGAACCCAGTACTTAGTGGTAAAGATGCAGAATTCATGGGTGAGTTCTTCTTAACAAAAAACCCAATAGACATAACATATGCTCATAAGAATAATCTAACAAGTATTTTGCGTGATGAAGAAAAATATTTTCTAAATTTAGGAGAGGAAAGAAGGCGAGACTCATGCTGCAATGTCCCTAGACTTGTCAAATTTTGGAAAATTCTGTCTGCATAGACTAAAAACTGACTATAACAACATGTTCATTGGTTCTAGTGAATGTGAACATGCCTTCCTAATAATGGGGGGATGGGGACTAAAAGGTGGAACTGATCCTGTTTTTCCAGGAATTTATTACGTGTGTGGTAAAAATGCTTATTATAGGTTGCCCACGCGATGGTATGGTAGTTGTTATATTGGAATAGTATTTCCAAAGGTATATCACATTACTAAGAACAATGAAATGGATGTAGTAAGTCAAGGACTAAAACGAACTAAAAGAACAAGGGGCATATTAGCAAGACCCACGTTAAAATGATCGCCGTTTCGCGGCAGGACACTGCAGCTAAAAAGTCGATAATGGGCTTGCTAATATGCGTTATAGAATTCCAATAGAAGCCCAGGTTAGATGTGCAGGACATCTAACCTGGGCTTCTATTGGAATTCCATAACGCATATTAGCAAGCCCATTATCGCCGTTTTAGCAGCAGTTTCCTGCCGCTAAAACGGCGATCATTTTAACGTGGGTCTTGCTAAAATGCCCCCAAGTTTTTCAGAAATAGTAGGTGATATATTTGGTGCACTGAAACCGACAGTTGGAGTCATACTGAATTCACATAAAATATGAAAGTTGTCAACAATAGTTGATCGTCTATCGCCAGATACTGCTGGGGGATTCTTAATGATTAATACCGAAATGGTTGCAATTAGATCTATGGTTTTGCAAAATCGACTTGCACTTGATATATTATTGGCAAAAGAGGGCGGAGTCTGTGGCATGTTGAAAGTCCAACATTGATGTACATATATCCCTGTCAAAAGAAGTAAAGGTATTGAGGGACAAATTAAGAATATTTCAAAGATTCATGAAGATTTGACCCAACTAGAGGTTGACGGTGTCGGGGAAATACTTGGTAAAAATATTTCTGCTATAGGTAGTTGGTTTTCCACCTTAGGGAATAGTCTATTAGGGAAGATCCTAATACCTGTAATTTTGATAGCAATAATAGCTCTGATAATAATGATGACATATAAATGTTGCAAGAGTAAAACAAGAGAAAGAATGTTGGCAGAAATAAAGAATAAGAGAATGGGAAAAAAGAGAAAAAGGGAAGAGATTGAATTAGAGGAAATGAAAGGAAGTTTATATGATAAAATGAAAGAATTAGACATGAAAAAGAAAAATGAAGAATTAGTAGAAAAAGAGGAAGACACTAAAAATTAGATGAATAAAGTTGCCACTTGGTAATGATGGGTATTTTATGATGGCTCAAAAATGCCATCAGAGGGGGGATTGATGGAGCAAGGATTCGAGAAAATGAAACTTGCTCGGAGAAATCCTCCATTAACTTACATTAATCATTAAACCTGTAGATAAAACGAAACTAATATACACCAGACACCGACACATGGGGAGAAAATCTTACGCATGCTTAAACTGATGAAGAATAAAATGCAACGCGACTAAATCCCACTTTAATTTGAGAAAACGCTTTGCGCATGTGCAAACTTTAATTACGTAGCGATAACGTGACTAACTCGCTTTGAGAGGGAAAAACCTTGCGCATGCGCAAGAAAGACTAACATGTGGTCCTGAGGTACCGCATGCCCGGCATCTGCTTGCTTGAATTTAAAAGGAAGCTGCTGTTGTTAACGCTTTTGCCTAGAGAGACAATAATAACATGGGACAGAGTAGAAGTGGGTGGTGAACAGTGAGAATTATATGTTTAAGAAAATAACATCTGTTTATGATTCTTTTATTAATAGTGTATATTCAGGCCTGCTAAAGCATAACAGAGAAAGAAAATGGCGACGGATAATCAAAAGTAGCGCATGCTCAGTGAATTCATGATGTGACCTGGTGACCGAAGGAGTTGAATGACTGCCAAATATCAAGGACAGAAGACATGAGAAAAAGAAGACATGTATCACTCGTCTATGTAGCCTGTATTGAATGAATTATTGCAATGGCAACACTACATGTATGGGAAGAGAACAATATGAATGAGCTAAAGGGGAAGGGTTAGCAAACAATAAGTATTTTAATAAAAATGAATATGTCAGTATGGTGTGATGAAAAGTCCCCTACCCCCGTCCAATCATATTCCATATTTTAGTGAAATTTGCAACTCTTGAGGGTGGGACATGTAGAAATAAAGACTATAACTAGAGTAAGTTAAGTTTAGTTGGGATCATCGACGCTGAGAGAGAGAAGAGTATGCTGCATCGAGAGAAAGCATCAAGATCATCATAGAGAGAGAGAGGCGAGAGCAGACTGGGAAGATTCAGATCCGAAACGACAGCCTGATTAGATTCGAAGATTTGTGGAAGAATATCGAGGAGGGAGAGAGTGTAAGAGAGGGAATCGTCATGGTGCGTCGGGTTTGTAGAAAAGTCTAGTAAGTATTAGCCCTGTCCTGATCCTGTCCTTTAGTCTTTGTCTCCTGATCCTAAGTCAGGGGACCTCCACCATTCCTTTGGCCAGAGGGGTGTTTTTGCCGGTCATCTCTATTAGGTAAATGTCATTTTGTCTTAAAAAGTTTGCAAAAGTACGTTAATATATGTCTTTTGTCTCTACATCTCTCCACTCTTATGCATTGATTTGTTGAATGAGGTTGTGTAATTGAATGTATTTGCTAAATGAAATTTCTCTCTCCCATTGAAGAATGATGGAGTTTGCACTGTGAATCTGTAATGATGAGCGTTCAACTTTATGACTGAAAATTTAGATAAAGCTTATAAATCTTACTCAGAGTCTGTGGTCATTTCACTAAGAGCTGTGAATTAGTTAAGGAGTTGTTAATATCACCATCAACTAACTCAACTACTGGTCCATCGGCCAGAGGAAAGAGTGTTGATTCGTGAAGATTAGTTAGGCATTGAAATGTCAATTTAACCTGATTTGTGGTTACAGGGAAATAACTAATCAGAACTTAAGTGAATTATAAAACTTGACTCCCCAGCGGATCGTCCAGGGATTGTGGATGAACATTTTGAATGAATGTATATGGGCCCATTGAAATATTCAGTTTTATGAAATATTCAACCCTGGGGCTTCCGCTGGATCACCACCATCTAACTTATCCTCAGATACACATGCCACACAAACAGCGCATATCTCACCCTTCATAAATAGGCACACATCTCACACATGTCTCTCACACACAGCTATCACTCATCTAGAGTTAACAGATTATCCGTAACTTGATACCTTATAACTTTCCTGTTATAACATCACCAGGTCTAGTGTGACAGCTGGAGTAGCAGTAACCTCTCCCTTGGCAGTCTGACAACCAGATCCAGCATCTCACCCCATCCTTAATACCCAACCAGGTATGCCTCACTTCTCCCCAACAAGGAATCTGTATCTTTGATTGTTGCAGCTCAACACTGTCATTAGGGCGTATTGTATGTACATGCAGAAACAATGTACTTATCAATACTTATAATTTAAGTGAACAGGGGTTAAATATGCTCATCTATATTATGTAATTTTTTACTTTTCCTGTGTCCTACTCCACCTATCACTACTTCTACTGCTGCTGCAATTACTGTGTCGACATATGGAATGGCCTCAGTCAATTGAGAATTGTCTCTGTACATCTCACTCTGTATAGGTGTGAGTTTAGTGAAAATGTGATTTAATAACAAAATAAGGACACCATGTTCAGCATGTTTTACACTTTTGGATTGGAGTCGGAAGGTTGAGGATTGCTATTTGACTGCGAGGGATCTGCTGACCCACAGTTTCACCACGGATGTTCGTACGTTTATTCATGACCGTACGGTTTTCCCGCTGTTTAGAGCTTTATGGAGCCCACTCTCCTTGACTTCACAGCCTGATTCTACTTGCTGTTTGCCAGATTGGGTGCTCTTTCGCACTGTCCTGATGAAGACCCCACACTAAGGATTGAATCACCTTGAATTTTTAAGGGGTCGAAACATTGACTACTACATACCATTATACAAGCTCTGACGACTGAAATTCATTATCAGTGTCTCTATAGTGCTATGTGTATTTACTGGAATATTTGGCCCGTTATAGGCCGGACAGGTTTTACTATGTAAATTTAATGTATATATGTCACATTACCTCTCCCCTATCAATTACCCTCACTCACTCACTTTGATCCAGAACACCCCTCCCCCTCCCCCACACTAGAGCACCATTGTTGCAAATATAATCGTGTTCCACATGTATGAACAACTGCGTTGTCTATAGGAAGTGATTAATGCTTTAAAAATAAATCGCATTCATTGCAAATTTTGAAAGTTTGGTGTTGTGAATGCCACCATCTCTTTCATATTGTTAAATTGTTGCTACTGTGACCAATTGTTTATTGTACTGCAGTTTTGACCCGGGTCAGGTAGCATTTCGAGTAACCCCATTGATACTTAACACAGCATGTTTTACCAGCAGGAGTTGTTAGCGAAGGTATATGTCAGGCATTTGTTACCTTATGTCACACAATTCAACCTTCAATTGTTTTACTTTAGTATATCTATATGTCTTTTGTCATTCACTTTATCCACCCTCGCAGCCAATCATAGATTCATGCATTCTTTATCAGAGTAGCCAACACTCTTTCATGTCTTTCTAAGAGTAGCTGTCACCTAGGACACACCTAGTGGAGTGTGAAATTGTGTACATTTCTCTCATGAATGTTTGCAAAATTCTATGCAAATTTTGCAAAATTATCCTTCCAAAGCAAAATATGTTTTTCAAGTATCTTGAGTCACTTTTTAACCGAATTGTGCGCCTTGTATTAAAAAGTCTCACACGATACCGGCATGGCAACCGGCTCAAGCAGAAAATGGGCCTCATTTATGTGTCCCCTTGCGCGGCCGGAGCGTCACTTTTGTAACGTTCCATGGTGCAGGAGCCTGCTCTATATTTACGAGGCTTAATAAAGTTGGCGGCGAAGATGTCGTTCCACCCGTGACAGCGTGTGAGTCCCGGAAGTATTGTAGGAGATCACGTAGTGTTATCGGACAGAATAGAAAGCGTCCGTTTTCCTCCTGATCGCGTGGTGTTCACCCCGGTCCCAGCTTGTTAAGATCAGCGTCTGGTTCTGATTTTGTGAAGCTGTTGTGGCCCCACCAAAGGAGTATTTGTGTTCAATTGTGTTACCCTTGTCCTGAGGAGGCCCGACTCAGTGGGCTGAAACGCGTTGACATATGAAGAGGAGGAGTCCATCTAAATTGAAATATGACATTTGAATATGTTTGTTACACGCTATATAAATGACTGAATAGAGAGGAGGTTGCCTCTCTGTCTAGGTAGTGTGTAAAAAGGATTACCTCCTCCTGGATTGCTGTGATATTTGCATTTGAATGCAACCAGGTTAAAATGAATGGGTACTACAAAAGATTTTGAACCATTTTTGATTGTGATTATGTGTTTATGTATATATATTATTTTTTTGCTTCATGATAAATGTATAATCGTGCAGATACCCATATTTATAATAAAAGAAAGATATGTTAAAAGAACGGACGTCCTCGTAAGTTTATAAAGAGTTGACAAGTTATAGTTGGGGACTTTGCTCCCATGCATGAGACAAATTTGTTTGTCTTTTTGCTATAGTCAGTTGTGCAAATTTTTCCCTGGACATCTTTTTTGTGCTTCTTGCTATATTTACGAGGCAGCACTAAGCCACTTTTTTGGCTTAATGCTGCCTCACAAATCTCGTTCCCTTTAACACAGTTTTCTGTGTTAAAGGGGCGTTCCATGAATGTTGCTGGGGGCGTTCCCATCAGCATCCATGGCTTTTTGACACTGCCCCAGATTTATGAGAAATAAATAAGGGAAGCACAACGAGCAGAAATATCTTTATTTCTCCTTGTTTTTCCATTTTCTATGTGTGCTGCATTCTGCCTCTTGTGATTGTTTTTGTGCAGGAAGGTTTCCCTTACTGCACAAAAATAATCATCCCCGCAACGCAGGCACCCTTGCACCATGGTGCAAAGGAGCCTGCATTGGTGCCCATTGGGCGCCGCATAGGGGGAAAGGACAGGAATGCGCTGTATCTGATAGATACAGAGCATTCCTGCCCTTTTCTTTTGCCGTGGGGCAGCGCAGCAGGAAGGCCTGTGGCACTGCCCTACGGCAAAACCTCATAAAAGAGGCCCAATGTATTTTGCCAGTATCACTTAAGACTTTTCTCTGCGAGGTGCGAGGTCTGGTAAAAAAAAAAAAAAAAAGTTAAGCCATAACACGCAATATGAAATTTTGATGAATTTCAAAAATTTCATGTATTATGCATTTGAGGAATTTCACTGATGAAATTAATATTTTGTCCAGCCCTAGACATAACTCTGCATGGTTATTCACTTTGTAACACTAACATGTTCCCACACCCTCATACTGGTTGTGTTGTAATGCTTCAGTACTCAGTATGTGTCTCTTTCCACTGCTGCAATGATTTATCGGTCCCTGATTTTGTCACTATATCCCACCCATCAAATCATCAACAGCAATTTGGGCCAATGTCATCTATTTGTCTTGCAACTCTGAGAACCTAATACACATATTAGTTATATCCATGGGCAACTCATATCCCTACTTTCTCATTTCTACCTAATTACTGTCCATTTATCCAATATTTTATCTATGTGAAACTTTTTTCCAGGGGTTTCTCAATTGGAAAGGAATATGCTATTTCCTTTTTTTACATTTCTTGCTATTGACACAAGTTCTCACACCTACCAAGTTGTCCTCAGCCACACTGACAATTCTACATCAAGTAATATATGTCCTCAGCCACCTTCAAGAACTGTTGTTGAGTAGCTGACCTCAAAGGTGGTGTGCTTACAGCAAGCATCCAAGGCACTCACAGGTAAGGAGATTATCTATCTCATGTGTATGGGCACATATCAAGTAACAGATACATTTATGTAACAAAGTATTGCCATTGAAAGTCCCATTTGTCTTTGTGAAAGTGTCATCTGTTGTGTAAAATTGATATACATCATGCTTTGTTGCCTCTATATTCTCTCAAATGTCATATTGGCCATGTTAATTTACCTTGCTTTGCAGAACTTAGGGAAAAACATCCTGACAATCATTCCTTTCCTTCCACTAGTGAAGAAAGGGGTGCAATCCCAGAAGAGACCGAATCCTCATGTAAGCTGCCATTTATTTGACTACAATAGATGCATAGGAAGAGGAGATGGTTAGTTCCATGGAGGGTGATACCTAAAAGACCACTTCACTGTCACTCAGTTATTTTACTCCTAAGGGACTCTTCCCGATTGCAAGGCACTAGTTAAAAGTCATGGGCACTTGTCCTGGTTCCAACCTTCAGGCTGCATGTACCTAGGCTGCCTCATCTAACAGGATCCCCCACACACATATTAGGGGTGAGGAAGGAACAAGAGGGAGTCGCCGCATGCACCTTCCTAGTCACTAATGAACAACATAAAACAGCAATCCTGGTTTAAGGGGAATCTATATATTCAAACATCTTGGAAATGATCCAATTTAACATGCCCAAATAAATATCCAGACATGTGTCCAACAAGCAATTCAAAAATGTTGTACGGAGGCCCCTCACACATTTGTTCGGATGCCATGATTCATCATTGCAAAACACACAAGATGATGGACGGAATGTTGCACAATGGCAAACATTCACCCCCAGTCACAGATCTGGGTTTAATCCATCGTTATTTTGCTTCACCACGCCACCCCAGTTCAGACATGGCCATATGCAAATCAGTCTTGACCCTGTGCCTCATGGGAACAGTCCAGACCGAACTGCCAAGCCATGTCTTCCCTGGACCGGAATCAAGCATCCTAGGACCGGTTTCGGGCAATCAGCCCTCATCAGCCAGGATAGCCTGACTCCAGTGGCGCAGTGAGCACGGGACCCACGTCTGGGCATACCCTTCCCACTTGGGGCGAATTGCAAAACACACAAGATGATGGACGGAATGTTGCACAATGGCAAACATTCACCCCCAGTCACAGATCTGGGTTTAATCCATCGTTATTTTGCTTCACCACGCCACCCCAGTTCAGACATGGCCATATGCAAATCAGTCTTGACCCTGTGCCTCATGGGAACAGTCCAGACCGAACTGCCAAGCCATGTCTTCCCTGGACCGGAATCAAGCATCCTAGGACCGGTTTCGGGCAATCAGCCCTCATCAGCCAGGATAGCCTGACTCCAGTGGCGCAGTGAGCACGGGACCCACGTCTGGGCATACCCTTCCCACTTGGGGCGAATTGCAAAACACACAAGATGATGGACGGAATGTTGCACAATGGCAAACATTCACCCCCAGTCACAGATCTGGGTTTAATCCATCGTTATTTTGCTTCACCACGCCACCCCAGTTCAGACATAGCCATATGCAAATCAGTCTTGACCCTGTGCCTCATGGGAACAGTCCAGTCCAAACCGGTCCCAGGATGCTTGTTTCCGGTCCAGGGAAGACATGGCTTGGCAGTTCGGGCTGGACTGTTCCCATGAGGCACAGGGTCAGACTGATTTGCATATGGCCATGTCTGAACTGGGGTGGTGGAGTGAGCTAAAGAATGATGATGGATTAAACCCAGATCAGTTGACTGGGGGTGAGTGTTTGATTAGCTCAAGCGTTCCGTCCATCATCCCCTTTGGTATCGCTTTGTTCGCCCTAAGTTGGCAGGTTATGCCCAGACGTGGGTCCCTTGCTCACTTTGCCACTGGATTCAAGCTAGCCTGGCTGATGACGGCTGAATGGCCAGAAACCGGTCCCAGGATGCTTGTTTCCGGTCCAGGGAAGACATGGCTTGGCAGTTCGGGCTGGACTGTTCCCATGAGGCACAGGGTCAGACTGATTTGCATATGGCCATGTCTGAACTGGGGTGGTGGAGTGAGCTAAAGAATGATGATGGATTAAACCCAGATCAGTTGACTGGGGGTGAGTGTTTGATTAGCTCAAGCTGTTCCGTCCATCATCCCCTTTGGTATCGCTTTGTTCGCCCTAAGTTGGCAGGGTATGCCCAGACGTGGGTCCCTTGCTCACTTTGCCATTGGATTCAAGCTAGCCTGGCTGATGACGGCTGAATGGCCAGAAACCGGTCCCAGGATGCTTGTTTCCGGTCCAGGGAAGACATGGCTTGGCAGTTCGGGCTGGACTGTTCCCATGAGGCACAGGGTCAGACTGATTTGCATATGGCCATGTCTGAACTGGGGTGGTGGAGTGAGCTAAAGAATGATGATGGATTAAACCCAGATCAGTTGACTGGGGGTGAGTGTTTGATTAGCTCAAGCGTTCCGTCCATCATCCCCTTTGGTATCGCTTTGTTCGCCCTAAGTTGGCAGGGTATGCCCAGACGTGGGTCCCTTGCTCACTTTGCCACTGGATTCAAGCTAGCCTGGCTGATGACGGCTGAATGGCCAGAAACCGGTCCCAGGATGCTTGTTTCCGGTCCAGGGAAGACATGGCTTGGCAGTTCGGGCTGGACTGTTCCCATGAGGCACAGGGTCAGACTGATTTGCATATGGCCATGTCTGAACTGGGGTGGTGGAGTGAGCTAAAGAATGATGATGGATTAAACCCAGATCAGTTGACTGGGGGTGAGTGTTTGATTAGCTCAAGCGTTCCGTCCATCATCCCCTTTGGTATCGCTTTGTTCACCCTAAGTTGGCAGGGTATGCCCAGACGTGGGTCCCTTGCTCACTTTGCCACTGGATTCAAGCTAGCCTGGCTGATGACGGCTGAATGGCCAGAAACCGGTCCCAGGATGCTTGTTTCCGGTCCAGGGAAGACATGGCTTGGCAGTTCGGGCTGGACTGTTCCCATGAGGCACAGGGTCAGACTGATTTGCATATGGCCATGTCTGAACTGGGGTGGTGGAGTGAGCTAAAGAATGATGATGGATTAAACCCAGATCAGTTGACTGGGGGTGAGTGTTTGATTAGCTCAAGCGTTCCGTCCATCATCCCCTTTGGTATCGCTTTGTTCGCCCTAAGTTGGCAGGGTATGCCCAGACGTGGGTCCCTTGCTCACTTTGCCACTGGATTCAAGCTAGCCTGGCTGATGACGGCTGAATGGCCAGAAACCGGTCCCAGGATGCTTGTTTCCGGTCCAGGGAAGACATGGCTTGGCAGTTCGGGCTGGACTGTTCCCATGAGGCACAGGGTCAGACTGATTTGCATATGGCCATGTCTGAACTGGGGTGGTGGAGTGAGCTAAAGAATGATGATGGATTAAACCCAGATCAGTTGACTGGGGGTGAGTGTTTGATTAGCTCAAGCGTTCCTGTCCATCATCCCCTTTGGTATCGCTTTGTTCGCCCTAAGTTGGCAGGGTATGCCCAGACGTGGGTCCCTTGCTCACTTTGCCACTGGATTCAAGCTAGCCTGGCTGATGACGGCTGAATGGCCAGAAACCGGTCCCAGGATGCTTGTTTCCGGTCCAGGGAAGACATGGCTTGGCAGTTCGGGCTGGACTGTTCCCATGAGGCACAGGGTCAGACTGATTTGCATATGGCCATGTCTGAACTGGGGTGGTGGAGTGAGCTAAAGAATGATGATGGATTAAACCCAGATCAGTTGACTGGGGGTGAGTGTTTGATTAGCTCAAGCGTTCCGTCCATCATCCCCTTTGGTATCGCTTTGTTCGCCCTAAGTTGGCAGGGTATGCCCAGACGTGGGTCCCTTGCTCACTTTGCCACTGGATTCAAGCTAGCCTGGCTGATGACGGCTGAATGGCCAGAAACCGGTCCCAGGATGCTTGTTTCCGGTCCAGGGAAGACATGGCTTGGCAGTTCGGGCTGGACTGTTCCCATGAGGCACAGGGTCAGACTGATTTGCATATGGCCATGTCTGAACTGGGGTGGTGGAGTGAGCTAAAGAATGATGATGGATTAAACCCAGATCAGTTGACTGGGGGTGAGTGTTTGATTAGCTCAAGCGTTCCGTCCATCATCCCCTTTGGTATCGCTTTGTTCGCCCTAAGTTGGCAGGGTATGCCCAGACGTGGGTCCCTTGCTCACTTTGCCACTGGATTCAAGCTAGCCTGGCTGATGACGGCTGAATGGCCAGAAACCGGTCCCAGGATGCTTGTTTCCGGTCCAGGGAAGACATGGCTTGGCAGTTCGGGCTGGACTGTTCCCATGAGGCACAGGGTCAGACTGATTTGCATATGGCCATGTCTGAACTGGGGTGGTGGAGTGAGCTAAAGAATGATGATGGATTAAACCCAGATCAGTTGACTGGGGGTGAGTGTTTGATTAGCTCAAGCGTTCCGTCCATCATCCCCTTTGGTATCGCTTTGTTCGCCCTAAGTTGGCAGGGTATGCCCAGACGTGGGTCCCTTGCTCACTTTGCCACTGGATTCAAGCTAGCCTGGCTGATGACGGCTGAATGGCCAGAAACCGGTCCCAGGATGCTTGTTTCCGGTCCAGGGAAGACATGGCTTGGCAGTTCGGGCTGGACTGTTCCCATGAGGCACAGGGTCAGACTGATTTGCATATGGCCATGTCTGAACTGGGGGTGGTGGAGTGAGCTAAAGAATGATGATGGATTAAACCCAGATCAGTTGACTGGGGGTGAGTGTTTGATTAGCTCAAGCTGTTCCGTCCATCATCCCCTTTGGTATCGCTTTGTTCGCCCTAAGTTGGCAGGGTATGCCCAGACGTGGGTCCCTTGCTCACTTTGCCACTGGATTCAAGCTAGCCTGGCTGATGACGGCTGAATGGCCAGAAACCGGTCCCAGGATGCTTGTTTCCGGTCCAGGGAAGACATGGCTTGGCAGTTCGGGCTGGACTGTTCCCATGAGGCACAGGGTCAGACTGATTTGCATATGGCCATGTCTGAACTGGGGTGGTGGAGTGAGCTAAAGAATGATGATGGATTAAACCCAGATCAGTTGACTGGGGGTGAGTGTTTGATTAGCTCAAGCGTTCCGTCCATCATCCCCTTTGGTATCGCTTTGTTCGCCCTAAGTTGGCAGGGTATGCCCAGACGTGGGTCCCTTGCTCACTTTGCCACTGGATTCAAGCTAGCCTGGCTGATGACGGCTGAATGGCCAGAAACCGGTCCCAGGATGCTTGTTTCCGGTCCAGGGAAGACATGGCTTGGCAGTTCGGGCTGGACTGTTCCCATGAGGCACAGGGTCAGACTGATTTGCATATGGCCATGTCTGAACTGGGGTGGTGGAGTGAGCTAAAGAATGATGATGGATTAAACCCAGATCAGTTGACTGGGGGTGAGTGTTTGATTAGCTCAAGCGTTCCGTCCATCATCCCCTTTGGTATCGCTTTGTTCGCCCTAAGTTGGCAGGGTATGCCCAGACGTGGGTCCCTTGCTCACTTTGCCACTGGATTCAAGCTAGCCTGGCTGATGACGGCTGAATGGCCAGAAACCGGTCCCAGGATGCTTGTTTCCGGTCCAGGGAAGACATGGCTTGGCAGTTCGGGCTGGACTGTTCCCATGAGGCACAGGGTCAGACTGATTTGCATATGGCCATGTCTGAACTGGGGTGGTGGAGTGAGCTAAAGAATGATGATGGATTAAACCCAGATCAGTTGACTGGGGGTGAGTGTTTGATTAGCTCAAGCGTTCCGTCCATCATCCCCTTTGGTATCGCTTTGTTCGCCCTAAGTTGGCAGGGTATGCCCAGACGTGGGTCCCTTGCTCACTTTGCCACTGGATTCAAGCTAGCCTGGCTGATGACGGCTGAATGGCCAGAAACCGGTCCCAGGATGCTTGTTTCCGGTCCAGGGAAGACATGGCTTGGCAGTTCGGGCTGGACTGTTCCCATGAGGCACAGGGTCAGACTGATTTGCATATGGCCATGTCTGAACTGGGGTGGTGGAGTGAGCTAAAGAATGATGATGGATTAAACCCAGATCAGTTGACTGGGGGTGAGTGTTTGATTAGCTCAAGCGTTCCGTCCATCATCCCCTTTGGTATCGCTTTGTTCGCCCTAAGTTGGCAGGGTATGCCCAGACGTGGGTCCCTTGCTCACTTTGCCACTGGATTCAAGCTAGCCTGGCTGATGACGGCTGAATGGCCAGAAACCGGTCCCAGGATGCTTGTTTCCGGTCCAGGGAAGACATGGCTTGGCAGTTCGGGCTGGACTGTTCCCATGAGGCACAGGGTCAGACTGATTTGCATATGGCCATGTCTGAACTGGGGTGGTGGAGTGAGCTAAAGAATGATGATGGATTAAACCCAGATCAGTTGACTGGGGGTGAGTGTTTGATTAGCTCAAGCGTTCCGTCCATCATCCCCTTTGGTATCGCTTTGTTCGCCCTAAGTTGGCAGGGTATGCCCAGGCGTGGGTCCCTTGCTCACTTTGCCACTGGATTCAAGCTAGCCTGGCTGATGACGGCTGAATGGCCAGAAACCGGTCCCAGGATGCTTGTTTCCGGTCCAGGGAAGACATGGCTTGGCAGTTCGGGCTGGACTGTTCCCATGAGGCACAGGGTCAGACTGATTTGCATATGGCCATGTCTGAACTGGGGTGGTGGAGTGAGCTAAAGAATGATGATGGATTAAACCCAGATCAGTTGACTGGGGGTGAGTGTTTGATTAGCTCAAGCGTTCCGTCCATCATCCCCTTTGGTATCGCCATGATTCATCATTGGGCCTTCTCATTCAACAAAACTTATTATAATGGTTAATGGGTTTCCCATGAGGGCAGATAGCACTTATTGGAGGAAATAAGAGAGAGCAGTGCAGTGAAGTATTAATTGCCTTAGTGTCTTAAGTATCCCTTTTCTCTGGTGAATACTTAGGGGATGGTTATGAGTAGTGTGGCTGAGGGGGCGTGGCTACGGTGGCGGCCACAAGTTAGAGCTGCTCCCGGGCCCCCAGTCCGATCTGAAGCCAGCTGATAGCAATTTCTCCCCCCAAGTCTGGAGGTTGTGGGGGTTTCTAGATAAGCCGCAGCTGATGGCATGGGGCATTGCTGGGCCACACCGAAGACCCTGGGGCTGCCTTGACCACCATGCAGCCTGCTCAAAATGAAGGGCTGCTCTTGGGCCGTGGTGGCTGTGGTGATGTGTGGGCCCTGGTTTGTGGCTGGACCAGGGCGTTGCAGGACTAGTGCAATGCCAGAGCCGAGCGACAGGGCTGGGTGCCGCCAGGGCCATGGTGGTACCGTGAGAGGCACTGATGGCTTTCTGTACCGGAAGGGCCACTGCAGGATCAATGCAGAGGTACCTCTGCCCCTGAAGGAGGAGGTAAGAGGTGCTGAGGCCAAGCTGGGTGTTGCGGTGGTGAGGAGGACTGGCGCTGCACCAGGGGACCTTGAGGACATGGTGAGGCCCGGGGTCCAGTTGGCCTGTGGAAGGAGGCGATGCACCCGGGTGGTCTGTTGGGCAGACCCCCTAGACTGGGAGCGCTCGGATCAGTGGCCCTGAGCCTGCGCTCGATGGTGGGCCCTCCCCCCTAGAACCCATTGATTGTCTACGGGGGTGATTTTGGTCTGTTGATTGTGGCTGGAGCCACTCTTGACTGTGTTGCCCTCAACTGCAACAGGTGGAGGTGCCCTTGGGACAGGAGGTGGGATGTGTGGTGCTGCCCTGTGGACTACTTGACCTGTGACTGGGGCTGTGCTCTTGGACTGCCAGTGAGGTGGGCCCCTAAGCTGCTAGTGGCCAGTCCAGCGGCCCTGTGCCCGTACATGTGGGCTGTCCTCCCCTGGCTCCCCCTAGATTGCCTATTGGGGTGCCTGTGGTCAGATACTCAGGGCTGGAGCCCCTCTGGATTGCACTACTGTTGGTGGCCACAGGTGAATTTGCCCTTGGCCCTCCTATTGACTTGCCGACCTCGCTCCCTGGTGCGGGCCCGGTCTGTGGCTGCTCTCACTGCCCACTCCCCCACCCCTTCCTCGTTCCCTGTGGCCTCTGGACAGTTCGTGGTGTGTGATCTCTGCCCTGGTGCCTCCCCCTGGTGGTCTCCAGCTGTATTAGGGCCTTGCCTCATTTTCCTCTTTGGACATCTGCCTGGCCTACTCCTGGGGACTTTCTACTTGGTGGTAGTTCTGTTATTTTGGACCACGGCTGGCGGTGCCTGCGGGCTAGGGCCCCATGCATTGCGACTATCTCACTTGTCTCCGATTGGCATTACTGTGACTGGGTGTGCCAGGTGCTTCTGCAAAATAGCTGCTGCCCTGGCTGCTCATGCTGCCTCTCAAGGGTAAGTGGGCCAAGGGTGATGGTGAGGGGCCTCTTCTGTTGCATCCAGGGGTGTCTTAGTAGTGATGGGGTATGACAAATCACAGCACTGGCTCAGAATAAGATCGACGAATACACCAAGCCGGCCTCAGATGCCTTTGGGGCCACTTGTGGTCCTCAGGCACCGCAGCCGCCTCCCACACACTCTGACCTTGCTACTATCCTTAAGGCGATCCAGGTCTCAAGGGGGGGTGTTCAAGACTAAGGTGGATGAGGATCAAGTGGTTGTCTCCCAGTTGCGCCAGAACCTCAGGAATGTCGCCAGTCGGGTGACCGAGGCAGAGACTAGTGTGCCCTTGGTGGAGGATGTGCTAACCACCCTCAAGCTTCAGGTCTTCAAGCTGCTCTCGGCTACAGCAGTGCTTGAGGAGCAGGCAGAGGATGCTGAAAACCAGTTGTGGGGAAACGACCTCCGGTTTGTTGAGTTCCCGGAGAGTGCTGAGGCCTCTGCTGTGAAGCAGTTCCTGGATGAGTGTCTGCGGTCCTGGGTTCCTGCTGGCAGGCTGTCACTGTGGTTTGTGGTAGAGAGAGCGCATAGATCCTTGGCCCGTAGGCCTCTGCCTGGTGCTTTGGCCCATCCACTGACAACGTGGATTCTCAACCATCGGGACAGGGATGCTATCCTATGAGAGGCCAGGGTGCACCAACACCTCCGCTTCCAGAATATGAGCCTTATGGATTCCCTGACTATACTTGAGTGGTTCGGCAGCGTAGGCACGCTTTCAAGTAGGTCAAACTGAAGCTCCAGGCCCTCAACTTGCAGTACAAGCTCTTTTTCCCAGCACTGTTGAAAGTGATCTTTTACTCTGACACTTACTTCTTTGATACCCCGGAGCAGGCTTGGGAGTGGGCGGAGGAGAGGAGGGAGCTTCAGCAGCCTGATGGGCTTGGGGGAGTCTGGTCCCTAGAGGGGTGGGGGGCGAGAGAGCACTTCTCATCTTCCCCCCAAGCCACCCAGTTGGAAGCGCGCTCAATACCGGAAGACTCGTTCAGGTCATGTGGGCGTTGGGGATTCTCTGACTTGTACAGAGGTAGCATGAAGACTGAGGGTGCTGCCCAGGACATCATGTTGACAGACATGCAGGATCTCTTCCGAAGCCTGGGCGATGACCCCGGCACCTCCGTGAGGCCCTATGTGGGAAGGTGGGCACATCCTGGAGATATATGATTGGGCAAGGGAGGCGTGTAAGTTTCTGGTGTTTTTGTTTGTTTTGCTCCAAGCTGTCCTTATGTCAGTTTTTGTTGCTGCTCTTTTGCAGGTCTGCTGTACAAATATAACAGTGATTGTTGTCAGGAGCTAGGATCTTAAAGATTTTGGAGTCCTCTAGGGCTGTCGGGGTGTTGGCCTTGGGCTCTGTTTTGCTAATGTTATGTGTGGGGTTAGGGCGACTAATGCTTTGTGGTAGAAGTATGGTTTGGTGGGCAGTTGGGATGGTGGAATGTTATCTTTTTTTTAAGACTGTTTGACCATGTAGCTCGCAAGCACTCTCAGTCACACATTGTTTGATCCAGCGACTCTTGCACCTCACATGTGGTTGTGTTCTCACTAGGCCTGAAGGTGTCCCTGTACTCAGGGTTTGACGCAGTTGCCTTTCTGTCCAGATGATGGTGGTTATAATACTGTCTTCGAATGTAGGTTGCCTGCTGGATCTCATTAAAAAGTCCACTGTCCTTCGATATGTTAAGCTATTCCAGAGGACGGTTCTTATCTTTCAGGAAACTCACCTGCTGGGTGCCCACAGTCCCTTACTTGCCACTATGGCTATCTTGCTGCATAAATTCCGTTGGTGGTGTCTGCTTCCCACTTGGACCCCAAGGGGAGATATGAAGGGATAGAAGGCCTGCTGGAGGGCAGGCATTATAATATCCATTGGGTCCCTTCTGTTATCTTGCCTGCAGGGGGTCATGGTGGTGGGGGGTGACTTTATTGCTGTTCCTAATTCTGAGATGGACACCTATGGCCGTCCATGACCTGGGCATCAGGAATTCTCACCACCTTTCAGTTGGGCTGATTCCATGGGGCTGTGTGACGCATGGCGAACGTGGTAACCCAGCGACTACGCCAATACTCATACTTCAGCGGCACACAAAACACTTGATTTGGCTTCCTGCGGCGGATGTCCTCCAGCTCTCAAAGATTGAGGCCTTACCCCAGGAGTTTCGGACCATGCTCCCCTTCTGCTCCAGATTGGCCTCCCATTTGTGGCATTGTGTCCCATGTGGTCTATTAACGCATGGTACCTTACCAAACAAGAATGCTTCGACTATATTGAAGCGGAGATGCGCTCTTACTTCAAGGAGAATGAGGGTACAGTGGAGTCGGCCGGTACCTTGTGGGCAGCCAGCAAACCTGCCCTAGGGGTTTTATTAAGGGGTATGTTCGGGACAGGGAGCTGCAGGAGCTGACGCAGATGACAAATTCTCTCCCTAGAGCAGCAGGTGCAGCAGCGGCCCTCTGCCAATCTTGACCATCAGCTGGCATTGGTGAGATCTTGATTGCAATAGAGGAGGCAAGACAATGTTGGACAGCATTGACACAAAGGGTTTACAAACATGGGGATATGTCAGGAAAGCTTTTCTACTGGCAGGCTACCAGGGAGGTTGTCTCCAGCGTGGTGCCCTTGATTAGGGATGCTTGTTTTAGCAGGTTCTTGCTGCTGTGCAAGTCTTTGCAGATTACTACCGTACATTGTATGAGAGTAGGCCTCACCCCCCATGTGAGACTCCGCTCCTGCTGCTGCGTAATATTCCACTACTCTCAATCCCCCATTGCTGTCTCTTTATCAGCTGCTTACACTGGAGGAAATTGAAGAGGCACTCTTGGACATGCCCCCGATAAAACTCCTAATATTATTGGAAATTCCATAGTCTCCTGCTTCCCCATCTGCTTACAATTTACAACAAGTCGGCGGACCGAGGGGTCCGGGTACAGCTACAATTGTAACGATCCCTAAATCAGGCAGCCAATAAATAGATAGGACTATGTCTCTTATTAATTCTGAAGTCCTGGTGTTCGCCAAAGTCTTGCTTAACTAGCTGTGTCCACTCTACCCTATTTGATCCATCTTGATCAGTGTGGCTTCATGCCAGTTTGCGGTACTCGACATTGCATCTAGATTGTTCAGTGGGCCCACTCCCAAGCCTATCACCTTCAATGCCCTACTCTTGGTGGATTTTGAGAAGGCCTTTGATACAGTCCATTGGCCTTTCCTGAGTTAGGTGTTGAAGAGAGCTGGGTTGTGGCTTCGCTTTCATACCCTGGTTGTTCTTCTTTATGCCAACCTGGCCACCCGAGTACTGGTCAATGGTGACCTGTCTGCTCCCTTCCTTATCTGTAGAGGCACCCGGCAGGGATGTTCCCTCTCTCCCCTCTTATTCGTGTGGGCAATTGAGCCCCTGGCATGCCTCATTCGATGTGATGCTCAATTCAGGGGTGGTTTGGGAAGATGGCCCTGAAGAGCGTATCACAATATATGCTGATGACATTTTTGTGGTCTTAGCAAACCTGCAGTCCTCGGGTCCACAATGTTTGGAGATCCTGCAGTTATACGGGGAGGCATCTGGCTTCCGGGTGAACAAATCCAAATCCCTGTTAATCCCCATTGCAGGAGATGCAAGTACCTGCTCCTGGCAATCCATCTACGTCACTTGTCTTTTTAATTCCTGGGCATTTATATATCACATCTCCCAGACTTGGCCTGGAGCCTTAATCTGAAACCCCTAGTCACTAGCATGAGAAGGCATCTGCAGAAGTGGGGCCACATACCGATGCACGCCCTGGGAAGGGTGGATCTTTTCAAAATGATGGTCCTGCCTCAATTTCTGAAAGTGTTTTGAACAATCTCCAACCAACTCCTAGGTCGTGGTTCCAGACCCTTGCTTTGATGATCAATACTTTCGTCCCCATGTAGCCTTTGGTAACTGCTGATAATCTCCCTATGATGGACGGATGGGTATGGCAGATCTGTATTGTTATTATTTGGCTTCATAATTGGTTGCAATTAATGACTGGTTTAATGGGGGGTGAGATGACCCGGCCTATCAGACGGAGCTGGCCTTGCTTGGCTTGCTCTAAGGGGCCCGATTCCCCAGAGTGGTTCTCCATTTTGTGGGTTGTGATTATAGACTCACTGGGCTGACCCACTGTGGGAGGGGACATGGTTACAACATACTGCGGGTCTGGCAGGCTTTGTACATTGGGATAGGATAGGCATCACTCACTTTGGAGACATTTGGGCAGGTACTCACATGCTGGCATTTCGGGAGTTGCAGTAGCATTATCAGATTTCCCTTACCCAGTTCCATAAATACCTGCAGCTGTGACCTGCCTTGTTGGCTTATACTTCCCCTGATACTCAGGTCCCAGAGTTCAGTCCCCTTGAGGCTAAATTGCTGATGGGGAAGCTTCACAAGTGGGTCATCTCCCAGAATTATCGCTCCCTAGTTATTAATGCTCTAGACCACTTTTCCAAGCTGTGACGGAAGTGGAAGGCCTGGGTGGGGGAGCTTGAGGATGAGGAATGGTGCAAGGCTAGATTGGCCCCCAGGGAATTGTTATTTCCATGCACCTCTGGCTGGTTCAGCTTAATTATCTACACATCACGTACATGACCATCCGGGGGCTCCATCGAGCTGGCAGGACCTCCCAAGCCAACTACACCAGGTGTTCTCTGACAGATGCAGATTTCTCCCACACAGTTTGGTCCTGCCTGGGGCTGGTTCCCTTCTGAGAGGGAACTGGGAGGGACCTTTCTGCAGTTTTGTACTGCCAGATCGCCCTTATCCCTAGGGCTGCTTTGTTGGCATTGCTGGAGGATGTGTGTGGGCAGAGGAAGGAACGTATTTTTATTGAGGTGGCAACATTGGTTGCCAAGTAAGATTTCACCCATAAATGGAGGTCTCCTTGCCCCTCCTCAGTGGTGGACTGGTAGAGGGGGGTGGACTGGTGTGCTCAGGTGAAACACCCTACATAACAAGCCCGGGGCTGCCCCCGTAAACATGAGAAGATCTGGGGCAGGTGGTGTGCCTACCACAGACTGGATGTGGGGAATGACTGAGTGTCAATAGTGCTTTGTATAATACTGTGCTGGCTTGATGGGCGGTGATCTTGTTTTGTTTTGTTTTGTTGTGTGGTATGAAAATCAATAAAGTTGGTTATAAAGAAAAGTAGTGTGGCTAATGCATCGGAGGAATTACTCCTGCATCATTCTGGTCAACATGTTTCTGCCTATTGGCCCAAGGGTTCCGCTGCATTCATCAAGGCCAGAGTACCTTAATTTTGAACCTTCAATATCATTCAAACAACAGTCATACTATTTCAAAAATGTATGCACATATAAATCTCTCATATATACTAACAATTTGCATTTCTTCTTGTGAGGCCCTAATGACAAATTATGTAGGGACCCATGGAAGGAGACATGTTGCAAATACCTTGCCGTGGCATTCTTTTGCCGTCATCGTTCACAGCTCCCTGTCGTCTCAAAAGTCTCTCCTTTCTGCAGCGGTTTATAAGTGGTGGTCAAACGTTCCAGAGCACAAGCAACCCCGGCCAGTCATAGGGTGCCACACCATCAATCCACCCTTGCCCCAGCCCTCCTGCATAGCATTCCGAGACATTTCAATATGATGACTTTAACTGGCTTATGAAAAGAACTTCCATAGGAGCCTCTGCTCTGCCCCCAACTGACACAGCTCCCTGATCCATTCCAGCCAAAATTTCAAAGGTGAGAACCACCTGTGTTTGGCTAGAGGTCTTGCCTTCCTACTTTGTTTCTGTAGGTGTGGGTTTTCCTATCCCAGTTGCAGTGTGAACAGTTAATTAGCAGATGCAGATTTTCTTCCCACTCTTCCTTTCCCTGTGAACTGGGTGTAGCACTGATAATAGCTCAATTGTGTGGGGGGGCCTTTAATTGTTGTGTTGACCTGCAGTAATTTACTTTGCCAAGTAGGGGGATATAGGCTTGCAACCTGATTATGGCTGTGCCAGGGATAAATAATAATCCTTAACGTAGCCAACATATCCTGCAGAGTACCCGGAATCAGAATAGGCACCTCACCCAAAGTTTATGTTATCCAACAAATGCGCAGGTCCTACGGATTAGTGGGAACTACACACTTGCTTTACCATTCTGTCTCTGCCTGCCTGTGGAATCCACAACTGACAGTTGGGCTGTTTTTGCATTCGCTGTAGACTGTCACGCAGCTGAGGTGTTCTACGCATATCCTGATGGCCCATCACCAGGCTGATGGGCCTTCCTGAGCTAGAGTGGTGGGATGAGTTGTCAACAGACACCTGAATAGGGCTGTGCCTGTCCTCAAACAAAGCTGTCTCCACCCCCCCCTGTAGTGTATATGGAGCCAGGTCAGGGCATGGCATGATCTTGTGCACTACAAAGACTATCCTTTGAAGTATGCCTACTTCAAAGGTGGAAAGGGGTATATGTATTGGACCTGTGACCCCACATTTTTAGAACACTTCTGGACTAAGAGCAGATTCTACCAAGAAAAAGAGCTGGGGAAGCTGTAGGAGGTGAACTATCACTCTGCTTCTTGCTGTGTTGTGCTGGCGTACTGCTGGCTTTTTCTGTCTTGGAGAGTGAAATGACTGGACTTTGTTTTTACCATCCTGCTTGCCAAGGTTCTCCAAGGGCTTGTGTGTGCTTGCCTCCTGTTAAGAAGTCTCAGGGCCATCAAAGACTTCATCTGCAGCCCCTGAACTCCTCTGCTGGGAGTTCTGATATGCCAAGTGGTGCCAATTCCAGTTCTGGACCCTTAGAAGTGGCTTCTGCTGCAAGAGAAGAAGAAAATCCACGCACCATCTTCAGTGCCTGTTTTTCCCACCGCAAGCTTCTAGTGCGGTTGAAAAACAAATGCATCACTGCGGTGCGGCCAAAGAATCAACACAGCGCCTGTCATGTAGCTCCAAGATCCCTGCAGCCCGAGTCTCGAGCACCATGTCTCCGACGTCCGAGGCACCCACTCCAACTACGACGCACACTCTGCTGTGCGTGTGACGATTCGACACATCACCGGCTCATGGCTGGGAGAATCGATGCAGCACCTGTCTCACCGCCGCCGCATCGACTCTAGCGCATCCGGATATTCCACACATCACCTCCCCCCCTTGCAGAAGAGAATCAACACATAACCTAATCTGACAGCAAGGAATCGATGCATCACCTCCTCTGCAACCCAGCAAGGAATCGAGGCATCACCTCCCCTGAGAATAAGGAATTGATGCCTCACTTTTTTATTTATTTATTTATTTATTTTGAAAGTTTTCTATAGCGCAAACATGACCACTGGGGGTATCGGAGCGCTTTACAATTTATACATCATGAGGGATTCAGATATATGCAATCAAGACATAACCAACAGAGCAAAAGATACAAAGACATGTAGAGCAAAGGGAATCTCGTGACCATAGCAGCTGGGCCACAGAACTACGACTGTGACCTCAGTATCCACTGGAATAGCCAGTCAGAGGCAGAAATTTCTTCATCAAGAGCACTTTGACTTCCTTTTTGAAGAGGACAATGGAAAGGTTCACCCTGACTTCAGGGGGGAGGGAGTTCCAGATCCTCGGTGCCATACAGGAGAAGGCTCGATTATAGGTTTTTTTCTTCTTGAATTTTTGTAGTTTGAGCAATAGGGTGCTGGCGCTTCTGGAGCCTCTCTCGCCACATGAGAGCTCCAGTTTCTGAGCGAGGTACAAAGGGGTATTGAAGTGAATGGCTTTTTGTGCCATGCAAGCAAGGTGCCTCCTCTCCCCTGTGCCTGTTTTCGTCTTTGATTTTGACGCATCCCAGGTACTTTGCACTAAAAAGTGACGCATCAATAGTTTTCTGTGAACTGAACTATGTGAACCTTCTAAAAGTAATATCTTTGCTTGTGTATGTTGGATTTTTGATGTTTTGGTCTTGCTTTACTTAGATAAAGATTGGTTATTTTTATAAATTGGTGTGGTGTCCATTTGTAGTGTTTTCACTGTGTTACTGTGTGTTTATGTAGAAATGCTTTACACATTGACTCTAAGATAAGCCTGATTGCTCGTGCCAAGCTACCAAGTGGGTGAGCAGGGGTTATCTTAGCTGTGTAATCCCCTTACCCTGACTGGAGTGAAGGGTTCCTACTTGGACTGGGTGCAAGCCACTGCCAACTGGAGACCCCCATTTCTCCGGCTTAAGTCTCCAGGCGTTGGTCTGCGCAGGGGTGTTGTTAGCAAGCCCTAAGATGAAGCATGCCACAATTTGTGAGTGAGGGCAGTTTTTAAAAAAATTAAGCGCATGCCACTAATTACATCAATTGTCAGTTTCTTTATACCCCTACTCCTCTTTTGTATGTTAAAAGGGCATATATGACACACCAGGCAAATAAAGAGTTAGGGTTTTATCTACACATTGACGGAGGGTTACTCTGCCACAAACATGACGGATATCCCGTTTGCTTTATTACAAGTGCCATAGAAAATAACGCACTTGTATTAAGGAGGATGAGTAGCTGTCACGTTTGTGATTGAGTAATCCATCCACCAAAGTCTAAATCAAGCCCTTAGTGTTATCATTCCTGAAGAGTTGCTCACAAGAAAGTAAACAAAGGCTCCAGTGAAACAGGGCTTTAAATCTGACATTCCTCTTCTACTTGCCCTTATTACACCTACTTTTACTCCTAATTACTCCTAGTCTTAATTTCTTACTGTCCCTCTGTCTCCGCCCTTGTCCCTCTCTCTATTGTTTCAACCCCTCTGTTTCGCTCTCTGTCTTCCTCTCTTTTTACTGCTGTCCCTGTAATATCCCTCGCTCCGCTATCCCTCTCTCTTTCTCCCATTGTTCCTCTTTCTCTCTCCCTCTGTCTTTGTTCCTCCCCATCCACACCTGAGGCTAAGTCACTGTCTCTCTGTCTTCATTCAGCTTTCCCTATCCCATCTGTCTCTGTTCTTGTCCATCTGTACTTGTCCCTTTGTCCATGCACCTAGTCTCTGATCATCTGTTGCTGTCTCTGTTCCTGTCCCTATGTGCCTGTCCTTCTATCCCTGTCCATGCTTCTCAGTCTCTCTACCTGCTGTTCTATTCCTCACCTTTGTCCCTCTGTCCTTATCCGTCATTACAGTCCCACTGTCACTGCCCCTTTTCCTTTCTCTCTGTCCCTCTGTCATTACAGTCCCACTGTCACTGCCCCTTTTCCTTTCTCTCTGTCCCTCTGTCCTTTTCCATTTCCCCTCATTCTCCGTCTCTTTGTCTATCCCTAAGCTTTTGTCCTGCCCCATCCTGCTTCCTTGTTAAAGACCCTTCACTTCAGAGTCTGTTCTTGTGCCTTTCTTCCTCTTCCTCTTCCTCCTCCTCTTCCCCTCTTCCTCTTCCTCTCCTTCTATCTTTGTCCCGGTCTCCTTGCCCCTTTCTCTCTCTGTCCCTTTCCCTCTTTTCTGTCCATCTGACCCTGTTACTCTGTTGATTCATGTACCTCCATCTCGGTCCCTTTCTCGTTCTTGATGCCCTGTTGCTTCCTTGTCTCTCTATCCCTGTTCCTCTGTCTCTATTTCTTACCCGCTATATTTGTCCCTCTGCCTCTACTTCAAAGGTCTTATTCCTGTCACTCTGTCTTGTCCTTCTGCCTCTGTCCTCTCCCTTGCCATCTGCCTCTCTTCCTGCCCCTATTTTTATTTCTCTCTTTCTCTCTCCTACTGTCCCTTTCACTCTGTCCCCATCACTCTATCTCTGTGCCTGTCCCTTTGCCAATGCCTCTCTACCTTTCCCGTTGTCCCTTTTGCTCTGTTCCTGAACCTCTGTTCGAGTCCCATTGTCTCTTTTCTTGTCCCTCTGCCAGAAAAGTTAACATGTTTATAGAAATTGTAATTTTGGCATGAAAGCATGTAGTTTTTGCTGAAATTGTACATTATTCTGAAAGAATGGCCCTGCCTTTAGCGAGCTATTTCCTTTCCTCTCTGCCTTTCTTAAAGGTAGGAAGGGATTATGTTTTTAAGCTCTTCCAATGTGTGTACACACCGGGATGAATTAAAACATGGCAGTGTTATTTTACCTCTGCCTTCCCCAGTGGGGGAAGACATTAGGGGGCATATTCACAAGGAGCTATCGCCAAATTAACGGCACTTTATCGCAGCCAAAGTCGTGATAAATTTACCCCCCCATTCACAAGCCAGTGTTAACAGCCCACAGCACCAGTTTACCCGTGATAGCAGCCACAAAAAACATCGCCAAAGATGACCTCGCAACTATCGCTAATAAGATGCAGAGTGGGCGTTCCCGTGCCAAAAGGCGCGACAACATCACACCTCAACATTCACAACGACCAGCCACATCGGCAATAAAAACACAAAACAGGCGATAAGGCGCGTTAGCACCAGGAAATCTACACCTGCTCTGACCTGGTGTAAAGTCGGACGGCAGCCAGCACCACAAAAGGGAGCACAGCCCAGGGCCACAACCCAAGGGCAACAGATGCCATGGAGCCACCCACCATGCAGCCTGGACACCCAAGAGGGCCACAACACCCACCGCCACCAGCCCCAGGACCACCCCTCCCTGGCACCCCCCGACCAAAGACATGCCACATCAGCCACACCTAAACATGTACAAAATATTCCGCTTGATGCCGCACAATCACAACTGGTGACATGCATGTGTCGTCACAGAAATGAGCAGCACACATTCACTTTCGAAGCAACAAATGAAACTTTATTAAAATGAACAACGAAATGAAATGAAGACACATGGCCGCTCCCCTCGGGACAATACGTAGGTCACAGCCTGTAAGACAAAAACATGATGAGAAGGTGTGTCCTGCGCACATCAGAGGACAGAGAGAGAGCGAAGGAGAGAGAGAGGAAGAGAGGGAGGGAGAGACAGAGAGAGAGGGAGAGGGAGAGAGAGAGAGGAAGAGAGGGAGAGAGAGAGAAGAGGAGAGAGAGAGGAAGAGAGGGAGAGAGGAAGAGAGGGAGAAGAGGAGAGAGAGGAAGAAAGAGAGAGAGAGAACGTGCCGCCCCTGCGCACCCAGGCCAAACTGCTCACCTGCTGCCACCGGTGTGTCCCCAACCACGTGCCGGTATGCATAGCAGGACACCAGGTCACACATCAGAGTCAGAGCCGTCAGCTGAAACAGAGCCCAGATACATGACTGGCACAGTACACACACTTGCACAAGACAACATCGCCTGCCCGCCCATGCACACCCAGGCAGAGGCACCCCAACCCCTCCCGCCGCCCATTGGAGCATGCCCACGAATGCACACCCAGGCCTCAATGCTCACCTTCCACCACCGGCGCATAGACAGGAGGTCCCACCACATGCCGCTGCAAGCCACAAGCCCGGGGCCCGCAGACATGGCACCCTCCACATCATGTAGCCCCGCTCCGCAGGCCACCAGGTCTCACATTTGGTGCTGGGTCTTGATTACTCCATGGCAGAGGACATACCAGTGCACCCGGCACCATCGCAGGCTGCACACCCGCTCAGCCCAATGGGCGCCACCAACTCTGGGATCCCGGAAGCGACGCCACGGGGCGATAGGCCCGCGCTGCCCATTGGCTCTGGCCTACACTGCGGTCCAGCTTGGCACACAAAACCTGAGCTGTCCGGACCACTGGGACGGGGCATCATCGCAGGCTGCACACCCGCTCAGCAGCTCAAGGTGCCACTGACTCAGTGCACCCAAAGACACCTTCCCGTGGCGGGGTGCTGTGCCGTCCGCAAGGCCTCGGATGATACTAACCCTGTGCAACCCCAGTCTGCGCCATGTGGTGGTAGGCCCGTGCCATACTCAAGGCCTCGGATGCCACTAACCCTGTGCAACCCCAGTCTGCGCCACGTGGTGGTAGGCCCGTGCCGTACTCAAGGCCTCAGATGCCACTAACCCTGTGCGCAACAACTCATGGGCCCTATATGAGTGCGAACCGTGGAGCGTCCGTCATCCAGTCACCACTGGAAGAGGGGAATGTGACGTTGTCGGCCCCTTATATTGGCGGAGTCACATGGCCTGTGACGCCTGTGCCGGATGGGTGTGGTGTGTGAAAACCTATCCTCAGGGAGTGGCTGTGACATGCTGACAACTAGACCAGTGACCTGCACACCACCAGCGAGTACGGCTGTGACGGCTAGCAATGAGGGCCCCCCCTCAGGGCGTAAGCGGAGTGGTCTGGCCTGCCGTACGCCGGACCAGCGCAGGGCTTGTAACAATGACATGTGGGATCTGGGCATGGTCCAGTCCGTGTCCGGACAAGGAAGTGACTGATGCGTGTGTCCCTGTTGTAGTGTTCACGGGACCCGGTACACAAAATGCAATGTCGCACCCTCTGACTGGCATCCCACAGGATGACAATCATTGACGCAAGGGAAGGCACTGTCCCCACATTCATCCACACATCCATACATGAATGATGTAAGACATTTCACAGCAGTGCGTCACTGGATGTTTATTTGCACATCCAGTGCTGTCATGCAGCTGAAGCGGTACAGGGCAATGCCGAGCACACTACACAATATGGACCCGTGGAGGGCCAGCCAATGTACATCCGGGGATGACCTGTACTGCAGAAGGGGAAGGGTACAGTCCGCAGTCTGTCCGCCGTGTCAATGGTCGTCAAACAGGATGTGGCAGTCCATGTCGCTGTCCAAGGTGAGTGCATCAGAGGTTATCGGGGGTCAGTGGTAGGTCTTGAGGCCATGTGCGGCACCAAGCAGAAACAGGCAAGGTGGCGGACATGTATGCTAGTACCTCCTTCTGATCTCAATCCCATCCACGTCCTTGTCCCCAGATGTGTGCTCTGCCCCACCTGTGGGTGTTGCAGTACCTGCTGCGGCACTGTGTGCCACTGACACATCAGGGGCCGGAGGAAGATTGTCGGCCACACTGTGTGGCAGTGACACATCAGGTGCCTGAGTGGATACGCCTGCCGCACTGGGAGGCACTGACACACCAGGGGGCGGAGATGTGGATGGTGTGGGGGCAGCAGCATTCATCATCGCCACGCCTTGTGGCAGCAATGCCATGATGAAGACATGCAGGGCCTGGTAGATCCCGGCTACATTTCGCTGATGTGCAGCGGTGGCTGCCATCCTTTCCGCCTCCATCCGCACCATGTCCTCCATGAGCCTCCGCATGTGTGCCAGCTCACGGCTGGCATCGCTGGGGCCACTCTGAGCGGACAGGTATTCTTCACTCCACGTCATGACTCCAGCGATGTCAGTCAGGGCTCGTTGGAGACCATGGGGCGGACATAGACACCCAAGGATGGCGTCCAGTTTGGTAGCCATGAGGTCGAACCCCACCCGCACCTGCTCGGCCGTCTCCCTCTGGCCCTCCAGCACACGGCATTGGAAGGCCATTTGTTGTTCCTGGGGGTCTTGGGAGAGTGCCGGGGCTGTGGGTGCCTCCTGCTGGGTGGTTTGGGTGGTGGGTGGGGTCTCATCGATGTAGCCTGGCTGCCCTGATCCTGGTTTGGGTGTCGATGCTGGTGTTGTCCTCCTCCTCGTCATCAGTGAAGAGTGGCTGTGACTGCTCTGCAGGAGGTGTTGATGGTGCCCCTGCGATGTGAAGGGGAGATGGTGTATTACAATGTGTCCACATGTATGTAGCCGCATGGTACAGGTTGACATTCAGACAGCATGGCATTGTACATTGTGACAGTCTGTGGGTCTGGGCGAGGACCCAGGGTCATTGTGGGTGTGCACTGTGCCCTGCTTGCTTGTGCATGTGTGCCATTGTGGCCATCTCCCCCCGTCCCCCCAGTACCTGGTGGTCACTCACCCTGTTGCGGTTGTGTTGTGTCCTGTCGAGCAGTGTCCGGTCCCCCGACTCCGGCCACAGTATCCATACTGATGACTGTCGACACCAGTTCCTCCATGTCATCCAGCTCCAGCTGTGGCACTGGGCCCCCACCTCCGGTCTGCGTTGCTGCCTTCTGGTTGGCGCTGAGTTTCTCCTTGGTCTTCCGCTTGATGTCATTCCATCACCTCTTGTCCTCGTCCATTGTCCGCTTGTGCTCTCTGACGGCATTCACCTTGTCGACGATGTCCCACCATATTCCATTTTTGGTGCCCAATGACACGTTGGAGGTGACGAAGAGTTGTTGATGGTGTTCCATCACCTCCGTGACTATCATCCTGTTCGCCTGTGGACTGAACTTGGTCTTCCTGGTCTTCTTGTCCTTGCCTTTCCCTGTCCCCGAGGTCCCAGGCAGGTCGTCCGGGGTGCTTGTGGGGTTGCGCTCGTCCTCTGCGCCTGCTCCGGATGCCTCCATGGTGCTTGGGTGTTGGTCAGTTTGTGTATGGGTGTATTTTCTACTTTTATGGTGATTTTTTACGCCTGCCAGGTGTGTGTTGCAGGCCTGGCGCTGCTTGTCGCTGATTTCCTCATCGCGCTTTGGCCCATCGCGTGTTTTTTGGTGTTGTGGTTTGTGTTTTTATCTCCATCGTGGTGGTTATATCGCGGACATTGTCCGCGATTTCGGCAGACTATCCCATGCTACCGCCTTGTTGTGAATTCCACATTGACACGGGGTTATTTTCCCGCGCTAGGCTGCGATATTGAAAGTTGCGTTACGCTACTCTTGCGGTAGTTATCACATGTTCTTGTGAATATACCCGTAGGGGTATTAAACATCTCCATCCTACCTGCGGGCGGCGGTGTGTAATGTCTGATCTGCCAGTTTAGCCCAGTCTGGGGAGTAGTTTTCTAACTATTTCTATTCTTGCACAAACGTGGGGATAGTGGGTACCCCCACTCCCTGAACAAAGGGTGAATGTTTATTTATACACCTCCCCACCTCGTCAAGAGTGGGTTCATAGTTTTTGAACCAGCACACCTTGCCTCAAGGCAGGTATAGTGTGTGTTCCTCTTCTCCCACTTTGCACAAGGCCGAGGGACATATTTATTCTTGCTGCCTTGCTCAGGTATAGGGGATAGTTTTAGAACTACTTATGCCTTGTTTAAAATGAGGAGGGGACCACTGCCAGCTGTCCCACTCCACAGTGAGCTGGAAGAATGCTAGGGTCTACAGCTGGAAAGGGTTGCACACATCTCTATAAACGCTCAGTTCATCACTGTGAACTGAGGGGCAGATTTACAAGGCACTTGCGCTGCCAGTACGTCACTTTTTGTGACACACTGCAGCGCATTTCTCTGCCCCATATTTACAAGGACAGGAAAAGCCACCCTGCGTGGCTTTTCCTGTCCTTGTAAATACTGCCCCTTTACACGCAGCACTTTGCGTGAAAGGGGCATTCCATGGGTGTTGCTGTGGGTGTTCCCACGCAACACAAATGGAACCAGACACATTTCCAGATTTACGAGGAATCGTAAACCTGGAAATGCGTCAGTATGCTACGCCACCCTAGGGGTGGCGTAGCGAGGCACAACGAGGAGAAATGTTTTCATCTCTCCTCGTTTTTTTCCTCTTTCAATGCGTGCTGCATTCTACAGCACGTATTGAAAGAGGAAAATGCCTGTAGTGATTGTTTTCGTGCAGGAAGGTGCCCCTTCCTGCACAAAAACAATATCCCCATGACGCAGGCATCCTTGCACCATGGTGCAAGGGTGCCGGCGCATGGCAGCTGTTTGTGCACCAGGGGAGAGCACAGAAATGCGACATATCATTGTAAATATGTCGCATTCCTGTGCTCTGAAAGTGCTGCAGCATGGCGCAGCCAAAGGGCTTGCGGTGCCGCGCTGCAGCACTTTCTTGTAAATCTGCCCCTGAGTGCTGAGAGAGTGGTGAGCTCACATGGAAACCTGCTTCCAGCACTGTGATCACAGCTCTTCCGGCACTCATCACTCAATTTTAAACAGAAGTTAGGGAGAGCTGTAAACGTCTTGCTTCTCCATGACCTGAAAAATACTGCGGGCCACGGTGGAGTGGGACAGTGACTAGCTGCCCATGCACCTCAATTGAGAACAGTACACAAAGGCAGTTATGATCTGCCACATATCCACCAAATGTTGCATGGCAATAAGTGTGGGGCATATCACAGCTGTTCCATCACTCTGATCCTAATTATGAGGCGAGTGGTGGGTGAGCTGCGAGCTGCCACTCTGCTCCCTGGCATATATGGAATTTGCTGAGCCACAAAAAGCTGTGCGCCTAGCATCTATTTCGACCTTGATTTTAACCCCTTCACCATTGGTTGAGGTGATGGAAGGGGGAGGAAATCCCCCACACAATTTTGCAATGAAGATTGGCTATTAAGTCAACAGTAGCAAACACAACCAGATGATGGATGGAATGCTGAAACTTTTCAACCACTCACCCCCAGTCACAGATCTGGGTTTAATCCATCGTTTTTTTGCTCACTATGTCACCCCAGTTTGGACCCAGCCATATGCAATCTGTCTAACCCTGTTCCTCATGGGAACAGTCCAGCCAGAACTGCCACGTCAGGGCCTCCATGGACTGGAAACAAGCATCCTAGGACCATTTTTTTGGTTTCACCCCTCATCAGCCAGGCTAGCTAGAATCCAGTGGCACAGCGAGCAAGGGACCCACATCGGGGCAAACCCTTGGCCACATAGGGCGAACATAGCAAACATAACAAGATGATGGACGGAGTACTGGAACTTTTCAACTACTCACCCCCAGTCACATATCTGGGTTTAATCCATCGTTCTTTTGCTCACTATGCCACCCCAGTTTGGACCCAGCGATATGCAAATCAGTCTTGACCCTGTTTCTCATGGCAACAGTCCAGCCCGAACTGCCAGGCCAGGTCCTCCCTGCACTGGAAACAAGCATCCTAGGACTGGTGTGGGGGTTTCACCCATCATCCAGGCTAGATTGAATCCAGTGGCACAGCGAGCAAGGGACCCAAGTCTGGGCAAATCCTTGGCCACATAGGGTGGACATAGAAAACTTTGTTTATTAAGTCGACAGGACAGAAAATGTCTAAGGCAATTTTGAAGTGTATGGAGGCTAGTAAGTAGGTAAAGTGCAGGTGTGTATTGATAGCTTGACCACCCTTGGGAAAGGTAGGTGCAGGATGTGCAGAAAACACAATCCTCACTTTGGGAATAAGAGGATAGTAACTAGCCCTTTTGAAACAGTCTGGGTGTAGAGTTAGCCTCCCTGTCCTTCGGCATGTTGCAGGGTTACAAAAGACGCCCCTCCCCTTACCCTGAAATGCAGAATGAGGCTGATGGATCACAATCCATTTTTTACCATAAGGCAAGGTTGGAAGGGTGGAATGACTCTGGAGCACCAGGTAACTGGCCTAGTGCACTTAAAGGCTGCACAACCACCCTTTTGCAATTCATGAGGATAAACGCTCGATGAACTGCTCCCCTGGCTCTACACAAGTCTGGCGAGGGTAGAAATCAAACCTACTGTCCTTGGGAAACATTGTGGAGGCGCATGTGTAGCTTACTTTCGTCCTGGCCAGACCTTATGAGTTGGAAAAAGGCATTTTTTAAATCACTTCCTTCTCTCCGAATTTTCCTTATATTTCAGGATTGGCTGGACAACAAATAATAAAACCAAGAATGAAGAAGAAGGCTTAGGCTTTGTACAACCGATGTTGCTATGGAAAAAACCCTTGAAAAATGCAATTTTTAGAATCACCCTTCCTGCAATAACTAGTGAAATGTTTGACCACTCTGCACCAAATTGTCTGGGCCTGAACATTGCGCTCTCTTTACCAAAATGTGGTCAAAATAGTTAAAGGGGTCGAAGATATTAATGGGCCAAAAATGGGATTCCCTTTAGTGACGTGTCAATTTTAATATTTGATAATCGCACTACTGATGTTCTTATCTGTATTGGTGGCAAAGATCTTCTGATCCATAATAAAAACACAAACATACCCAAATGAGGATGCTCTAGGAAAATGTGTGAGATGACATGGTCCTAGAAATAATTAGGCAGTAAGGAAGACAGATGAATAGGGAACTCTGGTCACAGAATAAGAAAATGCAAAGTTGTATTATCGTTAGCTCTGTGCACGAGGCAGAAGGTGAATTTTATACTTTCACTATAACCTCCCGTAAGGTGGTCTAAGCCAATCCTAGCCTGAATTTTATTAACAGGACATACACCTGTGTCCCACCTAGGTCAAGGAGGAAAATGACCAGTTCCAGATTTCCGGTATATCTATTTGTGATAGATGTGAGCACAATTAACTTCATTGATACCTAAACAAAGTCAGAATCTGAAGATTTAGAATGGAAGCAGCACTCACTTACCTCCATTGAATCTACGGCGTTAGAGTCACTGACACCCTCTTGTCATTATCAATTGAAAATCCGGAATATCGTTAGGGTAACCTTGGACCATCCGTTATTTTGTTCTCACATCCATTGTCCATGATCATCCTTTTTACGGACGCCATTTGTCCATACTTTGGGAGATTGCAACAAGCTGTGCTGTTCCTCAGCGAGAAGCTTCCGAGTTCTGCAGCTCTCACTGTTGAGTCCAGTTTGCCCTTCTTCACTGAACTCGAGGGGCTGCAGCAGCCCCTTCTCGCACAGACTGTTGTCTAGCCCATTGGCATTCTGTCTGCCTGCTGATTGTCGCATACAGGATGTCAATGCACGAGCAGTTACCGCATGTGGCGCGCCTCCTCCTGCCCAGGCTTAAGGCTCGGCATTCTGCTTTTGTCCAGGGGCATAACTATCATTCCCTCAGCCTGTGTCGTGCACCGGGTTGTGAGGCACAAGACCCCTTTTCCTCACCCCAGAATTGCCTCAAGAAGGAATACAAGTCACAGCACTTCAGGAGCTGATTGTGGGACAGACTGGTGGGGAGGCATACCCTATGAACTAACATGTTTCATTTTATTGTAATCCATGTTTCTGTGCAGTTTTTATTCCAACATTTCCAGTTAATGGAGAACACAAAAAGAGCGCTATTAAGAATGCCAAACATAACATGACCGGTGTGCGCTCATCTCATAATTCCACACTGTAACCTGCTAGACAAATGCTCCGTGCTGTAGCCTTGGATGGATTTCTCACTCATTCTTTGAAAAATAGCCTTTTCTTAACAAACAGTGATTTTCTACCTGTATGTATTTATGTATATGTCATTTCTGTAGCACAAACCTAGCCAGTAGGTGGAGGAGCGCAGTACAAGGCCCAAGACAAAATTGAAGCTCGGACATCTGTGCCAAATCATTGAAGGGCATATTTATTAACATTTCACACAACACAGGGCAGCAAGTGAAATTGCTGCACTGTGTTGAGTGGAAGGGAAAGAGCAGAGCAGCATCATGTTTTCAAATATATGGCACAGTTTTGTTCTCTCATAATGCTGGTGCACTTGTGGTTGTCTAGTGCCAACATGGGCACCTTTGTGTCATGGCGCAAGGGTGCCTGCATTGCGGTCAGGTTAGTTTTTGTACAGGAAGGGATTGAGGCTATAAGCCTTTTTCCTCTTTGTAGGTGTGCTGCAGAAGCTTGGGAGCTTCTCTTTAGACGACTTACCTCAATAATTGAAAACAGTCTTACCGTAGAGTGCGGCCAAGAGACACTGAGGGCCATAATATCAAGAACGGCGATAACATTATCGCCGCTTTAGCGGCAGGAAACTGCCGCTAAAGCGGCGATAAGGGGCTTGATAATATGCCCTATAGAATTCCAATAGAAGCCCAGGTTCTGGTGTGAAGTACATCAAACCTGGGCTTCTATTGAATTCTATAGGGCATATTATCAAGCCCCTTATCGCCGCTTTAGCAGCAGTTTTCTGTCGCTAAGCGGCGATAATGTTATCGCCGTTCTTCATAATATGGCCCTGATTGGTGAGGATGACGGAGGTATAGCGAGAGGGATGACTGGAGGGAATGCTGTGTTTCACTCTCTTTCATAGCTGATAGGTGTCTCCATGCAATGCTCGACACATTCTGCAAATCTTTCTTTTAAACCATCAGAGCATTGAGTGGGCACCACCCTTAAAGGAACACCTATTTAGCCTAAGGTCTATGAATATTTGTGAGATATGGGAGGCTCAGTGGCCCTCACCACATTTTGCGGGGCAGCTATTATTTTTTGTTACACCATTGGAGCAATGTATTCTGGGACCTGTGGTTTGATGTGGTTTCACTTTTGGGTACAACTAGAGGTGTCACACATGACATGCAGCTGTTTAGCAATGATGATCTTTAATACCTTTATATATCTTTAGGCAGTACCCTCAGCAGTGGTAACAATTGAAACTTTCTTGAAAGGATGTGATGGCCCTGCCAAAGTCCAAAACGGTGACGCACACTCTCTACAGAAACTTCTGCAACAGACACTTAAATCATTCAGGGGTTTAGCAGGTTTGTTCAATAATGTAATCCATATGTCCTGGGCAACCTGTTTTACTCATAGCTCACATACTCACTTTCCTGTATATCTCACTGTCTGTAGTAGGTTTTTGTGTAGTTTGCTTCAGACCTTCTAATAGGAAGATGAAAAGTCTCACTCACTCTTGACCACTCTCAGTGACTCAATTGACTTGAAAAGGAGTCTTGGGAAGCGTCCGACTGCAGGGAGCCATGTATAAGGAGCAGATGATAGAAGCTAGCAGATCTCACAGCACTTTACAGAGGACTAAAAGCCTGAGGTCCTTTAGTATTTCTGCAATTGGGGATGAGCAGAAGGTATTCTCTTTCAATGGGGTGGCATTTCAGTCAACATTAGGGAAGTGAGTAAAAGTAAACCTGGAGACCACATACAATCTGTGCGTAAACAGGGTCAGCATGGAGTTTGCAGACGTGCGTGACGAGGAAGTTCAGTAATCTGCTGTATGAACAGTAATTTCATGGACAGAAAAGAGAGGAGGAGCTTTAGTGAGCTGCAGTTGAGCAGTAGCCCCAGGAACTGAAGGTGAACATAAGCTTCAGGTACCTTAGAGTGAGAAGTGATACAAAACTAGGTTAAGCAGCGTGAGAAGGAGCCTTTTGAAACTAAGGTTAGCAGGAGCCCCTGGGAACTAAGGTTAAGGCCAGTGATGGAGCAGGATTTCATGCAAAGAAACCTGCTCAAATTAACACCCCCATAATACGTACTAACAGTAAGTAGTAATAGAAAATTAACGTGCACCTTACATGAACACAAGGGAAAACTGCTTTGCGCATGCATGCACTAACGTGAGATAACGCATGAAAGAACTAAAACCGCATTTACATTATGCTTTGAAAGAAACGAGAAATAATGCATGACTAGGCGGCATGTGAAATTTGTAGTCTGCATGTTACAGTTTGCTTGGAAATAATAAAATAATGCCGCTTTTACTTAAAGCTTATGCTAGGAAAACGCTAACAGGGAATAGTGCAAAGGTGGGTGGTAAACAGTGAAAAGTGTATTATCAAATAATGGGAATGGATGTAGAAGAATGAATATGTCCAAAGTCTGAATGAAGTCACAGTGGTGTGACATACCACCTCCTAAGTCCACCAATCAACTGTCAAGTTATGTGAAATGTTTCAACTGAATGTGGGACGGACATGTAGGTTTTAGGATATAACTAGGGTGCCTTTAGGGGTGTGGTTTAGACTTGCAGGGAGAAAGAGAAGAAGGGTGGATACGTCGCTGTTCGTCGGTTTGCAGAGAGGCCTAGCTGATCCTGTCCCTGTCCCGCTCCTGGGTCCTGAAATCTTTGTTCCCTGACTCTATTTCACGAAACCCCCACCATCACCTTGGCCAGGGGGGTGGTTTTCCACAGATCCTTTGGGTTTGTATTATTCTGACTCGTTCTTTGCATAACCATTTTGCAATCTTATTATTGTCTCAGAAACTTATGTCTCTCCATCTATCCACTCCGATATATGTATTTTGTTTCGCATTATTTTGCTGAAACCGATGTCTCTTAGTCTATCCACGCCTCATTGTGCATTATGGTTATTGTGATGAGAATGAATCTATTTGCATTTTTTTGATGTTTCACTCTCCTTTTTGTGGATTTCATTGTTTGCATTTGTGACCGTATGCATTGAGCATTTAATATGAGATAAAGTTTTATTAATCTTACCGAGAGTCTGTGATTATTTAGCTGACAAAATAGTTAGACAGTATTATCATTACCATCAATTTTACAACTAATTGGTCCATCGACCAAGAGGAAAGAAAGTTGATGTACAGGTTTAGTTATGAACTCAGAGATGTCAACCATGAATTTGTGAAGGAAACGAATTGAACATCATTAAAACTTGAACCCCAGCGCATCAGGGATTTGTGTGAATGTGTATGGGCCATTATATTGTAATGTATTGAGTATTGATCCCTGATTAGGCATTGGCCTTGCGCTGGATCACCAGAGACTTTGAGAGCTGAGCATCAGTTGGGACCTTAAGGCCCTAAATTGAGCAGGGCATTATATGTGAATTATTTGAGTGAACCTGTTGGGATTAGGATCAGCAAGAGCTTTGGAAATCTATTGGTGAGGCCGAACCTCAGGGTCTTTGTGTGTGTAGAGCACCGAGAGAGGTGGGAGTAAATGTAAGCATCATGGAATCTCATGGTCAATATTGTCTTCACTGAGCTGAGGGTAAGCAGGAGGTTCCAGGTAAAAGTGAGCAAGAGAAACAGGGCTTAAGAGTGAACAGGGATCTAAGCGGACCTACATATGAGCAGGATTCCAAGACACCAGGGAGTGAGCAGGATTGCAAGGACACCTAAAAGTGAGCAGAAACATCTTGGTATATTTGTGTGAGCAAGATTCTCAGGAATGCAAGTCTGAGCAGGAGTCTCAGAGGACCAAAGAATGGAAATGAGTTTAAGGGTCTTGAGGATGAGTGTGTAATTGTGGGACCCAGTGATGATGATCAAGGTCCTTACTGTCGTAGAGTGAGCAGGGCACTCATGTGCTTTAGAGTGAATAGTAGTCAGACCTAAGGGTTAACATGCCCGCTGGGGACTTTTAGGTCAATAGACAGAGGGATCCCCAGTAATAAGCAGGAGCTTCAGGACCTAAGAACAGGGAGAAGATGCATAGAAATGAGGGCGAACAAGGGCAAAATGAGATTTGTGGACCTGAAGATGAGTGTCAGTAGGCCAGCAGGTGAGATGCACTGAAATAATGGAGTTTTCAGCCTTATTCCATCCTACTGGCCTACAGGCTATAAAAGGCTTTATTTCCCACAAAGTTCTCCCAAAATGAATCCAATGATACTAACCAAGTAATGCTTCAAGAAAGGTCGTAGATCGCATATGTGGACCACTGTTTTGGGTGCCTGGACCTATTTGTGTTAGCAATCCAACTCTGGCACTTAGCACAATTTTTCTGCTGCAGGAACTGTGATCCTGAGTGAAACGGGGGCGAGGTTCAGAGGCACTCCTAAAAAAGAAGAAGACATTTCTCCTAAATACAATGAATATACCTTAAATGAACAGTAAACTCAAGTTAAATTAATCTATGGGCAATGAATTGTTCTGGTAGGAAAGTTTAGTCGGTTAATGCAATTACTTCAGATGTTTGTGTCTAACCGGATCGTGACTGGTTTGATTCCTGTTTGGTGCATTGAGGAATAATGACATGAATATAGTGCTATGAGGTCACAGCCTGTGTCAAAAACACTGTGACTATGTAAGTCAGTAATTGGAAAAAAGAATTACATACAGTATAAGACAGGCAGCTGAAGTTTGAAACAAGCATTGGCAAAGCCAATAGGTCTTGCCTTTGGAATCTATTGGCTTTGCCAATGCCTTTTACGATGCTGTGCAGCGCCATGCTTTTTTTCACTTACACTGTGTAGCATAGCTAAAATAAATACATTTAAATAGGCGCGATAATGCAACTGCTGCTAGCGGTTGTATCATTCAACTAGCATGCCCATGCATCAGAAAGAATGAGATCACAACCAGAATGACACAGGTGCCATATGCTTTAATTTTTCATTTGCCGATCCAATATGCAGGATGCCACATGGATCAGATGAAGATTTTCTTTAGTATGAAAATACAAGTTTAAGAAAAGGATTGTATCTGGTTGGGAAAATAGACGAGCGAATGGGAGTGCATCGCACACAGGAGTGATTAACACTGGGAGCCGGGGAAGGAGCGCACATGAAGTGAAGATCACAGTGCAAGGCGGTAGGGGAGAGAAGAACACAGAGTGCAGGGGGAAGAAGCAAACAAGAGAGTGAGAAACACCCAAAAGTGACAGCATCACAAGCAAGGGTGGAGAAGCACACAAGGGTGAGAACAACACTGAGTGTGAGGAGGGTGGGTGAGAAGTACACAAGAGAGAAACCCAGCATGGGGAGGGCATTTGAGGTGAGCACACAGGGGCGAGAAGAACATAATGAAGAACTACTTAACCAAAAATAAAAAAAAATCCTAAAAGTGAAGAGTGGAAGGATAGAAGTCAGCCAGTAAGAGAGATGGTAAGCAGCTACTCTTCAAGGGAGGGACAGACACAAGATGTACAAGCTGGGAAAAGCAAAGCCTTTTAATAAGAAGCAAGAAGATGAGACAGGCAATAAAGCCAATGAATGCTAAGCAATGGCGGGCTGTAAGCCCTTGTAAGTTCTTACAATATCTGGTAGGCTCTGCCTATATATGTATTACAACACAGTGTAAGACAGGTTCCCCTGCAGCTTTTAGATTTCCTGATTAACTAATTGAATACATTTACATTTCTTTCTGATATGTTTTACCCTTGTAGAGAAGGCTTGTGTCTTCTTTAGCAGTCTATCCATCTCACTTCACAGCACTGGAGATCCTCTTTTCCTTTTCGGCCTGAGGCAACTCAAGATCACTATTTACTTTTCAGCAAAAATTATGGAATCTGTTTTAGTAAAATTTAAGAAAATTGGGAATGCCGTTGCCAGTAGATCCTGTCCACTTTAACCTCTGTGCAGGACCTTCAAGACGAGTTCTACACACATATCAGCAACATGTGAACTATCCCTCTCAGCTCCCCTAGCAAAGTATACTATTGGGGTTGAAAGCTCTGACATGCAGGTTACAAAATCTACCTTCACATGATCTCTCTGTTCACTCCCTATTCAACAACCTCTTACTCTCTCAGTTCCCTTTTTTCTATCTGCTTCCTCCTCTCTCCTATCTTGCCATTCGTATCTGCCTCTCTCTCTCCCTCATTGCTTTGTTTGTTCCATCTGCCTTACCTTTTATATGCCCTTCTACCTTTTTTCTCTCTTCCTCCTTCTCGCTGTCACCTTCAGGCTATTTCTATATTTCTTTTTCACTCCTTTCTCTGCCCCATCTTCTTCTGTGATCCTCATTTCTCTTCTTCACCATCCGTTCCCTCTCTCTCTCAGCTGGCCGACCCTCGCTTCGTTTCCTCTTCTCTCACTGTTCGACCTTCGGCCTCTCCCTCTCTGTACATATCCTTCTCGCCTCCTTTCTCACTGCCATTTATCTCTCTGGTTTACACTCTCTAGTAGTTCGACTGCCTGTGAACTCTTAGGGGCCGATTCCGATTCGGGCCGGAAATCTCACCGACCGAGCTGGACCCGGAGAGATTTCCGACCGAATCGGACCCTAGCAGCCCGACCGAACGAGTACGATGCGCATGTATGCTATCGGACTCGAGTCGGTCGGACTCCCATTGAAGTCAATGGGAGCCGGTCGTACAACGCGTACGCGGGCTCCCATTGACTCAATGGGTGCGAGGTGAACAAGGGCGCCCCCTACAGCGGGTACGCGGCGAAGCGGCTCGCGCCATACACGCACAGGTAGGGGGGACCCATGGGTCCCCCCTGTGTGCGACTCGCACAGCTACGCGTACAGGGGAGTCCGACACGGACCCCCAAAGTACGGTTCCGACTGCTTCTTCGAGCCGGACGGCGCGAGTCGGTCGGACTGCTCGCGGCGCGCATCGTACTTGCCCGGCCGGGGAACGTCTCCATTGCGCGGTGCGAGGCGTGTCCGAGCGAGTCGGTTGGAGCGGTCGGCTTTCGCGAACGAGTCGGTCGGTGCGGCTGGGTCTCGCGAACGAGTCGGTCGGAGATTTCGCATCGTACTCGCTCGCCCGGACGCACGTACGAATCGGTCGGGAAACAGGGCTCCGAATCGGATCCGGTAAAGCCGAATCCGATTCGGAGCCCTACCGGCCGAGATCGGAATCGGCCCCTAAGTCTACATTCAGCAACACAGTGCTGCTTCTGGCACTATCATTCATGGTAAGGGGGTAGAACTGTGAAAACTGCCCCTTAAGTCAGCTGTCACATTCTGCTTGGAGAGGATGTGTTTGCTAGTTTTTTCATCTATAAAGAATTCAAGCTATAGGTGAATGTTTTCTCAGTACTTCAATGTTTAATACAAATCAAAAAACATAAACCTGTTTTGACGTGTACTTTTGTCAGATGTCTATTTTATAATCATTCTTACAACTACAGTGGTTAAAGAAAAAGTTACAAAAAAAGCAACAGACAACTGTTGAAGTTTTACATAAATAAAGCACAGTTCAATTTAGAGACAATATAAATAAAAAACACAAGAAATCATGAAAAATCATGAAAAGGTACCAAACATAATTAGATCAGAAAACAATTATTAAAGCAAGAACATATTTTATTTAAAAAAGAGAAAAACAGTTATACAACAATTCAAATATCCAAAAACACTCTTCCGTTTCTGGAGCCCAAGACCCTTCAGGGCGGCCTCATTGAAAATGGGCACGGAACATCCCACAAAAGCACTTGCCATGCAAAACAAAGTTATGAGGCCCAATACTGCAAATCAAGCTCCCGCACAGTCCAGCAGCGCCTACTTCCCTTTTCCCAACGTTTCGGCTGTATAGCCTTGATCACAGGAGGAAGGAGACACTAACATGCGCTTGGGCGTGCTATTTCAAAAGATTTTTTAATCACGTGACTTGACTTGAAAACATCAACTCCCACAGTGCAGTACAATTAAAGATGTGTAATTGGAAGTCCTTACATTTGAGCCTTGCTGGACATTGACGCTCAGTATCTGCACTGATATTCAAGTGGTTTAAGTATGGAAACAGTCAGGTGAAATGCCGCAGTGTTTTCATTCTGCGTGCGACCAGCAGAAACCATCTGTTGCAGCACGATCATCGTAGGAATCATCCTACTCGAATCCCTTCCACACGCATTCAAATATACAGTACACAAAGGGTACTCACAGGGTTACACAATAAACATAACTGAAGACACAATTTACAGTATAAATGGGGAAACAATGGCAGAGGAAAGAAATATAACAAAACAAGTCCAACAAATAACAGGAGCAGCAATAAATGCTTCCTCGTTAATATGTGCCGAGGAAAAGCGTTGACGGTGTTGCGACCTACTCAGTTTATAAGGTCATCATCAGGAGGAGAAATTTGTTTTTGAGCAACCAATCCATATGGTTTGTACGGTCTGGATCTGGCGTAATCCAACCAAGTATCCCAGATGAATGATTCTACGAGACCAGGAAGCCGCCCAAGAAACCTTTGGTGCACAAGTACAATTCACTGTGCCATCACAGGTGCCGGTGCAGCTTTAACACCGGCCCACTCGAAATTCAAAATATATGGAGCATGGACGCAGACCGATGAATCAAGCAGCGCGCGCTTTGCTCTCCATCAATGAGGAAGAGTCGAGGTAGTAAGAGCTGGTGCAATAGCACTATTCCCAGGCTTGTTTTGTTTTATTTATTTCTTCTGCCATTGTTCCCCTTTTTACAATGCAAATTGTGTCTTCAGTTATGTTTATTGTGTAACCCTGCGAGCACCCTGTGTGTACTGTATACTTGTATTGTTGTATAACATTTTTTCTCTTTTTTAAGTAAAAAGAGGTTTTTGCATTAATAATTGTTTTCTGGTCTAATTATGTTGGGTACCTTTTCATGATTTTTCATGATTTCTTGTGTTTAACCATGTATATTTTCTCCAAACGTAACTTCTTTATTTATGTAAAACTTCAACAGTTTACTGTTGCTTGTTTTGTAACTTTGTTTTGAACCACTGTAGTTGTTAGAATATTTTTTGGCCCTAAGGCTCGGGTATTAGGGCTGCCCCTGTTTGATGTAACCACTATTTTATAACCATGTGACCTGCACAGAAGTGTCCGTAAAAATAACCTTTTGTCCTGAATTTTTGCCCAGAATGTTGAATCTTTCTCCTGAATTTTTACTGTCATTGTGCAGAATTTGCCTCCTTGCCTTCAAACGAGGATCATCGTATGAAATACGCCGTTTGCTGGGGAGTAAAGACATTTTGTAAATAGTGTTGTGTTTGCGTTCAGGTGTAGACAATTCAGATTGTGAGACCTACATTAAACACGTGCCTCGGTGCACTAAGCGTCGCCCCCGCCTCGATGCATGAGCCGTGCACGTTTCCATTAGGAGCAGGCAGGATGCACTTCGTTTCCCCGAGCCCCGGACGTGTGGTAAATGCATTTCTTCAACACCAGGGAACATCTTTCCTGACTCTGTTTTATCTTGTTATCTCGGTTTGCTCATGACAGTGCATGCAAAGTGCACAGAAGGCCAGTGAACGCTTGACTACCGGCAAACTACATTTTGTTTGAATATACACCATTAGAGGACCAGCCCTGCCTGCTCTGAAAACTCTCGGAGACCGCAGAGAAGCACTAATTTATATTAACAGGATCTGAGTGCATTCTTTATTTCCTAAGAGTTGAAAGAATGTCAGGCTATTATGCTGTTTATTCAGCACAGATGTCAGCAAATACATGTATGCAAATATGATTAAGGATTCAGTGTTAGACTTCGGCTCACTTCTGTCAGGCTCTCTTGGTGACAGGCAGGTTTCTATAAAACCTCTAAATGTATATTTACCAGAGTGAGATTTATGTGAGTTTAGACATAGTTTGAATCAAACGTTTTTAGAAATAGTGCCTGGAAATGCCAGGAAATCAGGCTCAGGGGAATAAAAATAAGCATTATCCATAAATATATTTTAATGCTCTTCCAACACGATGTAGTTTAATTAATTTTGTTTCGGCAAATCAATTTTCGAACCAAAAATGTTGCTGAGATCTGAAAAAGGCGCATTGTTAAAAATGTGTCTTTCTGTAAAAATTTGAACCAGTTCATTGATGCTGTGATTTCTGATTCAGTCTGGGCATTAGGCCACTAATGGCGTGGGCGCAGAATAGGACCTATATGTACTGTGGTCAGTAGAATCATTTTTGCGGCATGCCGTGAAGCATTCATTGAGCAGACGTTTCATTCAAATCATCAAAATAAAAGGCGTGTGCTCTTCTGTAAAGCATGACACATTTGCTGATTTTGGCCTTGCAGGACGCACAAGACTCGGTGATGCCTAATAAAGTATTAATTGAAATAGAAATAATATTAAGAACTGATTATAAACTGCTGTTGTCTATCTGACACGATAAATGCGTCCTTTATTAAAAAGTAACCACCCTTTCTATGATGATTTTCTACCGATTACTGAACAGAAACTTACTTTTCAATCTTCCGAGCGCCACAGTGGCACGTGCTTGCATAGTGATCAGTATAAATAGCCTATTAACATTTGTGTCACCTGAGCTAACATTTTGCTTATTATCCCACACTGCTATATCTAAAACTAAAGTTCCAATATCTTGTACACGGCTATTTATACCCACATACGCCTCTCTTTGCTTCTTTGGCATGCTGGGCGATAACCTCCTCAACCTGGGGTATTAAGGGGTATCCATGAAGACCCAAACACACTCTTAAAATTACATTTGTGAAACAAGTGCTCCAGCACCCATCAGTGCTGTGTTGGGTGAGACAGGAAGAGCTCTAGTAGGGGTTCAGTGCTAGTGCGGGGCAGACTCACCAAACAAGAAGTGCTACAGTACAAGTTTAGTGCTGTGCGTGGCAGACTAACCAAAGAAGAAGTGCTCTAGGACGGGTTCAGTGCTGTGTAGGGGAGACTAACCAAACACGAAGTGCTCTTGTAAGGGTTCAGTGCTGTGCGTGGCAGACTAACCAAAGAAGAAGTGCTCTAGGACGGGTTCAGTGCAGTGCGGTGATACTAACCAAACAAGAAGTGCTCTAGTAAGGCTTCAGTGTTGTGCAGGGGAGGCTAACCAAACAAGAAGTGCTCTAGTGCGGGGTCAGTGCTGTGCAGGGGAGACTAACCAAACACGAAGTGCTCTTGTAAGGGTTCAGTGCGTGGCAGACTAACCAAAGAAGTAGTGCTCTAGTATGGGTTCAGTGCTGTGCAGGGGAGACTAACCAAACACGAAGTGCTCTAGTAAGGGTTCAGTGCTGTGCGTGGCAGACTAACCAAAGAAGAAGTGCTCTAGGACGGGTTCAGTGCAGTGCGGTGATACTAACCAAACAAGAAGTGCTCTAGTAAGGGTTCAGTGCTGTGCAGGGGAGGCTAACCAAAAAAGAAGTGCTCAAGAATGGTTTCAGTGCTGTGCGCAGCAGACTAACCAAACACTAAGTGCTCTAGGACGGGTTCAGTGCTGTGCAGGGGAGACTAACCAAACAAGAAGTGCTCTAGTAAGGGTTCAGTGCTGTGCAGGGATTCTAACCAAACAAGAAGTGCTCTAGTAAGGGTTCAGTGTTGTGCAGGGGAGGCTAACCAAACAAGAAGTGCTCTAGTATGGGTTCAGTGCTGTGCAGGGGAGACTAACCAAACACGAAGTGCTCTTGTAAGGGTTCAGTGCTGTGCGTGGCAGACTAACCAAAGAAGAAGTGCTCTAGTACAGGTTCAGTGCTAAGCAGGGGAGACTAACAAAACATGAAGTGCTCTTTTAAGGGTTCAGTGCTGTGCGTGGCAGACTAACCAAAGAAGAAGTGCTCTCGGACGGGTTCAGTGCAGTGCGGTGATACTAACCAAACAAGAAGTGCTCTAGTAAGGGTTCAGTGGGCGCAGAATAGGACCTATATGTACCGGGGTTAGTAGAATCATTTTTGCGGCATGCCGTGAAGCATTCATTGAGCAGACGTTTCATTCAAATCATCAAAATAAAAGGCGTGTGCTCTTCTGTAAAGCATGACCCATTTGCTGATTTTGGCCTTGCAGGACGCACAAGACTCGGTGATGCCTAATAAAGTATTAATTAAAATAGAAATAATATTAAGAACTGATTACAAACTGCTGTTGTCTATCTGACACGATAAATGCGTCCTTTATTAAAAAGTAACCACCCTTTCTATGATGATTTTCTACCGATTACTGAACAGAAACTTACTTTTCAATCTTCTGAGCGCCACAGTGGCACGTGCTTGCATAGTGATCAGTATAAATAGCCTATTAACATTTGTGTCACCTGAGCTAACATTTTGCTTATTATCCCACACTGCTATATCTAAAACTAAAGTTCCAATATCTTGTACACGGCTATTTATACCCACATACGCCTCTCTTTGCTTCTTTGGCATGCTGGGCGATAACCTCCTCAACCTGGGGTATTAAGGGGTATCCATGAAGACCCAAACACACTCTTAAAATTACATTTGTGAAACAAGTGCTCCAGCACCCATCAGTGCTGTGTTGGGTGAGACAGGAAGAGCTCTAGTAGGGGTTCAGTGCTGTGCGGGGCAGACTCACCAAACAAGAAGTGCTACAGTACAAGTTTAGTGCTGTGCGTGGCAGACTAACCAAAGAAGAAGTGCTCTAGGACGGGTTCAGTGCTGTGTAGGGGAGACTAACCAAACACGAAGTGCTCTTGTAAGGGTTCAGTGCTGTGCGTGGCAGACTAACCAAAGAAGAAGTGCTCTAGGACGGGTTCAGTGCAGTGCGGTGATACTAACCAAACAAGAAGTGCTCTAGTAAGGCTTCAGTGTTGTGCAGGGGAGGCTAACCAAACAAGAAGTGCTCTAGTGCGGGTTCAGTGCTGTGCAGGGGAGACTAACCAAACACGAAGTGCTCTTGTAAGGGTTCAGTGCGTGGCAGACTAACCAAAGAAGTAGTGCTCTAGTATGGGTTCAGTGCTGTGCAGGGGAGACTAACCAAACACGAAGTGCTCTAGTAAGGGTTCAGTGCTGTGCGTGGCAGACTAACCAAAGAAGAAGTGCTCTAGGACGGGTTCAGTGCAGTGCGGTGATACTAACCAAACAAGAAGTGCTCTAGTAAGGGTTCAGTGCTGTGCAGGGGAGGCTAACCAAAAAAGAAGTGCTCTAGAATGGTTTCAGTGCTGTGCGCAGCAGACTACCCAAATAAGAAGTGCTCTAGGACGGGTTCAGTGCTGTGCAGGGGAAACTAACCAAACACTAAGTGCTCTAGGACGGGTTCAGTGCTGTGCAGGGGAGACTAACCAAACAAGAAGTGCTCTAGTAAGGGTTAAGTGCTGTGCAGGGATTCTAAACAAACAAGAAGTGCTCTAGTAAGGGTTCAGTGTTGTGCAGGGGAGGCTAACCAAACAAGAAGTGCTCTAGTATGGGTTCAGTGCTGTGCAGGGGAGACTAACCAAACACGAAGTGCTCTTGTAAGGGTTCAGTGCTGTGCGTGGCAGACTAACCAAAGAAGAAGTGCTCTAGTACAGGTTCAGTGCTAAGCAGGGAGACTAACAAAACATGAAGTGCTCTTGTAAGGGTTCAGTGCTGTGCGTGGCAGACTAACCAAAGAAGAAGTGCTCTCGGACGGGTTCAGTGCAGTGCGGTGATACTAACCAAACAAGAAGTGCTCTAGTAAGGGTTCAGTGGGCGCAGGATAGGACCTATATGTACCGGGGTTAGTAGAATCATTTTTGCGGCATGCCGTGAAGCATTCATTGAGCAGACATTTCATTCAAATCATCAAAATAAAAGGCGTGTGCTCTTCTGTAAAGCATGACCCATTTGCTGATTTTGGCCTTGCAGGACGCACAAGACTCGGTGATGCCTAATAAAGTATTAATTGAAATAGAAATAATATTAAGAACTGATTACAAACTGCTGTTGTCTATCTGACACGATAAATGCGTCCTTTATTAAAAAGTAACCACCCTTTCTATGATGATTTTCTACCGATTACTGAACAGAAACTTACTTTTCAATCTTCCGAGCGCCACAGTGGCACGTGCTTGCATAGTGATCAGTATAAATAGCCTATTAACATTTGTGTCACCTGAGCTAACATTTTGCTTATTATCCCACACTGCTATATCTAAAACTAAAGTTCAAATATCTTGTACACGGCTATTTATACCCACATACGCCTCTGTTTGCTTCTTTGGCATGCTGGGCGATAACCTCCTCAACCTGGGGTATTAAGGGGTATCCATGAAGACCCAAACACACTCTTAAAATTACATTTGTGAAACAAGTGCTCCAGCACCCATCAGTGCTGTGTTGGGTGAGACAGGAAGAGCTCTAGTAGGGGTTCAGTGCTGTGCGGGGCAGACTCACCAAACAAGAAGTGCTACAGTACAAGTTTAGTGCTGTGCGTGGTAGACTAACCAAAGAAGAAGTGCTCTAGGACGGGTTCAGTGCTGTGTAGGGGAGACTAACCAAACAAGAAGTGCTCTTGTAAGGGTTCAGTGCTGTGCGTGGCAGACTAACCAAAGAAGAAGTGCTCTAGGACGGGTTAAGTGCAGTGCGGTGATACTAACCAAACAAGAAGTGCTCTAGTAAGGGTTCAGTGTTGTGCAGGGGAGGCTAACCAAACAAGAAGTGCTCTAGTACGGGTTCAGTGCTGTGCAGGGGAGACTAACCAAACACGAAGTGTTCTTGTAAGGGTTCAGTGCTGTGCGTGGCAGACTAACCAAAGAAGAAGTGCTCTAGTATGGGTTCAGTGCTGTGCAGGGGAGACTAACCAAACACGAAGGGCTCCAGTAAGGGTTCAGTGCTGTGCGTGGCAGACTAACCAAAGAAGAAGTGCTCTAGGACGGGTTCAGTGCAGTGCGGTGATACTAACCAAACAAGAAGTGATCTAGTAAGGGTTCAGTGCTGTGCAGGGGAGGCTAACCAAAAAAGAAGTGCTCTAGAATGGTTTCAGTGCTGTGCGCAGCAGACTACCCAAATAAGAAGTGCTCTAGGACGGGTTCAGTGCTGTGCAGGGGAGACTAACCAAACACTAAGTGCTCTAGGACGGGTTCAGTGCTGTGCAGGGGAGACTAACCAAACAAGAAGTGCTCTAGTAAGGGTTCAGTGCTGTGCCGGGATTCTAACCAAACAAGAAGTGCTCTAGTAAGGGTTCAGTGTTGTGCAGGGGAGGCTAACCAAACAAGAAGTGCTCTAGTATGGGTTCAGTGCTGTGCAGGGGAGACTAACCAAACACGAAGTGCTCTTGTAAGGGTTCAGTGCTGTGCGTGGCAGACTAACCAAAGAAGAAGTGCTCTAGTACGGGTTCAGTGCTAAGCAGGGGAGACTAACAAAACATGAAGTGCTCTTGTAAGGGTTCAGTGCTGTGCGTGGCAGACTAACCAAAGAAGAAGTGCTCTCAGACGGGTTCAGTGCAGTGCGGTGATACTAACCAAACTAGAAGTGCTCTAGTAAGGGTTCAGTGTTGTGCAGGGGAGGCTAACCAAACAAGAAGTGCTCTAGTACGGGTTCAGTGCTGTGCAGGGGAGACTAACCAAACACGGAGTGCTCTTGTAAGGGTTCAGTGCTGTGCGTGGCAGACTAACCAAAGAAGAAGTGCTCTAGTATGGGTTCAGTGCTGTGCAGGGGAGACTAACCAAACACGAAGTGCTCTTGTAAGGGTTCAGTACTGTGCGTGGCAGACTAACCAAAGAAGAAGTGCTCTAGGACGGGTTCAGTGCAGTGCGGTGATACTAACCAAACAAGAAGTGCTCTAGTAAGGGTTCAGTGCTGTGCAGGGGAGGCTAACCAAAAAAGAAGTGCTCTAGAATGGTTTCAGCGCTGTGCGCAGCAGACTACCCAAATAAGAAGTGCTCTAGGACAGGTTCAGTGCTGTGCAGGGGAGACTAACCAAACAAGAAGTGCTCTAGTAAGGGTTCAGTGCTGTGCAGGGGAAACTAACCAAAGAAGAAGTGCTCTAGTAAGTGTTCAGTGCTGTGTGTGGCAGACTAACCAAAGAAGAAGTGCTCAAGTACAGGTTCAGTGCTGTGCAGGGGAGACTAACCAAACACTAAGTGCTCTAGGACGGGTTCAGTGCTGTGCAGGGGAGACTAACCAAACAAGAAGTGCTCTAGTAAGGGTTCAGTGCTGTGCGGGGATTCTAACCAAACAAGAAGTGCTCCAGTAAGGGTTCAGTGCTGTGCGTGGCAGACTAACCAAAGAAGAAGTGCTCTAGTATGGGTTCAGTGCTGTGCAGGGGAGACTAACCAAACACGATGTGCTCTTGTAAGGGTTCAGTGCTGTGCGTGGCAGACTAACCAAAGAAGAAGTGCTCTAGAATGGATTCAGTGCTGTGCAGGGGAGACTAACCAAACACAAAGTCCTCTTGTAAGGGTTCAGTGCTGTGCGTGGCAGACTAACCAAAGAAGAAGTGCTTTAGTATGGGTTCAGTGCTGTGCAGGGGAGACTAACAAAACACGAAGTGCTCTTGTAAGGGTTCAGTGCTGTGAGTGGCAGACTAACCAAAGAAGAAGTGCTCTAGTAAGGGTTCAGTGCTGTGCATGGCAGACTAACCAAAGAAGAAGTGCTCTAGTACGGGTTCAGTGCTGTGCAGGGGAGACTAACCAAACACTAAGTGCTCTAGTAAGGGTTCAGTGCTGTGCGGGGATTCTAACCAAACAAGAAGTGCTCTAGTAAGGGTTCAGTGCTGTGCGTGGCAGACTAACCAAACAAGAAGTGCTACAGTACAAGTTTAGTGCTGTGCGTGGCAGACTAACCAAAGAAGAAGTGCTCTAGGACGGGTTCAGTGCTGTGCGGGGATACTAGCCAAACAAGAAGTGCTCTAGTATGGGTTCAGTGGTGTGCGTGGCAGACTAACCAAAGAAGAAGTTCTACAGTACCGGTTCAGTTCAGTGTGGTGATACTAACCAAACAAGAAGTGCTCTAGTAAGGGTTCAGTGCTCTGCAGGCGAGGCTAACCAAACAAGAAGTGCTACAGTACAAGTTTAGTGCTGTGTGCGGCAGACTCACCAAAGAAGAAGTGCTCTAGTAAGGGTTCAGTGCTGTGCAGGGAAGGCTAGCCAAACAAGAAGTGCTCTAGAATGGTTTCAGTGATGTGCGCTGCAGACTACCCAAATAAGAAGTGCTCTAGGACGGGTTCAGTGCTGTGCGGGGATTCTAACCAAACAAGAAGTGCTCTAGTAAGGGTTCAGTGCTGTGCGTGGCAGACTAACCAAAGAAGAAGTGCTCTAGTACGGGTTCAGTGCTGTGCAGGGGAGACTAACCAGACACGAAGTGCTCTAGGATGGGTTCAGTGCTGTGCAGGGGAGACTAGCCAAACAAGAAGTGCTCTAGAATGGGTTCAGTGCTCTGTGGGGATACTAACCAAACAAGAAGTGCTCTAGTACGGGTTCAGTGCTGTGCAGGGGAGACTAACCAAAGAAGAAGTGCTACAGTACGGGTTCAATGCTGTCCGGGGGTGACTAATCAAACAAGAAGTGCTCTAGTACGGGTTCAGTGCTCTGCAGGGGAGACTAACCAAAGAAGAAGTGCTACAGTACAGGTTCAATGCTGTCCGGGGGAGAGAATTCAAACAGGAAGTGGTCCAGTACATATTCAATGCTGTGTGGGGGAGACTAACTATTTCGTTCTTCATGAGTCCCCATTTCTATATGCCATATGTCATCTGTTCCTGTAAGACTGATATAATATGATATTCATCAGGCCCTAGTGAGTTCACTGGCTCGCCTATTCTTTTCCAGGACCCTCCTAGTCAGCCAGGTCCCAGTCACAATGGGTGGGGTAAACAGTTTTAATCCTGTCAGGTGGGAGGAGATCTCAAATTTACAGGGGAGATTTGAAGGAGTTGAAGACACACTTACCTGGCGGCAGTGGGGTTCTGCCATATTGAAATAGGGGCTCCTGGTTAATTTTCTTGAAGAGCAAAATTAAAAGATGGGACTCCAAGAAAGTAATTAGGATTGGGTGAAAGAACCTTTCTAATTACTGATTAGGGCGCAAAATAAATCTGACACCTAAAACACCACCTCCTCAGAACATTTTTGGACCCGAGATGATGCCACCTGAGGAAGAGGGCCCTGATGAAAGAAACATCCTGGCTCCTACTAGAAGGAAAAGACTCACTCAAGTGCTCAAAGACTTCTGCTGGAGCCCCGAGACTGGAATTGCTCACCAAGGCTCAAGTGATTGGCTTCCTGTTTGCCTGTTTCAGGGACACAAAAAGCAGGACTCCTGATTTCAAAGGGGCGCAGCTGACCACAGAGAACTGAACCCTGAATGAAACCTGGCTGCAGAGAGAATTGGTGTCTTAAAGTCTACCCTGAGGAGGTAGGGGTTAAAGGCACAGGACTGACTAGAAGGAACTTTCTCAACAGTTGGCGTAATGTGATACTTAGCCATTTTGTTCTACCACCAGAGGACCAGGACAATGTGTTGAGACATGCCCAGAAAGGTTGCATCCTAGATGGGTAAGAAAATCAGATTTATCCTGCTCCGAGCTTTTTATCATGCTGAAAACAGGTAAATATATTCGGCTGAACCCAGCCCAGCAATAGTTTCCAGCCTTGCTCTACTAGAGGATTTTGACTTCCATTTCAGAGACGTAAAAACTTTGGCCAAGATGATCCGCATGGTGCATCTAACCACAGTTCCATTGCGATCAGTCTGAAATGGTGCCTAGGTTTTTGTGAGCTGCAGACTGTTATTTGTCAATGCCGCTTTACTTTTTATGGGAACATCTTGACTTAATGAATACACTTGGGGGCTAGAGGAGTTTTAAGGACCTGCGTGAGCCAACTCCCCACCAATTTAATGTAGCACAAAAAGAGCCACGGGTCCGGAATAAGAGGGAGGTTACATAACTGTCTGAGGGTACTCTGCCATGAAAGGAGAGGGGTTTCCCTTTTCAGGACGGTTCCCCTCACACACCAGAGGTGTCGTGCTTCATCATAGGGGCGCCTCCTCACGTGAAATACCTAGTATTCACGTGGGCTACAACCCCCCCTCTCTACGAGGGAGGAGCTCAGGGATGTTTTTATTGAGTCAGGGCGGGTGTACTAAAACCCTATGTGAGACTGGCGTGTGCGTGAAAGTGCAGTGCTGTGATGTGAATAGTTAAAACTGGCTACGGGGTTAGCTATGCTATGACTTTATTCAGCTACCCGGTTTCAGGATTAAAAACAGTGAATAGCTGGTAACACAGGTGCCGACATTAGAGGCAGATGTGTCAATTACTAGACCAACATGTTTCGGCCAGAAGGACCTATAGTAGTGTCACGGCCTTCTTCAGGGTCAGTGATTCAGCTACTGCAATGAATAAGTGCAAAACGTGAAAAAAATCATGAAAAACACATGCATAAGACAATAATATGATACTGAACCAGTGGATTGACTGTTCAGTATGCTCTGCGTACAACCACTGTTGGTTGTGCAGTTCACTACATCTGTCCCGGCGTATTAGCCATATGGTACGTGCGCAAAAACCACAGGTTGTGGAATCATCCAGTCGGTCACCGTACGTCCAGGGGCAGGCATGTTTTTTCCACGTTTTGCACTTATTCATTGCAGTAGCTGAATCACTGACCCTGAAGAAGGCTGTGACACTACTATAGGTCCTTCTGGCCGAAACATGTTGGTCTAGTAATTGACACATCTGCCTCTAATGTCGGCACCTGTGTTACCAGCTATTCACTGTTTTTAATCCTGACACCGGGTAGCTGAATAAAGTCATAGCATAGCTAACCCCGTAGCCAGTTTTAACTATTCACATCACAGCACTGCACTTTCACGCACATGCCAGTCTCACATAGGGTTTTAGTACACCCGCCCTGACTCAATAAAAACACCCCTGAGCTCCTCCCTCGTAGAGAGGGATTGTAGCCCATGTGAATACTAGGTATTTCACGTGAGGAGGCACCCCTATGATGAAGCATGACACCTCTGGTGTGTGAGGGGAACCGTCCTGAAAAGGGAAACCCCTCTCCTTTCATGGCAGAGTACCCTCAGACAGTTATGTAACCTCCCTCTTATTCCGGACCCGTGGCTCTTTTTGTGCTACAACATCTTGACTTAAACCTTCAAAAACTGTTTCTCTAGTTCTCCTTATACTATGTTATAGATCTTGATGTCTTTTTGCTCATAAAATTAAATTCTTCTAAACTTTCCTAAATGGTTTCGGAAATTTATTCTGTTGTCTTCTGGATTTGATATTGTTGGAACGACTTGAACTTAACACACAATTCTCTGGGAATTGACTGCTGCTTGTGCCATAGCTACCAGGGGTTGACCAAAGAGCAGAGCTGTTTTGAACTAATCAGATAGTGTTTATTAATTTGGTAGGGGTCACCCTTTTCCACATTAAAAGTCCAATTTCTGGCATCCATTTTCAACCGGTAATTGTGGGTGAATGGCTGTAGTAGGAATTACAAGTGTTGTGGTACTGCTGTGGCTCCTATGTGTTTCACCTGGACATTTCAAAGCATGTAAATTATATGTGTTAAAAATGGCCAAATCTAAGAAATGCTATGCTGGAATTGGTACAGAAACACTGTCTGCTGCATAGTATGCATGCTTATCAAACTGTAGAAACCGGTGAACTTCGAAAGTAGTGGGTAAGAAATACATAACTGTCTAGTATCCCTTTTTCACATAATGCTAGTGACTATTTGAGTGCTGACATTGAACTGCATGAGGGACTACTTCACAACTGTAGCCCTCTCAGTCCACTTCTGTTGGCTCACTCTCGTGCTTCTTGCTGTAGTACACTAAACTAAGATGTGTTGGCTTTCCCAGTGCTTGTTTCAAAACGCACCAATGATCATTCTCTCTCCATTTCCTAACTGGTAGTCTCTATCCTATGGTATGACAGCAGTTCTATTGGAATGGGTCAGGGTGAAAAATCAAATTTTATAAAAACAGCATAAACATAGACATCCATGCTTGGCAAATCCTAAAAGCTCATTTAGCATTGCCACTACTCAATTACACGGAACTCACAGGATCAGAAAAGTTACACCAACAGCATATGCTTTTGCTTCGGGCAGCAGCAGTGAAATCATACAAAGCATTATTAATCATGGGGCAAAAAAATCTCAGGACAAGTTATTAAATAACAGCTATAGCATACGTGTAATCTAGTGCAGAGTTAGCAAAACAAACTAAGTCTTCGGAACTCAGCGGGTTTTTCGACATATATTTCATAAATGCAATTTGTTTTGGAAACAGTAGCTTGTCACTTTCTGAAATATTTCATATTAAAATGTGGAATTTGTATTTTAAATAATAGGTTAAATTTTCCTAAACAGCACCATCATTTCTATCAATCACTCAAATGCACTATTGTCCCAGATGGATATATACTGGCTTTCATACACATTTATCATCATCAAATACTAGGGAAGCCCATCGTATAACAAGGAATTACACCACATTATGGCAAGGCTAGCCATAATATTAGGTCTGGAAAGTAAAGGCCACTGGAGGTCAAGGATGGTCGTTATTGTGCCAGTGACACCGCCATACAATGGATAACAACAAGTATGTTGAGAAAAATCACAACACATCAAGGATTAGCACCATTATGCCACAGACTGTCAGAATTGGTCCTAGACAATCCTACTTACACTGAAATTAATAACAGTAAGTGAAATAAGAAAAATCCGCACAGCTGTGGTAAGCGATTAAATCATATAGTTGAAAGAGTACGTAATACAAAAGCACATTCCACAATGATGACTCATAGGGAAAAGGCACCCAAAAGGCAATTCAATTGTAAACATTAGTTTATTTCATGATAAATCATATGCATTAAATGAAAAACATACATAAACACAAGGTCATAGTGTTCAGCATGTAATGCTCAAAAGGTTACTTCCAAGGAAGACACTGACGGATTCTCCAATACAGTGCACGATGAGAGCCTTGTCTACCTGGATACTCCACTTACACTTGCGCGATCTGATGTAGAAGCACACCTATGAACCAAGAGGGACAACCAGAAGGAAAGGGAACAACTGCGTCCGGAGGCCCCGCACAGCTGACACATAACATGGCACCTGCCCTGCGGAAGACACACAATCCACATCATATGTGGATCCCAGCACTTGGCTCACTCAACTACAAGACACTGCTGTTTGAGTGTCTGATTTCTTCTCCACGGCACTCTTTATGAGAGTAGTGCCTGTCCCCAAAATGGCGCCCATGACTCTGTTCTTAGCAATTCAGAGTTATGGCCTTGTAACACCAAGATGGCTGCCACAGTGGTCGCTACCAGGTTGTGCTACTACTCTTGGACAAAAACTGGACATCGACCAGAACTCGAACCTATCCCCCACCAGGCGTACCCATCAGGACATCAGAACTCGAACCTATCCCTCACCCGGCGTACCCATCAGGACATAGAACAGTGAAGTTACCTCCGACCGTGGAGACCTAGGTATTTGGCCGATATCTGACCTGTTAGCTAAAGAGGAGATGGGTTGTGGACTTCCCCCTCGGCCGTCACCTACCCAACCGGACTTTGGGCTGACTTTCCTTCATCTCTCCGTCGTCGCTCCACCCTACCCCTTTACCCTACCCCCTACCCTTCGACGCTCCATCTATCTCATCTTCTATACTCTTTGAATGTTTTTCAGTTGAGACCTAGCTATTTGGCCAATGCCCGGTGGAGCTACCTGATAGCTATAGAGGAGATGGACTGAGGTCTTCCCCCCCGGCCGTCACCTACCCAGCCGGACTTTGGGCAGACTTTCCTTCGTCTCTCCGTCGTATCTCCCTCCTGCCCCTTTACCCTACCCACTTACCCGTCTACGCTCCATTTATCTCGTCTTCTATGCTCTTTAAATGTTTTACTAGTAACTGATGTAACTTGTAACTGGTGTAATTTTGTAACATTGCGGAACCTCAGGTAAAGCACTCTGATACCTCCGGGTCTAGCCAGCGCTATATAAAACTCATCAAATAAATAAATAAATAAATAAATAGGACCACTTGTTTTTCTTACCGATTGACACCCAGGTCCTTTAACACTATACTGGGTCACCCCATTTATTATAATGGTGACAAACTGTCAGAATGGCACCAAAATGATCACAATTTCCACATTATCTCATTGAATAGCGACAATTTTGCCAGGGGTAGTAGGAATGATGACAAAAATGGCCTTGTTATGCCAAGAATGGCCCTTAAATTCTACCCCGACTTCAAACATGCACATAAACATATAGGGCCTCATTTACACGGAATTAACGGAGCGCGGTGCCGCAAGCCATTTGGCTGCGCCGCGCTGCATTTATTCCGAAGTACAGGGATGCGTCATATCTCCAACGATATGACAGATCCCTTTGCTCTCCCCTGTGCTGGCGCACAATTGGTGCCATGCGCTGATGCAGGCACCTTTGCACCATAGTCCAAGGGTGTCTGCATTGAGGAGAATGATTGTTTATGTGCAGGCACATAAACAATCTGAAATGCCGTTTTTAAACTTCTATGTGTGTGCTTAATGCAGCACACATAGAAGTTGAAAAACAGCATTTTTTCAAAGATTGTTTATGTGCAGGAAGTTGCCACCTTCCTGCACAAAAACAATCACAAGAGGTGATTTCCTCGTTCTATGTGTGCTGCAGAATGCAGCACGCCTAGAAAGAGGAAAAAAACGAGGAAAAATGATAACATTTCTCCTCGTTGCGCATCCCTACGCCTCCCCTGGGGAAGCATAGCATTCTGACTCATTTCCAGGTCTATGACTTCGCGTAAATCTGGAAATGTGGCAGAAGCCATGGTGTTGCATGGGAACACCCACAGCAACAACCATGGCACGCCCCTTTCACGCAAATTGTTGCGTTTAAAGGGCCATATTTACAAGGACACAAAAAGTCATGCAGGGTGGCTTTCCGTGTCCTTGTAAATAAGGGGCAGCAGGTTGCGCGGCCTGTGCGTCACAAAAAGTGAAGCACCGGCGGCGGAAGGGGCTTGTAAATAAGCCCCTTACACTTTTGTTGTTTAACACACCATAGCAGAAATATATACATGAGGCATAGTCATAACATGACATCCTAGCCTGCGGTTATTTGTGTTGCAACTAAACAGTGCAGGTGACACTTCAGTAATAAGTGATCTGCTTTGGAATATCCATTAGATGTATTCACTTTATAATCACTATTAGAGTAAAATATAAAATTCTAAAATATGCCTGATGTGTAAAGTATTCTTTTTAATTAAGCAAGTGAAAAGTGGGTTATTTCATTTCACTGTGAATTGTTAGTATAACCCTTCTGCAAAAGTGCTTCCAGTGAAAATAGAGGAAACCGTTTCACACACTTTTAATTCTATTTCTTGATATAGTGAGGTTCGAACGTCCATCTTTGTCGCATAATGCATCCTTCCAAGAGGATGGGGTTGAACACTGTGATGCTGTATCATATGAGTCTAGACATCCAAGCAGGATGTAATAATGGTTTTCATATGCAAATCACAATGTAAGCATTCCATGAAACTTCTATGTCTCGCTGGCATCTGTCCTTTCTGTAGCCTAACTCTCTCAATAGTTCTTCAACCATTAAGCTTCTCTGCAATTTGCTTCCAACTCTCTTCCACTCTGCTCCCTGACTCAATTCTTGTATACTTGCCTCAGAAGTCTGTCTATCTGTCACTCTTCTGCAAAATCTCATCTCCTCTCCTCTCCTCTCTCCTCTCCTCTCCTCTCTCCTCTCCTCTCCTCTCCTCTCCTCTCCTCCCCTCCCCTCCTCGCTCCTCCCCTCTCCTCTCCCCTTCCCTCCACTTCCTTCTCCTCTCCTCTCCTCGCCTTACCTCTCCTCTCCTCTCCCCTCCCCTTCCCCCCTCTCCTCTCCTCACTTCCCCTTCCCTCCCCTCCTCTCCACTTCCCTCCCATCCCCTCCCCTCACCTCCCCTCCCCTCCCCTCCTCTTCCCATCCATGGAGCCTACTGCTTCCCTCTGCCATGCTGCAGCCTGCTGAGCTGCACACCTTCATTGTCGCCAGCATAAGCCACAGAAATTAAACAAAAACAAACTGCCAACTCTGTTCCTCTGTTTACATTTCTGGAGCTTGAACTGCAAGAGCAGTTTCTCTCTTTGTGCGTGATGGTGAGGGTGGGTTGGCGCTCTAGTGCCTCTTATAAACAGTCACCATGGATCTTGCGGCCCAAGGTACCAGTTCTTCCAAGAAATGGGAGCACAGATGGGGAGATAAAGCCCACAGTAGTTATAGTTATGCTGACAGGTTTACTTCCATGTTTTTCTGCTCTAGTGTAAACAAGCATTGGCATAGACAATAGTTCTCTCCTTTGGAACCTTATAAGTGTTTAGCCAGAGCTATTCGCTTTGCCAATGTCTTTAAGCTATGTTGTAGAGCATTGTGGCTGCTGTGCAGCATGTTGAAAAGTTATAAAAAAAAGGTTTATAAGAATTTTTGTTTCCTTATATATAATCAAGAAGACATTATGTACAACTGAACGACCCTATTAAAAAAAATAAACCTTTAAAAAAATTAATTAACATAAAAATGTCTTGTAGTCTTTTTGTCTTTGCAATGCTGGCAACATCTTCCTGCCTGCTCTAATGCTTGTTTGTTATAGCTTTTTTTGTTATGGGGGCATAAACAAAGGGAAGGTAGAGGTTGGGAAATAGTACCTGAATTACAACACTGGCAGTAGAAGGACACTAGGGAAGAATCAACAGATGCCAGATTGCAGACTGAGGTGGTGCTGAGTGATGTTGAGGTGGTGCTGAGGTGGTGGTGTGCTGGTGCTGAGGTGATGCTCAGGTGATGCTGAATGATACACAGGTGGTGCTGAGTGATGCTGAGGTGGTGGTGTGGTGGCGTGGAGGTGATGTTCAGGTGATGCTGAGTGATACTGAGGTGGTGCTGAGTGACGCTGAGATGGTGCTGAGTCAAGGCTGAGGAAGTGGTTTTTCACTGATGCTCAGATGGTGCTGAGTCATGCTGAGTTGATGCTGTGCTGAGGAGATGCTGCACTGTTGCTGAGGTGATGCTGTGATGATGCTGAAAAGTGGTGCTACGTTGGTGCTGAATTGCTGCTGAGGTGGGGCTGTGTTGATGCTGAGATGGTGCTGTGCTGATGTTGAGGTAGTGCTGCACTGGTGCTGAGGTGGTGCCGCACTGGTGCTGAGGTGGGGCTGCGCTGGTGCTGAGGTGGTGCTGCTCTGATGCTGAGTTGGTGCTAAACTTGGGGTGGTGCACTAATGAAGAGATGGTGCTTATGCTGAGAGGGTGCTGTGCTGATGCTGAGGTGGTGATGTGGTGGTGCTCAGGTGATGCTGAGAGATATTGAGGTGATGCTGAGTAATGCTGATGTTGTGCTGAGTGATGCTGGGGTGGTGCTGAGTGATGCTGAGGTTGTGCTGAGTCATGCTGAGATGGTGCTGTGGTGGTATTGTGCTGATGTGGTGCTGTATTGGTGCTGAATTGCTGTTGAGGTGGGGGTGCACTGGTGCTGAGGAGGGGCTGTGCTAGTGTTGAGGTGGGACTGCGCTGGTGGTGATACACTGATGCTGAGGTGGTGCTGTGGTGGTGCTCAAGTGGTGCTGTGCTCATGCTGAGGTGGTGCTGTGTCTGATGTGGAGGTGGTGCTGCGCTGATGCTGAGGTGGTCTGTGCTGATGCTGAGGTGGTGCTGCGTTGATGCTGAGTTGGTGCTGCACTCGTGGTGGTGCACTGATGAGGAGGTGGTGCTGTGCTGATACTGAGGTGGTGCTGCTTTGCTGATGCTGTGCTTGTGCTGAGGTGGTGCTGCACTGGCTCTGCAGTGGTGCTGAGTGATACTGAGGTGGTGCTGAGTGATGCTGAGGTGGTGCTGAATGGTGCTTTGGTAGTGCTGAGGTGGTGCTGAGGTGATGCTGCACTGGTGCTGAGGTGATGCTGCACTGGTGCTGAGGCGGTGCTGCACTAATTCTGAAGTAGTGCTGAGTTGGTGCTACGCTGGTGCTGAGGTGGTGCTGCCCTAATGCTTTGGTGGGGCTGCACTAGTGCTGAGTTGGTGATGCACTGGTGGTGATGCACTGATGTGTAGGTGGTGCTGTGCTGATGCTGAGGCAGTGCTTTGTTGGCGTTGAGTGATGCTGAGGAGATGCTTTGCTGGCGCTGAGGTGGTGCTGAGGTGGTCTTGAGTGATGCTGTGCTGGTGCTCAGTCATGCTGAGGTGGTGGTGCTGCACTGGTGCTCAGGTGGTGCTCAGTGATGCTGAGTTGGTGCTGTGCTGAGGTATTGCTTTGCTGATGCTGAGGAGGTGCTGCGCTGATGCTGAAATGGTGCTGCATTGGTGCTGAGTTGCTGGTGAGGTGGGGCTGCACTGGTGCTGAGGTGGGGCTATGCTGCTGGTGCACGGATGCAGAGTTTATGCTGTGTGGATGCTGAGATGGTGCTGTGGTGATGTTGAAGTGATGCAGTGCTGGTGCTGAGGTGGTGCTGTGCTGGCACTAAGGTGGTGCCGTACTGATGCTGAGTTGGTGCTGCACTGGTGGTGGTGCACTTATGAGGAGGTGGTGCTGTGGTGATGCGATGGTGCTGTGCTGATGCTGAGGTTGTGCTGAGGTGGTGTTGGGCTAAAGTTGAGGTGGTGTTTGCAATGGTGGTGAGGTGGTGCTATGCTAATGCTGAAGTGGTGGTGTGTTGGTGCTGAGTTGCTGCTGAGGTGGGGCTGCACTTGTGCGGTTGTGGGGCTGTGCTGGTGGTGATGGTGCACTGATGCGGAGGTAGTGTTGTGCTGATGCTGAGGTGGTGCTGTGGTGGTGCTCATGTGGCGCTGTGCTGATGATGAGGTGGTGCTGTGCTGATGCTGTGCTGGTGCTGAGGTGGTGCTGCACTGGTGCTGAGCTGGTGCTGAGTGATATTGAGGTGGTGTTGAGGTAGTGGTGTGCTCAGGTGGTGCTGAGCGATGCTGAGGTGGGGCTGAGTGATGCTGTGGTGGTGCTGAGTGATGCTGAGGTGGTACTGAGTGATGCTTTGGTGGTGCTAAGGTGATGCTGTACTGGTGCTCAGGTGATGCTGAGTTGTATTGTATTGTACTGTAATTGCATTTATATATTGCTTACAACCCCTTACGAGTTGGTGTTGCACTGGTGCTGAGGTGATGCTGCACTGCTGATGAGGTGTTGCTGCGTTAATGCTGAAGTGGTGCTGCATTGGTGCTGAGTTGCTGCTGAGGTGGGGCTGCCCTGGTGTTGAGTTGGTGCTGTGCTGATGCTGTAGTGGGGCTGCACTGGTGCTGAATGTGTGCTGTATTGGTGATGGTGCACTGATGCGGAGTTGGTGCTGTGCTGATGCTGAAATGGTGCTGTGGTGGTGTTGAGTAATGCTGACAAGATGCTGCACTGGTGCTGAGTGATATTGTGGTGGTGCTGACTGATGCTTTGCTGGTGCTGTGCTGTTGCTGAGGTGGTGATGCTGTACTGATGCTGAGGTAGTGCTGTACTGGTAGTGAGGTGGTGCTGCACAGATACGGAGGTGGTGGTGTGCTGGTGGTGCGCAGGTGCTGAGGTGGTGCTGTGCTGGTGCTGGGGTGGTGCTGCGCTGGGGGTGAGGTGGTACTGCCCTGGGGTTGAGTGATACTGAGGTGGAGCTGTGCTGGTGTTGTGATGGTGCTCATGTGCTGCTGAGTGATGCTGAAGTGGTGCTGCTGTAGAGCTGCCGAAGTGGTGCTGAGTGACGCTGACTGGTGCTGAAGTGGTGCTGCGCTGATGCTGAGATCGTGCTGCGGTGGTGCTGAGGTTGTGTTGCACTGTCTACTTGCTGGATATATTGTTATGTAACCCACATTACATGTCTCATTTGGAGAGCACGAGGAGGCATCTATTGATATTGGTTTTATCTCACCAATGATTGAAACCTAAAAGAAGACATCAAAAGTTGACAGAGCGTAAATTAAAGTTGCTTCCATTTTCATGAAAAGGAGCAATAATAGCATTCTTACCACTTTAATCATAACAAAATAATCACGCTGTCAAAAAGCACAATGTAAGTAGGTTGATCCTACTGTCGACTGTCTTCTTAAACTACACTTCCATTAAGTAAGTATATTATTTATGGTTTGGGCATTTGAGCCAATACAATTAAAAATGTTATAGGATGAAAAACAACATAACCTCCAGCTGAAAAGATTCTTGTGAAACCAAGGACAGCGGAAAACAAGATAAGGACATGATGTGCAGCCTTCGGCTAAGAGCGTTTGGAAAGCCAAACAAGCCCAGGCAAATGAAAAAGTAGTGCGCCGAAACTAACTTATATGACTGAAAGTGAAGTGATCCATTTAACAGGGCCAGTCTCCAGGGTGTGACCAAAACAGCAAAAGGAGGGACAAATGTAAACTATTCACCAACGGAAACAAAGGAATTTCTAAAGGCACATGAATGAATGAATGAGTTGAAACAGATGGGCGTGCTGAAAGCCCATACAGTAGATACAGCATGTCTCGAAAGACAGTGCATGCGCTGCCTAGACAAGACCTAATGAGTGTGTAATTCAATATGGATGTGGATTTGCTAGGATCTTACATTTGGGCACAATATGTTTAATACATAGGCTACTGAAGTAGTGCCAAAGGTGTTTAGAAATATTTAAGGATGCTTTTTCTTATGTCTTAAAGAGGTTTCTATTTATACTGAGATGCAGATCATATAGGAGGAGCATCAGGAAACATCAATGAGACACAAATGTAGTAACTTATTTAGAAAGTGGAAAAGGGGTTACTGTGTCACAAAAGTGGCAGACGTCCTGTCCACTGAATTACAAGTGCATTATAGCCTATGGCTCTTCTAATACTGCGGACTGAATGTCTGCTAGGTTTTGATGGAGTATCCTGTTCACGAAACTCTAAATAAGGCCCTTAGTCTCTGTAAAAGACTCAGTAGAATGCACTTTGACCTCAAAATGCATGTGGGAGAAAGGGAGGAGGCAGGTCCAATGTTTAAGCTTACCAAAACATTTATGTCACCTTTCAAATACCAAGGGGTGAATGAGCCTTACGTAAGAATATATCTTGGTTGAAAATATCCAAATTAAAAAGATTTTAAAATGTGTGCTAGCTCGTGACGAAAGGGAAAATACATTGCAATTCCATGGTTGAAATTGTAATCAAATATCTCAATTTAAAAGGAGCAATGGCTCTTCAAAGAGCTTCTAGCATGACCATTTTATGTGCAACAATGAGGTATGTATAGGAAATGAATATAAATACTGCTATCCTTGTACAGTTTGGTGAATGGACTGTTGTACTCACTAAAAGTGTGAATATTCTCATTTTCCCAATGGATATCAAATCTGCTTCTTTAGTTATATGGACATTTATTTCATAGGATGAAGCAAGACCTTTGATGATTAATAGCCTTCACATTTTTTGCAGAAAAAGAAATTACATTTTTTACTCTTGAGCCAAGTATTTAATTTTGAGTAGCATGTGCAGCCAAGTTTCGAAGAGTTAAGTGAGTGGGTGAAACTTTTTACAGTTTACCATAATCCCATGGTACCAATACATGCCACACAATAACAAAGAAGACTTTGATTCATTTTCCTATATATTTTGTGAAAGATATAGTTAAAGCCAATAGGTCTTCAAAGATGGAATCTTATAACTCTGTTAAAGGCTGTAGACAGGTATGTTGTTACATGAACTCTCACAGATTAGCATAGGAGGCAAGGGTTTTTGGTGTTGATTACAACATTTGGAAACCCTAGGGGAGAAGATTTGCACCGTCTGCATGACTGTTAGGCTCACTTTGGTGGGTCCATATTTTGCCACTTCTAATTGTACGTGTTTGTAGTTTATGCCTCTTTATCTGATGGTTGGCTTGTGGAGAAGCGCAGGCTAAAAACAGTATACTTGAGTTAATTATGGCGACAAGCCAGTTATAAGGTCTATGGGCCTCATTGATTAATTGGAAAAGTTATGTCAGGTGCCATAGGTCCATAGGTCTGATATGTTTATTATGAGAAATTACAACAGTGGCTGTAGGGCTGACATATTTATTGTGAAAAGCATATGTTCAAGCAAATAGGTTGTAAGGGTGGATTGTTAGTAACCTGTGAATATATTATGCACAATAGTAAACCAAGATCACTGACTTTTACTATGTTTGATTTTTTACATATTTTTTATTGTAAACATTTACAGATTTAGTATACAAAACAGTCATGGATGAAATACTTGAATTAATCTAAGCCACTGGTAATCACTTGGGGCCGCATCTCAATCCATTGTTATTTTACACACCATGCCACTTCAGTTTGGACCCAGCTGTATGCAAATCCGTCTTGGCCCTGCTCCAGAAGGAACAGTCCAGCCCGAACTTCCAAACCAAATCCTCCCTGAACTGGAACACAAGCAACCTAGGACCAGAAGTGCCCTAGTTATGTACTCATCAGCCGGGTACAGCTAGGTTCCAGTGAAACAGTGTCCACGGGACCCACGTTTGGGCCTACCCGACCCACTTAGGGTGACACAATAAATATACGAAACAGTCATGGATGGAATGCTTAAATTAATCGCAGTCACTGGTAATCACTCAGGCCGTGTCCCAATCTATTGTTATTTTGCATACCATGCCACGTCAGTTTGGACTCAGCTATATGTAAATCAGTCTTGAATCTGCTCCAGTAGGAGCAGTCCAGGCTAACCTGCTAAGCCAGGTCCTCCCTTAATCGGAACACAAGCAACCCAGGATGGGTTTGGCCAGAGTTATGGGCTCGTCAGCCAGGTACAGCTTAGTTCCAGTGACACAGTGTGCACGGGATCCACATCTGGGCATACTTGTCCCATTTAGTGCGACACAATAAGTATACAAAACAGACATGAATGGAATGCTTGAATTATTCTCAGCTACTGGTAATCACTCTGTGCCGCATCCCAATCCATTGTTATTTGCACACCATGCCACCTCAGTTTAGACACAGCTATATGCAAATCAGTCTTGAATCTGCTCCAATAGGAACAGTCCAGCCTGAACTGCCAAGCTAGGTCCTCTCTGAACCGGAACACAAGCAACCCAGGACCAGCCTTTTTGGACTGGTGCTGCAGTTTTTTGACTCTCTGTACTGAGAGTCTGCTAACCAGGCCCACTACATGTGCTTTGACTCTTAAAACATATCAGAATTGGCTATACTTTTATTAGCACATTAAACTTGCCTATCTGTCCCGAGTATATGATACAAAATGTACCCAGGACCTTCAATTTAAATGTCACTAGTGGACTACAGCACATATTGTGCCACCACTAAATGTAATAATGCAAACCATGACTTCAGGTCTGCCACAAGTAACATGGCTGCTCGGATTTAATCTCCTAATTCAACATGTCAAAATAATCCATTTTGACAGGCTTAATCGCTCCTTTTAAATATTAATAAATCACCCCTAGGTCGTCCTTAAATGCCCATAGGGTGGAGTACATGATATTTAAGGGTAGGACTTTTAAAATGTAATGTTAAATATGTCTTTACATTGAAAATGCCTTAAAAGCTATTTTCAATGTAGCTGGATTAGCTGTTCCATAGAAAAGCATTGAGATACATTATTAGAGTTAGTAACATTATCTCTGCATAGAAACCAGATACAAATTTTATTATTGGACTTTTAAAAATGTTTTTACAAATCCCCTTTATTGGTAAAGTTGGATTTGTAACAAATATTTTACAAAAGTTGCTTTGTTAAAGTCACTTTTACTTGCCTAAAGCCTCTAGAAGCCCATCTGCATAATTACCAGCTGTCACCCAGGAGCTGAATTGGCCCACAGAGCTGAGACAAATGGCTTGTGTGTGGGGAGGTGTCCTGATCCTCTGACAGGATGGCCATCTGGGTAGGGCCCAGGAACTTAACTATCTTCAAATGGGCCCATCCCAGTTACAGGCAGATGCAGCTCACACCTAGGCCTGCTCCCTCTTTTGTTCTTGTAGCCAGTCTGGCACTAATCTTAGTGGGAGAGGGGCTTCCTACAGAACCAGCTTTGAGTGACCAAAGGGGAGGGTTTGTTCATTTCCCTGTCCACACATCTAGAGTGGGAACAGGAGTTACGCACAAGGGAGTAAATGCTCTGTCATGTTGGATTTATGTAGAGAGGTTTACTGTGCGATTGTTTGTAGCAGGGCATACAGGAACTGCTGCAAAAGGGCAGGGTTACCCCTGAGAACTTTTCCCTTTTGGTCCGAGGGGGGCCAGGAGTTTCCTGGGCGCCAACACCAGACTTTACCCAATCTGCCTTTTCCTGCCTTTGTCAACGGCTTCAGAGAGACCTCATCCTTCATTAAACTACCGTCGACTATCTCATCTACCGATCCAGCCTGAGCCTTGCCACGTTGAGAATTTTACCTTTTTTACCTTCTTTAAAATTTCCGAAGATAACTCATAGGCTGAGACCAACTTGGTTCTCTTATCCGCTCTCTGTCATGGTCGTCCTCAAACCTTACCCTTTTCCGGTCTAGCATGGCCAGTTTCCCTTGGCTGGTGCTTTGTAGTTTTTGGTGCTATTTATATTTATATTTAAAGCTTTAAAAATGTATGTATCCAGTTTTGTTATTTTGGTGTCATTGTGTTCATTAAAATATTCTCTATTTTTATAAATTGAAGTGGGATTTTTATTGTGCTGTGTTTTCGACTTTTGAACTGTTTTGTTATTTCTAAATGATTTACATATTTTCTAAAGTTTAGCCAGTCTGCTCTGTGACATTGGTACCTGGGGCTCAGGTTTACATTACTGAAACCTTTACTGGACCTAACAAGAATAGTGTCATTCTTACCTGTGGTATTCTACCATACACCCCAACAAATAATTCACTTTCTCACAGTCACTCTGCTGACATTTGGACCAGCTGCCATCTCTGGCAGCTAGATAGACTGAGTTACCATAGTCCAGTCTGGATTGAATTAGTTCATTTATCACCAGAATGTGGACTTTAGAGTGGGTGTATGGCAGTGGTGCTTTTTTCAGAAGTTTGATTTGTGCAAAACCAGAGATGGAGTCTTTGGCTACCAGAGTTTCCAGCAACAGACAGGCATGAGTATAACCAGATTAACTCCTGATACCAATATTCAGGTTAATCGCTTACCATCTGAGACCTGCAAAATGCCACTTAACAGCCTTGATGTTTTCTTCATATTTTTGGAAAAATCAAGTGCTATGTAGACCTGTTATTTAGTACCTGATTCTCTGCATTAATTTTAGTTCTTCCTTTACCATCAGGGAATTATTTCCAACTAAGTTCCTTTCTCAAAAATAATGGCCTGCTAGATCCAACACAATTCGGCTTTCGTGCCGATCATAGCACTGAGCTGGCTCTGATTAAATCAACTGAAGAAATCAGAGAGGCATTAGATCAGGGAGGAGCGGCAATTCTGATTATGTTGGATCTGTCCGCGACCTTCGATACGGTCCACCACGAAGTGTTGTTGGACCGGTTAGCGTAAATAGGGGTTTCCGGCAATGCCCATACCCTATTAAAATCTTTTCTTACTGATAGAATCCAAACAGTGGATTTGGGAAAGGATCGATCGAAACCTTTCTCCCTGCCCTGTGGGGTCCCTCAAGGATCGGCACTTAGCCCTACACTGTTTAACGTGTATGTATCCCCGCTGGCTGTCCTTATTCGATCTTTTGGGCTCCAGCTGACCTCCTATGCCGATGACACACAAATTGTGTTGTCAATACAGAAGGGCAATGAGGCCAAGACAGGGCGCGATTGCCACAACTGTATGCAGGCCATCCAAAGCTGGATGACAGCAAATTGTCTTAAGTTGAATGCGGGGAAAACTGAGGTGATCATCTTCGGTAATTCCTCGAACCTTTGGTCACCCGATTGGTGGCCTGCAATCTTGGGTCCACAACCAGTTCCCTCCACCAAGGTGAAGAACTTGGGGGTGATCATTGACGTCAAATTATCTTTCGGAGACCAGATTAGCCGAGTTGCCTCCTCCTGCTTTCATCTTCTGAGGATACTGAGGAAAATCAAGTTTCTATTGCCCGAAGATAGCCTCAGGACAGTAATTACTGCTCTTATTTTTTCTCGCCTGGATTATTGCAACGGCCTTTATCTTAACATCCAGAAAAGACATCTTAGCCGATTGCAGGTCGTGCAGAATGCGGCAGCCAGGCTTCTTTTGGGGATCCCAAGGTTTGTCTCGGTTAAGAAGGAACTTGGGAAGCTTCACTGGCTTCCGGTGAAACAACGGGTGGATTTTAAGGCCCTTTGCACGGTCTTTAAAGCCCTCACAGGTTCTGGCCCAGCCTACACGAGACAACATCTTCAATGGTATGTTCCCGGCAGAGCATTGCGCTCTGCCGAGGCAAAACTTATAAAAGTTCCACGGGCAAAGACAGCTAGTTGGGGGGCAGGAGCTTTTTCTGCGGTGCGGCAAAAGCATGGAACAGCCTTCCCCTCCATCTCAGAAGTGCCACCGAGCTTCTTTCCTTTAGAAGGGGGCTGAAAACCTGGCTTTTCCCCTGAATCCTTCTCTCATCCAGCAACCAAGTCGGCAACTCTCAGCGCCAGGACACCCTAGGGTAGCAGTGCGCTTTACAAGCCTTATTAACATTAACATTAACATTAACATTTCTAATTTGAGTCAAAGTTCACTGACGTCGCCAAGCTGTAGATTTTTACTGGAATGCTACCCGTTCAATGATAATTGTTAGCCAACATGTTCTGGCCTGTAATCACTACTTCTTTTTCCAAGAAACTTTAGTACATCTCCTTAATATAAACTGAATGAAATAATAAGGATTGATGATAACTGCAGCTCAAAGTATATGCATGCTGAATATAATTTATCCTGAGCAATGCTGAAACCCTAGTCAGTATGAATATGTGCATCTTCCAGAGATGACCGACCACATGACTCGAAATCAGGCTTAATGAATACTTGTGTACATTGGGATGTCTATAGTGGCAGAATTGCCCAACCTGCCCCTGCAGGGATCTGCTTCTTTTGATGACATAAAACAGTGAGACTTTATCATTTATATATTATATTGCCTGGGACACTTCCATTAAGCATTTATTTTGGTTTCTGTAATACTAAGATCTAATATGGCAGTGCTAGTGCTTAGAAGCAGGGGGAATTCAGTATATGGTGCAGAATTAGGAAACAATGAGTGTAGGAATGTTTGAGTATAGTCACTGTTTAGTGACCTTTCAAGAATTGCCAACACGTTAAATTCTCTTCTACTACCCCACTCAATGGTTAAACAGGAAATGATGTCACATTATGTATCACATAATATTACCTCATAGGTGATGAACGTGCACCAGTGATCTTGAGAAGTGGCACAGGGAAGCATATCTTGTTTGGCTCTACCAATGAGAGGATGTAGCCTAACGGCTAGGGCTGTGGACCTTAAATCTGGGGAACCGGATTCGAGTCTCCACAACGACGCTTAACATCCTGTGATTCTGGGCAAATCACTTAGGGCCAGATGTATCAAAGAGTTTTACCCATTCTGTGTCTATGGGAAAATGTGTTTGTACATATGGCGCTTAATCTTCCCTTGCCTAACAAAAATGAATGTGTCCTTATGTAACGGGACCGGTGCTCATGTAATGCGCTCTGATACCTGATACCTTCGGCTCAAGTTTGTGCTATATAAAACTCTGGAAAAAAAAGATAAATTATACCTTCCCTCCTTTGAAGTCAACACAAACTACTGTAACCAGTCAAATCATCCAAACCTGGTCTCAAAACATCTGCATTCACTTAAGCTTGATGCCTAGTTGAATGAGCTCTTCCTCGTTGAACTGGTTCCTTTATAGTCGATATATTTAAAATGTATGGATGGCCCTGGTAGCATTTCCATCTATTCAACAGGCGTCTATATCACCAATGCATTTAAAATGTCTGGAAGGTCCTAGAATCAATTCAATTAATATATTGAAAGGTCAAACACAAATTCATGAAATCCTTTCACTTTGTAGGCCTTGAAGTCGCTTCTGAATCCAAATCCATCCAGATCCCACCAAACTAAAGCCTACTATTATGATATGTTTGCATTTAGGAAGCTGATGAAAACACATTTGCTCATTTTATTTTGGAAATTCGTTTCTGCTTTCTCATTACATTTTTAAAATGTTAACTTTGAATAGTGCTCTTTAACAAGCTCGTTTTTTGACTCTGATCTAGAATTTTGTTTTAAAAACAACATAAGAAGTTACATCTATTTTAATATTTAAATAACATAGAGAAGGAAGCAACTGTTGGACATTACCATAATCACATCTATCAAATGCAAAGGGACACGTCCTCTGTTTCTAGAAAAGACTGAAGCCCTATGCCCTGATTTAAAAAAGGATTTTCCGACAGGTGACTAACTTGCAGCATGAATAGGCATAACTTCTAATTGCATAAATGAATCAATGAAGAGGAGTATCTTGTAATTGTGTATATTAATCGGTATTCACCAAATGTAATCCTTTTAGTGCCTATATTTTGGAACCCTTTGCTTTTTCATACAGAATTTAATCTTGCTTAACCTCTCTCTTCGACTACTCTCTCATAGCTGGTATCTCCCTTTTTGCTGTAAATTAGCTGTGGTTTCACCTCTGCTGAAAAAACACATTGCTGATTCATTATTACCATCGAAATATTTTCCTGCTTCCCACCTTTCTCTCTTCTCGAAAGTCTCGGAACACTTTGCCTTTACCCAATTAACATCATATCTCACATCCCAAAACCAATTGCATCCCTTGCAATCAGGTTTCCGAGCCATCTACTCAGCCGAAACAGACATCTCGCATGTTGCTACTTCATCAACTCAGCCCACAATACCAACCTTTCATCTATCCTCATGCTCCAAGACTCCTCGGCTGCATTGGGCACTGTTGACCGATCCACTCTATAATCATTCCTCCTCACTCTTTGCATCACTGTAAAAACAATCAAATGTCTCTCTTCTTACCTTTCAAATTGAACTTTCTCTGTCTTATGGTGTTTGTCGCTCTCTCCATCAACTCCACTATCTGTCATCATCCTGCTGGGTCAGTTCCAGGTATCTTCTTTTTTCCCTGTACTCTACATCTCTCAATAACTTAATATCCTCCTCTGGTCTTATAATTTCTTAGCAGATAATCCCCAAAAGTTCTTCTTGTCCCCAATTGTTGTTCTGGCTCTTTAAGCTTTATTCTTATACTGCCTCAGCCATCCATCACTGGATGGCTCATCACATCTTTACCTTCAACACTTCTAAAACGTATATTATCTACTTCCCTGCTAACTCTACATCTACAATTCTTACTCACCCTATAAAATGTTACAGTGGCACACTCATCACACCAATAGCTAGAAACCCTGGTGGACTTCTCACCCATACTATGTAGATGAATTCCTTCATAACAATATAGCTGCTGGTTCTAGATACTGGCCACTGAACATCACAACATCTGCACTAATATCCCCTTCCACACTAACAAAACAATAATCACAACACTAGTGTTTAGCAAGTTGAAGTACTGCAACGGTTTACTGGCTGGACTCTACCTACATCCTTTGGGGCCGATTCACAGAACTAATCTGAGATAAAATCCTAAACTTACTATTTTTGGTATTCACAGAAGGCATTTAGTAGTAGTAAAGTTAGGAGTCCTAACTTTACTACTACTAAATGCCTTCTGTGAATACCAAAAGTAGTAAGTTTAGGATTTTATCTCAGTTTAGAAGTAGTAAAGTTAGGAGTCCTAACTTTACTACTACTAAATGCCTTCTGTGAATACCAAAAGTAGTAAGTTTAGGATTTTATCTCAGATTAGTTCTGTGAATCGGCCCCATAGTCACTACTAGAAAAACAATACATTTCACTATTAGCACTCACTGTACCTGCCCAGACATACTCCTAATGCTGTCCTCTCTTGAATTTCATGGTATCTTGTTTCACAGAGAAATACAGAATAAGAGAACTCTAGGTGGTAGACCCTCCATCATTGAATGGCCTTCATCACTGCAGATACTTGATACACAATTCATTGATTTTGAAATCTTGTACATTACTAGTTCATTTGATCCTCAAAGCACACTGAGAAATCACTTGAGAGGAAAGGAAAATGAAGGCCCTGTGGGGGAAACATCTGTGACTTGAGTTAGTCTCTGGAAAAGGCATTTGTTAAGAATACTTAAATGGCGTCAAGCCTTCCAGTGAAACAGGTACATTGTACTGAGTTCTAGGTTTGATGTGGCAACAATATAATGCCCAAGGGTAGAAGTTGAAGCCTGATTGTGTGGACTTGTGAATGACGACAGGGATAAATAAGAGGTTTATTTAAATAAATAAAATAGAAAATAAATAAATGAATAAGTTCATTGACTACATAAATATAAATTGAAAGAATGCTTTTTAGCTTGGTTATCTCCCTTATAGATAACAGTAAAGAATGAGAAAATAGCAGAAATAATGGTGACACTATTTGAAATGTGGTGCTACTTTACAGAAATTAGTATCAAGAGATGTATCTCATTTCGAAATAAGTGACAAAAATAGTATTATATTTGGCTGATAAAAAGTTTTCCCAAAAACAAAAACATGATGCTAATAAAATAGAATCCTACAACACAATTTAGTGAGTAAACATCCCGTTGTCCCAAGCCTCCCTCCTATAACAGATAAAGAAAAAACATGGTTGAACTTTTATGATGATTATAATGGTTTATGGTTATAGTAGTGCTATAGTATTATAGTGGTGACATATGTACATTTCTATGTGTATATTTGCTTGGGTTTTATGAATTTTGTGACATTAGGCTTCTGGTACAAAACAGACATTAAGTGGAGACCTTTTTAGCTTATATGAAGACATAGTGAGGGTCACAAATTAAGTTTGTAGACAACATTTATATTGACCAACATGTATGCATCTATATCTGTATGTGTCGCTATTTGTATAGCACAAGCCTAGCTTGAGTTCCAGTGAGTGTTTCTTGTTTTTCAAGAAGGTAAGCCATAGATGAGACACCTATTGTGCAGACAGGTAATGTTTTTTCAAGAGGTTGGTCTTCATGCACTTTCTGAATTTCGAAGCATTTTGATGCTGATGGGAATGTTGTTCCAGGTTCTGGAAGAGTAGATGAAGACGGTCTACATTCTTGTGTGATCCTTCTTGCATCTTGTCATCTCCTCACTGGTGATGTCCTGACGTCTAGTTTGGCTGTGTCTCCTTGATTTGGTACTTTTCTTTGCCAGGTATCTGGAGGTATCATGCAGCGTGCAGCTGGCTCTGAAGATAATGGGGACTTAGGAAATTCATGTTTCAAGTTTGCTGTTCCTTAAATACTAAAAAAGTAAAATAATTAAAAAAGAAACTCTTCTCTGCTATGTCAGAAGTTCATATTGTAGACTATTCATTATAATCATTGCAGCTTTGTAATAACTGGTAAACCAACTATTAAACTATCTTGTAAAGATGTTACTTGGATGGAGAACACGTGCATGGTTGAAGGCTATTTTTGTCTCATGTACTCTCTGCAGTGCTGGAGTCAGGAAAGGTGGTAAAATGATATCTTGCAAAGTATGTACTCGCTAAATGCAACAAACATATTCTGGGCAGTTGCATTTATTTTCTGTTGAAGGTGCCTGGTTGTAAGGTCATAAATACATTTTCAAATTCAAACTTATTGAATAGTTAGATGGTACTTTATATTCATACGGTGTATTTTTTTTAATCATAAACTGCATATGCAGAAATCATATTGCTATAGAATTAGGAGACGGATGGGTTTCATACTGCTTCACAGGTGAGATGGGCCATAGAGCACTGAGCAGGCTCAAATCTTGGTACAGGTGTTGGTGAAGCTTTAACTACAAGGTTGATCCTCCCCTACCCCTATCACTCCTGTCCAGTCAGCTTTCCACACTGCACAATGATGAGAAACTCAAGACTCTTTAACGTAAACTATTTTCCTTGCCCAAAATGATTAGCTCCTGTATGCTCACTTGTATGTTTTCATTCAGCTGGCCTCCTGTGCAAAGTCAGCAGGTTCCCATTTTGAGTGTTAGCTATTGATGACTGATGTCATTCTGCTAGGTGCACACCAGCAGGCCTATACCTATCCCTTCTTCATAGTCTGGTATCCTTACCTTGACCAGCCCCGTAGAGATACTCACTAGCAGTCATTTCACTATTGTAACCAGATGTAGCAATTGTCAAGGCTGTTTTATCATCTGATGGTCCAGTAGAAGCTACCTCCTTTTCTAGAATAGCATCAAGCATTCACATCAATTGGTGCTTTCGTTTTTTAACATTTTGGCTATGCAAATGGGATTTATGTTGGCCTTCCTAAATATGAATTCATGCAACTGCAAAATTACCTTGACTCTCAGTGGAAATGATCCATAAATGTTATGATCTCTATGACATATTTCCACCGATTTTTCTTAATTACAATAGTTCTTATTGTTATCATTCATTTAATTCGGCATTTATCAGCCAAAATGACTGTGTGCAATCGATGCAATGAAAGTGAATATACAAATAAATGAGTCTCCAGACCACCATGTATCATATATCAAACATATAACAAACAAACAAAGAAATTGGACGTTGGCCTAATAGTTGTTTATCAACCTTATTGTTTGTTAAACACAGAAAACAGAATTGTGGCTTTATTTCACCTTCACTTATCTCACGACACATTGGATTGTGGTTTCCTTTTTCACTGGGATAATAAATAATAAACCGGTATTTGTAAAGCGCAAACAAATCACCCCTAAGGATCTCAAGGCACTGGGGGCCGTTGGGAAGATTAAGCGAGCTAATGCCCAGAGTCACATGGTGCTGGGCTGAGCTCCAGGCGGAGCCGGGATCGAACCGTGAGCCCCATGCTCCAGAGTCAGCTGCCCTGGCCGCTGCGCCACACCACTGCACTCTTGTACTTGACTGTGATGTGAAAAGTTGATGATAATTAAATATGAGACATTTGTTATACATGGTAGTCTGGAGGCTCACTCAGTCAGTCAAAAAGCTTTATTCAGCCAAGATCGAACTCTTGAGGAGTTCGATCAGACTGATGTCTACCCCGGGTTTGCTCATTAGGTCCCACAGCCTTACCCTGTCCACGAGGTCGAACGCACTAGAAAGGTCCATAAAGGATAGAAGTAACGAGCCTCCCTTGCCCTTAACATACTTCCTCATGTTGAGGGGCTGTTCCACCATGCCCACACCTGGTCGAAAGCTAATCTGCACTTCGGAAAGGAAGCCCCTATCTTCCGTTCATACCTCCAACCTCAGAAGAATCCCCATGCTAAGGATTTTGACAGAGCAGTCCAACAGCAAGATCGGACAGTAACATGTTGGATTTTCATCTGTCACCCTTCTTGAAAATGGGGTACATGGTGGATTTTTTCCAAGAACTAGGAATTTCTGCTTGGAATATATCACGGAACACATTTGTCAAAAGGGGAGCCTGAGAGTATATGCTATGTCTAAAAATGTCATCGGAAACCATATCTGGGCCGGGCCTTACCAGGAATACTCTTTAAAATGGCAAAGGTTACATCGCTCACATCTATGGTAAAGTTAAGAGAATTACTACAAGGCTCAAAAGGGGCCTGAATCCGAGGGAGTAGAGGGCTTATCCTAAAAAATATTTGAAAAATGGGACAACTAGCCTTCCGGTGAAACATGACAAGTAAATGTTGAGTTGGTGTCATTTCAGAGGTAGGGATGGTTAATCACATCCCAGAAAGTCTTGGAATCCCTAATTTTAGCTGCTGTAAATAAAACCTCCCAGGCCTTCTCTCAGATTTCCTCCTCCTTGCTTGAAGTGTCATCTTATAAACCTTCCTAGCCTGCCTAATTTCCTCAATGTTTCTGGGGCAGAACATAATTGCAGACTTCAAGTTCTTAGATGCAGCAAAGCAAGCATGGTTAAACCATAGATGGGCAGGAGGTTCATTGGTGGCTTTAATAACAGTCATTAAGCTGGACATTGATTTGCACAAGCCATTAAAACTGCTCAAAAACCATTTGTGGCTGGACTGAATCAGAGAGGCACACATCACATCCTCTCGCCTATCATATACTTATCCGGGTTCAAGTTTCTCCACTTCATGCTTATTCCCTTGTTTTTGCTATGTTGTAAATCTGACGTAACAGTAACAGGGCAAGAGACACACATGGTGACTGGGTAATAGTCACTTATATTAGAAGACAAAATTGATGATTCCATCAGTAAGGGAAACCTATTTATTTGTATATTCACTTTCACTGCATTGATTGCACACAGTCATTTTGGCTGATGAATGTTGATTGAAATGAATGATACCAATGAGAACCATTGATATTAAGGAGCGTTGATAGCCCAGGTTCCTATAGGTTTATGGGTGTTTTTTGTTTCATAGTATTGTATTTCCACAGAGGGCCCAGCAGCCCTCGGTCTACTACACAGTCTTCCTATTGACAAAAGTGTACTGTAGGTTCTATGTATCACTTGCCATCAGGGGCTTAGCTTCAGGGGGGCTGTTTGCGGTGTTACACCCCCCTTATAAATGGGTTTTCTGGTAAATAGTTGGATACAGGTGCTTTCAGTCGTGTATAGTGAAGTGTCTGATGGATTTCACAAGGAATTTTGTACATATACACAGACAAAACGAACACTCACTCTCAACCTCTCTACAAAATATTGTGTTTTCTCTCACTTAGTACCCTTACTAATCCACATTCGTCTCCCTTTCCACTGGCCCTTTAGCCCCTCTCTTGTGCCTTGCTTGTCGTATAATGTATTTCATGATATGTCAGCGTGACTGTTGGAAAATCTGAAGCTCACACTCCCCCAGTCTTACTGACTAACTACGCCCCTCCTTGCCATGAGTATTATAGTACAGGCCCCAGAGCACCAATTTACAGACCACCCAATGCTGTTCCCTTTGGGATTCTAAGATGCTCCAAATGCCCATTTTCTAAAACTTTACATTCCATAGCAAGTCTCACTTTCTGCATTTTTGCTTCAGGTCCCAGCGTTTGGAATTTTCAAATGGTTTCACATTTCGTTGAACAGTGGTGTCACTAGCTGTGAGTCAATATCCCTGTGTCAATAGGCCTTTTTTGTTGTATCAAGAGATACCAAATGGCACATAATAATATAATAATAAACTATAACACAACAAATGTGAATTTCTTGTCTCAGAGGTCTTGATACAAAATTTAAATTATGCTAATTAGCCTAAATTTGCACACAAAAAATGCATGAACGCACTGATAACACAAATGTTGAACTTGGGGCATTACAAATGATGTTATAATGCTAATTCCAACACATCCCTTACTCAGAAAGGTGAGCTGTAACACATCTTACTTATTCTACAGCACTCCTGATCTAATGCAAAGCTGCTGAAAAGAAAGGCACAGAGATGGAAGGGGGCACAAGTGATGGGTGAATGTCTGCACATCCAGATCCCAATTTACACCCCTCAGGAAATGCTTCAGTGGTGCCATAAATACATACCCTCCTCTAACTTAAATGTGAAGGTGTGCAGTGAATGCTGCTCTCACGGTTGACATGGTTACTGGGTCGGAAGCATGATGCATCGGTGATAGCTGACACTTTCCCTGCGTTGCTCATGGGAGTCGGTATAACAGAGCAGTGGGCGCAGACCTGGTTGGCGCATTACTATGCCTGGAGGACTGGGCCAAAAATATGAGGGACGTAACTGTTAGCTGCTTGTTCCTCCTACTCGTATTTTCCATTTCTGAGTCAGACCGATGGGACTTGGGAGTGTGGCAGCGCATTTCTGGGGAGCAACATGTCTCTCACACTTGGGCAACCACAGCTTCGTGAATCAAGACTATTGTGTCATATTAATCCACCGCAGGTGCAGACGGGCTGAAACCAGGACCGATTTTCAGGATGTGTGAGGGAGGAGAGGTGTGTGTGTGTGTGTGTGCTCGTGCGTGCGTGTGTGTGTGTGTGTGCGCGCGCGCATGCGTTTGTGTATGTGTCTTTGTTAGTTTAATGCCAGCGTCGAGTCTGGAAACCTCATCAATTTGAACACTTGCTTTGACAAATGCAATGATCTGGAGGTCCCGAGTTTAAATATCAGCAGGACACATAAGCCTTTCACCCTTGCACGGGGGAACATTGAGTACCACAAATGAAGTGATGGGAACTTCTGTTATGTACAACAAGGAAAAGTAGCGAATGTGCACTGTTTGTCGTTATATGTAGAGAGAGCAAGCTATTATGACTTGGATGGAACCTAGCAGGAAAAGGCTGTGCGTGAGGCCCATTGGATAATTAACGTGCCTTTCAGTTCAATATTCCAGTCATTATTCCACATATCCACATTTGAAAAAATGTACGTAAAATGTTTCTAAATGGATACCTTTACTAAGTGAGCGGTTATCATGAACACGTATATATATGTATATATATATATATATATATATATATATATATATATATATATATATATATGTGTGTGTGTGTGTGTGTGTGTGTGTGTGCACCTCTCAAACTATCAGTTCTAGAGATGCCACTGCACAAACATACTGCTAAAAAGATTGTAAATGAGATACATTTTTTTATAGAAATAATTAGGGTCAGTAATTTATTTAACATTTTTTAATCATTGACATAAGAGAGCCTTTGGTTGAAATCGTTACACTTTCTTCAGTAAGCATAGTAATTTTAAAAACAATTCCCGATCAGATATTCGCGTTCTATAGTCAGAGGGACGCAGGAAGCAGATACTTCTATAAAGAGGCAGGAACGTTTGTTAACTGTTGCTTCCATGCCTTTTAAAAAAAAATCCATTTCCGTGTTAGAGGTAAGGAATAAGAGCGAAAAATGAAAATGTTTTTTTTCATGCTTAGTAAGAACAGCATTTCCACAATATTCCTCTCGGCTTCAATCTCAACCAACTCTGGCGGACACAAAACACAGTGAAAGTCTGCCCTCTAGTGAAAGAACAGGGGAGCAGAGGATCACGGGCACAAAAGTGATTGGACAGCAGCACAATGGCACTTTTTACCTCACACATAAAGTTGCAGCCGATTTGACTTAAAGCTGCAGCGTCTAATTCCACTATATTCCGGTTAGGTGTGAAGCCGCCGCTGGTTGCAAGTAATACGTGCCTATACATTTCTTGATTCTGCAAAGGTTAGGAACAAATTCACCCAAATTACTTAAAAGTTTTATAATCTTCAAGAGCAAGTTTTGGTAATCATTTTTATTTTTTTCACTCAGGGTAAGACCATTGCGAACTAATAATAAAATGCTGTAGACATACTTTTGTACTTTCAAGACATCAAGGCGCAGTGTATTATCGATTTAATTATCCTCAGAAGGGGAAGCTGGGCTAACAATGATTGAAACTCGTGACCTGCAGGTGACAACAGAAGTCAGTGGTTAGCTCACTGAGTCATCTTGAAGTGCACAGTAGGCTAGTTTGTATTTGAGCGGTCAAAGCTATATAATATAAGGCCTTGGAGTTACCACTTAAAAGTTGAGAACCTATATGTGAATAGGGTTGTTTTTATATAATTTAATGTGCATTTAAGATAAATGGCCTCGTGATTTGTCCGTCTTCCAAGAATTTTCTTTCACTATCTATTTACTATGTAGTGAAAGACGTTGAAGGGTGATGTTTGCTTTTAGTTTTAGCCCATGGTCATGCCATGTCCTTCTGTCTCCAATTGAGGGATGTCTATGCTATGATGTCCTCTAGATAATATAGTAAGATATTAAGGCATGTGTCTAAGTGATGAACTACAAATAAGACTTCCAAAATCATCTAGAGTATTTTATGAAGTGGCTCGATCGCAAAATCATGAAATGTGGGCTGCAATCTCGAGTCCCTCACTTAGCAAAAATGCTGTCACCCTGGTTTAGCAGTAGGGTGTCCAACATAGGTCCAGGAGGACTTAACCTATAGCAGATTTTCTCTTTATCCACATAACATTTATTTTAATACAATTAATGTAAATTGCTCTCATTGAAAGGTGATCTTGAAAATTTCGAATGGGTTTCATGTTGCCCACCTGTACCTACGGTGGCACCCCTAAAGGGTAACTATAAAGTGTTGCTTTCTTTTCTGTCTTGGAGGCAAATATAGATGGGTCAGTTCACTCTTTTGTGCAATGCACCACTAAAAGACACAATTATTCTTTGATGCATATGTTCTGCTTAAAAAAATACCTTTTAATCTAAATTAATCATGTAAGTTTGGTGATAGCACACGGAACAGCACAGAATAGGAGCTACGTTTAGGAGTATTGCAATATGTTTTTATATAATCGCTCTGCAGATACCTGCATCTCTACAAAAAATTGATAGTTTTTGGCTACTCTTTAAATTCGTCATATCCCTTTCCCACTGAAATGTGTTCTGATATCAATGAGTCCTTTCCACAAAAATATGTTTTGAATTTTTATGTTGCACTTTTGGTTTATGTGGGTAATGGTGAGGTAGGTGTAGTGTATGTTTGATACCAATGATTTTGAGGTCCAGAAGAGATGTCGGTGGAAAAAAACCAACCCAATAAACAGTATTTGCTGCTGTTGTCAGTGTATGAAGGGTAGGTGATGTATTTGAGTCATGACATGGCCCACCTAGACTTTCATCCTTCCATGGATGCTAAATTGAATTACCTTAAATGGGATAAGACTTAGACCCATTAGCAGAAGCTTAATAATGACAAAATTGATTTTTTAAACCATCTATTAAAACAGTAACTATTATAAAAAATCTGATTCAGTTAAGTATGCCAAATAAATTCATCAACGATTTGATACTATCACCTGCTATTAATATCTTGTGTTTAGAATACAAAGGTCAAATAAAAATATGGCCTATAGGGTACGCTGCTAGTTTTAGAACTTGGTGACTTAGGTTCTGATCCCATCTCTGGCACTTGATTAAAAATCTAGTGTTTTGGGGCACATTAATTAACCTTTGTGTGTCTAAAATTGTATTTATATATGAAATGTATTTTTATTCTGAAATGTAAACATCTAAATTCCCATTTGAAGTAAATTCTCTTGTATCTCTCCCTCTCTCACCCCTCCACCCCCACCCCTGTTAAAGTACAGAGCTATGTTACCGTCGTTCTATAGAAATACCAATACATGCACCTACATGTAATAACAGTGTGGCAATGTTTGCCAGCACATAACTGTACGGCTGATGAATATGTGCCTGTGTTTTGGAAAATCTTGTCTATACATCACTGAACTAAATCTAAGAATCTCTATATGATTTGAAAAAATGTGTTCGAACTCACCAGAACTTTTCTCAATATCATTGGCAACCAATCGCTCTTTATTTAACATTTCATAAACAGAATAGCGTGCTGAAGTATAGGTATATTGTTGACACAAGTCTCAATTTGCTGAAAAGATGAAAGTCTAAGTTCACATATGACATTGAAATATAATACATTAACCCTTCGCATGGCCGCCGCATGCGCTCTCCGTCCTGCCGGGGTCTAATCACTCAAGTGGTGCGCGCTGCAGCCACGGTGCATACACAATAGAGCAGTATGTTCTTGTCAGTTTCACAATTATGCACGTGTCAAAAGGTTATAAAAACTGGTGCACAGAGGGGCTGCGGCGTGCCATTCGTAAATCAATCACACTAAGAGAACATAATGGCCTCATTTGAATAGAATGACTTATGGCACCCTAGCAAAGTCAGGAAAATTATATGAGAATTAGCCCCATCCGCGGTCTCCATGCAGTTTAAGTGATCTGCATGTCCCATGCAGCGGATACGGTATTATTACCGCTGCTTGTGGTCTGTTGGGGAAAACCTGTCTCTCATTGACCTGGTGTGACCTCTGAACCCCACATGCTTAACCCACTTTTCAATCAATTCTACTTGCATTTTATTTTAACAAAACAGTATATTTAAGTATTTCCTTAGTCTTAAATGACTACAGCTCTACTTCCTCGTGTGTGAATAAAACAATGACAGTATTTTAAGCAATGTTTAATCATGTAAAAAATGTGATCAATATTTTAGGCATGTGTATATAAAGAACCCAAATGTTTTAGTATTTCCAACAATTTTTATGGTGGCAGGTTACTCTTTGCAATACAATGTCCGGACTTAGAATTGCGAAAAGTGTTTTACATGGATGTCCCTCAATATATCAAAAATACTTATGAAGTGAATTCCCTGTAGAAAGATGAAAACATGTCTCAACAAAAGGGTTCACCCGAGGGGCAAGTGCAACAGTTGCCAGTCCATTCTTTTGTGTCTGTTGACTCCTTTTTCAGTTTTCGCCTCCCTAGCGCTTGCACTGTGCTTGTGAAATCTATTGTGCTTAATATATATCTTACAAAGGGGCTTCCATCCTGCCCTCACTTTTCCTTGGTTTGCATGCTTACCACTTACATTTTCTCTGATTCTATTGGCTTTCGCACACTATTTCCTGTTGTTCCATGTGTGTTTCCTTTTATCAGTCTTTTGAGGTCCAAGTACTCATGTTCATCTGCTTTGGTGGAACGTCTTTCTTATGAGAAAGTCTGTCAGCACCCCTGCTTGTCCCCTCCTCCCCGACCTCTTCCCCAGGTGCAGCATCTTGTTTTTTTAGGGGAGGAGACATTGAATTGCCCAGAATCATATGCTGTTGAGCTCACAGCAGGACTCGAATCTGCTTCCCCAGTTCCCATCCCTCTTTGTTTTAACTTGTTGCATTCAACAACTCCAATAGTCCATACAGCATGGCTGCCCGCACCAGTTGTACTTCTTATGCTCTATAGCCACCTTTATGTTAATTGAAATCCCTACGGAAAACATGGTAACCCTGTGTGCAACCCGTACAACATGTCAGCCGCCTGCAAGGCTTTGATCGTAAACAGCTGCTGTTTCTCTTGCTGTGCGGTTTGTTGACACAGGTGTTGTAAGCCGGTGAGTCTGACTGTGCTCCTGGGCCACTTCTGGTGCGCAGGTTATCGGTCTCTTGGCCTTTAATCCTCACCCCCTCTTACTGTTCCAGCCCGGAAATCCCAGCAAGTGAATCTTTGAGTCTATTGCAACACTGAGGGTCAGTCACGACCATGAGTGGTGCCACCAGTGCGGGCTCCAGGTCCCAGCAAAGGAGTCTGCTGATGTAGTGGCTTTTTACCGATCACGCCCGTAATTCCGTATAGTCGCTCACAAATGGAAGCTGCAGTATGACCTAGGTCATCGTGTGTGATTTAAGTCTTTGTTACTGATTGAGTTTAATTGCAGGTTGTGTTGCTTTGGGGAGGGGCAGTTGGCACAGACGGAGTGACCGTCAGCCCTGCATGTTACCCAGATGTGTTTTTTTCTCGTCTCACCCTCAGAGTTGCTGTCTGGACTTTGCAAAGACCCCACCCAGCAGCTTCCAGTGGTCTGCGAAGTGACGTGTACCTTTTTTGATGGCGCTGGGTGTGCACATGTACCTCCCTTTTGTTTACTGTGGGCCCTGGTAATGGTCTCGGTCACTCACAAATGTGGACCCAAGTCCCATGCAAAGGGTCAATCGCCCACTGAGCATCAGTTCTTGGGATGGCAGTGATATCTCCAAGAGCCAAAAACTTGAGGCATACATCATTTCGGTGCTCCTTAGGAATAGCATTGTGATGACACCAAGAGCCAAAAACTTGAGGCATACATCATTTCGGTGCTCCTTAGGAATAGCATTGTGATGACACCAAGAAGCGCTTTTTGTGACAGTAGTTATAATTGCGCCTTGTACATTTATTCATCCACTCTCAGCTTTTGTTATACAGATTCATACTCTGACACTGTGACTGATGTGGGTGTTTTTTTACAGTGAATAAATAGAGAGGGCCATTTCAATCTACCAGTGTAATTTGTGATTCATTGTAGACGCATTGTTGCAAATGTCCAGCATTCTTGTCACACTAGAATTGAGAAGCAATAGCTTTTCAAATAACCCTGCGCCAACCCTCAAAGTTGAATCGTGGTGTAGATCTTAGTGGTGTACTTTTTATAAACTAATTTACAGACTTATAATTGTAGTTTTTCTTAATGATTGCCTGTGTATCATGAGTAGTGGTAGCACATGAAGATTTGAGTAACCACTGACATCATCAGGATCTGACTCCTGTAACTTGTTTTGAGAATAACAGAACCGATAGTTCCTAAATACACCTGCGGGTTCAGAAAATCGCTTGAAAGGACTGAGCTCTAGTAACAATCCAGTGTTTACTGAGTAACTAACTGCAGTGCTGTAATTTTTGTGGAAATGACTTCATTTTGTGCCTACAGGGCTCACTCATGTAAACGTTTTGTGTTGGCTAGGTGAGTATCTTTGACAGCCGTGCCTACTGTGCTGTTTTTTTTTAATGTCACAGCCTACATCATCATCCTCTCTTTTCATTGTCCACTAAAGGAGTATAGTAAGTCCCTTATGCTCATGGGCCCCGCTGAAACTGCTCATGCTGCACCATTGATAACTAGCGCTCTTCCCTGCATAGAAGTGCTCACAATGTTACCTTTGATTAGAATTTTTTATTTTTTTCCCAAACATATTCCATTCAGGTTTACTATTTCATGCCCAAATTGTTTCTTTTATGGAAATGTAAAAGTTGCTATCCTAAAAAACACTAAATCCAATTCTATACGGACTTTTAGCAAATCATTCCACATCCGTCCTTCGATGTCCCGCATTTCAGGAAAATGTAAAGCGTTACTTCACATCATGTTTCTTCCTTATGTCACAAGGTACCAGTCAGTCACAACCATTGTGCTTTAGGTTTTGCCTGCACAGTGCTTACGCTGTGCTTCTTTGGTTTTTCCTCTGCCCTTTACCTAATCTCCCCATTGCTGCACCCTTTTCAAGCATAGTTGTCGGATGCAATTTGTTTATTCTTTGTCCTCCATCCTTTACCTAATCTCCCTATTTTAGAGTACCACCAGTAACAGCACAATATATTGACTTTCTCAACAAGCAAGACATAACACTTTAACAGAGTTTCTGTAACTTATACTGCAAAACCGCTCAGTAAGCTTACAACTTACAACAAAAAGCAGCTCATTCTTATTCACATAGGCGAAACCTATTGCATTTACCAATGCTTTTTAACATAGCGGAGGTAGAATCTGTTTTAAGCGATATAAACGACACACTAAAAAATTACCCCGTTTTCTTCAGGCCAAGTAATTAAATGAAGTGAAGTCACTGTGAGAAATTAGGTGTCATGTGTCCACAACTGAAAGACCTCAATGAAACCTACAAAGCACTACACTCCGTTCTTCATTTTCCAATACTTGCGCTAATTTTAGTAGTTCTTCTGAAAACAATATTAAAAAATCTGAACTGCTTATCATGGTGTAAAAGGGCCATAAGATGTCGTACGCAACCACTTTCATTGTGTTGAAGTTCATTGTTTCTGTAGGAGGCAGGGACAATGGAAGCTCTTATGCATTGGCTGAAATATTATTGTTTTTCGTGAGAGGGGCAGCATATTTGCAATATTCTTATTTAGCATTCAATATTTTGTTAGTGTTGATATGTACATACCCAAAATATGCAACAGGATAACCATCATCCATCTGCCATAGTGTGTTGTTGTAGAAAGCTGGCTCTATATATACTATACCAAAATGAGGTATAGTTTGCACAGAGTTCAGTGGAACCCCAAAGGTAGGCAGAAGTAAAAGTAGATAGCACCGTACTCTCTATTTGTGATAGTGTGGGCGAGCAGTAATACTTTATCAGAGGGTAGGGTTAAGCATTTGTTGTACACACTCAGGCAAGAAATTATGACACGCACTCAAAGACTGAACTCAGACCAATTTGATTGTATAAAAATATTATATAGTTATATTTATTTTCTAGAACCAAGCAAGCCTGGCACAGGTAAGTGTAAATGGTACTTTTCAAGGCAGGTTGAACAATACAAGCAAGCTGAATGAAAATGACTCTGTTACATGTTTGTAAATACTTTCAATACAGTGGAAATTATGGCTAGATTACTTTTGATTACTTTTCAGATTACTGTATGGATGACTTTTTCTACTCAGTGTGATATGCCTAGATATCACAGTGGGACAATTCCTATAGAAAAGGTAAGTAAAGCAGGTTTTAGATATTTGCAGTTTTCCAAGTTCTCGTACAAAACCAACTCCACACAATTTTCACAAGAAAGCGGTCAATGCAGTCCTATGGGAGGAAATTAGGTTATCGGTTTCAAGGTAAGTACTTGGGTTTGGGAGTTGGTTTTCTGGGGTTAGAACCAGGGTTCCCCCAGGGTCAAGGATGTACTCTCAAAGCACCCTCAGCAGCACTAGGGCGGCCTGGTGCAGAGTGCTGAGGCCCAATATTATCCAATGGAGGATAGGGGGCCTCCGGTTGGTGGCTGCTCACGAGCAGGCCACAAGGTTCTAGGAGCAAAGCTCCTGGTGTTAGGCTCAGGGCAAAGGGGGATCCGAGTTAGCACCCAAATTACACCCGCAGGGGCCCAGGGGTGGCTGGGTGCAGGGTGCTATTTTGGCATTGAATACCCTGTTGTTTTCAATGGGGATTCTCCGGTTACAACAAACACTGCAGGCTTGGGGACGAAGATCTTCTGGAGGTGACCACTGGTTGGAGAGGTAAGGTGGGATGCCTGGGGATGCTGGGACACCATCTGTTGGGCCACCAAAGGCCGTGGGATGTTGGATGCAGGGGTGTCTTTAGGCATCGGGTTTTCTTACCAGCTCCGGTCGCGGTCGGGGGGATTCTCCAGAAAGGGGCTGCAGGCGAAATTGGAGATTCGAGGCAGGTCAGAGATTATGAGATCTCAGGTCAGGATCGCCGGGGAGACCTGCTCGTGGTGTTGGGCCACTCGAACTCGGGCCGTGGGCGTTGGGTGCAGAGTGGTGCAGACTCGCGGATTTGGCCAGAGTCTGTTGGTGAGCAAATCCTGTGCTCATGGGAGACAAAGTCTTGGTTTTGGAAGGCAGGGCAGGTCCTTTAGGTTTTTGAGGGCTGCTGGCTGCAGGACACACCGGGATTTTGCTGGGGCAGGTTCAAGGCGGGACAGGCCGGTAGGACTAGGGCCAAGTCAGTGGGCGTCCTCCTCTTCTTAGTTCAGCACGGGTTTTTCGGTCCTTCTTCTTCTCTTCTTCAGGTCGGTTCTTGTCTTCTTGGTTCAGTGCTGCCCCCTAAATACTGTATTTAGGGGTGTTTTAGGGGTCTCAAGGTCAGTAGCGATGGGTTACTGACCTTAGGGTGACTACACCCTCGGTGTGCTCACCCCACGTTGGGGAGTGGGCACAATCCCTAAACCTGATTTGGAGAGTGCCTGCCATCTGCAAGATGGTGGGCACTGAAGAGTGGGCTTCACCTCACCTCCCTCACCTGAGGGGTGGGGTTCGCAGAGGTGGGCACACCTTCTGGGCTGTTCTGATTTTTCCTGCCACCGAAAAGGAGGGGAGACAGAAAGGGGACCTGCTCCTGATAGCAGGAGAGGCTGGGGGGTCGTGTTACAAAGGCGGCAAGGCCTTTGAAGCTCCCCTGCCACAGATGGCTCTTCATGGCCAGGGGGAGGTGTGACCACCTCCACCCAGGAAAGGCTTTGTTTCTGGGCTCAGGGAGCTAAGGCCTCCAACCCAGGGGTCCAGAAACATGTCTTGTGGTGGCAGGCTGGTGTGTACCAGTCAGGAAACCCACCAAAGGCTGGTCGTTTTTCAGAGGGCATCGCTAAGATGCCCTCTGAGTGCATTTTTCTTTAAATCCCACACTGACACCAGTGTGGGTTTAATGTGCTGAGAAGCTTGATACCAAACTTCCCAGTTTTCAGTAAAGCCATTATGGTGCTGTGGAGTTCGTAATGACAAACTCCCAGCACCATATACTCTTAATGACATTACTGCACCTACAATGTCTAAGAATTGGTCTAGACACTGTAGAAGTACAGGGCTCATGCACCTGTACCCTCACCACTGGTATAGTGCACCCAGCTAGAGGTGTGGCTCACCTATGCCAGGGCAGTGGGTTGTAGGCATGGCACACAGGGATGTGTGCCATGTCGACTCTTCACTTTGTTTTGTGTTCTGCACCAAAACACACAGCCAGCAATGGCAGTGTGCGTCTGTAAAGGTACAGGGCCTCTAAGGGGGGCACACAAAGTGCTGCTGCCCTTAGAGGCCTTCCCTGGCCACCGTGCCCTTGGTACCCATCGTACCTTTTACAAGAGACTGACTTGTGGCCAGAGAGGTGCCAATTGGGGGTACAAAGTACAGTTTTGGTAAAGAACACAGGGCCTGGGAACCTGATTGGCAGGGACCCAGGGCACATAAAGTCAAAGTGCATCAGTAGTCTGGCAAAAAGTGTGGGTTACTGCAACAGAAACCCAGCATCCTACAGTTGTCAGACTAAAATCCATCTGCATGTCACCACGACTAGTCAGTATCAAAATGATGCACCGTTTGTTTTACTCCATGTCACTGTCACCTCAAGGAACAGGGATTAACATGGCTTTTATCATGTTACTTCTTGTGATCATGTTACTTCTTGTGATCGTTGTAGTCTTTGAGTCAATGCTAGATAATTTGTGGGTTGCCCTGTTGTGTCTGTACTGGATTAAGGGATACCTAGGCGTGTTTCATGGGGTGTCTATACTATTTATACTTGATGACTTGTTGCCCTGGATAATGAGATGTTATTTCTAATTTTTAAGGAAAATTGCTTTGAGAGCAGCGTTTTAATGTCCATGTTTCCACGGTGTTAATATAAATGCATCTGCATGTCTCTATTTCAGATCAATGTGATTAACTGGGATGTTTTTCTAAGGATTTTGAATAACATAAGGTTATGTTATATCCTAATTTGCTCCCCTGTCCTTCTCAGTGCATTGTTGATAGAAACAGGCTTCACAGTGTGCCTAATAACTTATCCCCTGGCTTAATAGGCCATTATTAGAAAGTAATGACCGATCCATGACAACTGTATATTTTTTTGGAGCGACCTACCTTGACCTTGCCAGGTAGGTCGCTCCCCCACCACACAGCTCCGCCTGTGTTGTCTGCCCGCTGCTCCTGCAGGTAAGATCGCCCTCCGCTTGTGGCCCCGGTGCCCGTATTTCTTGCCTGTCTCCCCATTTTCCTTCTGTGCCCCTCGCTGCCCCATTAGCGTTGTGATCGTAATTTGTCTGTTTTATCTCCCATTTTTTCCTTTCTGTGCCCCTCGCTGCCCCATTAGCGTTGTGATCGTAATTTGTCTGTTTTATCTCCCATTTTTTCCTTTCTGTGCCCCTCGCTGCCCCATTAGCGTTGTGATCGTAATTTGTCTGTTTTATCTCCCATTTTTTCCTTTCTGTGCCCCTCGCTGCCCCATTAGCGTTGTGATCGTAATTTGTCTTTTTTATCTCCCATTTTTTCCTTTCTGTGCCCCTCGCTGCCCCATTAGCGTTGTGATCGTAATTTGTCTGTTTTATCTCCCATTTTTTCCTTTCTGTGCCCCTCGCTGCCCCATTAGCGTTGTGATCGTAATTTGTCTTTTTATCTCCCATTTTTTCCTTTCTGTGCCCCTCGCTGCCCCATTAGCGTTGTGATCGTAATTTGTCTTTTTTATCTCCCATTTTTTCCTTTCTGTGCCCCTCGCTGCCCCATTAGCGTTGTGATCGTAATTTGTCTGTTTTATCTCCCATTTTTTCCTTTCTGTGCCCCTCGCTGCCCCATTAGCGTTGTGATCGTAATTTGTCTGTTTTATCTCCCATTTTTTCCTTTCTGTGCTCCTCGCTGCCCCATTAGCGTTGTGATCGTAATTTGTCTGTTTTATCTCCCATTTTTTCCTTTCTGTGCCCCTCGCTGCCCCATTAGCGTTGTGATCGTAATTTGTCTGTTTTATCTCCCATTTTTTCCTTTCTGTGCCCCTCGCTGCCCCATTAGCGTTGTGATCGTAATTTGTCTGTTTTATCTCCCATTTTTTCCTTTCTGTGCCCCTCGCTGCCCCATTAGCGTTGTGATCGTAATTTGTCTGTTTTATCTCCCATTTTTTCCTTTCTGTGCCCCTCGCTGCCCCATTAGCGCTGTGATCGTAATTTGTCTGTTTTATCTCCCATTTTTTCCTTTCTGTGCCCCTCGCTGCCCCATTAGCGTTGTGATCGTAATTTGTCTGTTTTATCTCCCATTTTTTCCTTTCTGTGCCCCTCGCTGCCCCATTAGCGTTGTGATCGTAATTTGTCTGTTTTATCTCCCATTTTTCCTTTCTGTGCCCCTCGCTGCCCCATTAGCGTTGTGATCGTAATTTGTCTGTTTTCTCTCCCCTTGTACTTTGTGCCCCCGCTGCCTCTCTCCACTCCCGCCGCTGCGTCCCTGCGGCCCCGCCCCCTGACTGCCCATTCGCTGCCCCTGCCTCCCGCCTCCCAGCTGCTCCTCCCTCCCACCTCCCCATAAATGGCGGCCGCTGTGCGGTCGCGCCGCTGGCGCGCCGAAGGCGCGCCTGAAAGCCCGTCTGCGCCCGTCCGCGACTGGACCGCGCCCAGCGCCAGAACCCCTGGATCCCACCGATGCAACACTACTCGACGGACCTACGACGCCGCCACCCTCACCGCACTCAATGCCGGCCGGAACCCTGCCTGCTACCGAGCCTCACCGAGACGCACCCACGGACCCTTCACCTGCCAAACCTGCCGATACACCTGCCCCCGGACGTGCACCACCCCCGCCAAGACGTGCACCAGCAGCAACCACCTGAAATGCATCCTGTTGAACACCCGCTCCGTCCACAGGCACGCCGTGGAACTCTGGGACCTGCTCGACGCAACAGCACCGGACGTCGCCTTCCTCACCGAAACCTGGATGAACGCCTCCTCAGCGCCCGACATCGCCATAGCCATCCCGGACGGATACAAGATCACCCGGAGGGACCGCGTCAACCAGACGGGAGGAGGCATCGCCATCGTACACAAGAACACCATCCGCATCTCGACTAACTCCGACGAGACCTTCACCGCCGCCGAACACCTACACTTCCAGATACACACTGACCCCAAGACCACCCTCCGAGGCACCCTCATCTACAGACCCCGGGACCACGCACACTATTCAGCGAAGACATCGCAGACTTCATCAGCCCGCACGCCATGCCCTCCGCCGACTACATCCTCCTAGGGGACCTCAACTTCCACCTGGAGAACAACAACGACAGAAACACCACCGCCCTGCTGGACAACCTCGCCAACCTCGGACTCAAGCAACTGGTGAACACGCCCACCCACTACGCCGGCCACACGCTTGACCCCGTCTTCTCTTCCAGCAAGCACATCTCCTTCAGCCACGCCACCGGACTCCACTGGACCGACCACAGCTGCGTCCACTTCAGCTTCAAAAAGACTGCGACCCACCACCACCCGCAACAGGCTCCCCGCCGGAGCTGGAGCAAGATCACCGCCGAGCAGCTCACCGCCTCCCTCAGCCAGAACACACCCACCAACACAACGGACCCAAACGAAGCAGCCAGCAACCTCGCCAAGTGGCTGACCGCCTGCGCCGACGACCTCGCACCACTAAAAACCCTCCCAGCAGACCCGGAAGCAAGAAAACCCCTTGGTTCACCAACGAACTCAAGGAATCCAAGAAGAACTGCCGCACTCTCGAGAAAACCTGGCGACTCGACCAGACCACAGACAACAGGACCGCCCTCAAGCACGCCACCCGCAAACACCACCAGCTGATCCGTGCCACCAAGAAGTCGGCACTCAAAGAACGACTGGACAACAACGCCCACGACAGCAAGGAACTTTTCAGCATCGTCAAAGAGTTCTCCAACCCCAGCGCCGGAAACAACGACATCACCCCCTCGCAAGACCTCTGCAACTCACTCGCCGCGTTCTTCCACCGCAAGATCACCGACATACATAACAGCTTCGACGCACAAACCACGCACCCTACCGCCGAACCAACGCCCGCCACCACCACCCTCTGCAACTGGACCCCGATCAGCACCGAAGACACCACCCGCACGATGAACTCCATCCACTCCGGATCACCAACCGACCCCTGCCCACACCACGTCTTCAACAAAGCCGACGCCACCATCGCACCCCATCTCCGGGACATCATCAACTCCTCCTTCCACACCGCCACCTTCCCGGAGAGCTGGAAGCACGCCGAGCTTACCGCCCTCCTGAAGAAACCAACGGCGGACCCCACCGAACTCAAGAACTACCGTCCCATCTCGCTCCTTCCGTTTCCGGCCAAAGTCATCGAGAAGACCGTCAACAGACAGCTTGCCGCCTTCCTCGAGACGAATGGATCCCTCGACCCCTCGCAGTCCGGGTTTCGGGCCAACCACAGCACCGAGACCGCCCTTATCGCAGCCACCGACGACATCAGAACCCTAAACGACAACGGGGAAACAGCAGCCCTCATCCTCTTGGACCTCTCCGCGGCGTTCGACACCGTCTGCCACCGCACCCTAGTGAAGCGCCTCAGCAACATCGGAATCCGAGAGAAAGCACTGGAATGGATCATCTCGTTCCTCGCCGGAAGAACCCAGAGAGTCCGCCTCCCCCGTTCAGATCCGAGGCCACCGAAGTCATCTGCGGCGTTCCACAAGGATCTTCACTCAGTTCAACCCTCTTCAACGTCTACATGAGCCCCCTCGCAGCCATCGCACGCCAACACAACCTCAACATCATCTCCTACGCCGACGACACCCAGCTGATCCTCTCCCTCACCAACGACCCCACCACCGCCAGAGCCAACCTACACGACGGGATGAAAGACGTCGCCGACTGGATGAGGAACAGCCGCCTTAAACTGAACTCAGACAAGACGGAAGTCCTCATCCTGGGCTCATCACCCTCCGCCTGGGACGACTCCTGGTGGCCCCCGGCCCCTGGGCACCGCGCCCAAGCCAACGGACCACGCACGAAACCTGGGCTTCATCCTGGACTCCTCCCTGTCGATGACCAGACAAGTCAACGCCGTCTCATCTTCGTGCTTCAACACCCTGCGCATGCTCCGCAAGATCTTCAGATGGATCCCCACTGAAACCAGGAAGTCCGTCACCCAGGCACTCGTCACCAGCCGACTGGACTATGGGAACACCCTCTACGCCGGAACCACAGCCAAACTTCAAAAAAGACTCCAGCGCATCCAGAACGCCTCCGCACGACTCATCCTGGACATCCCCCGACACAGCCACATCACCGGACACCTGAAAGACCTGCACTGGCTCCCCGTCAGCAAGAGAATCACGTTCAGACTCCTCATCCACGCACACAAGGCCCTCCACGACCTGGGCCCAAAGTACCTCAACGACCGCATGACCTTCTACACGCCCACCCGCCAGCTACGATCAACCAGCCACGCCCTCGCCACCGTACCACGCATCCGCAGAACCACCGCCGGAGGAAGATCCTTCTCCTACCTGGCAGCCAAGACCTGGAACTCCCTCCCCACTCACCTTCGGCGAACCCAGGACCATCTCTCCTTCAGGAAGCAGCTCAAGACCTGGCTGTTCGAGCAGTAACTTACCCCCTCCCCCAGCGCCTTGAGACCCTCCCGGGTGAGTAGCGCGCTCTATAAATGCCGTGATTGATTGATTGATTATTCCCACATTAAACTGCCCCCCTCCCAACTGAATAATATTGCTAATGAAAAGGAACAAGGTAAAAGAAAAAAGTTCCACAAGTGGCAACAGGATTTATAAATCCTAATAATTATTTCTACATCATATTATGATGAAACTACCCCTTATTTTTCTCACGTTTCCTTTTTCACTAGGGTGTCAATTTAGCCCCAGATGTGTTTCTTATATCCTATCTGTTTTATACAAAAATAAATAATTTCGAGACAATATTATCCAGTGTAATAGATTTGTGCTTCTCCGCCCTTTTGCTATTTGACAATTTTGACAGACATTATTGATTTTACCGGAGACTGCGACTAAGCAGAAGGGGACAGTGCGTCAGTTTTATGTAACAAAAGGCACCGTGTCATGTCAACTGAACTAAATGTTGTACAAAGTGACAACAGGACAAAAAACCCTTTCATGCTTAATTTTCTGCTTCATATTTTCTACCATCAATACGTAAGGCAGTGCAGTAAGTGACACAAATTAGCACAATGGAGCAAAGGTCGTTCTTCCCCTCTGTGGCAGCACTTGACTTCTTAGGCCTCACCATTTTTTTTTTTTTTTAAAGGTGAATGAAAGCGAAGCGCGGCTTACAGCAATCAACCCTCCCCTATAGAAGAAAATGCAGCCCTTATCAAGAGGCATTATGCTTTCTCCTAGGTGGCTTTCTGGAAAAGATGAAAGAAAGAAAGTCCCCCGTCTGCCAGGTCATGCCTACAAGACACATTCTGTCAAGCCTTAAAAGCGGCGGCGGCGGCTTTGCCTGTGGGATACCTATAATTATAATGTGGCGCGGCCTTATGCCTGCTGCCGCCCATTGTTCTGCCAACACAGGCCTGAATGAGCGCGCTGGCTCCAGGCTGTGAGTTGATAAAGTGCAACTTTTCGATTTTTGCTCTTCTGAGGCTGCGGCTTTGTGTGGGATCCGTGAGTGACATCCCCGGCCTTCCTTTGGGCTCAGCAGATTGAATCTGTCATGCTGAGTTAAACAATGACTGAAGGACATAACCCTGGCCAGACCTGTCATTTTTCCCCACTAATTCAATCTACATTTAATCAATGAAAGTAATTTCTTGTTTGTTTAAGTCTCCTATTCAATGGATCTTGAAGATGGTGAAGTGCTGCTCTCCCAACCCGACCTTCTCCCCTTTGTGAACTTGGGCTAGTATATCAAGGGGAAACCCAGGGAAATTGCACGCTACAAAGCTGTCATGCTGTCTGCTACACGGTCAGCCTTTCATGCTTTATATATAGCAGTTGGAAAGGTATTTTATTATGCCATCTCCCAGAAAGGTAAAGTCAGGAAAGTGTTACTGTGGTGCAAATGTGAGGTATCTGTCAGGCAGCATTAACCGCTATGGAAATGACACCCAGGGATATCTGTCACCTATTGTCCACTTCTCTCGCTTGGGCAATGAGGTGGTTTAATGCGCCAGCCTTTCTTTATGGATGCAGCCTATCGCTGTTATTGAAAGTAGCCAGTAGTGACTTATGCAAGTTCAAGGACTTTATTGATCGGTTTAGCTGGCCTTAATCAAAATCTGTCTTCCTATCCACTCATGGTGATTAAATAAGTCTGAGAGAGTCTGACATCAAGTCCTGCAGTTTTTATTGGCCCCCAAGAAGTGCAGTGTTCAGCAGTTCAGGGGCTGACACTTGCCAGAAAGAATGGCACAAGGTAACAGAAAGTATGCATAGGAAACATTACTAAAGCTGCAGACTTAATTAGACATGCTAATGAAGAATAAAAGGTACGATTAGAGGTTGCACGTCTTAAAATGCACAGTGTCACTCCAGTAGCAATGTTTCAATTTTTGCTTAATCTTTAAGCTTAATGATTGAAAAGCGTGTCTAAACCTTACCTAGACCTGACATATGTCAATTTGTCATAGCAAGGACCGGGACTGCGTCCTGTTTAAAGTGCTTATTTACTAATCCTAGCAGTAATGGGTGTGATTTTACGTGTTCTCAGTAAATATTTGTCAAAGGTGTGAGAGTGTACTAACCACATTTTTGCCTTCTGAACCTGGAGATGTAGAAATGCAAACACGAAATCACTGACGGTCAAATTCACAAAGCAATGTGCACACCCAAGGTCAATTTAAGTGTGCAAATATCGTGATTTATGGCTGAAAATTCGCATTTACAACTCACAAAATGTGATTTTACACTCATAAATCGGTTTTATCACATGTAAAATGACACCAGTTTGAGGTTATATTACGCAGTAGAAAGTCTGCTCGCAGGGGCAGTGAGTAGGGGTTCTGAGGTGTATGCTTTGACATATAGAGGAACACCCGTACTCCTGTTAGTGTGTGCAAAGTAAAAAAACTTTACAAAGCACACTCCGACCCTGATACCGTCAGAGATTAAAGAAACGAATTTTAAATCAAATATTGCATATGGGATATTAGAACATTGGAATGTTGGGAGCTCCATTGAAGACAATGGAGTTGCTCTGGGCTTATAATGGCTGGTATAAGCCCAGCGCTCCAACATTCCAATGTTTGTCTTTTTGTTTCTCCATTTTTAATTTAGAACATTCTACCCTTAGTGGGTGGAATGTTCTAATAGCCTTATAGCCCTTCTGCCTCAGGCTATACCGGTTGTTAAAGGCCCTCTCCCTCGTTATAGGCCCTCGCCTGCGGCTCGGGCCTATAACTCGGGATCAGGGCCTTTAACAGCCGGTATAGCCCTCGGCAGCGGGCTATAAGGCTATAGTAACATTCTATTCTATTCTGTTGTTTTTGTATAGCGAGTGGCTACCCGTAGGCTTTCCAGTGCTTTCGCAACTACCGAAAAGGGCAAGATGTGACACTATTCCTCGAATAGCCAGGTGTTCAAGACTTTACGGAACAGGAGTTCCTGCTCCAGATGAGGTAGCTGCAGGGGAAGAGAATTCCAGAGCTTGGATGGCAGGAAAGACATGGAGCGTCCACTCTACATTGGGAGGGTATTTGTACTCAAGCACTATTACTGTGCCAACTGGCACAATCTTTTGCATATGATCACTTTGATGGTTTATGGAGGAATAAAATACATTGCTTGTATAGATATGGAACACCTCAAAATGCTTATTTATATCCACGAAAAACATTTAAAAAACATTTTAGGTATTTGTGGATATGTGCATTTAAGTGCAATGCAATAGCAAATTATAATGTGCACCCTTATAAATGATAACCTACCCGCATTGATTAAGTCAGATTAAGTACGATTACTTTCTATATGTACAATTGATTTGCTCCTTCAACATCAGATTATATGCTTATTCTGACAATACCTATCCTATTACCAACCTAATGTGTAAGTATACCTTTCTCAAAAACCATTTCAAGGACTGTGTATGTTTCATTGCTATTTGGATGTATAATTCCTTATGTTAAAATTCTGGGAAAACCAAGATCTTCTTCTTCGGTAACTCCCCTTCTCCCTGGAATAGTTCATAGTGGCCAGCCACCCTCAAGGCCACTCCAACTCCTGCTGATTCTGCCTGCAATCTAGGGGAGATGTTTGATTCTTAGTTATTGTTCCCAACGCAATGTCTTCTGTCTGTTTTATTCTCCTAGCAACTTTGAGTCACATTTTGCCATTTCCCATGCTTTCTGTAGAAATGCATAGTTTAGGCTGTGAGTTAGTCTCTCCTGGACTATTGTAACTTCCTGCATCTCGGTCTCCTTCTTTATCTTTGTTAGAAATGGGGGTCTTTAGTTGGCAATGGTTTGCACCTTTGTCCAAGTAGGGACCCTTGCTTCTAGTCAGAGTAAGGGATTTACGACCTTAGACAAACCCTGCTCACCCCGTTGGTAGCTTCGCACGAGCAGACACGCTTATCTCAGAGGCAGTGTGCACACACACAGTAATACAGTGAAAACACTACAAATGGCCTTCACACCAGTTTAGAAAAATAAGTAATCTTTATCTAAACCAAACAAGGCCAAAACGACAAAAATCCAACATACAGTTAACAAGATATGACTTTTAAAAGGTAAAAACAGTTCTGTCCATGGCAAACTATAGATGCGATACTTTCAACACAAAGTACCTTGGATGCTTCAAAATCATAAACAAAAACAGCCGCAGGGAAGGTAATGCGTCGGTTCCTTATGCACAGGGCAGGGAATGCATCGGTTTCTTGCTCCAGGGGAGGTGATGCGTTGGTTCCTTACTGCCACGCAGGGGAGGTGATGCGTCGGTTCCTTACTGAAGAGGAGGTGGTGCATCAGTTTCTTACTGTGCGTGGAGGTGATGCGTCAGTTTCTTACTGCAGCCCCGGCATTGTTGTAGACTTGGTGCCCTGCTGCGATGCGTGAGGATTCGGGGATGTGTTGGTTCTCAATGCGGTGGTGGCGGCAATAGCCGCGGTCCCACGATGCGTCGTTTGTTGCAGTTACACAGAAGGGCCTGCGTCGGAGTCGGCGCAGTGATCTCAGGCTTCGGAGATCGGTGCACGAGACTCAGCGTGCAGGGATTTCTCCAGCCATGGGCAGGCACTGTGTCAGTTTCTTCAGTGGCACGATGGCGATGCGTGGGAATTCTTCCCGCACTGCGGTGTTGCGTCGGAAGGGGGTGCGGATGCGTCACACTTCTTTAGTTGCTTATCTTTTCCCAGCTCCCAGCAGCAGGAACAACCTCCAGAGGCCCAACACATCAAGAGGCACCTCTTGGCAGATCAGAACTCCCAGCAAGGAAGTTCAAGGGAGCTGGTGGTGAAGTCTTTGTGTCCCTGAGACTTCAGAACAGGAGGCAAGCTCTACATCAAGCCCTTGGGGAACTTCTTCAAGCAGAATACACAGCACACAGCAAAGTCTTTGTTCTCTCCTAGGCAGAAACAGCCACTGCAGCCCAACCTCAGACATCACACAGCAAAGGGGCAGTACTTCTTCAGCTTTCCCAGCTTTTCTCCTTGGCAGAGGTTCTTCTTGAGTCCAGAAGTATTCTAAAGTTCTGGGGTCTGGGCCCCAATACTTATACAGCATTTCCCTTTGCTCTCATCTGGCAGAGAGGCTTTGTGCTCTGTCAAAAGCAGTTCTGTCCTCTCTGGTCCAGCTTCCCAGCAGGAGGTGGAGACAGCATTGTGTAAGGCATACCAGGCCCATTCAGGTGCAAAGAAATCTCCTCCCCCTACTCTAAATGCAGCGCAGGTCTATTCAGCCCAGTCCTGACTCATTCAGGAAAGGCAGGACACACCTCAACCCCCCAGTGGCTGTCTACAGTGAATGCACATCCCCAGCCCCTGTCACTCCAAAGCCAGACAGTCAATCCGCAACCAGCAGAGGCACACAAGATGGCTAAGCAAGAAAATACCCACTTTCTAAAAGTGGTATTTTCAAACACACAATATAACAAGCATTTGCAATGCAATAGGTCTCGCATTCACGCGAGTTTGAGCTATTGGCATTGTAAATGACAATGCCTTTATTTATGTGTTAGGTTTTAAAACATAAATAAAAGGCATTGTCATTTACAATACTAATAGCTTAAACTCTCGCAAATGTGAGACCTATTGCATTGCAATAAAGGGCCTTCTCGACTGCTTGTTAGATTGTAAATATCAGAGGAAGAGACCGGCCTGCGACGTCTTCAAAGTAGTGATAAATAGTGCAGTGAAGAAGATGTGTAAGTGTTGTAAATTACACAGACACAAAGTTTGAAGTGCGAGTCACATGTGATCCGAGCTATATACACTAACAAAGCGCTCCAACACCTTTTGCTCTGTGATTACACTGTCGCGGTTCAGGAGGAAGAGCGGGAAGGAGGGCTATTTCCTGCCCTCTCCGTGATTTGAGTGTGCAGTGTGGCATTACGTAATGTCATTGCTATCTTTGGCTTAACACTCCAGCTGTAGTAGGGCCCTAGCTTCACCTCCTGGTGCAGAGCGGTCTGTGCTTTATGGCAGGCATGGAGGGAGGGAGGGATGGTCTCGGCTGCAGCTCCGGACTCGTACAGTGCCCCTGCTATTACTAGTGAGCGAGAGGCGCTAAGGTTTTGGTATTGATGGTGGTGGTAGTGGTATTGGTGGTAGTGGTGGTGGTAGTGGTATTGGTGGTGGTGGTATTGGCGGTGGTGGTGGTATTGGTGGTGGTGGTAGTAGTGGTGGTGGTATTGGTGGTAGTAGTGGTGGTAGTAGTGGTGGTAGTGGTGGTAGCGGTGGTAGCGGTGGTGGTAGCGGTGGTGGTGGTGGTATTGGTGGTATTGGTGGTTTTGGTGGTGGTGGTATTGGTGGATTTGGTTTTGGCGGTATTGGTGGTGGTATTGGTGGTAGTGGTGGTATTGGTGGTGGTGGTGGTATTGGTGGTGGTGGTGGTATTGGTGGTGGTGGTGGTATTGGTGGTGGTGGTATTGGTGGTGTTGGTGGTAGTAGTGGTGGTGGTTGTGGTATTGGTGGTGGTGGTAGTGGAGGTGGTGGTGTGGTTAATAAAGCAGGCTTTTGAGAACAACCTATCAGGTGGCTTTAGTACAGATAACATGTAACACAGATGTGCTGTTGTCAGCTTCAGCCCATTAGCACAGGATTAAGTGCTACCTGGAATTCACGTGACTTAATTCGTGAATCATTTCTAAATCCATTTTACTTGGGGGGTTTGAAACAGACACAAGATAATGCTGGGTTAAAGTGATTGAAAGCAGGCACCTGTGTTACAGGGGCGGTCGTGCTGCTTCAAAAATACAAGTGGTTTCAGCTGAAGCAGCGCATGTCCGGCCTGCAGTAAGAGAAACTCAATAAAGTAAATAGTGCTTACAGACTAAATAACAGGTCCTGTGTAACAACTGAAATAAAAGGGCCAGTCGCCATGGGAGGGTGTAAATGAAGACAAGGCTGTACTAAGGAGGGACTAACAAGCCTATTAACGAATCCGAAGGCAGCATTTGCGAAAGACAATGACACAAGCCAATGAAAAATATGGGAGTAGAGTGGGCGCTGCTTCTCTCCCATACTCTACTACAGCAGTCTCACAGAGCCCTCTGTCCTGTCCAGAGAGAAGATAGGAGGTGCTCTGTCTTCTCCCTTTTGAAGCATTTGTCTTTCAACTAAAGACTGGGATAACGCTCAAGTCTTGAGTTTAATGTTGGGAGGCGAAGGCAAAATGTCACTTTGGTCCTGTAATGTCATAAGGTGAGGTGGCTCAGAAGGTTTTCATCTCCTTGAAAGCATTTTAAAGTCATCTTTAAGTCTGCGATGAAGAGTGTAGGGGGACTTTTAGGGTTAGGGGCGCAATATTAAAAGGGATGAGTGACTATACTGTTTGCATTTAGTCCGGCTGAGGGCTAGTAGATTCTCACAGACTGATTTTAGGCATTTGGTTGTTTAGTATGAAGGATAGGAAGAATCTTGAATCTTGTTTTGCACTCTGTGATGGGATAGATAACTTGAAGGCACTTAGATTCACAGTTTGTAAAATTCAAAATGCAGCAGATACTGCACGAAAGGCTGTGCTTGAGCAACTCAAACTCATGGTACTGTAATGGGTCACATCCTACATAGGATGAAAGGACTGTTGACCTTGTAAAGAAATATACAGAAGGAATCAGACTTAATAACAACTTTCACGTTCAAGTGGGAAAGACAACTTTAGTTGATACTACGCATACAAAGATCAAAGAAACCGCTCTGAAGAAGCCCTGGATGGGACGAATTGCATTGGCTATGGCTACGGAAAAAATACGTTTTAAAAGAAGATTATGAATAGTGAAAATGTTTAAAAGAAAAACAACTCTACGAGTCTTTGCATTATGTGGTTCTGTTTGAATTAATTCTGAAGTTAATGTACGATTTAGTTACATGCTGGTAGTATAAATAAAAGATCATTTTGAGATCTGGCTCAAACATCTTCTAAATGATATTATGGACTTGTCCTGTGATGAAGGTTAAGGTGACTGATCTTCAGACTCGTGCATCTTTCTTTAATTTTGTTATAACAGTAGCCAAGCCTAGTTCTTCAGTCACTGCAAGCCTTTTCTTTTGCATGCATGACTCCTTTCCCTCTGCACCAAAACTACCTTTCTCCTTTCCTCCCAACCCCACCCACGCCCAAAACAGAAGCACCCGGGCATATTCACCGCCTGCTCAGACCAGACGGGTAAATATGTGCATTAAAGCCCGGTAATACCATGTCCACACAGTTATTCACCATCCCGAGGGGTTTAACTTGTCATAGGTGCAATTCTATGAGTGGATAAGGGCCGGTAACCAATGCACAGCAGTTGAAGTGAATTACCGCAATCAACCAATTTAATTTGAAATTAAAAACGTAGGATTTCATTTCAGAACCCGTCGTTTTCAGGAGCCTGTTTGTGTGTATATATGTATGTGCGCACAAACATGCTGTACCCACATAACAGGTGTTACGTCTTCTTTTGCATTTTTCTTTTTCAATGAAGTTGGCATTTTTATTTGCCGGGGTGTGTATTTTTATTGTTTTACATGTTTTTGGCTAGTTTTGTTAGTTTCTACATTTCCCTTTAATACTGGGAAAGGGAAGAAATGTGACCATGTGGCTACATTGCTGACTGCACAACGAGCAAACCTCCACCAAAACTGTGTGATCTTGGTTACAGCACTGTTACCTTATGTCGCAGTTCCCATATCTGGCAATAATGAGAGCCCGAGAGACACGTTAATGAATTCTGGTATGAAATCCGGCGAGTCGGGATTAGTGCAACGCCAGCGGCATCTAGTGCTCGTGTGAGGAACTGCACCTTACATCGAACCAAACGCCCGCTTCTAACCTTGGTAAACTTACCGCTGCTCTGGAAACAAGCTGGTAAATGGAAGCAGCTGACGTAAGCGCGCCGTGCCCGCACACCATACGCGTGCACATCTCCTGTCCTCCGGGGGCGTGCACATCTCCTGTCCCCCTTCGGAAGCAAAACCCACGACAATAGAACTCGCCAAGGCGAGCAGCCCATGCGCTGCGTCACTAGGCGAGACCTAAAAATCATCTTTACTAAAAGATGCATTTTTATATTCTGAGTTCAGGCATACTAAACTCCACCTTTCTATCTTGTCCCAGATGGGAAGTTGTACTTATAAGATGTTATAAATAAACTCCCATTCTATCCTATGGGACAAATAGCCTTCAATATTGAAAAACTAAATACACTGGGGCAGATCTACAAGAAAGTGCTGCAGCGCGGCACTGCAAGCCCTTTGGCTGCGACACGCTGCGGCACTTTCAGAGCACAGGAATGCGACATATTTACAATGATATGTCACATTCCTTTGCTCTCCCCTGCTCTGACGCACAAACAGCTGCCATGCGCCGGCGCAGGCACCCTTGCACCATGGTGCAAGGATGCCTGCGCCATGGGGAGATTGTTTTTGTGCAGGAAGGGGCACCTTCCTGCACAAAAACAATCACTACAGGCATTTTCCTCTTTCAATGCGTGCTTTAGAATGCAGCATGCATTGAAAGAGGAAAAAACCGAGGAGAAATGAAAACATTTCTCCTCGTTGTGCCTCGCTACGCCACCCCTAGGGTGGCGTGGCATACTGACGCATTTCCAGGTTTACGATTTCTCGTAAATCTGGAAATGTGTCTGGTTCCATGGGTGTTGCGTGGGAACACCCACAGCAACACCCATGGAACTCCCCTTTCACGCAAAGTGCTGCGTTTAAAGGGGCCATAATTACAAGGACATGAAAAGCCACGCAGGGTGGCTTTTCTTGTCCTTGTAAATATGGGGCAGAGAAATGCGCTGCCAGTGCGTCACAAAAAGTGACGTACTGGCAGTGCAAGGGGCTTGTAAATCTGCTCCATTGTATTTCACTATCAGGACATGTCTCACACACCAGTACATGTCCTACCTTTCACATACATTGCGCCCTGCCCACAGGGGTACCTTGGGCCTACCTTAGGGGTGACTCACATGTAATAAAATGGGAGGTTAGGGCCTGGCAAGTAGGTGCACTTGCCAGGTCGACATGGCAGTAAAAACTGCGCGCAGACACTGCAGTGGCAGGTCTGAGAACCTTTTGCAAAGTTGCTTGTGTGGGTGGCACAATCAGTGCTGCAGGCCCACTAGCAGCATTTGATTTACAGGCCCTGGGCACACACAGTGCACTGTAACAGGGACTTAGTAGTAAATCAAATAAGTCAATAATGGAAACACCAATCCATAATAACAATTTACACAGAGAGCATATGCACTTTAGCACTGACCAGCAGTGGTAAAGTGCCCAGAGTCCTAAAACCAGCAAAAACAGTGTCAATAACAGGAGGCCCAAAAGCAAAAAGTCTGGGGATAAACCCACTGGAAAAGCCAGGTCTAACGATCTTCTACAACAAGTGCATCAAATCCAGGATGCTGCTCCCAAAGGATTCTAGGATGAATGAATAGGAACCACATTACTACTCATCTCAGTATATTACTTTGGCTGTCTGTGCAGAAAAGCTTTTTGTTTAAAGCACTCTATGCCACTGCACCGTCCATCATTTGGCACCGCCCTACCAACTGGGGCTTTTTATTGCTTACTTGCATAGCATCTTCGCTCAAATAGAGCTCATCGTCTCACTGTGCCCAGAGGTTGTCACTCAGGACTTGGTGTTCAAGCTTTTGAAGTGGCTACTAAAAAAGACTGGAAAAGTCTTCCTCTTTAGTTGAGGATGCTCCTTTATGGTAATGTGTTACGCTCTGAACCCCTGTCAATAACACAGCAAGAGGAACCTGGGTAACAGAGTAAACTACAGACATAAAAATCAAATCCAGACTTTTTTTTAAATTGTTTTCTTTTTATTTGGACTTATATTAATGTCGTGGGTATTCCCCTGTGCTAGAAAACATGGTCTAATGGTTATGAAGAACCAGTACAGAAATCCGAGAATGTTTTTATAAGGTAGCAATGTTAAGAAACACTTTCAAAAATACGCTCTGGAGGACATCCGAAAGTGCTAATTTTACTCTGGCCTGAAAAAAAACCCTTAACTTCAGAAACTTCAGCTTAGTCATTATTCCTGCCCTTAGCATTTTTGGGTGAAGTTCAAGGCTACACTGGGTCTGCTCAACAGATGCATCTGTAGTCAGCCTTACAAGTCAAGATTTGCTATGATCAAGGGTCATATGTATCAAGCATTTTCGCAATCGCAAACACTGCAAATCGCTAAATTTCAGTGTTTGCGATTGCAAAAATGACTTTTGCGATGTATGAAACGGAATCGCATCGCAGAATTGCTAATCGCAAAAATAGCGATTCGCACAAATGTGCGAGCCCGATTATGCGAATATTTTATGTGAATTCGCATATTGCTGTACGCTATTTGCGATTTTCGCAAATAACGTAATCGCAGATAGCGAAATCGCAATGAGATGTACCAAGAATTCGCTATTTGCGAATTAGCAAAGTCGCAATTTAGCACCTCGCAATTACCACCAACTCAGAGCAGGTGGTAACCAGGTGCAACCCATATAAGCTGGCCCAAAATGCAACAGGGGCTTTCACAATGGCTGCGCTGTACATCATCGCTAGGAGGCTGAGGATCAGAGCTGCTGGCCAGAGAAGGAGACGCAAAGAGAGGATCTTCAGTGCACGCATCACCTTGTTCCAGCAAACAGAGGAGCAGATCCATGAAAAGTACAGGCTGCACCCAGACAGCATCATGGATCTCATTGAGGAGCTAAAGCCCATGCTGGAGCACCCCACACGCAGGACACGCACCATCCCCACCCATGTGCAGGTCCTGTGCTCACTGCACCTGCTGGCGTCTGGGAGCTTTCAGGGGGTGATAGCAGCAGCAGGAGGGGTGACACAGAGTAGCCTGTCACGCCTCTTTCACAGGTTCCTGAATGCCATGATGCAGAGGTTGCAACACCACATCCATTTCCCTAACACGCAGCAGGCACTTGACCAAACCAAGCAGGGGTTCTATCAGATAGCCCAATTCCCCCATGTAATTGGCTGCATTGATGGGACCCATGTCACCCTGTCCCCCCCCTCCCAGACAGAATATGTGTACAGGAACAGAAAGTGTTATCATTCCCTGAATATCCAGGTAGTTTGTAATGCCACCCATGTCATCACGGACATAGTTGCGAAATATCCTGGAAGCACCCATGATTCATTCATTTTCCGCCACAGTGGGCTACACCGTCGCCTCTTGGCTGGGGAGTTTGGTGAGGGCTACTTGCTAGGTAAAAAATGGCTAACATTCACACATACAGTTGAGGCCTTGAGTGGGATGACAGTGTGTAACCCATTTCATTTGCACCCTGCAGGGGACAGCGCGTATGCAGTGAGGGATTTCATCATGACACCCTACTTGAATCCAGCCACTGCTGCGGAGCGCCGCTACAACAACGCCCACAGGTCGACCCGTAGTGTGATTGAAAGGACATTTGGCATCCTAAAGAGCCGATTTAGGTGCCTACACAAGAGCGGAGGTGCCCTGCAATACAGCCCGGAGACCTGCTGCAAGATAGTGGTCACATGTGCCATGCTGCACAACATAGCAACCAGGAAGGGCACCCCAGTGGAGCTCAGCGAATCAGAGTCATCCGATGAGGAGGGACCGGCTCCTCGTGCAGGACTAGCAGGTGGTTTTGGGGCAGCTGCCGGACGGCAGAGGCGCCAGGAGATCACGCACAACTATTTCTAGGTGAGTAATAATGACAGTATGCTATGTATTGGTGCACAACTGTGTTTTTATTCCATTTGTTGCTAGTACATTTCTGGCACACAGCCTGACGCACACCTAATGTGTGTGAATGATATTTGCAACTGTTAAATTCACAATGCAAAGATGTCCTAGACACTTCAGTCCCCAGCAATGTGTTAAGTCACCCATGGCCATGCTTCCCTGATGCCACCTTATCTTCTGCGTGCACAGCTGCTTGCACCTCGCTCTGGGTGCCCACTGCTCTCCCCCGGGTCATCCTGGGTTCTCCCCTGCCTCACGCTCCGCCGTCTGACCTCAGGTACTGGTGGTGTAATGCTGCTGCGGCTTGATTGGTCTTCACTGTCCCCTGTGGGCAGGGGTCCTGTCCCACCTGAGCCAGCCGCCTGCATCAGTTCCACAGCATGTGTCACCTGCACCAAGACCGTGGCCATATCCTGGCTGTTATGTGCCATTTCTACCTGCATACTGACACACCTACGTGACAGCAGGGACGTAACAGTGCACAGGCGGTTGACCGCCTTGCTGTATGTGTCCATGCAGGCATTGGATCTCCTCTGCACGGCACACAGTTCACGTATGGCACCAGTCATTTCCCTCATCTCACCCCTCATGTTGCTCATGTGATGGTTTAAGGTTTGGAACTGACGCTGCATTGACCGCATTGATTTTACTTGCAGCCGCTGCACCTTCACCATAGTGCAATCGAGGCCGGAGAACACGGACTGCTGCTCCTCATCACCAGCACTGGTGGACTGCCTTGCCCTGCGTCTGTTTCCTCCTCCTTCCCTCTGGTGGTCAGGGGACTGTTGCCTGTGTGGGACTGTAAGCTGGGCCTGGCCTGCCTGGGATTCGTCTCCGCTTCCCTGTAGGTCTGCCTCCATCTGTGGTAGTGGTGGCACGATGTTGCGTTTTCTGCATGCAACAGGGATTTCAGGGGTCTGTGCCTCCTGCTCCTCCTCCCCTGCCTGCTCATCGGTGACATCTGCCTCCTCATGCCCTGCACTGCCCTCCTGCCTTGCCAGTGGTGCTGTGAAGACAGAAGCACAGACAATATTTGTAGTGTACTCATTCTCATTTTGTAAGAGGTTAAATCTACCTATTTTTGCATTACCTACATCCTGTCTGCCTGTATTTTGCATTCCCTGACTCACTGTCACTGTTACTACCTTGCTGTGTCTCAATACTACACTGTTTGGTGCATGTGACTACATCTCCCATGATGCATTTCAGGGTGTACACAACACCATGTACTGGAGTTGAAAAACTGTTTGGTTGCTGGGGGCTCATAACTGTGTGGGTGCTATGGTGGAGTGGAAGGGGATAGATGGCATGCATCTTACCTTGACTGGTGGTGGGTGGGTCGGAGCTGTCCAGGTCAGCCACTCCACTGACACTCTCCGATAGCAAGGTGGACTCCACCAACTCCTCCTGGGGCGTGGACTCTGTAGCACTGGATGTGCCGCCCCCGGTCTTCTTCGCCTCAGCCAACCTGGTTGCCAGCTTTTCTTTTGATCTCAGCCGCATATCGTACCAGCGCTTGCGCAGGTCCTCCACAGTGCGGTGGGTTACACCTATGGCATTCACCTTGTCCTGTATGGCATCCCAGATTTTCCTCTTCCTTGCCTCTGGCACGTTCAGGGATTTTTTCCCAAAGAGGAGCTCATGGCTGCCTACCATCTCCTCTATCAGGACTTCCTGCTCCCTGTCACTGAATTTAGGTTTTCTCTTCCTTCCTGCCTCCTCCTTCTCCTTCTCCTTCTCCTTCTCCTTCTCCTGCTCCTGGGGATTCATTTTGCCTCCCTGGATGTCAGTGCAGTGCTCTTCCACTCTCCCCTCAGCCTCTGACTGTGCTTCTGGCAATCAGGTGCAGCTGTGCAGTCACACTTCCTGGTTGTGATGTCATCAAGCTGCACCTGAATGGCAGATTCCCCATTTTGCGATTCCTTATTAGCGAATTTCGCAAATAAAGAATCGCAAATTGGGATTCTCAGAATTATTCTGCGAATTTAGGCGAATCGCTAAATAATTGCGATTTTCTTGATACATCGTATTTTGCGATTCTCACAATGCGATTCGCAAAATATCGCATTTTGAGAATCGCAAATTCCGATTTTCATACATATGGCCCCAAGTCTTTAACCACAAGGTTTCTAAAGGAATTATTTTTGATTGGTTAACCGTTGGATCCCTAAATCTGATTCATTTGCATCTTTTGATGAACTTTGGTTCTTTTGATTTCCTTATGTGTTGACAGTATCGTTTTACATGTAACTTCCCTATGAAAGGCCGTGCTTCTTCTCCCAAGTCATCAAAGGAAAAGAAAGGTATTCCTTACTGACACGATGTATTTTTGAGATCAGTTTGATTGGATCACGTGGGAGCTCAGATGCAGCTCACATCAGTAGTGTGGCCGCTCTCGCTATAGTTTAACGTTACAAATTGCTATTAAGAGCTTGTACCGGTTATTGACTGGAAAAAAGGTGCTCAGGGTGGCAGGTATATCAAATCATGGATTGCCATCTGTAAGGATGGCAGTCAATGTCATACATAATTCCAGGAAGCCTCGGAAGTTCACATTAAACCGTTCTTGATCAAAGACGAGGCTGGGATAGTACAGAGAGCTCGAAACAAGGTGAGATGCTCAGCTTTACAGGTACTGTCAGATGCAGCTAAGTCACATTTGAGAGGGCGAGTAGGGAAGAGACTTGTGAAGGAAACGTCTGTTGTGGTGTAGATCAGTGTCCACCCTCACAGTCCTTTTATGATTATACTTGTATGTGGGTCTGAGCAATTGAGCTAACTGTATTTTGGGGACATCTATTTAAATTTTCTCCATGTATTGGTTTCTCTTTGTTTGGGCCTATTATGGCCAGAAAGTGCCTTCGTTCAGAACCCCTGTTTCTTTAACTTCCCCTCACACCTATTCTCCACTGTTCTACCTCTTTCAACTTACCGATTATGGGGCATATTTACAAGGGCTTTATCTCCGCTTTTTTGGCTTTCAAAGCCAAAAAAGCGGAGATAAAACCAGCGCCCTATTTACAAGAGGGTGCTAACATGCATAATTGCATGTTAGCACCCTTTTTCACAACGCCTCACTTTGCATCTCCAATGAGATGCAAAGTGGGCGTTACTGGGCGTACCAAGATGGGCTACCTTGCAAATATCGCTGATGTTTACATCGCGATATTTACAAGGCAGCCCACATGATTTTAGCACACATTAGATTTTGGCGAAAATGGCCGTTTTCGCCAAAACCTAACGTCTGCTAAAATCCTGACTTAGCCATCCCTAACATAGGGGGTGGATTATGCTGATACGACCCTGTGGGTCGTATCAGCAAGAGTATCGCCCTTTTGCAGGGAACATCGCTGAAAAACCAGCGATGTTCCCTGCAAAGGGCGATAACCTCGCTATCTCTGGAATTTTTATCGCCCTGGAGTAACACGTTGTTATTAACGTGCTACCAGGGCGATAAATACCAGAGATAGCCTGCGATAATATAATTATCGCTAAGCACGGCCAGCGATAATTATCGCTGGCCGTTGTTAATATGCCCCTATATTTCTTTCACAGAACTAGCCTAATGCCAACACAATTACATGTTTGTGCCAGAGACCGCTATGCTAATAATACAAGATCACTCCTGAGTGAACACTGTACAGCATTTACACTGGCCTTCTGCAAACAGTACATGCTGTGGCATGCTTCCCTGTCACTAGTGGGTTGACACTATAGAGTATTTTCCATGGCTGCCAGTAACCAACGCAGATAAGCACTAATCTTTTTTATCTGAGTAGATCACATCGAGCATTTCTTCTGACTGCCTGAAACCAGTGCATTCTCTGATCTGCTCCTCTGTTGCTCCTGGGTTGAGACAACCGATCAAAGACTGAAATCTGCATGGCGTTCCTAAGTCTCCATGACAAAGGAATAAATAATCTATATAGAAGCTGAGTCTTAGGCCATAGCCGCCTTGATGTGTGACTTGCAGCATTTAGTGGTTTCCATTTTAGGTCTGGATTTTTAGCACAGCTGTCTGCCAGAAAGTTTGTTACCAGTTCTTCAAAAACCATGCAAAGAGTGGGCTTTGGATGCACCACAGCAGTATTTCTCTCTCACTTCATGCTGTTGGCTCTTCGATGAATAATTCCACCTCCTAGAAAATGCTTCAATTAGAATGCGTGAGGAAATATTTTAAATCTGAAAGGTACTCACAATCCACGCACAGTTTGTCATATGTAATTATTTATCACCTATATGCATTCGCTACAAAAAAGCAATCTGTTACTGATACTTTTACCCAGCATTGGCAAAGCCACTAGATCTGGCTTTAATGTGCTAAACAACATTTGTGCATGAAATGTATGCAAGCATATTTGTGAAGGCCTGCATTAGCACAATAATTCCATTCCTACCCTTTCGCCAATGCTTGGTCTCTAGATGCTGTGGGCCTACATGCTCATTTATGTCCGCAAGGCTCTAATGATGGTAACCAACGTATGTCTCTGGATTGCTCATCCATAGCTCCTTGGTTCATTTCTAAAGAGAATTGACGCGCATTTCGGCCATAAGACCGCCGTGAAGGGAACGGCTCCTGTTTTCCTGTTTTTCTGCTTCTTCCCTCTGCTCCAGCCGTGAGGGGAACGGCTTACCATATTGCTTCTACGCCGTGAGGGAAACGGCACTACACTTCCCAGCAGGCCAGTGCTGACGCCTGTCAACGACGTCACCACGCGCGCCAGGAGGCGCGTTAAGAGGGGCGCCGGTCTCCCGCATCGCGGGACGCGCATTTCGGCCATAAGACCGCCATGAAGGGAACGGCTCCTGTTTTCCTGTTTTTCTGCTTCTTCCCTCTGCTCCAGCCGTGAGGGGAACGGCTTACCGTATTGCTTCTACGCCGCGAGGGAAACGGCACTACACTTCCCAGCAGGCCAGTGCTGACGCCTGTCAACGACGTCACCACGCGCGCCAGGAGGCGCGTTAAGAGAAGCGCCGGTCTCCCGCATCGCGGGAGGCGCGCGGGCGAAGCCCGGGCCAAGGGCAAGCCCATCTGCGCCCGTCAGCGACAGGAAGAGGCAGGGCAGGGCCACCCCCCTTGGCTGTATATAAAAAGAACAACGGAGAAGCCTGGTAAGGTGAATCATCGTTCGCTATAAAACATTGCTATTGTTTACGTCTCACTACCCGCGGGAAAATGGGCAAAAGGAAGCAACCGTACTCCACGGGAAAACCGCATACAGATAATATGCCAATCACGAAGTATTTAAAATCTGCTGTGGGAAGGATTGACAGTGAGATTGTTCTCGTGGAGGAACAATTGGCGGCGACAAAAACAGCACTTGATGCCGCCTTGATGGTATCGGTACACGAGACTCTAGAAGACTGTTGTGAGCCCACGAATCAGGTGTCCATTGGTAAAGAGAAGTCTATAGAACTAGAGGTTGTGCCAGGTAGTCAATTTGTGAATAAAAGGCTACACCCAGGAAATCAGATAATCTGTGTATTTTAACAACATCGCTGGAAATTACAGCCCTATCGGATAATTTAGATTTAGTTATACCACCAGCAAAAAAAGCTAAACAAGTGCCGAAATTAAAACCTAGTTCTGATGACAGTAAGAGTGGGAAACCTAGACCGAACCAGAAGGTAAACAAAGGCGGTAGGTCAGATAAACGACTAAAGGAGGGGAAAACCTAAAAGGAAATAATCAAGCGATCCATAACTTCGAGACATTATTTAAAAAATTGCATTCTAAACTGGACAATATTGAACGTCGAGTAATGTCAGAGATTAAACTGGTCCAAAAGATGTAACCTCCCTAATGAACCTGGTAACGGGATTTATCACTCCAAAAATTCTAGTTTACCATCTGTGAGTGATAAATCAACACCAAGGCAAAAAGAAGCCCCAACTGTTGTTCAGCTAAAACAAAGTTCGACCAAGCCTATTACAGGGGAAAATATACAATCTGCACAAAATCAAAGGTCATCAAATGTACAGCAATTTCCCCCATATGCCCTAAAGAAACCAAGAGAATGGTTGATTCAAGTAGATCTGTGAATATAGACACTAATAAGGAAAAGCTTCGACAGTTAGCTTCTTTACACCTTCCACCACAGGCGACACCATATGTTATCATACTTAAAAATGTGACCAGGGTGGAGGATAAGAAGCTTGAGTCCTATGAGACATTAAAAAACAAAGTGATATATTGGTTCACAGCAAATACAAATATGGAATCTTGTTAAGAAATATAATAATGCTGAGAAGGGTGAGTTGGGTGGGTAGATCCATGAAACAATGCGTAGGAGATTGCATAATAATAAACTTCCGTAGCAGGGAACTGGTAAGAGATTTGTTGGAGGTACTTGCATATAAAGTTGCAGCAATGAATCCTAATATAGCTGAAGATATAATTGCTGTCCCGCTGGGCTATTTTTACAGGATAACCAATAAAACCAACAAAGTCAATGGTCCTAATTCTAATGTGTATAGATCCACGATAAATGTTCCTACATACAATAGGTATGAACCATTACAACCCTGTAGTAAGATTGATTGACATAGGGAGGATACAGAAATTGATGTTATTAGAACTCCACTACACACCCCGATGGTAAACAAGCCAGCAGGCGGCTTATGTCCACAAATATTTATTAATGTACAAAATGTTTCCCTATTAGCAGGAGGATACCCCCTCTAGGGATATGGAGGGGCTGCTGGAGACTATTTAATTGTACAAAATAACAAAGCTACTAATATCATGTCCTGGAATGTAGCAGGAGTTAAAAATAAGATAACTAATGATGACTGGCTTGAAATTATAGAGGGATGTGAAGTAATTATGATCCAGGAGACTTAGATTACTGAACCTTTTTTTATTAATGGTTTTAAAGTAATTTGTACTAATGCTAGCCCATCTAGAAGGGGGAGAGCAAAAGGAGGCCTGGCAACATTAATAGCTGTAACTGCGCCTCTAATAGTAAAGGAAGTTAATACCAAGTCACAATATTATCAATTGATACAACTTTATTCGGAAGGGAAACAGACAATGGTGTTAATTAATTTTTATAACAATATTTTTGATGTTACTAGACCAATGGTAATTAAGGCCCTACAGGAAGATCTAGAGCTCTTTTTAAAGGAATTGGGAGGGGAGTATACACTTATCTGGGCGGGTGATTTTAACTGTGAAACTTGTGCAATTTTGGTAGGTGAACAATGTGGGTTCAGTGATTGCTTTGGAGATCGAATTCCCCATTTCCCACATGACGCTTATGGGGAAGAAATAAATAATAGTATTTCCAAATATAATCTAGCGATTATAGAACCCGAAATGTTAGAGGGAGAAGTAGCGAAACATACGTATGTAGGAGGTAGATCAGCATCAAGTATTGATCATTTTGTTATATCTATAAAATACAAGGGTTTGGTGGAAAAATGCTCAATTATAGAAACACTGCATAGTGACCATCACCCACTAATACTGACGTTGAGGCTTAACCTCTCACAAAGATTGAGGGGAAAAGCCTCAAATTCAGAACTAAAACCCCAAGGAAAAAATGGAGTATCCATTAAGTGGTCAAGTGTAGATCCAACAAGTTTTCTAAATAACTTAAAAGGGAAAATACAAAAGGAAATTAGTATCTGCATGAATAATGTTTCAACAGATGCAGAAACTATAAACGCTTTTAGTAATATTACTATGGAGATAGCGGGTGATTTAACATTTAAAAAGAAGCATAAGGCCTGTGATAATAACTCAAGATGGTTAAATAAAGAATGTTCCAAAATAAATAGAGATCTGAAAACAGCCCTAAAAATAAAACCTAGGGATAACGTTAAAATAAGTAACCTAAGGAAGGATTATAGGAGAACCTTAAACCAACGAAAAGGTGAAATACGGGAGGATGCATGGGCAAGCCTAGTAGAGGCCGCAGAAACAAGAAATGCAGCCCTATTTTGGAAAACAATTGATCACCCGTTTTTAAAGATAATGCAACAGGGAGAATAGAAATAGCTGTTCCCTCTGAAGACTGGATTATCCATTTTGAGAGTATTTTTAATCCAGAAGCAGTAAAAATTAGTAAAATAAAGAACGGTAATTTTATTTTAGTTGACCCCGTAGAAATTTTACCAATTACCTCTGAAGAAATTAAAATCGCCCTCCATAAAAGTGCTAGCGGAAAAGCCGCTGGCCCAGATGGGGTACCCATCGATATTTTTAAATGTAATATGGATTATTGGACTCCGATCCTTTTAAATTTTTTAACGCTGCGATAAGGGGTTTTCTGCCAGCATCTTGGGCAGAAAGCATTATCGTACCAATTTTTAAAAAAGGAGATAGAGGGAAAGCAAATTGTTATAGACCCATATCCCTTCTGGACTCAACCTCGAAATTAATGGGACAAATTCTTCTGGGGAGGTTGGAAGAATGGGCTAACGAACATAATATTCTTTCTGAAGCTCAGTATGGGTTCAGAAGGGGAATTGGAACTGTAGAACAGTGTTTAAACTTGGAATTACTTATAGGAAAATATACTCTTGCTAAGGAGGGGGCTCTTCATCTTTGCTTTTTAGATTTAACAAGTGCGTTTGACCTCGTCAATCATACCAAATTGTGGCAAACCCTGAATGAGCAAGGAGCACCCACTGATATTATTATATATTTGTCCCAAATGTATTCATTTTTAACCTCAAGAGTACGTTTTGGAGTAAAGGGTGAATGTACCGAGGATTTTAGAGTTACAAGGGGAATACGCCAGGGCTGTGTACTGGCGCCACTGCTCTTTTCTTTATATATTAATAACATAGATACCTATTTACAAAATGAAAATGCAGATACCCCAAAAGTTGGAACACGCAACACTCCAGTTTTACTCTATGCCGATGACGCTGTCCTCCTATCGAGGACAGCGAATGGCTTACAAAATTTAATTAAGAAGTTTGCTGATTTCATGTCAAATAAGGATTTAAAGTTAAACCTTACTAAAACATTTGTAATGACATGTGGGAAATCTAAGTTGAAGCATAAAAAACATCACGCTGGAGGTGTAGTTATAGGGAGAGTGTCAACGTTCTCCTATTTAGGTCTTCTATTTAGCAGTAAGGACTCATGGAAACCTCATATCGACTCATGCAATCTGAAATTTATAAGAATAATTGAAGGAATTTTCAGATTTGCGGCAAATATAGGAAATAAACCCATAAGGGAAATTCTCACTCTATATAGAACTAAGTGTGTGACTGGTGTATGCCATGGGTCAGCGATATGGGGAAGAGCAAATATTATGTCCTTACAAACACAGGAGAATAAATTTTTAAAAAGAGTATTGGCTGTCCTGAATTCCACAGCCAATTTTATAATACATAAAGAACTGTCGGTATCATACATTAGTGATTTTATAAATATTGCAGGACTTACCTTCTGTCGTGGGCTATGGGCCAAAAGGAGACCAAATTTACAACTGACCTGATAAAGGACTGTCTGGCCCTTGATCACTGTAAAAAAATTCCCTGGCTAGAGCATATCTCTAATTTATTTAAATATTGTAAGTTAAACTTTAATAAAACGGATCTAGAGTCTATTCTGGATATAAGTAACAAAGATCTGAAGTTGAGATATACTCTGGCCAGTGAACAAGACAGACATGATGATACAAGACAGAAGCAAAGTGTTATTACTTACTGTGAAATTCCCTTGGTGGAGGGTATACAAACATACCTAACCCTAGTAAGGAATACCCAACACAGATATTACCTAACAAGGCTTAGACTTGGTACTTTACATCACCTAATTGCATTCTCCGATAAGGAAAGGTGGTCTTATAATTTACCGAATTGCCCGTGTAATGGAAACACCCCACAGTCCACGTTGCACTTTTTATTATTTTGTACCTTCTATAGTGATATTAGGAAAACTGTTTTAAAACCACTGTTCATAACTAACAGGCTCTTTGATTATAAACAGGCCTTTATATTTTTAAGTAGCCTGGACAATACGAAAACTGTGTGTTCAGTTATTTGTTTTATTGTAAAAGCACTCATGAAAAGAAGAGAACTAACATATTTAGATGCATTATTATATGAGAAATCCGATGAGAATAATTAGGTCTGTTTAACACTGAATTGATTTAAGAAACAGCCTGTAGAATAAGTACATTTTAAAACATGAGAAATTAATATTAAATGTTATATAGTTGTCTATTTTTAAATAAGTGTATATATTTTAACTGTGTATAAGGAGGAAATTTTAATATTTTCACTGATAAATTATGTTTGCTCCCTCTAATGAATTATTGATACGTTATATTTTTCAGTTTTTGTAGTATGCTTTTATGGTTGTACATTCTACACCGAATAAAGCTGAATTGACTTGACTTGACTTGACTCTGCCTGTATTTCTCTTTGGCATGTGTGTGGTTTATTTCTTGTCACTCCGGGATGGATCCATTTAGATAGCCTACTATAACTGCCTTTTTCCAGAACATACCCAAGGTTACCTCTCTGAAAATAGTGGGGGCCCATTTACGTTGAGTAACTGCCCCAGATGTCCATAGCCCTTGAGTGAAAATCCGTTTACACAAACCATCTTACAAATGGCAGGCCAGCATTAAATGTCAGTGGTTTTGGTTTCTGTTAGACCTGGCATCTTATGTGTGGTTCCCCCTGTGTTTTTGCTTCTGACTTCCTGTTTTTGATTATGTGCTGAACTTCGTTTTTGCTGGTTTTAGGACTATGAGCACTTTACCACTGTTGACGAGTGCTAACATGCATGTGCTCTATGTCTAAAATGTAATGACATTTGGTTTCTCCATGATTGGCATATTAGATTTACTAATACGTCTGTAGTACAGTGCACTACAAGTGCCCAGGGCATGTAAATCAAATGCTACCAGTGGATCAGCAGCACTGACTGTGCCACCCACATGGGTAGCCCTTCAAATATGTCTCAGGCCTGCCACTGCAAAGCCTGTGGGTGCGGTTTTAAACTGCCATGTCGACCTAGCAAGTTCACCTACTTGCTAGGCCCACACCTTCCCTTTATTACATGTAATACACCCCTAAGGTAGGTCCTAGGTAGCCCCATGGGCATGATGAAGTGTATTTAAAAGGTAGGACGTGCTTTTGAGTTTTAATTTCCTGGTAGTGAAAAACTGCTAAATTAATTTTTCAATACAGCAAGGCCTAGCTCTCCCATAGGTTAGCATTGGAGCTGCCTCGTAACACTTTACAAGGGTAACTTTCAACTGGGAGCAGATAGAAAATAGGAGTTTGGTGTCTCTGGACTCAATATTTAAAAACACATATTTTAGTGAAGTTGGTTTTAAAATTGCAGGTCTGAAAATGCCACTTTTAGAAAGTTGGCATTTTCTTACTTTAACTAATCTGTGTCTCTGTCTGTCCCTAGACTACACGTCTGGGTTGGATGACAGTTGGGCTTTGTGAATTCACTGTAGACAGTCGCACACAAAGGGAGCTGAGGTGTGCCCTGCATATCCTGATGGCCCATCACCAGGCTAATGGGTCTTCCTGAGCTAGAGTGGTGGGAGGAGATGACACTTGCACCTGAATAGAGCTGTGCCTGTCCCCTCACAAAGAGCTGCATACTCCCCTGTATTGTGTCTGAAGCCAAGGCCAGGAAGGGAAGGGTCTTGTGCACTACAAAGACCTTTCTTTGAAGTCTCCCTACTTCAAAGGCTAAAATGGGTATAAGTACTGGACCTCTGACATCATATACTCAGAACACTTCTGGACTGAGGATATTCTGCCAGGAGGAAGAGCTGTTTTGCTGCCAGCTTTGCATCGACTTCAATGCATCAGTTTGTAACCAGCGCATCCCTGCAAAACCGACATATCGCCACTGCCTGCACCGAAGCTGTGGACACCGCTCGCCGAGTGCGCAATGCAACTACCTCAACTTTCAATGCAGCCCCAATTTTCCTGAAACAGCGCCTCAGAAGAACAGGTGCTGCGCGAGTCTCGCGCACCACCTTACCGAAGTCTGTGACACACCGCTCCAACACATCCCCAGTCCAGCTTCTGACCGACACCTCGCTTTTAGCCCAGTGGTTTGACTTTGGCGCCACAGAATTGACACACTGCGCTCTTGACATTGACGCATTATTGAAGCCGCATCACCTTCAGGAACCAAGGCCTCGCACAGCAACCAACGCATCAACTCCTCTGCGCAACGTATTGTCCCAGAGTAGCAAAGCTTTAACAACCCTGGACTGGCTTAAGGAAATGACGCATCACCTGCATCCACGATGCCTCACCTCAATGACGTCCGACTCAGCTAAGGTACTGGAAGGGGGTCTGAATGATTCCTGTATCCGGCCTCGCTCCATCTTGGTCGGACTGAACTTTTGGATTTGTCCCAGTCAGGCACAACCAGATAGCCCCAGTTGGAGCTATTGACGTCTAAGCACTTCATTTTGATTTAATCTTTAAAAATTCATATCTTGACTTGTGTATGTTGGATTTTTTTCATTTTACTGAGAAAAATATTGGCTATTTTTCTAAACTGGTGTGGAGTACTTTTGTGGTGTTTTCACTGTGCTACTGTGTGTCCACAAATACTATACACATTACATCTTTAGTTTAGCCTGCCTGCTCTTTGCCAAGCTACCAGAGGGTCAGCACATGCAAACATTTAGTGTATACTACACTTACCCTGACCAGAGTGTGGGTCCCTACTTGGACATGGTGTATTCCTCTGACAACTAGAGACCCCATTTTCAACAGTTTCTATTGTATTTTCCTACAAGGGAAGTTTGTTCTTTCACTTCTATGCTGGCAGCAACAGTTCAAGTGACACTCACAACTTTTTCAGACACAATATTAAGGCTCTAAACTTGGGTTTGAAATAAATTATGCAAAAAGCCAAATAAGTGATACATATTTAGAAATACTAAAATAAGAGACTTTTTGTTGTAAGAGGTTGCACCTGTGATATCTTAAGTGACAGAGCAAATCAAGGCAGGGCACTCAGTTCAAGGTGACCTATAACTGGCCATCAAAGCAGGCTACCCTGATTTATAGAGGTATACTGGCACCCAAAAGGTTATTTGCATCAGTGCTGCATAGCTGTATTATGACAATAGATAACTAGAAGGTAGGTTCGTTGCTGAGCTGCTGGATGATACATAAGCAGACAGATGACAGTCTCAACTAATTTGTCTAGGAATTCTACGTACAATACTCATATTTGATACCAAAAGGAAGTCAAAGTATCAAGATTTCAGTGATTATTCAGTGAACATATTTTTAGTTGAGAAGTGTTAGGCCACATCAAGTGTCATGATCTGACATAAAACACAGTTGCAATCTGATAGGAAAAAAACTAGTCTTTTTGCTAAAAAGCTGCCAATCTGAGCTGGTAAATCATGGCTTTTAGCAAAACCATGTATGCAGAAAAGGATATTGTGGCAATTACATTAGTCTTCTGGGTACGTATAGGAATATGGGGAACATGGGAGGCGAGGAAACAGAATATCACCACTATGCCCTTGTGATGTGCCATTGAAAGTGCTTACTCAATTTTTTGACAAGGGTTTTGAGCACTCAGGGGCAGATTTACAAGAAAATAATGCAGCGCAGTGCCGCAAGTCATTTTGCTGCGCCGCACTGCGTTAGTTTTAAAGCACAGGGATGCAACATATTTACAACAATATGTAGCATCTCTGTTCTTCCCCCTTTGCTGGCGCACACAATGCTGCCATGTGCAGGCCCAGGCATCCTTGCACCATGGTGCAAGGATGCCTGAGTCGTAGGGAGATTGTTCTTGTGCAGGAAGGGGCACCTTCTTGCACAAAAACAATCAATTGAGGTGATTTCCTCCTCCAATTCATGCTGTAGAATGCAGCAGGCATTGAAAGAGGAAAGAAAACTGGGAGAAATGAAAACGTTTCTCCTCGTTGCACCTCGCTACGCCACCTCTACAGTGGTGTAGCATTCTGACGCATTTCCAGATTTACGATTGCTCGTAAATCTGGATATGCATCATTGGACATGGGGGTTGTGTGGGAACACCCACACCAACACCCGTGTCACGTCCCTAACACGCAAAATGTTGCGTGAAAAGGGGCGATATTTACAAGCACCGGTAAAGCCACGCAGGGTGGCTTTACCTGTGCTTGTAAATATCACGCAGCAGGTTGCGCTGCCGGTGCGTCACGCAACGTGACTCATCGGTGGCGCAAGGTGCTTGTAAATCTGCCCCTCAATGTGTGCCCAATGCAAATGGCTTAAATTAAGATGATCATTCCAAATGTGGGATCTTGGAATCATCACTTTCATTTAATTGAATTTAAGTTTCAGGGAATTCTAATTCATCTGAAGTGCTATAGTTGTCATGCAGTTCTCAAAGTCAAGCAGGCCTGGGAATTGTCAGCGTATGTGTGAAAAAACTAGCATAACCAGAAACGCTACTTATGCATTTAAAAGAACCATGTTAAATGGAGAGTCCTAGGAAAAAACAAGACTAAATTGAGAAGAAAAAGTAACTTAACTTTGTGAGAAGAAAGTTAAGAAAGAAGGGAACCATTTCAAATCTATGTCCTGAATGCCTAAGATGGAGAGAGAATAACATGAAGGAGAGGATTGCACCTCCCTGCTGGTTATCAACAGGAAAAACAAGATTGTGAGCTAGCTCTGATTATGGGTAATGCACAGCAGAAGTCATATATTAAAGGAGATCTATGAATCCTGATTTAATCTGTCCTGCTTCTGTTGGGAAGAAGAATATAGTACAAATGGTGGCCAGTGTTAAGACTTTCATGTTCCACTCATTTGCTTTCTAATAGCCCTAGTCTCTACCCTACTCACTCTACTGTGGTGAGAACACTCAAGGCTGTGAGTGTGGTTTACTGTAACTGGGTCTCCAGCACCCTCTTGCATCTAGAATATTGTGCATTCATGTACAGACACATGCAATATACTGTGTGTGAACTGCATCTCTGATAGGTGCCTGCCAGTCTTTGTGGTTTTGCTTGTTCAACAAATACATCACTATCTGGTGCAATCATTGGGGCGGTTGTATGTGTCTCACAATGCCTGTGTGGGACTGAAAATCTCTCATGGTGTGAATTTTCATTAATGTCTTCTTGGATGACTACTATGGCCAAGGTTGCGGTGGATATTATTAAATATCTCTATATGTGGGGGTCTTGCAATGTCCTATCTTTCCGTTTGTGTTCACTGTGTTCACGATTGAAAATACACATCCACATGAAAATGAAATAGTTGCAAGATCAACATACATGTTTGTGACCTCTACACTATAATTGCATCTGACTGCCCATGTTGGAGAGGTATTTCTTCTCGTCCACTCAACAAATTTGCATTCTGATATTCTTCACAACAATGATGGGGCTTTAAGCCATTATAAGTGACAAGAATCACTAATGTAGTCTGTAAACTGGAGTCCATGATACCTACTATTCGGCTATACTATGTCAGAGATAGTTTGAAGGTAACCATGTCCAAATTCTCATCTAAGACTGTGGGGCATATTCTCAAGGATCTATCGCCGAGTTATCAGCACTTTATCGCAGCCAAAGTCGCGATAAATTCATCGCCCCATTCACAAGCTGGCGCTAACAGCCCATAACACCAGTTTACCTGCGAAAGCAGTCGCAAAAAACATCGCCAAAGATGACTCCGGCAACTAACGCTAATGATATGCAGAGTAGGCGTTCCCGTGCAAAAATCCGTGACAACACCACTCCACAACATTCTCAACAACCAGCCAGACCGGCGATAAGATCACAAAACATGCGATAAGGCACGTTAGCAGCAGGAAATTAACCCCTGCTCTTACCTGGTGTAAAGTAGGACGACAACCGGCACCAGACAAGGGAGCACAGCCCATAGCCACACATGAAGAAGAACAGATGCCCTGGAGCAACCGATCATGCAGCCCGGAGCCCCAATAGGCCAACATCACCCACCGCCACCACCCTCAGGACCCCCCCCGCCCTGGGCCCCACCCCGGGCACCACCCACCCCCCCTCCTTTGGACAAAGATATTGCACATCAACTCCACGAAATCATGAACCAAACAAATCGCCTGAAGTCGCACAATGACAACACCTAACATACATGTGTATTCAGAAAAAGGGAAATCATACATTCATATCATAATATCCAAATAATACGTTTATTACAGAATAAACCAAAAACAACAATTCTGAAGAAGCATGGCGGGTCTTCTCAGGACATTCTGTAAGTCACAGCCTGCAAAACAGAAATCTGGATAAGAAGTTGTGCCATGCGCCCATCAAAGTACAGAGAGAGAGAGCGAAAGAGAGAGAGAGAGAGAGGGAGAGAGGGAGAGAGAAAGAGAGAGGGAGAGAGAAAGAGAGAGAGAGAGAGGGAGAGAGGGAGAGAGGGAGAGAGGGAGACAGAAAGAGAGAGAGAGAGGGAGAGAGAAAGAGAGAGAGAGAGAGGGAGAGAGGGAGAGAGAAAGAGAGAAAGAGAGGGTGAGAGAGTGCCGACACTGCGGACCTAGGCCTCACTGCTCACCTGCTGCCACTGGTATGTCTCCAACCATGTGCCGGTATACACTGCAGTCCCCCAGGTCCCTTATCTGAAACAGTGTCCAGAGACATGAATGGCAGAGTCCATACAGTTGCACATGCCATCATCACTTGCCCGCCCCTGCGCACACAGGCTGCTGCACCTCAGCCCCTCCTGCCGCCCAGCGGTGATTGCCCGCCCCTGCGCATCCAGGCCTCACTGCTCACCTTCCGCCACCGGCGTGTCACCAAGAGGGCCCACCCAGTTCCGGTGGTATCTCCAAGCCCGGGGCCCGCGACCATGGCACCCTCCACATCATGCAGCCCTGCACCGTGGGCCACCAGGTCACACACCTGCCTCTGGGTCTTGATTTCGCAATGGCAGAGACCACATCAGTGCACACGGCATCATCACAGGCTGCACACCCGCTCAGCGCTTGAGGTGCCACTAACTCTGTGAACCGTGAGGCAACGCCACGTGGCGGGAGGCCCACACTGCCCGCTGGCTCAGGCCTACACTGCGGCCCAGCGGGCTCACACTGATCCTTGCCAGTCCGGACCGCCAGGACATTGCATCATCGCAGGCTGCACACCCGCTCAGCACTTTAGGTGCCCCTATCTCACTGCACTGCAAGACACCGTCCCGTGGCGGTGTGCCTGCCGCAGTGTATCCGGTGCCACCAAGTCTGTGCACCGCTAGCCATGGACCCTTAATGATTGAGTTCGGTGGTGTGGACGCCATCATGTCACCCCCGGCACTGGGCAATGTGAGGTGGCAGGACCCTAGGCCCTCATGCATACATGAGAACTACACGGAGACACCCAGTTAGAGAGTGGAAATGGCATCCAGCACGTGCGCCAGGCCCTTTTTATTGGCAGGGTCACATGTCCTATTACGCCTGTGCTCGATGGGTGTGGTGTGGGTGTACACCAGCCGTGAGGGAGTGGCTGTGGCATGCTGACAACTAGACCTGTGAGCTGCAGATCCCTAAAGTGAAGACCTGGGACATGTGGCGTTGTTTTCCCCCCCCTGTGTGCGTAAGCGGCGTGGGCTGTCCTGGCGTATGCCAGTCCAGCATAAGGGTGTGAACAATGACCCGGAGCTCTGGGCGTGGTTCTGTCCTGGGCTGGACAAGGAAGTGACTAATGGATGTGTCTCTGTTGTAGTGTCAGCGCCACACGGACCGCAATCGGCAATCTGTCACCCTGTGACAAACGTCCCACAACATGAGCAACATGTACGTAAGGGGGAATCACTGACCCTACATTCATCCATACTTCCACACTTGAAAGATCATAGACATGACACATCTGTGTAAATATGAATGTTTATTGCACATTCAGTGGAGTTTTGCAGCTGGAGCAGTACAGGGCCATGCCAACCCCACTTTACATTGTTGGCCCATGGAGGGCCAGCCAGAGTCCTTCCGGGAATGACAGGTACATCAGGAGAGGAGGAGTTCAGTCCGCAGTCTGATAGCTGTGTCATTGGTGACCAAACAGAATATGGCAGTCCATGTCGAGGTCCAAGGTGAGAGTCGCAGAGTGCATCGGGGGACAGTGGAAGGTGATGATGCAGAGGGCAGAACCAAGCAGAAACAGGCCACATGGCGGAGATGAATGCTACTGCGTCCTTCTGACCACGAAGGCAGATTCATCCGCATCTTCATCCTCTGCTGTTGCATGTGCCTCACATGTGGGTGGTGGTGTTCTGTCTCCAACACTGTGTGGCACTGACACATCAGGGGCCGGAGATGTGGATGGAGTGGTAGCAGCAGCATGCATCAGCGCCAGGCCTTGTGGCAGCAATGCCATGAGGAGGGTCTTTAGGGCATTGAGGGACCCAGCTACCTCTCGCTGGTGTGCAGCCGTGGCAGCCGCTCTTTCCGCCTGCGTCCACTCCATGTTCTCCATGATCCTCCGCATGTGTCCCATCTCCCGGGCGAGATCGCTGGAGGCACTCTGACTAGACAGTCATTCTTGTCGCAGAGTCAGGACTCTAGCAATGTCAGCCATGGTCCATTGGAGAGCATGGAGCGGACTGTGGGTGTCTGTTAGGGACTGTGAGTGGTCCCTGATGGGACTTAGACACCGACGTATGGCGTCTAGTTTGGCTGCCATGCGGTCGAACCACACCTGCACCTGTTCAGCCAGCTTCTCCTGGCACCCCAACACAGGCACCCCAACACACGGCCGTTGGAAGGCCATGTGTTCGTCGTGGGGGTCCTGGGAGGCAGCCGTGGTGGTGGGTGCTGCCTGCTGTGTGTTCTGTGCAGGGGGTGGGTTCTCCTCGTGGCAGCTAGGCTGCCCTGCTCCTGGAAGTGGGCTGCGGAGGCTGTCCACGAGCTGTTGGAGGGCGTCGGAGTCGAAGGTGTGGTGGTCCTCTTCATCATCAGAGTAGATAGGTTCGGACTTCTCTGCAGGAGGTGTTGGATTTCCCCCTGCAATGTGAAGGGGAGATGCAGTTTAACATTGTGTTCACATGTATGTTGATGCATTGTACATGTTTACATTCAGACTGCATGACAATGTACATTGTGACTGTTTGCGGGGAGCTGCCTATTTGATGCGGGACAGTGGACATCCTGACTAAATCACGGATGTGTGTTTGTACTTGTACATTGTCAACTCACATTTCCCTGCAATGCCAAATGTGATTGGCCAGTTTCTACGCACATGCCGCACCAGTTGTGTCCTCTGTTCTGTTGTGGACGTGTTGCGGTTTGTACCACATCGTTGTCAATGTTGATGTGCTCTGCATGTAATGTGTGTGTGCCGCTTTTTGGGGGAGTTGCCCCTGCATCTCTGATTTAGCTGCCCCTTATCCCTTACATGCGGTGTACCTCAGGCTTCTGTGCTTATGCGGTGCTGAGATGTTGCATACCTGTGTGCATTGGTCTCTTGGTGGGAGTAGGGGGTCTGGGGCATGGTTTGTCCACAGATGTGCTATGCTTAATTGTGCATGTGTGCCATTGTGCCCATCTCCCCCCGTCCCCCCAGTCCCTGGTCGTTACTCACCCTGTTGCTGTTGTGTCCGGTCATGTTGAGCAGTGTCCGGTCTCCCAACTCCTGCCACCGTCTCCCCACTGCTGACTGTGGACACCATTTCCTCCAACTCGTCCAGCTCCTCATGTGGCACTGGACTCCCACCTCCAGTCTGCATTGCTGCCTTCCGGTTGTTGCAAGTTTCTGCTTGGTTTTGCGCTTTACATCATTCCAGCGCCTCTTGACCTCGTCCATTGTCCTCCTCAGCACTCCGACTGCATTCACCTTGTCCACGATGGTCTGCCATATTCCATTTTTAGTTGCCAGTGACACAGTGGAGGTGACGAACAGTGGTTGATGGTGTTCTATCACCTCCGTTATCAGGATCCTGTTTTCCTGCGGACTGAACTGCTTCTTCCTACTCTTCTTATCCTTGCCCTTCCCTGACACTGAGGTCACAGGCTGGTCCTCCGGGGGGCTTGTGGGGTTCTGGTTGTCCTCTGTACTTGCTCCAGATGCCTCTATTGTGCTTCACTGTTGTTTGGCTTTTGTGTGGATGTTTTTTTTCTACTTTTATAGTGCATTTTCCCGCATGACGCGTGGGAATTGCAGGCCTGTGGCTGGTTTTCGCAGATTTTTGTATCGCGATTGGCGTCATCGCTACTATTTTCGCGTTGGGGTTTCGCGTTCTTGCGGCATCGCGTTGATTTTAATGCGTTCATTTGACGCGTTATCGTGTGACTATTGCATGGTACCGCCGTGTTGGGAATGCCACGTTAACACGACATTATTTTCCCGCGATGGACTGCGATGTGAAGTGTTGCGTTAAGCTGAATTTGCGGTAGTTATCACATGTTCTTGAGAATATGCCCCTATGTAATTTCAGCTGCTTACACACTGTTTAGAACATGAAGTACTGAAATAATATATTTGAAAACATTTAAAGGCTAAGTAATATCTCTAATAGGACACAACTGCCATTCAACATTTTATTAAAATAGCTGCTGATGATTTAGAAGACATATTCATCACATTCATTACTGAGAAAATGAAATCCCATAAAAGGTCCATGTAAAAAATTACTGAAGAGCTTGACTCTCAAAGGAACATTGACTATGAGCACCAATAAAAAACTGAAGGACATTAATTCAGTGTGCTTTGTGTTTTCTGAAATCGAACAAGAGCCTGGAACTAGATGTGTGCAAATCTGTTTTGCACGAAAAGGTTTTGCAAAATTCCGGATATTGCCCTTCAGGATGTTTGCAAAGTTTGCTTACTCTACTTTACAAATGTGCAGTTTACCAATATGCAAAGTTTTTCAGGGCATTGTAAGACAATTTTCACCACCTTGTAGTATAATTTTCAGTCTCTTCGAATCAAGCCAAGACATAAAATATATGCAGACTTTTTCCTGGCAAGTTATCATTTTTCATAGTTTTTCTATGCACAATGTCAAATGTCTGCACAACTGTCTTTCCAAGTTCAACTTTTTCAACATACATTGCAGAAGTGGAGATGTACATATAAATGTGGCAAAGTATCCCATATCAAAGATACATGACTACTTTATCATTATTCAGCTAATATCATAGGTGGAAGCCTATAGTGTTATTTATTGCTCGCAAACTGTATTCAGAGTTTGGTCTAATATGGTTGACCAACCTTTTCTCTATATATCATTATGATGAAATGTACAATATTCAAGAAGAATAGACTTTGTGTAGACTTTTTAAAACCTTGTCCTACGTGTCATATTTTTAACAGGCCAGAATTATAGAATGTGTTTCTAGATTTTAATGCAGATACATTTGTTGTGCAATGGTGGCATTGTTATGAGACCTTGCTGAAATACAAAATATAATTTCAGGCCCAATGGCCTTTCAGACCTCTGCTAAACTCTCCCATGGCTTGAACTTGGCCCCACTAATCTTTATTTTATATTCCATTAGGGATGTAGAGTCCAATCACTAGCGATAAAGCCTGTTTTCCTGTGAACTGTGGTGTCTCAATATCAGTTTTGATGTTTGCCTATGAGATTTGTGTCTTGTCTATTACTGAAACTAGTCTCCCTCTTCAGTTTAACATGTTTTAATATTTTTGATGATAATGACTTGAAACCGACTCTGCAAAGTATGAGGAAAGTTAAAGTTGATGCTGATAATCTTGAAATTATGTCTCAATATTATCATCCGAGCATTACATTTGCTCGATCGATGGAGACACTCACTCAAATAAATTAGTTAACATCATATTTCCTTAGAAACCATTGGGAATTTTTATTTTATTTAGATGGTATATGTGGTGAAAGCTGCTGTAGCAGCTAGCTGTGGTAAAGAAATGTGGGGATTAGTTAACATATATCAGGTTCAGGTTGCTGATAGTAAGTAATTGACATAACAACTAGGTATCTCCTGGTCAAGGTTTGATGAAATGGCATACCTTGATGTGGACTACATCTGTTCTGGTGGATATATTTTATTTGTCCCACTGATAATCTGGTCACAATGCTGGCTTTGTGCAGCACACATGGTACATATCTTTCACGAAGAATCCTGAATTATGTAATTTTTTGATGTGTATATGTGGTTTAAACAGTGTTGACATGCAACGAGTCAAGCTGCAGTAACAGGCATGGGCAGAAGTGAACTGAGCAAAGGGAGCTCTTGAGGGCATTAAGGGTAAACAGATGCCTATTGTACAGTGTGCATGTGCCAAGGGCTATTATTAGGTTTCTAAGTACTATAATAGCAGCAAGTTAAGAGACGGATGGTTTTGAATATGAATCGGATTCAAATGCGAGACAGGACAGTGACATCAAGAATTGAGTGATATGGTTGTCTACACAGTGGGCTAAGGCTGGTGACAACGGGTCTTCATTATAGTATGGCAGGCTGGCCTCAGATGAGCTGTATGGCAGAGTCCCTGTTTCCCATTTCCCATCTTCAAAGTGGAAATCACTTTGATAAAAAAAGAAACAGTGACGGCTGCCCACCATACAATTGTGACATGGTGGATGTCTTGTCAGCAATTTGTTTTCCTTTTTTTTTTCTGAAGACAGACCCAAAAAGCAAGGGGGCATATTAGCAACAACTTGCGATAATTAGCTTAGCGCGTTTTTTTTTATCGCCGCCTATCGCTGGATTTTATCGCGGAGATAACACGTTATTAGCAACGTTTATCTCCAATGCAATAAAATATCCAGCGATAGCGGCGAATCCCAGCAATAATGCGAGAATTCCAGCGATAAATTCCCATCGCTAAGGAAAATCTCGCTAATAGCCAGGTGGGGACTTAACCGTAGAATCCACCTCCCATAGACTATAATGGGTAAGTCAGGTTTCTACCAGGTGTAAAAATCCAGCGCTAATCGTGGTTAGCGCGCGTTTTTCTATCGCTTCGCGGGCATTGCTAATAGGCGATAGGTATGTTAGCGACTGCTTTCAGTGGGTGGGCCAAAGGCCTGTGGCTAGGAAGAGCCCAAAACATAGGGATTTAGAGTATAGCACCGAGAATTCTAAGCGCTACATTTTAAAAAAAATACGTTTTTAGCCAATTCTGCTTTGGACACCCACACAAGTGAGGTATCATTTTACTCGGGAGAACAAGGGGAACGCTGGGTGGTAGGACATTTGTGCCGGCAGGGTGATTCCACACAAACATATGTGGAAAAGTGGTTTTGTCAGCTAAATTTGAGGTTTGCATGGCATTCTGGGTAGGAAAACGTTGGGGGATTCACGAAGCCATACCTCATTGGACTCCCCCGGGTGTCTAGTTTTCAGAAATGTTTGGGTTTGGTACTTTCCCAAGATGGCCGCCGAGCCCGGGGCCAAAATCTCAGGTGCCCCCCCCCAAAACCAGGTAGTTTTGCTATAGGTAATTTTGAAGTCTCCACAGTACGATTTGGGACATTTCCTGTTGCAGCCACTATGCCTACCCACACAAGTGAGGTGCCATTTTTATCGGGAGACCTGGGGGAACGCTGGGTGGGAGGAAATTTGTGGATCCACGCAGATTCCAGAACTTTCCCACATAGAAATTTGACAAAAAAGTGAATTTTTCGGCGAAATTTGAGGTTTGCAGGGGATTCTCACGCAAGCCATACCTCGCTGGACTCCCCCGGGTGTCTAGTTTCCAGAAATGTGTGGGTTAGGTAGGTTTCCCTAGATGGATGCCGAGCCCTGGGCCAAAAACTCATGGGACCCCATGCAAAACCAGGTTGGTTTGTGATATGTAATTTTGATGTCGCCTCAATAGCTTTTGGAGCCTTGCCTGTCGCGGGTCCTTGACCCACCCACGCAAGTGAGGTACCATTTTTATCGGGAGACCTGGGGGAACGCTGGGTGGGAGGAAATTTGTGTATCCACGCAGATTCCAGAACTTTCCCACACAGAAATTTGACAAAAAAGTGAATTTTTGGGCAAAAATTGAGGTTTGCAGGGGATTCTGGGTAGGAGAATGATGGGGGACCCACGCAAACCATACCTTGCTGGACTCCCCCGGGTGTCTAGTTTCCAGAAATGTGTGGGTTAGGTAGGTTTCCCTACATGGATGCCGAGCCCCGGGCCAAAAACTCATGGGACCCCCCATGCAAAACCAGGTTGGTTTGTGATATGTAATTTTGATGTCGCCTCAATAGCTTTTGGGGCCTTGCCTGTCGCGGGTCCTTGACCCACCCATGCAAGTGAGGTACCATTTTTATCGGGAGACCTGGGGGAATGCTGGGTGGGAGGAAATTTGTGGATCCACGCAGATTCCATAAATTTCCCACACAGCAATGTGAGAAAAAAGTGGATTTTTCAGCGAAATTTGAGGTTTGCAGGGGATTCTGGGTAGGAGAATGATGGGGGACCCACGCAAGCCATACCTCGCTGGACTCCCCCGGGTGTCTAGTTTCCAGAAATGTGTGGGTTAGGTAGGTTTCCCCAGATGGCCGCCGAGCCCCGGACCAAAAACTCATGGGACCCCCATGCAAAACCAGGTTGGTTTGTAATAGGTAATTTTGATTTCACATCAATAGGTTTTGGGCCCTTCCCTGCCGCGGGTACTTGGCCCACCCATACAAGTGAGGTACCATTTCTATTGGGATACTTGGAGAAATGCTGGGGGTTGGAAATTTGTTGTTACTTTCTGCAGTGTGAAAATTTGGGCACAAAAATGCAAGGAAAATGTCACAGTCACATTTTGAGGTTTGCGGGACATTGTGGGTAAGATAACTTGTTGGGATCCACAAGAGAGACATCACCATGCACTCCCATGGGTGTTTAGTTTGCGACAAAAACTATAGTTGTTAGGTTATTCTTAAATGAAATGTACAGCTTGGCAGAGAGACAAAACAGACAAAGATTACTGCACAGCCATCTATTCCTCAAACACACACACATACTGGTTGGATTTGGCACGAGGGCGAGTGATGGTTCAGTATATAAAATTGTATTAACAAGAGATTTCACAAAAATGAAATGCACTGTCAATAATTGAATGGACAAAAAAACTGAACCAGTGACTCGCAGCTCGTGAGCTGTAAAGCCACTTCAAGGCACCAACCGCTTTACAGGCCATTCACACACCTTTTATACATGATACACTCAAGACCATTCACACCACCAGGCACAAAACCAACACATTACAACATTCACAAAAAAGGACAAGGTACACCCTGCTTGACAAAAACAGAAAAGACACATTTTTATGCACAACCACCTATTCCTCAAGCACACACACATACTGGTTGGATTTGGCACGAGGGTGAGTGATGGTTCAGTATATACAGTTGTATTAACCAGAGATTTCACAAAAATGAAATGCACTGTTAATTGAAAGGACAAGAAACTGAACCATTGACTCACAGCTCATGAGCTGTAAAGCCACGACAAGGCACCAACCTCTTTACAGGCCATTCATACACCTTTCATACATGTGACACATACAAAACCATTCACGCCAGCCGCGGGCCCAGCACATTACAACACTCACACCAGCAGACAGCGCCATTCAAGGGCCCATCACTTTCACACGCCCACATTCCTGACACAGCAACCACACCAGCTCAAGGATTGCGTTGAGTGGCGTTTGGCTAGCAGTGTGTGTAGTGACCAGCAGCTAGTCACTACTCACACACCGCCAGCCAAGCGCCAGTCCACGTACACCGCCAGCCGAGCGCCAGTCCACGCACACCGCCAGCCAAGCGCCAGTCCACGCACACCGCCAGCCAAGCGCCAGCCCAAACACACCACCAGCCAAGTGCCAGTACAAATACACCGCCAGCCAAGCGCCAGTCCACACACACCGCCAGCCAAGCGCCAATCCAAACACACCGCCAGCCAAATGCCAGACCACGCACACCGCCACACAAGCGCCACTCCACGCACACCGCCATCACATTTAGGATTTTTTTTATATAAATATGAAAACACAAACAAATTGCAAATAGATACAAATCTACTAACACAAAATCTGAAACTCAATACACTACACAAATGCCAACCTTGAAACTGAACCAAAAATATTAAACAATAGAGGCCAGGCAGTTCACTTTACCACTCATGGATGCTCCCAAAAATTATTTTGCGTGTGGTACATTCTAAAACAAGCAGGCACACACAGCCCAGGGTCAGAAGGACACTCTGGGCAGTACATACGAGTCTCCTTCCGCATACCTCTTCGCCAACAGACTCTACATCTCCTACTGGGAAAGTCTTTTGAGGGTGTGGGAGGAATGTGATCAGGAAAGTGGCGATCTTTCAATCTAGCAACATCCTCCACCACTCCAACTCTAGGAACACTTGCCTGTTCCACTAAAACAAGGCTGCCTATTACAGACTCTTGAAACTTAGCAAAAGTCATTTTTGACTCAGGACAAGAATCCTGGAACACAACAAAAGCATTAAAGGTTGCCATGTGGAAAAGATGGATAGCCAACTTCTTGTACCAAATGTAAGCCTTACGAAGAGCAGCGTAAGGTTCCAACCTCTGATCTACTCTGTCAACACCACCCATGTGCTTATTATAGTCTAAAATGCACACAGGTTTGCGCGCTTCAGCAACCTGACCCCAAACAGTCACAGGTGCAGTGCTTTCATCATGGATGGTAGTCAGCATGTAGACATCTCTCCTGTCTGAAAACTTCACAGCTAGAAGCTCCTCGCAACGCAACGCACTGCACTGTCCTCGCACAAGCTTTTGACAAACAAGTTCTTTTGGGAAACCTTTACGATTAGAGCGGATTGTGCCACAAGCAACAGTGTCCACTTTGGCCAATTCCCTGAACAACCGCACACCAGTGTAGAAGTTATCTACATATAAGTGGTGGCCTTTGTTAAAAAATCCTCTTCCAAGTTCCCACACAATTTTCTCAGTCACTCCAAAAGTGGACGGACAACCAGGGGGGTTAATCTTGGATTCCTTACCGGTGTACACCCTGAAATTAGAGACATATCCAGTCCTACTGTCACACAGCATATACAGCTTAATTCCATAGTGTGCCCTCTTACTAGGAATGTATTGCCTAAAAAACAAGCGGCCCTTGAACAACACCAAAGATTCATCCACTGCAATTTCTTTCCCTGGAGCATAGATCTCAGAAAATCGATCAACAAAGTGATCAATGACAGGCCGAATCTTAAAAAGACGGTCACATTCAGGGTGATCTCGTGGCAACGCTAAACCATTATCGACAAAATGCATCATCCGAAGCAGAAGCAAATACCTATCACGACTCATGACTGCCGGAAAAATAGCAGTTGCCATCAAGGGACTAGTAGACCAATATGAAGACATTGATGGCTTCCTTAGCAAGCCCATCAAAAAAGTTAAACCCAAGAACTTCTTCATCTCTTCCAGATTTGTGGGAGTCCACCGGGTAGCTCTAGAGTGGGGCTTAAGACTGGCACTGTTGTCCCTCAAAAACTGTTCAGCATACAAATTAGTCTGCTCAACAATCTCTGCCAAAAACACATCGTCCATAAACAACTGAAAAAAATTTATCGGCAAAAAGTTTTCAGTATTCACTCTACACCCTGGAACACCAGTAAAGTCTGGCAATGCCGGCTGCACCATGCCTGGGGCAACCCAGAGGTCAGCACTTTCAACGGGAAGCCTTGCAGCCCCAGGCTGCAGCCCAGATGCCTCTTGCCGCACTATACCAACGGGAAGCCTTGCTGCCCCAGATGCCTCTTGCCGCACTACACCAACGGGAAGCCTTGCAGCCGCAGGCTGCAGCCCAGATGCCTCTTGCCGCACTACACCAACGGGAAGCCTTACAGCCCCAGGCTGCAGCCCAGATGCTTCTTGCCGCACTATAGGCACATCAATCTCCTCCTCTAACACAGGCACTTCATCCGCACTAAGAGTATCTTCAGTATCCGATGATTCCATGTGGAGAGAAAACTCACTGCCTGAATCGTCCCCTGCCTCCTCTGACTCAGATGCAGAGTCCGTCTCTGAACCAAGGTCAGAGGAAGACTCAAAAAGCATACCAACAACCTGCTGAGCAGTAATCCTGTGGCTAGCCATTATCCTTACTAAGAAAGGAGACTGCACAAACAAGTCAACAACAACCAACACTGTGCAAAACAAGTAAGTAAAATAATGTGTGCCTTTATCACAAAGATCTATATACTCAAAAACGATACAATTCACTTACAAGAGACAGCTACACTCACCAGCATCTACTCTGCAGAGACACAGCAAAAACGATATCCCACTAGAAAGAAAAAAACAAAACCAATTACTCACAAGACAACAAAATACACATCGAGCACAAATGCAAAAAGTTTTTGACACTCAAAAAACAGAAGCTAAACATACTGCCATTATTACACCATTTGCAAAAAACAAATTCATGCAGAGAAATGAAACTCATTTACATTGTACAAAAAAAAGTCTCTTACCAAACACATGCAACTACACAAACAGCAGAACCACCAGTAACGAAACCGCAACCTGGAACAGTCTAAAGAGCAAAAGCCTTCAACTAGAACAAAAAAGGAGAAATAAAGCATTACAATTGCAATTCACAAAAAATAAAACAATTAACATTATAACACGCTATGTTACTACCCAAATGGTCAATCGGCCAGATGGGCCTTCAAATAGGGCTGAGAAAAATAGGGGTGATCTTGCCCAAGGGATCGGGTGAGGTTGTCTGCCAGGCCAATCTGCCCCCCAGGTGGGGCAGAAAACAGCAGACAGAAATTTGCCCCCTTGCAAAAGTAATAAATCCCTAGTGCCTAGTAGGGTTTTCTGCCTCCCCCCTCCCGCCTAGGGCAGAAAGGCCAAAAAAAGGGGCAGATCTGTCCCCAGGAAGCAACCATGTCACTTCCATTACTCGCAAAACAAAATCCCTGGTGCCTAGTGGGGTTTTCTGCCCCCCCGGGGGCAGAAAGGGCAAAAAATAGGCTGATCTGCCCCCAGGGGGGCAGAATACACATATAAAAAAATCTGCCCCCTGGAAGCGACCCTTGGCCAAGGGGTTGCTTCCATTTTAATTTAAAAGAAGTCCCTGGTGTCTAGTGGGGTTTTCTGCCCCCCCCGGGCAGAAAGGCAAAAAAAACAGGCTAATCTGCCCCCAGGGGGGACAGAATATGCATACAAAAACAATATCCCCCCTAGCAGCGACCCTTGCCCAAGGGGTCACTCCCATTTCATTTTTAAAATGAGTCCCTGGTGTCTAGTGAGGTTTTCTGCCCCCCCCTGGGGACAGAAAGGCCCAATAAAAATGCCTATCTGCCCAGGGGGGGCAGAATACACATTAAAAAAAATGTGCCCCCTGAAAGCAACCCTTGCCCAAGGGGTCGCTTCCATTTTTATTTAAAATAATTCCCTGGTGTCTAGTTGGGGTTTGGCCAAAAAACGGGCCGATCTGCCCCCGGGGGGGGGGGGGCAGAATTCCCATTACAAAATAAAATGGCCCCCTGGAAGTGACCCTTGCCCAAGGGGTCACTCCCATCACAATTTAAATAAATGCCCTGGTGTCTAGTGGGGGTTTCTGCTGGGGGCAGAAAGGCCAAAAAAATGGGGCGATCTGCCCCCAGGGGGGGCAGAATATCCAAACAAAGAAAATTGCCCCCCTGGAAGCGACCCTTGCCCAAGGGGTCACTTCCATTTAATTTCCAAAGGTAATCCCTGGGTCTAGTGGGCTTTTCTGCCCCTCCTGGGTCCAAAAACGGCCGAAAAAACGGTCGATCTGACCCCAGGGGGGGGCAGAAAAGTCTTCATTGAAAATTGCCCCCATAGGAAGCGACCCTTGCCCAAGGGGTCGCTTCCTTTCGCTAAAAAAAACATCCCTGGTGTCTAGTGGGGCATTCCTGCTCCACGATCACGACGCTGTGGGCGATCGTGAAGCAGGAATGCCCTGCATTGAGACATCAGGGGAGAGGAAATACTTTTTCCTCTCCCCCGATGCCTCAAGGCATCCTGATTTCACCCCCCCCCCACCCCACCGGAGACAACAAACCTACCTCCTCTCTGGACGCGCTGGAAAGAAATTATTTCCAGCGCGTCCGGCACTTCCTGGTGACGTCGGCGCGCGCTGTGCGCGCTGACGTCATGGGGAAGCGTGGGGGGGTCGGGGGTGGCAGCGGAAAGTCTTCCGCTGCCAACCCCCTCTGTGGGGGCATGATCGATGCCCCAGGGGGAGCGCCAACGCTTCCCCAGGGGCTGTGCTCATGACGGAGCGGTTCCGTCATAAGAACAGCCCAACCGATGCTCATGACGGAACCGCTCCGTCATGAGCATCGAAGGGGTTAAGTCGGATGATAACCTGCACCAGAAATGGGAGCCCAGCCCACAGCCACACCAGAAGAACAACAGATGCCATGGAGCTACTGATCATGCAGCCAGACACCCAAGAGGGCCACAACACCCACCGCCCCCCCCCCAGGCCCCCCCCCAGCCCTACCCCGGACAAAGATATCTTACATCAACTTTACGGATTCATGAACAAAACAATTTGCCTGATGTCGCACAAGTACAACAATTAACATTCATGTGTGGTCAGAAAAAGGAGAATCATTCATTTATCTTTGAATTTCCAAACAAATTATTTTATTCAAATTTAACTCAAAACAACTATTTGGAAGAGTCATGGCGGGTCTTCTCTGGACAATCTATAAGACACAGCCTGCAAGACAAAATTCAAGATAAGAAGGTGTGTCATGCGCTCATCAAAGGACAGAGAGAGAGAGAGAGAGAAAGAGAGAGAGAAAGAAAGGGAGAGAGAGTGAAAGAGAGGGAGAGAGAGAAAGAGAGAGAAAGGGGGAGAGAGGGAGAAGGAGAGAGAGAGAGAAACAGAGGAAGAGAGAGAGACAGTGAAAGGAAGAGAGGGAGAAGGAGAGAGAGAGTAACAGAGGAAGAGAAAGAGACAGTGAAAGGAAGAGAGGGAGAGAGAGTGCCGACACTGCGGACCCAGGCCTCACTGCTCACCTGCTGCCACCGGTGTGTCTCCAACCACGTGCCGGTATACACTGCAGTCCACCAGGTCCCTTATCTGAAACAGAGTCCAGATTTATGAATGGCAGAGTTCATATCATTGCACATGCCATCATCGCTTGGCCGCCCCTGCGCACACAGGCTGCTGCACCCCAGCCCCTCCCACCGCCCAGCGGTGTTTGCCCGCCCCTGCGCACCCATGCCTCACTGCTCACCTTCCGCCACCAGTGTGTCTCCAAGAGGGCCCACCACGTGCCGGTGCAAGCTCCAAGCCTGGGGCCCGCGACCTTGGCAGCCTCCACATCATGCAGCCCCGCCCCGTGGACCACCAGGCCACACAAGTGATTCTGGGTCTTGATTTCGCAATGGCAGGGATCATATCAGTGCACACGGCAACATTGCAGGCTGCACACCCGCTCAGCTCTATAGGTGCCACTAACTCTGTGAACTGCGAGGCAACGCCACGTGGTAGTAGGCCCGCGCTGCCCGCTGGCTCAGGCCTACACTGCGGTCCAGCAGGGCTCACACAAATCCTTACCAGGACGGTGCATCATCGCAGGCTGCACACCCGCTCAGCACCTAAGGTGCCCCTACCTCAGTGCACCGAAAGTCACCATCCCGTGGCGGTAGGCCCGTGCCGGCCGCAGTGTTTCTGATGCCACCAACTCTGTGCAACGCAAGTCATGGACCCTTTCTAATTGAGTCTCGTGATATGCCAGGCGGATGCAGCCATGTCACCTCCGGCACTGGGGAAGAACTGGGACACGTAGCGTCGTCGTCCCCCCCTTCATACGTAAGCCGAGTGGGCTGGGTCGGCGTACGCCAGGCCAGCGTAGGGGTGTGAATAATTATCCCTGGGCTCTGGGCGTGGTTCATTTCTGGGCTGCACAGGAAACCAACTGATGCGTGTGTCTCTGTTGCAGTGTCTGCGCCACATGGCCCGCAATCGACAATGTTGCAATGTTGCATGCACCCGGAGGGCGGCCGCGCACGAAGGGATTGTACAAGGAGCGCAAGGCCGCTCGGGCTCTTGGCTCATGCATGCCAACTGTTGTGTGTGTGTCGCTATTGGTGCACCATAAGCCTAAGGCCTAGCCTCAATTGGAGCGCGAAAGCCACATCACATTTCCAGAATGCAAGCAGTAGTCAGACTAACATTAGGGATGAAAGCTCCTTTGTCTCAATAAATAAGGCGGAAGGACATCTGCACCTCCGACCTTGGTCTTGCATGCGGCAGGCACCCCCTGAGAGAGATACCATAGCAGATGATGACTCCCACACTACGCACAGCGCTAATGAAAGACCAACGTATCCACACCCCACACACAGAAGTTCTTGCTCGAGGTACTCTTGCATGGAATGCCCTAGACACTTATGTACACAACAACCTATATGTCCAAACGTTGCACACACATACGACTCATTGCTCCGAGCTGTGGCATATCATCCACATAACTGCCGCAGGTCAGAAGAGTGCCGGTTCTACGAGAGCCACCAACGCAATGGCAGAACATCCCAGGCGCATGCACAACGTCTGTCACGTGGAACTGTACCGTGACCGAATGCTGCCTGTTAGTGTGTGATGCATTGGTCTGCATGTTGTGGCCCTTGTCTTGCCCGTACTGACACGCACATGGCAATAAAGTCTACGCAACTTCACTAGTGTTCAACTGTGATGAGTATTGATTAGAATGACAAATCGTGTGCCTCAATGAGCATTGTCCGTACACAGGGAGGGACTGACTGATGCATTTCACTTAGGGGTGAGTCCCTATTGCCAGCTCCACCTCTGTGAGCCAGACATAGTGGTTGGGATAGTTGCTGATAGACCTGTGCTCTTACGTGTCTTCAGCAATGTGAGTATGGTGTCCATATTCTTGCCATGTGGATCAATGTGATCCATCACTACAGGCTGTGTCCACCCAGTTTAGTGTGAGTAGGTATGCGAAGAGATGTTCATTTGTCAAATGTGATGGGGGACACTACTTTAGGCCTGCCAACGACTTTGACATTTCATACCCAGCCCTATTTCTAACATTGCGTGGGGCAAAGTTGAGGAATTGCGCGATTGCTGTTTCAGAGCAATGAGGCCACAGCTAGTGCACACATTCCCAGTCATCTCACTTCCTATGTGTGTCACGGTCATACATGCGCATTGCTTTCATTTCCCAGGGTGTACCTTTTTGGGCAATGTCCTTACATTCATCCATACTTTCATACTTGATGGATTATGGACATGACACATCTGTGTGAATTTGAATGATTTATTCACATTCGGTGGAGTGTCGGAGCTGGAGCAGTACATGGCCATGCAAACTCCACATTACATTGTAGCCCAGTGGAGGGCCAGCCAGAGTCATTTAGGGATTGACAAGTACATCGGAAGAGGAAGAGTACAGTCCACAGTCTGATTGCTGTGTCATTGGTAAGCAAACAAAATATGGCAGTCCATGTCGAGGTCCAAGGTGAGTGTCGCAGAGTGTTTCGGGGGACTGTGGGAGGTGTTGTTACAGGGCATGATGCAGAGGGCAGAACCAAGCTGAAACAGGGCAAATGGCGGAGAAGAATGCTACTGGTTCCTTCTTACTACAAAGGTGGAATCACCCGCATCTTCATCCTCTATGTCATCTGTCTGACATGTAGGTGCTGATGTTTGGTCTGCAGCACTGTGTGCCACTGACACATCAGGGGCTGGAGATGTGTGTGTAGAAGTACCAGCAGCATTCATCAGCGACTGCCTTAGTGGCAGCAATGCAATGATGAGGATCTGCAGGGCATGGAAGATCCCAACAACTTTTCGTTGGTGTGCATCCATGGCAGCCATTCTTTCCGCATGCATCCGCTCCATGTTCTCCATTATCCTCAGCATCTGTGCCAACTCTCGGCTGACATCGCTGAGGCCACTCTGACTAGACAGTTGTTCTCCTCTCAGAGTCATGACTTCAGCGATGTCGGGCATGGATTGTTGGACATCATGGAGCGAACTGTGGGTGTCCGTTAGGGAGTGTAAGTGGTCCCTGATGGGACTTAGACACCCAAGTATGTCATCTAGTTTCGCTGCCATGAGGTCGAACCCCACCACACCTGTTCAGCCACCTCCTTCTGGCAGTCTAACACATGGCCTTGGAATGCGATGTGTTCTTCGGTGAGGTGCTGGGAGCCAGCCGTGGTGGTGGGTGCTTCCTGCTGTGTGGTCTGTGCAGGGGGTGGGGACTCCTTGATGCAGCTGGGCTGCCCTGCTCCTGGAGGTGGGTTGCCGTAGCTGTCCATGAGCTGTTGTAGGGAGTCGGTATCGAAGGTGTGGAGGTCCTCTTCATCATCACTGATGAGTTGTCTGGTCTGCTCTGCAGGAGGTGTTGATTGTCCCTCTGCAATGTGAAGGGGAGATGCATTTTAACATTGTGTTGACATGTATGTTGACGCATTGTTCAAGTTTACATACAGACTGCATGACAATGTACATTGTGACTGTTTGGGAGGAGCTGACTATTTGATGCGGGACAGTGGACATTTGAACTACATCACGGATGTGAGGTTGTACACGTACATTATCATCTCACATTTTCCTGCTATGCCAGATGTAATTGGCCAGTTTCTACACACAAGCGGAACCAGTTGTGTCCTCTGTTCTGTAGTGAGAGTGTTGCACTTTGTACATCATTGTCATCAATGATGATGTGCTGTTATTGCTATGTGTGTGTGCTGCATTGTGGGAGAGTCGCCACTGCAGCTGTGATTTTGCTGCCCCTTATCCCTTTGAGGCGGTGTGCCTTTGACTTCTGTGCTTCTACAGTGCTGAGATGTTGCAGACTTGGCTAATTTTGGCTCTAGTTCGGATTTTGGACTCTTGGGCATGGTTTATCCGCAGATGTGTTGTTGACGTCAGGGGTTGTTTGTGCACGTGGATGTGTCAGAGTGTGACCTGCTCCTTTACAGATGTGTTCCACACTCAGCCACCTCAGTGTCGTGGCATGCACCATGTCATGATAATTGGACTGCAGCCATGCTGTTCGTCATGCAGTGTCACTTGCATTGTCAGTGTGGCTCACAGACACGCAGCTTTGCTGGTTTTGAGACGTGTGCATGTGTTGGTTGTGAGATTGGTGCTGTGTGGGGAGGGACCCCTTTGTGCCCATAGTGTACGGGGGCCTACTTGCTGTTTGTATGTGTGCTGCAGTGTGCCAAGGGGATCAGGGACATGATCCAGAGTCATTGTGGGTGTGCAGTGTGCTCTACTTAATTGTGCATGTGTGCCATTGTGCCCATCTCCCCCGTCCCCCCAGTCCCTGTTCAGTACTCACCCTGGTGCTGTTGTGTCAGGTCATGTCGAGCAGTGTCCGGACCCCCAACTCCTGCCACTGTCTGCCCACTGATGACTGTGGCCACCATTTCCTCCATCTCATCCAGCTCCTGGTGTTCCGCTGGACTGACACCTCCAGTCTGCATTGCTGCCTGATGGTTGTCAGCGAGTTTCTTCTTGGTTTTGCGCTTTGCATCATTCCAGCGCCTCTTGACCTCTCCAATTGTCCTCCTCCTCACTCCGACTACATTCACCTTCTCCAGGATGGACTGCCATATTGCATTTTTATTTGCCAATGACACGTTGGAGGTGACGAACAGTTGTTGGTGGTGTTCTATCACCTCCGTGATGATGATCCTGTTTTCCTGCGGACTGAACCTCGTCTTCCTTGTCTTCTTCTCCTTGCCCTTCCGTGACCCCGAGGTCCCAGGCTGGTCCTCCTGGGGGCTTGTGGGGTTCTGGTCGTCCTCTGTACTTGCTCCGGCTTCCTCCATGGTGCTACGCAGTTTGAATTATTTTGTTTGTGTTTTTCGGTGATTTTATAGTGCATTTTCCGGCATGACGCGTGGGAATTGCAGGCCTGTCGTTGTTTATCGCTGATTTTTTTATCGCGGTTGGCCACATTGCAACTTTTTTCGCGTTCGTGTTTCGTGTTTTTTTGCCGTCACAATAATTTTATCGCGGTCATTTGACGCGTTAGCGTGAGACTATCGCATGGTACCGCCGTGTTGAGAATACAACATTAACACAGCGTTATTTTCCCGCGATAGACTGCGATGTGCAAAGTTGCGTTAAGCTAATTTTGCGATAATTATCACACGTTCTTGAGAATATCCCCCTATATTGTTTAGTGCTCCAGTCGATAGCCTATACATTGCTGCCCCCTCTCCATATTATACTTCTGCAAGAGATAGAATGCACGCATCTATAAAATATATACACACGTTAAATAACTCATTATATCAAAAGCTTTTTTAAGTATCGAAGTGGTGGTGAAAATGAGGGTTACTCATATTTTAGTACTCAGACTGACATACTTAAGCATATTGGAAAAGGTTTCAGCAAAACTTCTTTTCAATTAGCCTATGATTTGGGCATTTAGACACAGTAAATACTTAGGGGCAGATCTACAAGGAAGTGCCGCAGCATGGCACCGCAAGCCCTTTGGCTGCGCCACGCTGCGGCACTTCCGAAGCACAGGGATGCAACATATTTAAAAGAATATGTTGCATCTCTGTGCTTCCCCTTGCGCTGGCGCACAAACTGCAGCCATGCGCTGGCGCAGGCACCCTTGCACCATGGTGCAAGGATGCTCATGCGTCGTGGGAAGATTGTTTTTGTGCAGGAAGGGGCACCTTCCTGCACAAAAACAATCACTACAGGCATTTTCCTCTTTCAATGCGTGCTGTAGAATGCAGCACGCATTGAAAGAGGAAAAAACTAGGAGAAATGAAAACATTTCTCCTCGTTGCGCCTCGCTATGCCACCTCTAGGGTGGCGTAGCATTCAGACGCATCTCCAGATTTATGATTTCTCGTAAATCTGGAGATGTGTCTTGTGGGAACACCCACAGCAACACCCTTGGAACGCCCCTTCTACGCAAAGTGCTGCGTGTGAAGGGGCCGTATTTACAAGGAGAGGAAAAGTCACGCAGGGTGGCTTTTCCTGTCCTTGTAAATATGGAGGAGCCCCCTGCGCCACCAGTACGTCACGAAAAGTGACGTACTTATAGTGCAAATCTATAACTAGCAAGGCTACTTTGTATCGATAATAGCAGATATTTTACTAAACTAGATGCACCTAACTAGTGTGTTTCCTCTGCCTATTTTAATACGGTAATTATACGGGTAATCCGTGTACTTTGGTTCCAGTTGACTGCTTAAACATAAATCACTTTTTAATTGCAAACATTAGAGTAAACTAAGGCATTTGCAGAAATCAAATGGGTGAAATTGTAAACACACACATACATTTGAATTCTTCAACAAATTTTGCACAATCTACCATTTGTGTTCAATAAAATGTATCAAACAAAAAAGTAGTCTCAAAATAGATGTCAAGCATTGTGCGAACAATAATATCAAATCGATTAAACTAACACGGCGTGTGTAACTATTCTATTATTAAGAACTTCCAGAGTTCTCAGCATGAATGAAATTGCCAGTTTTTAATGTTGTCTCCTTAATTTTCTAAATATTGAACACAGGAAGGACTTTTTTTGTACTCTTTCAAACGTGCATAGTTTAATTGTTTTTATATTAAAGTATAACCTGTAAAAATGTGCCTCCCACTTGTTGCATTTTTATTAAATGTCTACTGTAACGAGCTAATGAGGCCCATTAAGTGCGCACATAACCCACTACTCAAGTATCTAAGCAGACACAGCTGGAATGAAAACAGATGGAAGGTGTAAATGAGAAGATTCAATTAACATTTCTTTTCTTTCAGTGCCACTTTCAGAAATCAAATCCGTGGGGATTGAAAGTGAGCCCTTAATTCAAAAACATACTTTCCCGCCTATAATTCGTTGAAAGTCAACCCTAAGAGTGTCTTGTAAGTCCATTTAAAATGATCATTACTGCTAGACTTTAAAGTGCGGAATTCCACGAGGCTGTGAAAAGCAAAACAGGCAAGGAATCAGGATACAGGAGTGATGCAAACCGTTTCACAGTTTCATGGTACAAGTATTAATAGCTCTACTTTGAAATTAAATATACCCCTTTTAGTGGAATCTTTGAAATCTCATGGGCATTTCCATCTGGTGAAGAGTGGTTCAGTCATTTGCATTTCATTCTCTGCTCTTAGGTGCCCCACCCCCAAATGCCCACCTTCCTACTCAGTGTTACCTTCACACATGTGCTGCTCTCTCGTGTGCTTCTCCTCATGTTGCTCTCACACAAGTTTGCTTCTCCCCCAACCCGTGTTGCTCTAATTTGCTCTTGCTTGTGCTTCGTCTCATCCCAATTCGTTCTTACTGTATTTCTCCCCTGCTCCTGTGTTGTTGTCTCCCTTGTGTGCTGCTTTTCCTCCCCCCATGCCCTCAATTGTCTCCCTAACCCACAGTTTTTTATCGCGCTAAAAATTATTCTTTTTTTTCCAAGCCAAGTGGCATCTGCCATCATGGAATGATAAATAAAAAACCAAACAAATCGGGCATGTGTCATTCTGCTGGCACACATGCTTTGTGACACGTGTGTGCCTACGTCATCATGCATTGTTGCACCAGTTAAATGATGTAATGGTCAGCAGCAGTAGCTTCATCCTGCCTTCTTTCTTTTTGTTGATGCTACCCAGCACCAGGAAAATAATTTTGTTTTTCGCTTACACTGTACAGCATCGCCAAAAGGTATTGGCATAGCGAATTGGTCTGAAGGGTGAGACTGATTGACTATGTTAATGCTTGTTGAAAATGAAAGTACTTCAGTGATTGGTAATTTTGTAGTTGTGATTGTGTAGACTGATGAGTGGGTGAATGTCAGAATGAGTCAAAAGGTGACTTTCTGGAAACTATGGGGCAGATTTAGAAGCCCCGTGCGCCACTTTTGCGCCGCCGTTGCCTCACTTCTGTGACGCAGCGGCGGCATAAAGCTAGCGCCATGCTGCGGGGGATTTACAACGGGACGCATCTAGGGAGATGCGTCACGTTGTAAAGCCCTGCGCCACATGTATCCTGCGTCAGGTTTCATGAGGGCGTTCCGGCGCATGGTGGGCGTTCCGGTGCAGGAACGCCTCGGAAAAGTGCCTGAGTGAAATCTACAAGATTTCACTCAGTCACTTTTCCGACCCCGCTGCGTCAAAACCTTGCGCCTGCTTGAAGCAGGCGTAAGGCGTGACGCACCATGTTGAGGATAGGCCAGGTTGGAACTTGTAAATGCAGCGCATCTGTGTTGGCGCAAGGGCAAACTTGCGTCACCCATCTTTCCTGGCGCATCCCTGCTGATTTGCAGGGATGCGCCAGGAAATGTAAATCTGCCCCTATATTTTTGGCCTTCATCTTTAGGCTCTAAACCATTTCCTGTCCCAATCATGAAGAATCTAGGTATAAAGATTGACTCAGCACTGAGCCTATCTTTCCAATTCAATGCAGTAGCTAAATCTTGTTTCTTTCGATTTCATTTGTTGAAACGGCTCATGATCTTCTTTTCATTTCTTTGCGAGAGTCAACTTCTTAATGCAGTAGCTTCCTCCTTCCTGAACTACTGCAATGCAATTTATCTTTACCTTCCCGACTACCTGGTCCATAAGTTTCAGAATTACGCTGCAAGGCTAGCTTTCAGCCTTTGCCCCAGCAATCATGTTACTTTAGCTCTAACGTCTCTGCACTGGTTGTGCTTTCTATTCAAATCTATCTGTTGATTTCATAAGGTGATGTTCAGTTCTCATCAGTCCCGTCCCAGCAAATTCTCATCAGTTTCCTCTAAGTCATGGAATTCCACTCTAAGGAGACATTTTTGATGATTACCAAGACAGATCTGCAGTATGTTAGTGGACAAGCTGTTTCAAGGGCTGCTGCTACTTGGAGGAACTGACTGCCATTTCATTTACACCAAGAAGGCAACTGCTTAAATTAATTTTGATAACCTCTCCAAACTGCTTGTTCTCAAAGATGTTTTTTCTGCTAATCTCCTCATCCCTTTTTAGGTCTCGCCTAGGCAGCGCTTGCGCTGTCTCGTTGAGACATGCAGTATATACTATAGTGGGGAAGCTTCGTTTAAGCTCCGCCCACTCTCCGCCCATCTTTTGGATTGGCTTACATCCTAAATGCTGCATTCTGATTGGTTTTCGGCTTGTTAGTCCCTCCCCATGACAGCCATGTCATCATTTGTGTCCTTCCATGGCTATCAGCCCCTTTACTGCACAGACTACTTTCTTCCCGTCCCTCCCCCTCCCTCCCGCAGTCCGTGACTTCTTGGTGGCCCCCGCCCCCCTCCAGGGACTCCCAGTCGTGCTCGTGCCTTCTCGCGCCCGCCCGCACTCCCCCTTCCAATGCAATAGGTCTCGCGTAAATGCGAGTCCTATTGCATTGCACATGCTTGTTTTTCAACGTAAGTCCTGGCATGGTGAGCGCTTTGGATGCCTCTTGAGCGCGCCCTACTCAGCGTGGATTAGCCCCGTGTTGCTGGGGCAATGCCAAGGAGAAGTCCGGTGGTAGCCCCACCCCTCCCCTGGAGCGCGAGGGCTCCGATCCGGAAGTCACCGCTGCTGTCCTGGCAGAGACAGCACCTGTTCTGCTTTGCGGGCCATCCCGAGGCCCCTGTTTCTCTATCGCGCCGCATGTGTTCTGTTTTGCCTCTCTGTGCCCTGTCTCTTCCATGCAGGAAAGCCCCCGGACCCATGCCTGGCTGAGGCCACAGTGCAGCCATGAACAGCGGGGTCCCTCCCTCCACGGCGCTGCCGCCACCCCCCGCCCTCAGGCCCCCTGTGCTCTGCCGCTGGCCTGAAGCTTGCTTCTACGGAGACGAGTGCCAGTTTCTGCACGAAGATCCTGGGGCTGCGGGGGGCATGCTTAGCCTGAGCGGCAGCGCTGGACCGCTACCTGCATATGCCTCCACCTCGCCGCCGCCGGGAGGGGGTCCAGGGCCTCCCGGCCAGGCCGAAGAAGACGGAGTTGGGTGGCCTGGGGACTGGACTAGAGGCGCAGAGCCTGACAAGTCAGTGTTCTGAAGGAATATGTTGTCTCGGTGGAGGTGGCGGGGAAGCTGTCAGTGCAAGTTGTCCAGATACAGGCAGGTTTTCGGAGCTAGCATTGCCAGGTTGGTCTCTTGCTTGGATCCCCCTCACTACTCATTCAAGTTCATTTATTGTGTAGGAGGTCCTTTTACCAGTTCCGGACTAGAGCAAGCCAAGAGCTACACCTGTCAAAATGGGTAATTTTACATGTGATTGTTTTGGAAAGTTTCATTCGTGGAACTACGGATTCAAATGTTACATTTTTTCTTCAATGGATTATATTTGTCGGTAAATGCTTTCGCCGGAAGCTTGTGCCTAAAAGTCGGGAGTAGTAGTTTGACAGCTATTTTGGACCCGCAAAACGCTGTAATGCAATGTTTGTTTGGCCAACATGAACATTCTGTTAACATGCTTGTGACCTGACGAACGTTTTGTGGTGAGGCGGAAACTGTTTGTGACTTAGATTAGTGTCGGTTGTGATCCCAGACAGTGGTTACTTCTACATGCTTTGTTCCTGGAGGAACAGGACATTGCAAAAAAACAATATTGAAGATTTATTGGACACCAGTCAGGGCACGAGTCGGGGGTCCACGCGGGTGGACGGCGTCTCCCCACTTCTTTCACAGGGTGGATGCCGTCCACCCTGCCAAGAAGTTGGGCCCCACTAAAAAAGATGCTGAATTCGTCCCGGTGTAATTTTCAAACACCGGGACACATTCAGCAGCGCCTGCACGTTGTTGTCTGCTTTCGATCACAACAACGTGCAGGCGGGGACGAGGCTCTCTTATTTTTGACTCCTGCTGGGATACTCGGCCATAACAAAGGCCGAGTCTCGGGGGTCATCAAGCCTCCTTTTGTTGGAGTTTCCTGGCTGGCAGCAGTCAGGAGCCTCACACCTGATGCAAATGCAGCAGAGGGGAAACAAAGGCTCGCACCTTGTTAGCACTTCACACATACTTAAGAGAGGCAGCTTTTCACTTTGTTCAGGCTCTGTTTAGGAGATTTGTATGCACGGGAAGAACGTCAGATGTGTTGATCTTTCCCAGTATTTGCACAAAATAAATTGCATTTATATACGCTTATTACCCTTGAGGAGGCGTTGTAATGATTTAAATATCACTATTTCTTTTAAAGCACTATGGCTATAGAAAGCTTAACGCTGACAAAAGGTAACATTGCTTTATATGTAGCGTACAAAAGTGTAAATCTTCTGCCTAAATCAGGAGGGTTTGCAAGTATGCTCGAAATGTGCTCAAATGTACTCATGATAGATCTGCTAAACATATATGTGAGGGCTTAAGATCTGATGTCACTTCTTGTGATGCCAGTTCCTGTGATGTCACACGCTGCGATGCCACGCGCTGCGATGCCACTTGCATACTGATTAACTAGGTTAGTCCCCCCACTTCTTTTTTTAGGACTTGTGCCCTGACACCAGTGAAGACGTCTAAAGCAGGAATTAAATAGGACATTATGTGTTGGAATTGTAAAAGCGGGAGGGGTAGGAATACTGATGCATGTTTGTGATTATTATTTACGTTCGAACTTTTGGCAGCAGGTATTTGATAGGTTAAAATTCCACAAAAAGTGTCTAACAGTAAGGTTATTGAGATAGCTTGCACAGGGTTTATTTCTTCCTTCCTCTTGGTCAGAGCCAGCAAGCATCGCAGTCCGTCACAAAGTGCTGCGCCGTCGGTACAGCGCTTCGAGGCGACTGAGGGTTCACCCCCACAGCACTCACGGCACAATGGCAACGTTCTTTCACTTTTTAATTTTGAAAAAATAAATTTGCACAATGAACGTAGGCACCGATGTAACAGCTGTATGTCCATGCAGGAAAGGGCAAGCAATACAACGGGAAGTCTTTCAGTCGTCTTGGTGTGAACCAACAGTGAACACTTGTTCAAGGGTGAAGAGGGCACCCATAGGGCCAGCGCAAGTCAGTGGGAAAGAGTAACCCATGCCACTTGGCAACGGCAGAGCCTAGTCTCACGAGAGTAACTCTCCGAAAGCTCTCGGCATCACAGTGCGCGCGCTGCTCACTTCTCAGCTGATGCCAGCTGCAGCGGCTGCCCTCTGCAGAGTGTGAGGAGGACAGACCGAGCACCCAGCACGACTGCAAACAACTCCAATCCATTACTATTTGTATATTTCGTCTTTACTTACGCTCTCGCTGCGCTATACCATTTCCCGCTGAAAGGCAATATTTCTCTCCATGTGTTCCCATACCTGCCATGTTCCGCAGTTTGGTGCTTACTTTCCCTCCATGTTAAAGAACAGTAGCTGTTTCAGCACCCAGGCTAATGTGCTAGATAGCTAAATACATATAAGGTCCCAAAGGTGAGACCGATTGCATTGCAAATGCTTGTTTCTATTCAGCAGTACCCTCCATTAGTTAATTATTGGTCTGTGGTTTAAGGCACCAAGATAACCCAAGTAGGTGAATGCCTGCACTCTATAAAACCCATAATACATAACTAAATAGCCACAAAACATCATCACATGATGACACATTGTATTGATCCATGACCACTTTCTTAAACAAATCTTTTCAACAAGCAAAGTCTCCTCCAAGTTCAAATGTTCCGCATTTCTCCTCTCTTCAAAATATGAACTCCGGTGCACCCTTTCAACTGTGGCTATGGGCCTGAATGTTCATTGCTATTGCTGATTGATTTTATTACGTTATGCAAATAGCCATACATGAGTGTGTTGCTTATATTCTTTTATTACTGTAGCATGTGTTTCAGTCACATGTACATATATAAAATGTAGTATAGTGCTTAGTTTATGCTTAGTGTTACTTTCTATGTATAAAGCAAACACAAGGGGATGATGGACGGAGTGCTGAAACTTTTCAAACACTCACCCCCAGTCACAGATCCGGGTTGAATCCATCATCATTCTTTAGCTCACTTTGCTACCCCAGTTCAGACATAGCTATATGCAAATCAGTCTGGACCCTGTGCCTCATGGGAACAGTCCAGACCAAACTGCCAAGCCATGTCTTCCCTGGACCAGAATCAAGCATCCTGAGACCGGTTTGGGCTAACAGCCCTCATCAGCCTGGCTAGCTTGAATCCAGAGGCAAAGTGAGCAAGGGACCCAACGTCTGGGCATACCCTGCCAACTAAGGGCGAACAAAGCAAACACAAGGAGATGATGGACGGAGTGCTGAAACTTTTCAAACACTCACCCCAGTCACAGATCTGGGTTGAATCCATCATCATTCTTTAGCTGACTTTGCCACCCCAGTTCAGACATAGCTATATGCAAATCAGTCTTGACCCTGTGCCTCATGGGAACAGTCCAGACCGAACTGCCAAGCCATGTCTTCCCTGGACCGGAATTAAGCATCCTGGGACCGGTTTCAGGCTAACAGCCCTCATCAGCCAGGCTAGCTTGAATCCAGTGGCAAAGTGAGCAAGGGACCCACGTCTGGGCATACCCTGCCAACTAAGGGCGAACAAAGCAAACACAAGGAGATGATGGACGGAGTGCTGAAACTTTTCAAACACTCACCCCCAGTCAGAGATCTGGGTTGAATCCATCATCATTCTTTAGCTCACTTTGCCACCCCAGTTCAGACATAGCTATATGCAAATCAGTCTTGACCCTGTGCCTCATGGGAACAGTCCAGACTGAACTGCCAAGCCATGTCTTCCCTGGACCGGAATCAAGCCTCCTGGGACCGGTTTCGGGCTAACAGCCCTCATCAGCCAGGCTAGCTTGAATCCAGTGGCAAAGTGAGCAAGGGACCCACGTCTGGGCATACCCTGCCAACTAAGGGCGAACAAAGCAAACACAAGGAGATGATGGACGGAGTGCTGAAACTTTTCAAACACTCACCCCCAGTCACAGATCTGGGTTGAATCCATCATCATTCTTTAGCTCACTTTGCCACCCCAGTTCAGACATAGCTATATGCAAATCAGTCTCGACCCTGTACCTCATGGGAACAGTCCAGACCGAACAGCCAAGCCATGTATTCCCTGGACCGGAATCAAGCATTCTGGAACCGGTTTCGGGCTAACAGCCCTCATCAGCCAGGCTAGCTTGAATCCAGTGGCAAAGTGAGCAAGGGACCCACATCTGGGCATACCCTGCCAACTAAGGGCGAACAAAGCAAACACAAGGAGATGATGGACGGAGTGCTGAAACTTTTCAAACACTCACCCTCAGTCACAGATCTGGGTTGAATCCATCATCATTCTTTAGCTCACTTTGCCACCCCAGTTCAGACATAGCTATATGCAAATCAGTCTCGACCCTGTGCCTCATGGGAACAGTCCAGACCGAACAGCCAAGCCATGTCTTCCCTGGACTGGAATCAAGCATCCTGGGACCGGTTTTGGGCTAACAGCCCTCATCAGCCAGGCTGGCTTGAATCCAGTGGCAAAGTGAGCAAGAGACCCATGTCTGGGCATACCCTGCCAACTAAGGGTGAACAAAGCAAACAAAAGGGCACAGGGTCAAGACTCATTTGCATATGGCTGGGTCCAAACTGGAATGGCATGGTGAGCAAAAAAACGATGGATTTAGGCCCAGATCTTTGTACTGGGGTGAATGTATGACATTGTTCTGCATTTTGTCCATCAATTGTTGTTTTTGCATTTGCCACCCTGAGTGGGACGGGTATGCCCAGACGTGGGTCCCGTGCTCTCCATGCCACTGGAGTCAAGCTATCCTGGCTGATGAGGGCTGAAAACCCGAACCGGTCCTAGGATGCTTGTTTCCAGTCCAGGGAGGACCTGACCTGGCAGTTCGGGCTGGACTGTTCCCATTGGGCGCAGGGTCAAGACTGATTTGCATATGGCTGGGTCCAAATTGGAATGGCACAGTGAGCAAAAAAACGATGGATTTAGACCCAGATCTTTGTACTGGGGTGAATGTATTACATTGTTCTGCATTCTGTCCATCAATTGTTGTTTTTGCATTTGTCTCCCTGAGTGGGACGCGTATGCCCAGACGTGGGTCCCGTGCTCTCTATGCCACTGGAGTCAAGCTATTTTGGCTGATGAGGGCTGAAAGCCCGAAACCGGTCCTAGGATGCTTGTTTCCAGTCCAGGGAGGACCTGGCCTGGCAGTTCGGTCTGGACTGTTCCCATTGGGCGCAGGGTCAAGACTGATTTGCATATGGCTGGGTCCAAACTGGAATGGCATGGAGAGCAAATAACGATGGATTTAGGCCCAGATCTTTGCACTGGGGTGAATGTATGACATTGTTCTGCATTCTGTCCATCAATTGTTGTTTTTGCATTTGTCACCCTGAGTGGGACGGGTATGCCCAGACGTGGGTCCCGTGCTCTCCATGCCACTGGAGTCAAGCTATCCTGGCTGATGAGGGCTGAAAGCCCGAAACCGGTCCTAGGATGCTTGTTTCCAGTCCAGGGAGGACCTGGCCTGGCAGTTCAGGCTGGACTGTTCCCATTGGGCGCAGGGTCAAGACTGATTTGCATATGGCTGGGTCCAAAATGGAATGGCATGGTGAGCAAAAAAACGATGGATGTAGGCCTAGATCTTTGTACTGGGGTGAATGTATGACATTGTTCTGCATTCTGACCATCAATTGTTGTTTTTGCATTTGTCACCCTGAGTGGGACGGTATGCCCAGACGTGGGTCCCGTGCTCTCCATGCCACTGGAGTCAAGCTATCCTGGCTGATGAGCGCTGAAAGCCCGAAACCGGCCCTAGGATGCTTGTTTCCAGTCCAGGGAGGACCTGGCCTGGCAGTTCGGGCTGGACTGTTCCCATTGGGCGCAGGGTCAAGACTGATTTGCATATGGCTGGGTCCAAACTGGAATGGCATGGTGAGCAAAAAACGATGGGTTTAGGCCCAGATCTTTGTACTGGGGTGAATGTATAACATTGTTCTGCATTCTGTCCATCAATTGTTGTTTTTGCACTTTCTATGTATATTCATAAATCGGGCTGTAGGTACTCCAATGAGATTCTTCAAATGATGTGGCACTAAAAAAAAGAACACATTGCCAAAGTTCTCCTTACAAACACTACAGATAGGATACCATATTCTGTGTGTGACCTAGAGGTACACCTTCTTCATCCAGGAAGATGCTATTCCAAGGCCACACTGACATATAGCCTTCTCTCACTATGCCTAATTGTTATTTGAAGTGACTCAGTATGAATGAGAATTACCAAAAATATCATGTTATGCCTCTTCATAATATTTATTTTTTCCATATTCTCTATCGGCACTATTACATTAATATTTGCTATTATTATTTTGCGTACATTTTGTACTAATTTGGCTTCTAATATAGCGCTGCAGTAATTGTAATCCAGATGTCTTTGGTGTGTGCTATCATCATGGAAAATGCTGAGGGAACCCAAAAAATCTGTAAGTTTTTCCCTGGCAGATTTGCCTGTTCATAACCTGTATCCATTCCAGGTACCTTAGGAGAGGTTCATATGATTCCTGCCCATTTTCATCCCTTCAAATGCTACAATAATATACCCATTAAGGATTGACTTGGCAACATGACACCAGAAAACCCAACAAAAACTGTCTTATCATGGATTTTCTTTTAATCTAAAAAATAGTGCAAACAACTTTCACGATCATCTAGAATCTGACAGTATGTTCAATATTAATCAATCTAGATTCTGCCCCAGTCACAAGAAACTGCCTTATTAAATGAATGGAACAATATCCTGGACATAGCTGACAAAAGAGCACTATGTATTTTAATCCTTATTAACTTCTTCACCACTTTGATATGGCGAACTATTATATCTTACTATTCCATTGTCAATAAGTGCATTTGCCTGTACCATTTTAAATTGTAAGCCATTCAGGTGTGGTCTGTGTTTGCCTTTTCAGGATACAACTGCTTTGAGGCAGTTTGTGACATTAATGGAGTATCTGGTATGAACTTTGTTTTATTAGTGTTATATTTTTAATTTTGTTTTGGGGCAGGTTAGTAATTAAGGGGCATATTAGCAGGAAGAGGCGATAATCATCGCTAACCCTGCTTAGCGTGATTTTTTTTATCGCCGGCTATCGCTGGAATATATCGCCACGCTAACTCTGTATTAGCAACGATTAGCGCTATGGCGATGAATATTCCAGCGATAGCGGGGGAAATGGGCCAACATCGCTGAAAAACCAGCGATGTTGCATGGAGAAGGGAGAACACCTTGCTGATACGACCCTGTGGTCGTATCAGCATAATCCACCCCCCCATGTTAGGTATGGCTAACACCTGCTAATTGCAGGTGTTAAATAAATGGCGATGACCCCGGTTAGCGCGACTTTTCACGTCGCTAACTGGGGCCATGGCCACCTTGCTAATAGGCGATAGGCCTGTTAGCGAGTGTTTCCCAGGTTTGTTCGTCGGGAACGCCCACTTTGCATGTCATTAGCGATAAATATCGCTGACATGCAAAGCGGTAAAGAAACGGGCGCTAATGCCCGCAAACTGTCGCTAACTGCTGTTAGAGACAGTTTGCTGATAGGGCGATATAAATATCGCCGCTTTAGCGGCAAAAGTGCCGCTAAAGCGGCGATAGTGCCCTTGCTAATATGCCCCTAAATTCTTTCAATTTATTCTTAAAAATGTAAAGATTTTTATTTTTCATAACATATTGGGTGCAGTATTTAAGTAGTATAGTATATATATTTAGGTAAAAGTATTATTTAGCTGTGAAGAAATATGTATTTGGTTCACATTAATAGTTAATTATTATCAATTTCATTTTTAATAGTTACATTTAAATATTGAACACATTAACTTCAATATTTTGGAAAAAACATTTAATTTACTTAATATATAATAATAAATTATCTACACAAATATTTGTTTGATGATATTATATTTATGTTTCTCTTATATAAATAATGTAAACATTTGATTATTTACAATTAAGATACTGAAACGCAACCAAGCCCCCTCCCCCCAACCTTCCCGACCAAAGAGCCTATTCTTTCCTCAATGTTTGCTGGACCTGGACTTAGAATGGTAATTTAGACCATTTCCCACCACCCCCACTATATACCCTTTCCCCAGTGTAAGTTGGAGTGTAGTAGGAATAGTAAATATGAAACACACCTTCATCAAAAGAATACACTTTCCTCAATGTTAGTGGACCTAAAGTTAGAATAGTAAATCTGAACTCCATCAGTATAAGCACTTTCCCCAAAGGAAGAGAGAAAGGAGTTAAAATAGTAAATATGATCTACCCAAAATATATGCACTTTCCCCAATGTTTGTTAGAGTGGAGTTGGAATAGTATAATATACCCCCTCCCCAACATATCCACTTTCTTAAATGTTAGTTGGATTGGTGTTAGACTGATAAAACTGGACCTACTTTAATGAATGCACTTTCACTTTTTATGTTGAGGTCAGGGGCGGTTTCTGCCTTAGGGTGTTGCGGCGTTGCCCCCCCCTCATATTCTGGCCGGCCTGGCCCCCCTATTGCATGTAAACGTAATGGTGCCAACAACATTTAACATACCTTACATTTTGTTTTCATTCATGAACCACAGCCATTGCAATAGAAAAGGAGCTCTGCTATGGACACACCCATCTCCTGAAAGAACTGGACACTCCAAGTGGCACTGATCCATTACATTTAATTCCTGTGTTCTACAGTCAGTGAAAATTGAGAAGGTTGCAGTTCTTGTGCGCCTTCCATGGAGATAGAGAGGTACATCACTGTGGAAACAGATGATTTGAAATAATCAATGCTTAATGCTTAATGACTTATACAGCAGTCATGAGGGCTTAGATTGTCTGGGTGATCATTCATTCAGGACATCTGCTGCTACTTGCCAGACAGTGGTACTTGATTGACCTCAACGTAATACTATGCATGAAAATGTTCCTCATTCTTTCCTCTCTTTTGTTCTTCTGAAACTACTTTATGAACATTGGCTCTCAAATTTCTGTCTTCACATTCAATAGCCTTAAAATATTCTGGAGAAAAATCTGCACATCCAGTCCAGACCAATCAGAGGAACCCCTTATCTCTACTGGATGCCTATCACAAAGAAAAAGTGAGGTACAACCTATGTACTGGAAAAAAGTAGCTTAAATAAATAATTATGACTAGAGCGTTGAGTGGCAATGCAAAATGATAAATGTAGTGCAAGCATCCAATTAATGTGTGTTGCTGTGATCAGTCATTGCGGGTGCATGCTTCTTATTGCCTGGGAGGGGTAGCTGATTAGCCTTAAGTTAACTGTGTAACAGAAATTGCACCTCAGTCTTTCATCTTCTTTGTCTTTGTAATACCCTCCTGTTTACCTTGACTTTCAAATGTTGTCCTTTCCTCTTCTTGTTCAACATGCCTTTTGTAGATAAAATTCCATTGGGCTTCTGGTCTCCCATATAGCTCTGCTCCCAAGATGGATAATGCCAGATTGCAGTTGCATCATTCTTCATGCAGCAACAATTAGCCTTATGGTCTAAATAATTTTGAGCGTTTATCTTACGTGCATGACAGATGTGCCCTGCCTATTGGTGTAGAATGTTTTGCATTTTTTCTTTCAGTATTTCTTTCTTTGTTTTTTCTTTGTTCTTTCCTTCTTTCTTCCTTCTGTTCTTTCTTTTTTTCTTTTGTTAGTCATCAGTTAATATTTTACAATAAAATATTAAAAAAACAAGGTCATAAATTTAAATGTCCTTAATTTTCCTATAAGACGACTCCCGCTATGGTGGCAGAGATCTCCACAAGCACGTGGAAATTTACTAATAGTAACTTTACACTCATAAATTCAGTAGGAGTCACCATCCCCTTTTATCAGGAGATGCAGCCTCTTAATGCTACATCTAGAAGTAAATCTCCACCAGGAATGATGAAATGGAGATGTGACCCTCGGTGTAAGGGTAGATCTACAGGTGAGTAGATCTATGCTTACAACCTTATTATTATGAATAAACATTTAAATGTTTAACAAAAAATGTGAACATTTTCTTCATCAATATCTCAAAGTCTTACTCTCATACACCCGCAGATTCATTAACCGGCACCTGCAAGACAACGTGGAATCTGCCCAATGCTGGCCTAGTTTATAGCTGGCGAAAGCACCAAGCAGACCTGCTCATGCCCCCCTGACATTGGGGTCTACCGGGTTCTGAATTCACGTAGAGCTCTCCATGGTTGTGGAACAGGAATTTGTCCACCTTGGCGTGTGACTCCCCGGTTGCAGACGCTTGTGGCTAACTCATTGCATCGTACCCCAACAATATCCTCTGTTGGCCTGCTCATGCCCCTTCGTGACCCCCAGGGGGTGGTGGGCCCTGGTACCAATATCGCGACTGTCCTGTAAGTCTTTGTACGACAGCTAACATGGAACAACCGCACTGGCCATCATAGCTCACAGTGCCTTGTATGATTCCTAGCCACGCAGTGCCAGTCCCTACAACAGAAGGACTACTCGCCTCCATTCTAATTGTATATATTGATGACTGGGCTGCACCCATTGTTGGGCATGGGGAAAGGCGATACTAAACAGTCCAAAATATAATTTGATGGTTGACGCCAGGCGCGGATCATGGAGGTACCAATGGGTGAACTGCAAGGAGTGCCAATAAGTGGGAAAAGCATGCCCTCAGACCTCCATATACGTACCATGTTTCTAGATCTGAAACAGAGCTTTAAAGCAATAGACACCAAAACAGATCTCTTTGCTGATAGATTTGATAGACTGAAAGAAAAGGTTGATAAGCATTATTATTACCTTGATCAACTCGAACGCCATAGGTCAGAGGCTGAAGATGACCGAGTTATAGACATGAAAAAGTTCTTCCGTATGGAAAAAGTACTTGAGGTAATACGGAATAAAAATAGGGATTTGGAATCTCCTTCCCACCGGAACAACTTAAGCAATATTGGTGTACCAGAATCCACAGATATGGGTAGATTTTGTGGAGAACATGTTGCGTACACTCTTTGGCTCTGACCTATCTCCCATGCTTGTGGTAGAAAGAGCCCTTAGGTCTCTCAGCCCACAGCCAGGTGCTACAGCTCGCTCCATCATTGCATGTATACTGAATTATTGCGACACCTTGCCAGAGTTAGAAAGACCTCTCCACTACAGGGGATCTGAAGTTTCCATTTTTCCTGACTTCACGGTCTCAGTGCAGGCTGCGAGTAGAAACTTTTTGCCAATTAAGCATGCTCTACAGTGAATGGATGCCAAGTATTCGCTTTTGTATCCCTCTAAACTGCATATAGAACATGCTGGTGAAACCCTTAGGCCTCATTTATGACAAGTGACGCATCGCTGCGTGAAAACCGCGATGCGTCACTTTTCATTGCGCCCTCCTTGCGACATGATGGATGCGTCATATTTACTGTATGACGTATCATGTCATAAGGAATGACAGATAGGTCAGTTTTACTGACGTATCTGTGGGTGCAAAAATGACGCATTGCTGCTGTTGTGTCAGAAGCGTGACGCAACTCCAGCAATGCAGTGGGGAGGGCTATGGATATAGCACTGCGTCACCGTTATGCCTACCATGAGACAGGCATAAGGTTTTGACGCATTTGCGTCCTAGAAGTTGCACAGTGAAATCTGATAGATTTCACTGTGTCACTTCTACGAGGCTTACTTGCGTGGGAACGCCCTTGCTGCATACATTATACCTGACGCAGGTATAATGTAGCGCAGGGGTTTACAAAGCGACACATCTGCTTAGCTGCATCACTTTGTAAATAGGGCGCAACAGGGGGCAAGATTTACGCCGCCAATGCGTCACAAAAAGTGACGCAACAGCAGCTCAAAACTGTTGCAAGGCCTCATAAATAAGGCCCTTCATTTTTACAGACCCTATGAAGGTAGCCAACTATACCAAAACCCGGCCAATGAAAGTGGATTGTTCACCCTTACAAAACGACGCACAAGATGGATCACAGCTTAGCAAAATGGGAGGCCATTGGGGCTATCATGCACCCTAATAATTAGATTATGATTATTGTCAGGTATCCTTTTTTCTATTTCTGGCTTGTAAACTTGAGCCACAGGATTGCACACAATTCATGCATGTGGTTTTCTCCATGTACCTTGCTGCGAAATATTGGCTTCAACCCTAGCTCTTACCTGGTGAGCTATATCCTAATTTGTTGAGCCACGATGCCTTCACCTATGTTCTCTCCGGCCACCCAGCTCATTGTAGCTGGGCAGAGTGCCAGTCTCCTGGTCCGCTCCTACGGGAATTTCCCAGATTTGTTCGATCACAATGGTATTTGGGTTTGTTTGTTTGGGTTGGGGAGGTGCATTTTACTCGATTGGGGGGCTGAATAGGGAGGTGGGTGGGTTATTTGATTTTGGTGTCATGTGTTACTATTTTACGGACTACCACTCAATCCGAAACCCTTATAGCTATCACATACGATTTGAAGGATGCCGCTCACCGCTACTGTATCCTCGTACTATGCCACCATATGTCCACTTAAAGTAATAAATTGGAATATCCACAGCCATAATTACAGCCGCAAGGCACAACAGATTTTTGCATATCTACAAAGGCACTGCATAGATGTCTTGCTCTTGCATGAGCTCCACCTCATGGAGGAGACTCTTACACGGCTGTGATCTGGGTGGGTTGGGGAAAAACATGTAGACACTTACTCCAATTATAGTCGGGAAGTGGTGATCCTTATTAGAAATGAGCTGCCCTGGTGTACATGCAGAGTTCAATGTGACACTCAGGGCAGATTTGTTTTACTCTCGGGGTTCTCCAAAATCACCCAGTCAGGATCCTTTCCGTCTACGGCCCCAATACAGACAACCCCCAATTCTTTGCTGAAGTGTGGTGGTTGGCTGAGATGCTGTAGCCCAGAGCGACTCTCTGAGAAGGAGATTTTAATGTAATATTTAACCCTGAGATGGATAGGTCTAGAGATTCCATATGCCCCCACAGTGGGCAAGCTGCAACTTATCATGGAAGATTTTGACTTGACAGACCACTGGCGCTTACGTCATGCCAAACAAATGGATAACCACGGCCCATCAAACACACAAGAGACCTCGGGTCTAGATAAAGAAGTAAGGCTAGAGGAATCAACACCAAGACCGAAAAGTTGTCCCTTTAAAGGACGGTTACCCTCACCCACCAGAGGTGGAATTTTTCATTATTGGGGAACCTCCTAGCACCATGAAGCCTAGTCATGGTGCGGGCTACAACCCCCTCACTGAGAGGGAGGATCTCAGGGATGTTTTAGTTGCTAAGAGGGTATTTACTAATTACCCAATGTGAGCTGAGAGGCGTGGTGAGGGACACAGTGCAAAATGTGAAGTGAGTTTAAGACTAGGTACAGGGTTCGCCGCTATGCCTGCAGACAGAGCAGCCGGCCTTGATGGTCTCAATGCTGCATTCTATAAAGAGTATGCTTCTTTGTTTGCCCCACATTTGTTAACAATGTATGCAGAATCTCTCTCTTCCGGTGTTCTACCTCCCTCCTTGTGCAAAGCCCTCTTTGTCACAATGCTCAAACCTGGTAAGTACCCCTGCCACTGAGATTTATATCGCCGCTCTCCTTGACAAATACGGACAACAAAATCCTAGCCAAAATTCATGTCTCACGCCTTCTCCCTTTACTGCCAACTGTTGTGAGGCCTGGGCAGGTGGGCTTCATACCTGGCAGGTCCACCCCTCATAACCTCCACACTTTCTTTGCACTACTTCACACCATTGACCCAGCCTTGCATGCAGCAGCAGTTTTTTGGGACGCCACTAAAGCATTTGATTCTCTAGAATGGCCATATACATTTGCCTGACTGACACGCCTAGGCTTGATTCCCACCTTCATCAAATACATTGGTCTTCTTTACTCCCAACCTGTGGCCCGATTGCAGGTCACCAGTAGAAACTTGGGCCCCTGTGCAGTAACAAAGGGCACACGCCAGGGGTGCCGCCTGTCTACCGTTCATTTTGCGGTTGCGATGGAGCCACTTGCGGCTCGCCTTCTCCAACATCACACTCACCGCGGGCTTGCAATCACCCCTGGCAGAATCTTAGTGTCGCTGGATGTGGATTTCATATGTCAGAAATCTGCATGTAAATCTGGATCCTCTCGTTAGAGAATTCACCAGATTCGGTGTGAAGTTGGGATTGAAATAAACTGGACAAAATCGATTGTCTTCGCTCTAACGGACGAGAAGCCCTCAGCTGATTCACAGTTCCTCTTGTCTGGGCGGATGGCCCTGCCAAATATCTTGGGGTGTGGCTCAGAAGAAATGTTAACAAATTGTGGAGATACAATTATGGACGTCTGCTTACATGGCTGGATGAGAGAATTAAGGCTTGGAAGTGACTTCCCTTGTCCCTAACTGGCCGCTTAGCCATAGCGAAATTGATAATCCTCCCTACACTTCATCTACCTTTTTATTAATTTACCACTCCCCTTGTTCCTCCACTTTCACTGACAGATCGGAGCCCGTCTTGTCTCATTGGCCTGGGTAGGTGGCCAGCCATGCATTTCCTGGGAGATCATGACACTTCCCTTTGAACAGGGCAGGCTAGGTACTCCTGGCATGGACTTGTATTACCTAACCCAAGCCCAGTTGCCCATTACTGGCTTTTTCCCACCCAATTCCGGGCCCACACAGCCCCTGCCTCCTAAGCACCCATATGTGTACAGTATGGGCATGGGTCGAGCTCCGGCATAGGGTCAGCATTGAGAATCTCTTCACCGCATCCGTGCCACTCATTGGTCATCCCTTGCTCCCTATTATGGATGACCCTGGTGCATGTGCTAGACTGAGCAAGCTGCATCTTACATCCATGGGCGGGATTTACCCTGACGGCACCTTTCTCCCTCCGCAAGTATCTTTACAAGCTGACAACACTATCTTACTAGACACATTTGCATACTACCAATTATGCGTCACGACCCGGACACTTCATGCCTCATTCCCTGATTCCCCGCCTATACTCCAGACATTTAGGAACTCTCCATCTCCCCGCAAGCTTGTAACCAGATTATATGCTGGCTTGCAGAACTCAGCGCCAATACGTATGCCCATGAGCAAAAGAGCTTGGATGCTGCCATTACTCCACATCTCACTGATGCACCATGTGGCTATTGTTGCCCCCAGGCACACACGCTATCTCCCATCTATCGCCTCCATTTAATTCATTTTAAGTTCATTCACCAACTGTATCACACCCTGAGAGATTGTTTAAAATGGGCCTGGGTACGGACATGTGATGTGCACGTTGTTCCTTCTCAACTGCTGGCTTCTTACACCCTGCTTTAGACTTCCCAGGAATCTTTGACTAATGGTATGAAATCTTTGCTATGCTTGCTGATATTATGGGCATCCCCTTGAGCGGTCTTCCTGTGTTGCGCTGCTGTGAGGTGCTGCCCAAGAGGCGCAAACTGTTGGCACATCTCGTTCTGCTTGGTAAGCGTAGGGTTGCAATGATGTGGGGACGGCATCCACCACTGCTTGCAACTGACTGGCTTAAGGATGCTGCCTATTGCCAGGAACAGCTTACTGCGTTCTGAGAACTCCTGCCCATACACTCCCATCCTAAAGACATTTGGCTCCCACTGGAGGTGTTCCTGCATACTTGCACCTATACAGCTGAGACTGAGGCTGCTATAGAGGCTTGTCTATCAAGCCAACTAGATGATACGTGAATACAACCGTCTCAAAACAGCCCAACATTATTAGGTCTTGTGATTCACTGCATGATATAAGCATTACGAAAATCGCCATCTTTATTGTGAATGCTGATATATGACTCGGTGAGTGGATGTCTTCTTCTCTTTGTCCTCTGTTTCCCTCCCCTTGTTGTTCTTCTTATGCAGTGGACTGTTGCGGACAATATCTCCTTTACCGTAATGCGAAATTATATCGCTGTCACTTTGATAGTTGATGGTAACTATCTGCTGTAACCTTGGAATCCCCCTCCCCCCCCCCAAAAAAAAACACTCTTGTGGTCAAGCAGGGTAAGTGGTAAGGAATATGTTAGAACTGGAATGTTTGGTGAACGCCAACATTATATCTGTGTTTCCACCATTGCCAGCGCACTGTAATAAGTATGCATAGCTAAACATCACCCTGGGGAATCTGACCTACTACAAGAAATATTGCACATAGGGGCATATTAGCAAGGGCGTTATCGCCGCTTTAGCGGCACTTTTTGCCACTAAAGCGGCGATATTGTTAACGCCCTATTAGCAAGCTGTCGCTAACAGCTGTTAGCGACAGCTTAATGGCGAAAGCGGCCGTTTTGGGTGCCGCTTTGCATGTCAGCGATATTTATCACTAATGACATGCAAAGTAGGCGTTCCCAACCAAAAGTCAACAGAAACAGCCGCTACCACAACTACCCCCTATTAGCAATGCGGCCCCGGACCCGGGTAGCGATGACAAAAGTTGCGCTAACCGCGGTCATCGCTGGTATTTTTACACCTGCTCCAAACAGTACTTACCCATCTTCACAATGGGAGGTGGATTGTGGGGCTGAGTCCACCGTGGCATATCATCAAGCATTCCCCTATCGCTGCCCTATTATCGCTGGATTCCATGCGATTAACTGGCATTCCGCCGCTATCGCTGGATTAATTATCGCCTTGGAGATACGCGTTGCTAATAACGCGCTATCTCGGCGATGAAATCCAGCGATAGCCGGCGATAAAAAAATAAGCGCTAAGCACGCTTTGCGATATTTATCGCAAAGCGTTGCTAATATGCCCCTTAGTTTTTCCTCACATGGACAGTCTTCTAACTTAAATGAAAATGAGACCCCTTGTATAGTTTACTGAATGGAAGACTTTTTCTTTCTTCAAGAAAGAAGCTTGGGTTCTTGTAACAAATTAACAGATATATGTTTGAAAGTAACAAAAACATAATGTTTAGGAAATAAACTAGTTCTTCCTGACGTGAGGATTCATACTGGCAGAATTCCAAAACATAGGGGCATATTATCAAGGGCTCTATCGCCGCTTTAGCGGGACTTTTTCCCGCTAAAGCGGCGATAATTCTAACGCCCTATTAGCAAGCTGTCGCTAACTGCTGTTAGCGACAGCTTCTAGGCGATAGCGACCGGGTTGGGTGCCGCTTTGCATGCCAGCGATATTTATCGCTAATGGCATGCAAAGTAGGCGTTCCTAACCTAAAAGCGACTGGAAACAGTCGCTAAACTCGCTATCGCCTATTAGCGAGGCAGGGGAGGTGATTATCGAACCAGCGCTAAACACGTTTAGCGCTGGTTTGTTAACGCCTGGTCCAGACCTGACTTAGCCATGTAATCCAATGGGAGGTGGATTACATGGCTAAATCCCCTCGCCCCTATCGCTAAGCTAACACTGGTCACAGTGTGAATATCGCTTGTTTTCAAGCGATATTCACACTAGTTCTCCAGGGTTTCTATCGCTTTGGAGATAAGCGTTGCTGATAGCACGCTATCTCCGCGATAGAAACCTGCGATAGCCGGCGATAATTATCCTAGCGCTAACTGCGCTTAGCGATAATTATCGCCGGTTATTGCTAATAGGCCCCAAGATTTTGATTCACATTGTGATACTACAGATGGAGTGTTTAGTCCCATGAAACTCTGGAATTGTTATTCTGACGTAATCCTGCCTAATTCCAGAATTTCACTTCGTGGAAACTTTTTACCAATTTGCAAAACACAAGATTCAACATGATTTGTCTTAGGGAAAACTGGCTGAAGTAGAAAATCTCTCAATGAGAGACTGTTTAGCCCCGAACTTTGGGGCATATTAGCAAGACCGGCGATAAAATTATCGCCGTTTTAGCGGCAGGAAACTGCCGCTAAAACGGCGATAATGGGCTTGCTAATATGCGTTATAGAATTCCAATAGAAGCCCAGGTTAGATGTCCTGCACATCTAACCTGGGCTTTATTGGAATTCTATAACGCATATTAGCAAGTCCATTATCGCCGTTTTAGCGGCAGTTTCCTGCCGCTAAGACGGCGATAATTTTATCGCCGGTCTTGCTAATATGCCCCGCAATTTTTGTTTTCTCGAATCAGTCTGCTGTGAGTATTTCGTGTGACTTTTCTGTGTGAAATATACCCTTGAGGCGAAAGGTATTTGAGATGAAAGTAAAATATATTTCTTGCAATATTCAAAATCTTGTGCATGCAGATTTAAGACTCCTCCAAATAACTCTTGTATGGCCCCAAAGGAGCAGACCAGACAGGCCAGCTAACCCATATCGCTCTGCATTGGAACACATACAGAGGGGTAGGCAGATTATGTACATACCGGACGTCATTGATGAGGTACAGATTCGGTCTGAAGCTACATTGAGCATAGGTCTCAGTCGCAGGCTCTGCAGCTGGTCCCATCCTTTCTACCTACAGAAACTCAAAAAAAGGATCTCCATGGCATAGAATACTGTTTAGAGGAAATATTCGTGTAAGAAGAATTATATGAAACCTTTCCATCCTGTGCTAGCTGTTATTAGGCGCTCTACTACGTCTAACTGATAAGCTATACTATACATAGGGTTGCTCCATTTCTGTGCATTAGGGATGTGGCCTAACATGTAATTTGGCACTTCTCCTTTGGTACTGTGTCACGACTGATTTGTATATTATTTTGGAACTTAAATTATTGAACAACAGAGCTAAGAATGACCCGGTGGCTACGATGCACTGACTCAAGCATTGTCGTATATAAAAGGTTAGGCTGTCCCAGTCACTCCAAGTAGTAGGGATATTCCTGCACTTGCGACTCCAGGTACAGCTCACGAAGGAAGCCGAATATTCACAAAAGACATTTGTGAGCTCAGACCAGTGGCGGCTCGCATAGGGCGGTGGCTGGGCGGGGGAGGGCAGGGTGGGGGTAGTAAACTCGGACATACGACGGAACGGAGGAACATAATTACTTTTCTCCGTTCCATCGTATGACCGAGTTTGACTACCCCCCCTACCCTGCCCCTCCCCCACCCCGCCCCGCAGCACGCCCTATGCGAGCCGCCACTGGCTCAGACATAGGGAACGCGGCCTAGCAGTTTTGGCAGAGCTGACGTCTTGGCTGATCCTTTTCTATGCTAGCAAGTTCTGAATGACTACATGTATTTTCATTATCTGGGAGGGAGTAACAATGCTTGGTGACCTCTTTGTACAAGTGCCAGGCAGATATCTGAAAGCAGTAACAAGGGAAGCCCATCTTCTTCTCTATATGCCAGCAATCTGTGTTAATAAGACAGCATGAAGTCCCCCCACTGATTATGTTGGTCTTCCCACAGCAGTAAGCTACTGAGATGCATGAGAACCACCACCTTTTTTCCATAGCAATCTAGTAAAGGTCTTATTCCCACTAGAGAGACATGCCCCAGCTCAAAGACTACACCACCACCCGACCACCTTCATCATCTTCCATCTCCTACTAGGAGCCTCATATTCAGTATTCTTCAGGGGAGAAATGGAAGCTGTTACTGCCTTCAGCTACTATAGGATTCTGATTGTCTTCTAATGCCTGAAAGTACCAAAGGCCAAGTGTAAAACGAAGGGGGTGGGGAGCACCAGAATGGGCCTTGGGAACCTCAGACCAAACTCTTCCTTAGTAAATACATGTCCTTCAGTGGTCTCTCTCTCGGCTAATAATGCCTACGTGTATGCAATGCAAGGAAACAAAACCCAATGTTGCCATGTGAAAAATAGGAAGGTAGGAAAGAAAAAGAAATTGTTCATAATTTTTTTAAATAATGTCAAGCTCAAAAATGAATAATTCAGATGTGACCAAAAAGCCTGGGTGCCAGTAGGAATAGATGTAATAACAGATTTGAAAGCATGTAGGCTGAACATTTACAAATATGTCTTCAAACATTTCAAGGCATGAATATTTAACTGCCCATCAACTCAAAATAAATTAATGCATGGAAATAGGCTGTTTATCATTTTGCTCACATGTTCACACATTTAAGAGAATATTTATCTTGTTATTATTATTTCAAAAATTGCAGGGCCTGACCATTCGTTTTAATGGCTCATCGCTTAAAGGTTGAATTTGAATTTAAGGTACAGAAATAGCCTCTAAAATCTGGTGTTAGCCAAGACCTTTTTATTTTACAATTTATTTTATAACATACTTATTGATAGGGGCTTTCAACTAGCCCCCTTCATCCATTGGTCTGTTGTTGTATCATTCACATGTGTATTCTGCCTACTACAACATACAGCATCAGGCAATGGGTCAGCCCACTAAAGACATTGAGTAACTACACTAAGGGGTATATTCACAAGAACGTGCGATAAACATCGCCAAAATAGCTTACCGCAACTTCTCACATCGCAGTCCATCGCGTGAAAATAACGCTGTGTTAACGTAGCATTCACAACACGGTGGTATCGTGCAATAACCGCACGATAACGCGGCGAATGCCCGCAAAACAACTACCGCGACGGCGATAAAAATGCAAAACACAACGCGAAAAAAGTTGCGATGGGCCCAACCGCAATAAAATCTGTGTGATAACTAGCAAGAGGCCAGCAAGTCCCACGTGTCATGCGGGGAAAAGCACAAGCAAAGCACCCAAAAAGATCACACCAAAAAGCAGATGAACCGCGGAGCACCAAGGATGCACCCGGACCAGGTGCAGAGGACAACGTGAAATCCACAAGCCCCACGGAGGCCCAGCCAGGAAGCCAGGTGTCGTGGAAGGGCAATGAGAAGAGGGAGAGGAAGACGGGGAACAGTCTGCAGGAAACCCGGATCCACGTCACGGATGAGATAGAGCACCACCACCAACTGTACGTCACCTCCAACGTGTCATTGGCAAAAATGACGCTGAGATGGCAGACCATCTCGGACCATGTGAATGCCGTTGCCACGCCGAGGAGGACAATGGAAGAGGACAAGAGGTGCTGGAATGATGCGAAGGACAAACCTAAGAAGGAACTCGCTGCCAACATTAAAGCAGCAACGCAGATTGGAGGTGGGGGGCCAGCAGAACACCAGGAGCAGGATGAAATGGAGAAAATGGTGGCCACAGCCATCAGTTGGGAGACGGTGACAGGAGCAGAGGACCCGGACACCGCCCAACATGACCTGACACAACATCAATAGGGTGAGTACCTACCAGGGAGTGGGGGGACGGGGGGAGATGGGCACAATGGCACACATGCACAATTAAGCAGAGCACACTGCACACCCACAATGACTCCTGATCATGTCCCTGATCCCCCTGGAACACTGCAGCACACACACAAACACCAAGTAGTCTCACGTCCACCATGTCCCCAAAGGGGCCCCCACCCAATACATCACCAATCACATAACCAACACATGCACACATGCGAAACCCAGCGAAGATGCGTATCCGTCACCCACACTGACAATGCAAGAGACACTACATGATGAGTAGCATGGCTGCAGTTCAACTACCATGTCAATGTGCAGGCCATGACACTGATGCGGCTGAGTGTGGGCCAGATCCGCAAAGGTGCAGGTCACACTCGGACACATCCACGTGCACAAAAAAACCCTTACGCCAACTACACATCCGCCTACCGACCATGACCACGAGTCACAACATGACGAAGGGCATAATTCACTCAAGTTAGCAACATCTCAGCACTGTAGACGCACAGAAGTGAAAGGCACACCGCCTGAAAGGTATGAGTGGCAGCCAATTCAGAGCTGCAGGGGCGACTCTGCCACAGTGCAGCATACACACATAAGAAATTGAGCACCACAACATCGTCAACAATGTGGTACATACTGCAACACTTCCACAACTGAACACAGGACACAACTGGTGCCGCATGCGTGCACAAAATGGCCAATCACATCTGGCATCGCAGGAACCTGTGACATGACAATGGACGAGTACAACCTGTAACCTGTATTAGTTTTATTTACACATGCAGTGCCAGTGGACATTTTGTACTGTCCCATGATTGCAAAGGACGGACACAAAGTGTCGTGCTCAGGTGAAGAAATTGGCAATGAGGGTGTCCCTACGGGCTATTCCTGCTGCAGCTGTAGTGGGGTGTGGGCCATCTGCCCCATCGTCCTCATCATCGTCCGGTGCATCTGGCACAGGGATCCATGGGGCATTGGAGCGCACACAGATGTTGTGCAAAACACAACATGCAACGATCATCTTGCACACAATGTCTGGCCTGTACAGGAGCCTTCCTCCTGTGATGTCCAGGCACCTGAAACGTGACTTCAACACGCCAAATGTGCGTTTCACGATGCCCCTGATGCATTTGTGGGACTCATTGTACTGCCTCTGGGCATGTGTGTTCGGGTCTCGGAGGGGTGTCATCATCCAAGTGCAGAGTGCATATCCCTGATCACCTGTGACAGTGCAGAGAGAGATGAGTCAATTGGTGGTTCGGCATCATGTGTTGGCAGGCACACTAGGCCAGTGACGCCTGTGCTGGCTGTGCGTGGGGTGAGTGTAATACAGCCCCCAGGGAGTGTTTGGTGCTGGCAACAACTACAACAGTCATCACTCAATCAGAAGTTCTAAGTACAAACAGCAAGGGACCATGACTTGCGGTGCACAGAGTTAGTGGCCCCGGATGCACAGCGGCCGGCACGGGCACACTGCCACGGGATGGTGACTTGCGATGCACTGGGTTAGGCCCATGAGAGCTGAGCGGGTCCTCGTCGATGTCCAAGGTGACTGTCGCTGAGTGTATCGTGGGACAGTGGAAGGTGTTCCCCCAGGGCATGATGCAGGGAGCACAACCAAGCAGCAACAGGCAACATGGGGGTGATGAATGCCACAGACTCATGCCAAACACCAAGTCCGTACCTGCCAGATGATGAGGACAACAACCCCCATGCCACAGACTCAGACGCCACCAAAGTCCAAACAGAGAGTGACCATGACTCACGGCGCACAGAGTCAGTGGCACCAGGGCTGCAAGGGGATGCAGTCTGCGATGAGGCGTGTACATTGCTGTAGACTCAGCCATTCAGAACTCAAGACCCAGTCACAAATGTGGGACCTACTTGACCGCAGTGTCGGCCGGCGACAGCAGTGTGTGTGGGCCAACCGCAGTTCAGCCAGCTCCTCCTGGAACTCACACACACGGCGTTGAAATGTCATGTGGCAATGATGTGTGGCTCACGGGGCTGAGGCACCAGAGCTGAGCATGTGTGCAGCCTGCGACGATGCCGTGCCCTGGCTGGTCCCGCCTTGATGCGATTGGTGTGAGGCCGGCTGGCCCGCAGTGGATGCCGGAGCCAGTAGTCTGCAGGGGCCCACAAACACGTGTCGCCGGCTTGCGTTGAACAGGGTTAGTGGCACCACGTGTCGCTTGCTTGCGTTGAACAGGGTTAGTGGCACCACGTGTCGCCAGCTTGCATTGAACAGGGTTAGTGGCACCACGTGTCACCGGCTTGCATTGAACAGGGTTAGTGGCACCAGGTCAGTTGGTGCTAGTGTTCGGTCACCTCCGTAATGAGGATCTGGCTTTCATCCGAACTGAACCGCATCTTCCTCTTACTCCTCTCTGTGTGTTCACTGGTATGGACTCTGCCATTCATGAATCACGACTGAGTGCTGGATGTGGGACCTACTGGACCGCTGTGTGGTCCGTGGGCAGTGGTCAGCACGGGCCCACAGACACGTGTCGTGTGCATGCGATGCAGACTTTGGCTTCACTGATCGGAGGGAGTATAGTGATGTGAACGCTGCCATAGACATTTGGTCACTGCCATTCAAGGCTCAGTTCAATATGTGACACCAACTGGGCCGAAGTGGACGCCGGTGGAGTATGTAAACGAAAAAGGAGTGCTGCCTGCGTCGTGGAGGCCAGCGATGGTCTGAGGTGGCTGCCAAGGTCACGGGCCTGGGGCTTGGAGCTTGCACCGGAACGTGGTGGGCCCTCTTTGACACACGCCGGTGTCGGCAGGTGAGCGGAGCGGCCTTGGTGTGCTGGGGCAGGCATGACGGGTCTTGGGACCAGCGGCCTGGGGTGCAGCAGGCGCACAGGGTCGCAGGCCCCGCCGCTCACGGCGTCGGCCTCATGGCGGGCTGAGTAGTGCCGCCCTGGCAGACACGTTGGCCATTCCGGAAGAGAACCACGCCCTGAGCGACGGGGTTTTTATTCACACCCCTACACAGGCCTGGCGTACGCAGGGCCAACCCACTCTGCCCACGCCTACAGGGTGGGACGTAATGAGCGACACTTCCGCATTCTACCCCACAGCCTGGGCTGACATGGAAGCGTCCACTGGCCACTACACTCCATGCACCAGCAGTCAATGTCCACATGGCCATTTCCGTGGGTTGCACGCTCAAGTCTGTCCAGCACATCCACGCCACACTTGTCATTGGGTAGGTTCTCATTCATTAGTCACTTGCCTCCCTCGCACATGCCTGCTTCCAGCCTCTCCACACATTCTGCTATTGTGTGGCTGTGGTGCCATGCGGTAGCTGGGTTGTGTACATGGCAGGCCCAGGTTCCCAATGGAGTCGTGTTGTCGTGTCTGGTCGGTGGGCATGTTGTGTGGCATGTTGCATGTAGTTTTGCTGTGTGCCCATTCCCAGGATCGTGAGTTGCATGACTGTGGAGTTGAGGTGTGTGGTGTGTTCATTTGGTACTTACCGACGAGCAATGCATTTCCATAGGTGCCATCCTGGAAGCGCTGGTTGATTATGGACTGTCGGAAGATGAATGAATCATGCACACTGCCTGGGTAGTTGGCCACAACATTGGTGAAGAGTCCTCGGTGGTCCACTATTGCCTGCACATTGATGGAATGCATGTGCTTTCTGTTGCGGTAGTTGTGTGCAGTGTCTGCAGGGGGCACGAGTAGGACATGTGTGCAGTCAATGGCCCCCAACACGTGGGGGAATCCAGCAATGGTGTAGAAGCCTTGCTTGGTCTCCAGCTGCTCCTGCGCAGTGTGGGGGAAGTGGAGGTGGTGGGGTACCAGGCTGATGATGGCATCCAGGACAGGTGTGATGAACTTGGATAGGGCTTGCTGTGAGACTCCTCCGACTCTGGCAGTTGTTGGTTGGAAGGTACCAGAGGCCAACATGTGCAGCACAGCCAGCAGCTTTGTCTGCGGAGGGATGTTGGTTGTCCGCTGTGTTGGTACCGTCAGCCTGTGGGCGATGTGGGTCAGGATGCGGAGGATGGTTGTCCTTTTGAGCCTGTAGTGGGAAATGACCTCCTCTAGCGTTAAGTCTGTGAGGCTGGTGCATTTACGGTAGGTCTGCTGTCTTTGTCTGTGCTGCCTCTGTGCTAGTCCGGAGGGTGCGGGGGGGTCCTGGGGGTGGTGGCGGGCCTGGGGGGTGGTGGCGGTGGGTGTTGTGGCCCTCTTGGGTCTCTGAGCTGCATGATAAGTAGCTCCATGGCGTCTGTTGGTCTTGTTTTTTATTGTGTTTTATATAGATTTGGAGAGGGCCCAGCAGCTCCCCAAAAATAAAGTGTATACAAAAACCATGGCAAGATAAAACATGCCTTGACTGGCAGCCAATGCATGACTAATTGGCTTTGCCAATGCTTGTTAGCCCTATGCTAGAATATCTTGTTTTTGTATCCACTTAAGAGAGCATGTAGCATCAGCTTAGCTGAAGGTGATAGCAACATAATTTCCCGCGTATGAATCTGTCATATAAATGACCCAATATTTCTTGTTTTAGCTGTTTAGAATTGCCCATGGCACTGGCACCTGGAGGCTGAGCCTGATGCTGGAAAACATTAGAAGCCTGCACTGGCTCCCGTTGGGGAGGAGAATTGTGTTCAAGGCTTTATGCCTGGTCCACAAGGCCGTCCACAACAGGGGGTCAGAAGGTATCAACAAAATGTTTCAAAGATATCTTCCCAGCAAGGACTTGAGATCTGCAAGTAAGAACCGGGTAATAGTTCCCAGGGTGAGGAAAGCTAGGTGGGGGGGGGAGGGCCTTCTCGCTGTTAGGTGCCAATTTGTGGAATTCCCTTCCTTCCCCAATTTCCACTCTGGAAACCTATTCCTTATTTCGTAAGTCCTTGAAGACTTGGCTTTTCACCTGCCTTAACCTTTAAGTTTCCAATTTTATAGACACCTTTTACTCTGTTCGCTTTCCGCAGCGCCTTGATGCCCCTGGGCTAAGTTCGCGCTTTACAAAACTTATATTCATTCATTCATTCAGGTGTGGCTCTGGTCTGGGCTCCCTTTCAGACTGCAGGTGGTCGTCCCGCTTAGCACCAGCAGAAGGCAGGTGTTAAATACCTGCTGCTACAGCGGCTTATCGCCTGTTTTTGACTCGCATCGCAGATCTGGCTGTCCGTTGTGAATCGCGCGGTGTTGTCTTTCCGTGTGTTTTTGCACGAACATGCCTATTCTGCATCTCATTAGCGTTAGTTGGCGGTGTCGGCCGTGACGATGTTTTTTGCGGCAGCTATTGCGGGTTATGTGGTGATGTAGGCAGTTAGCACCAGCTTGCAAAAGGGGCAGTAATTCTATCGCCACTTTTGCTGCGCTAAAGTGCCGATAACTCGGCGATAAGTCCTTGTGAATATGCCCTTAAGAGGGACAGCATTATGTTCTTTTCCCAAGCAGCACATCATCACACAAATTAGTTCCCATCTGTGCCAGGGACAACTTTGGCAGTAAGTGCTTTTGAGACCAAAAAAATGTTGCTTTTAGGCATTGTGTTTTTATATAGATTTGGAGAGGGCCCAGCAGCTCCCCAAAAATAAAGTGTTTACAAAAACCATGGCAAGATAAAACATGCCTTGACTGGCAGCCAATGCATGACTAATTGGCTTTGCCAATGCTTGTTAGCCTTATGCTAGAATATCTTGTTTTTGTATCCACTTAAGAGAGCATGTAGCATCAGCTTAGCTGAAGGTGATAGCAACATAATTTCCCGCGCATGAATCTGTCATATAAATGACCCAATATTTCTTGTTTTAGCTGTTTAGAATTGTCCATGGCACTGGCACCTGGAGGCTGAGCCTGATGCTGGAAAACAGGACTCTGTTGAAAGATACCACTTATGCTGAGAAGTTAACCTATAGTGTTGGTGGTGGTTATTAGGGTAGATGGTGTTTCTGTGATCTGTGACCTCCAATTTCTATCACACACATATTGAAAAGGAATAGAGATTCACCTTCCGTTGATTTTCGAGCATATACTTTTTGATCAGTAGGAAGGTATGAGGTTCTAGTTCATATTAATGGCGCCATTATGAGCCAGCAGTACTCTATCACCTGGAGGGTACTACTAAACCCCCATTACAAGTTCTGGGCTCTAGAATGTTCCTAGTAAACCCTACAGATGTTCCCCATACATTTTCCTCCCGCTGAAAGGGGGAACAGGACAGGAATCAGGAAACATACTGTGGTATTTCACTTACTTGATATCCCATTTCTCTAGTTATCTCAGAGTGTTATTTCATGAATGTCTAATGCTATGCTAATTTGGAATCCTAGTCATGTCATTATGTTCCAGGCATTAGAAGGTTCTGTAACTGGTCAGTTGTTGATGACTCCTGCTTGCTGTTGGATGAGATCTTCTCTCTTGGATTAAACATCTTGGATATGGCATCCCTGTGTCCTGAATTCATTTACCAGGAATGCTTCACTGGCGTAGTCGGCAGGATGTACAGAGAAGATCTCAACACGAAGGATTGGTGAGAGATATTTTCCATTTGGATGTTCCTTGGAGCTAGGAACCAATTTACATATTGTATCATCTCACTTAACTGGCAAGCTGCTTAAAGCCAAGTTCACGAGGCTTTCAGAACGGATGGAACTCATGTTTAAGCGATTATCTGCGTAATTTGATTTTAACTTTTAATGTGCTGAAATTTGGCTCCTCTTGAGTGGTTTCTTAACTGGTAGCACTATGACTTTTTCGCTACTTGTGTGTGCATTGGCTCGACCTGAACGCTGGACTGTTTAATCTGTTTCACTCCTGTGATCAGTCCTATAATTGTCTCGTGACATTGGCTCTTTTTAAATGCTGTTTGGAATCAACCAGTTACTTTTGTGGCTGTCTTGAGTTGCCTTGATTTCTATTGCTACTTTAAAAAAAAATAACTTGAGCAAGTCTGCAATCTCCTCGCGGCTCGAGCTGCAACGGAAATCTCTAATTGCTGCGCGGCTCGAGCTACAACGATATTTAAAAGAAAACTTTCTTACCTTGTCGACATTCTAGAGATCTTCGTTGTTGCGGCTTTCGTCATCGCGCAAGTTGCGTGTGTGTAAGAACAGCATTCCCTTGGTTGCTATGCTACGACGATAGCACCTGCATGGAGAATTCTTTCGTCTTTGTTTTCATTGTGGTCTTCGTCATCACGCAAGCTGCGTGTACGTGGCGGCCATATTGGCTTGGTGTATTACGGTGATAACATCCTCTCTGGGAAGCGGCACACGTTGTTTATACTGCGTGCATTGTTAATAAAATCAGTGACACGCACACTTTTGCTTGATAACTTAGCGTGCATTGATAATAAAGCTTCAGTGACACGCACACTTTTTCTTGGTGAATCAGCGTCAGCGTGCATTGTTAATAAAGCTTCAGTGACACGCACACTTTTTCTTGGTGAATCAGCGTGGATTGTTGATAAAACTTCAGTGACACGCACACTTTTCTTTGATAGCTTAGCGTGCATTGATAATGAAGCTTCGGTGACACGCACACTTTGCTTGATAAGTCAGCGCGCATTGGTAATGAAGCTTCAGTGACACGCACACTTTTCCTTGGTGAGTCAGCGTGCGTTGATAAAACTTCAGTGATACACACTGTGCATTGAAAGTGAAATTTCAGTAACACGCACACTTTTGCTTGATATCTCAGCGTGCATTGCTAATGAAGCTTCAGTGACACGCACACTTTTCCTGGCAACTCAGTGTGCATTGTTAATAAGACTTCAGTGACACGCACGTTCTTTTCACTTGTAGTTTCCGTTGCAGGTTACAATATGCAAAATGTTACAGCGGCTCCTTTCTTTTTATCTAGTCCTGGAACACCAACCATACAGTGGAAAAAGTGGAAGGTCGTTTTTGAAAGGTATGCTGGGTCTGTGGACCCTCACTAAGTGCTGAAAGGAAGTCATCTTTGCTCCTTCATTGCTTAGGATCTGAAGGTCAAGATGTTTTTGACCACTTGCCTGATCTTCCTACGAATTGTACACAGTAAATTCCAAAGATTTTGTTTGATTTTAGGCCCAGAAACGTGCGATACCTGGTTACTAGGGAGGGGAAACCACCTGGAATCTTTAACTTAGGACCCGGTTTCTTCCTCCCCTCTCTTTTCTGAGCATCTCAGAATGATGCCCTAGGACTACAATGGAAGATTTACTTTAGAACACATTTCTCTACTGATTCATTAAATGCATTTTGTGAAGCTCCACTGATGGCGAAGAGACAGCATGCATGCATTTACATGTGCTGCTTTTTAGGTCAAAGCCTAACATCTTTGGGACATTCAGAGAGCTTCCCAGGGAATGCATTCCGCTCATTGCTTACCACTGGTTTTGTGGTTTGTAATTCACATATTCTGGCTTTCAATTTGCTGGTTTGTTTGTTTTCAAGACTGTCCAGTCTCAGTTCCTTCCTCCCAAGGAGCAAAGTCTTTTCACAAAACCTCTCCTTGTATTCTTCCAAGAGTGCTACTTCGTCTAAACAGCCTGTAAATCGTGTTCTTATCTTGTAACATTTGCTGTGCATTCAAAGACAGAGGACAAATGTGAGGCTCTGTCTTCCTTTTATGTTTGGTGTGTGAGGCGTTATTTGATAATCCTGCTGGATACTGGGTGTAGAAAAGGATATTTTTCTAGCACACAACATTTAAATTACACAAACAAACACATTTTTGTTAATTCTAAAGTGTGTGGGAAAGAAGTACTTTAATATGATCAAAACAAATCAATACACTAGGTGATGCTATTTCCACACATTACCATTTTTGTGCTGTATAGTTTTATTAGTAAAACTGTATGTCAGTGTAAATGTAATGATCCTTTCAAATGAAAATGTGTTGTGTGTAATGGCAGTGCAATATCACACCATGCATACTCCACTCTATGCCAATGCACTCTACACCACTTTACTCTATACCACTATACTCTTCGCCACTGCACTCTACACCACTTTAGTCTAGGCCACTCCACTCAACACTGCACAATTCCGCTCTATGCCACTCCACTCTACACCACTCTACAACACTGCACTTTATGCCACTGCACTCGATGCTAATGCACTGTACTCTGTACCACTTCGCTCTACGCCCCTGCACTCTACGCTAATCCACTGTACGCCGCTCTATTCTACCCTGTATTATACACCTTTATGCCACTGCACTCTACACCAGTTTACTGTATGCCATTACACTCTACCAGTGGCGTCCTAAGAGGGTGCGGGGGGTGCGGACCGCACCGGGTCACACCATCACATGGGGTGACACCTTTCCCAAATGAGACTATTTACTAAATAGTCTCATTTGGGAAAGGTGTCACCCCATGTGATGGTGTCATGGGGGAAGTCGTGAGGGGGTGACACCATGAGTTACCGCACTGGGTGACACCAACCCTAGTGACGCCACTGCACTCTACACCACTCTACTCTACACCACTGCACTCTACCCTGCACCACTCCACTCTATGCCACTTTACTCTACTCTGAAACAATCAACTCTATGCCAGTGCATTCTATGCCACTCTACTCCACTCGGCGCCACTCCACCCTGTGCCACTCTGCTCTAAACCACTGCACTCAACGCCAATGCACTCTATGTCACTGCACTCTACTTTGCATTACTGTAGTCTATGCCACTGCTCTCTGCGCCACTCTACTCTACTGCACTCTTCCCCAATGCCCTCTATGCCACTCTACACCACTGCACTCAATGACACTTTACTCTGGAGTGTATTTGGCTAAGACAGATGCCACCCATTTGCAATTAAGAAGTAGTGCATGGTGGGCCATATACCCAAAATAGGGTACATGTTGTGATAATGTTTTCTATTAATAAATGTAACACCTCAAACTCATTCACTTCCATTCCAAAATATTAAGCTCCATCTCTCTGTGGTTCTGTCTTTCCCAAAGACACTATTTACACAACACTAGGATATGTGCATTAAGGGGCATATTTACAAGGGGATTGTGCCACCTGAACATCACTTTTACAAACGTTCCGGTGGCACAATGCCCTGCACCATATCTACAAAGTGGTGTTAAGCCACTTTTTGTGACTTACCACTGCTTTGTAAATATGCTACTCTTCAACGCAGGTATCTGCCTGAAAGGGGCGTGCAATGGGTGTTGCCGTAGGAGTTCCACCGCAACACCCATTGCTTTTTGATGCTGCCCCAGATTTACAAGGAGGTGTAAATCTGAGGCAGTGCCAAAAACTAACGCCATGCAATAGCAGGCGCTAGAATGGTGCAATCATTTTCATTTACTATGTGTGCTGTATTGTGCAGCACATGAGGAAGAGCAAAATGCCATTAATTATTGTTTATGTGCAGTAAGGTGTCCCTTTTTGCACATAAACAATCATTAAATAATGACGATTTGCTACTTTTATGTGTGCTGCAGTAAGAAATCACCATTATTGATTGGTTGGCGCAAGGCTGCCTGCGTTGGCGCTAGGCAGCTATTTTTAATGCTAAGGAAAACACAGGGATGTGTCATATTGTTGTAAATATGGAGCATCCCTCTGTTTTAGAAATGGCGGAGCGTGGTGCTGCAAAATTTGTCGCAGCTCTGCGCTCTGTCATTTCCTTGTGAACATGCCCCATAGTGTTTTAATTAAAGGTATCTTTTTCATCTCGGGCCTCTATACATTTCCATTTCTGAAGTTCTATGCAGCGCAAAACTAATTAACTCTATTAGCTAAATCAAAATGTATTCATTTTTGAGTGGGGATGTTCATCTCTGACTGCTGCGGTGCTGACCACTGGCTCCGCAGCCAGATATGTGCTATTGGATCCTGATGTCTGATCAGTGGTGTAGCACAAAATGATCGGGCCAGCGTGCAGGATATGGTGTGAACAGGGCTTTAAGTGGGCCGGGTCCGGCTGGTGCTCAGCACCGGCAGTCCTTAAAAGCAGGTATAAGACGGGTCCCTGTCTGGCTCTCCATTTTTGCTTTACCCTCAGGATGCAAAAAAAATCTTAACTCAGCAGCAGTATCACCCTTCACTGCGTTTGATGTAACTTTAAAGAGACTCGTTAAAGTTCTTTCACAATCTCATTATGTCAGAACTGAAGCATTTTCAATATTATATACAACAAAGCCATAGTTGGTGCTTATTTTTCTTATGCAACTGACAACCATTGACAAAGCCAATAGTCCTGGCTTGTTGTAGGTGCAATGTTACTAGTTGTTTTATAAATGCAATGACAGAAGCTACAAAATACAAGTCAGGCAGCACACTTTGCTAAGCACAGATTTTTAGCTTAAGTGTTCTTAAGCTACACTCATAATTACATCGACCACGCCCCTTTGAGAGATCCCTCCCCCCAGTTTTTTCATCCCACCTAAATCCCTGGAAGTGAGCCCCATGAGTATCCCATACTTCAAAGGTATTCAGTAGCATTGTGAAAAATGGGCCCCCCTGAAAGGTTGAGAGGGGCCCTGAAGGGTTGGGAGCCCCCGGGTACTGCAGTGCTTGTGCAGTGCACTGTTTAGCAGCACTTCAACAAAGCTAATCATTGTTACTGTGCCTGTTGTACAAATGATGTACAAGACAAAATGTCTCTCTACAATGAAGCATACTTATTCATGAGGTGGTACTTGGCTGTAAACGTTGATTGTCTACCTCATTGCTCAAAGCAAGAAAGCAAAGACTGAGGTCTGGAAGTGATAGTAGGCTCTGTCCCTGCCTTTGTTTTTCCAATCCACTTGTGCAATGCCACAAGTGGTGATACATTGTGAAGGGGCTATTAGGAGCATACAACAGTAAGGGATGTAATTAACTATGGGCCCGATTCACAGAACGAACTTAAGACAAAATCCTAAACTTGCTTCCATTTTGGTATTCATTGATGAGTAAGTGCCTTCTGTGAATACCAAAATGAGTAAGTGCCTTCCGTGAATACCAAAATGGCTATAAATAGCATGGGGAAGAGGAAATCAGGATCCACCGATGGGATAGATAAAAGACCTAGATCCAGAAAATCTATACTGTCCTTTTTTAACCAGGCAGTTGGAGTGCTCGCTGATGAAATTTCATGTGCCGAGGTTGAGCTGGCCTTGAACCACCAAGCCATTATCCAATCCAGAGATGCTCAAGACGAGGGGGAAGCCACTCCTATTACTGCCTCCTTTGACCCCTCACTTAATCCACCACCCCTTCACCAACAATCACCCACAAATTCTACACCTATAGTGGCTCATCCTAATAATCAGGAACCCTTTGTTAATAAAGAATCTGACGACAGTCAGGGGTTAGGAGCCAGACGCAAAAATAAAAATCCAGGGCAGCCACTCCCCAATAAACCAAGCAGGAAGCCTGACAACAGCTCAAGGAAGGCTCTCTCGAAGCTCCTAACTGATAACAACATCAACAACCATACCGCTCCTGGGACTAACAAGGTTGAGAACAATTTTTTAGAGCTGATTCATAATTTGGAACTTAAGATTCTAACAGCCGTTGATGCTTTTGGAACATGGCTTATTGCTCTGGAGTCATCAGTTGGAAGGCTCATTGGACAGTATACAAACACATTTTGAGAAATTGTCCTGTTTTCCAGGCCCTATTTCTAGTACCCATGTGGTTGTGATACAGCGAAAGGCATTACTAAGGGCTCTTTAAATTGCTCAGAACTCCCTACACTCCAGGTAGCCAATAATGGTCCAGTGCCTGCGAATGAGGTTGTATGTCCCTCACGATCAATGGCACCAACTACACGCTCCGGTGACCCAGTTCATCACTGGACTTTTTCCTGCCCAGCCACTCAATCATAGCATCATTAATGGCCCCCAGCAGAAGCCCATCACTTGCCACATAAGGCCTCTTCTGTAGACTATCCTTGTACTAACGCTATCCAGCTGCCACAGCTGCAACCCCTTATGTTCTTATTATGATGGATGTCACCGACTTAAGAAAGGAGGCTCAGGAAAACTATGTGCACCTCAAGAACAAGGTGGTCCACTGGTCGGCGTCTAGGGCTAACTCACCCAGCCCTTATCCCAGCTCCTGTCGAACAAAATCATCATGGCACACAGAGTGGGCTGGATCGGGTGAGTATATTATTGTCAATTTTAACAACACTGTGCAGGCAGGACGTATCCTCCACACTCTTGGGCTCAAAGGTCTGATCAAGAACCATATCTCAGTGCTCCCACTGGGCTTTTTCTATCCACCTCACATTGTTAGACCACTGGAAAGGATAGGATGGCACTCTGGCCAGCATAGGCTACAAGATGGACTGGTCAATCACTTACGCCAAAGTAAAATTGCAAGTATACCACTCAGTAATCGTTTCAAACCCCTGAGTCAGTTGGAAAATCTTGATTGATTGGGTCCAGTCCCCGATGAAGAGGACCTGCCCAAGTCTACGGTACCCAGTAGAACTACGGACCTAAGGGTTCTTAGTTGGAATATTGCTGGGTTCTGGGAAAGCTAACCGATGCTGGCTGGATTAGAATGTTGGCTACCTTTGATGTTGTATGTCTACAGGATACGTGGGATGCTAAGTGTTGCCTACATCTGGACAGCTTTGCTTCATTTACTGCACCAGCCATTCTGTCGCCCAGTGGACATGCTAGTGGAGGACTTGTCACACTAGTAAATTTGGGCCTTAACTGTAAAGTTGAATTTATTAGGTCCAAGTCGAAGGAGATCCTGGGTATTCTCCTAACCTTCAGAAATAAATGCAGAATGCTGGTCATAAATTTCTATAATGCAGCCACATCCAGGAATGAAATAGATGCCATTTCCAGCTTTAAACATTTTATAGATGATTTTTTTCACTTAGAATCTCTATTTACTGTGATTATGTTATTGGGGATTTTAATTTCCGCCCTTGTCTGTCCTGTCGAGCCAATGATGCATCTGAGAATGCAAACCCAGGCACTGACCAGGTGCACCTCCTGCACACACAGCAAGGCGATAATGTCAATAGCCTAATTGCTGAGTATAATCTGTTCAATTTAATCGATCCAAGACAAGAGGGGTCAATTGAGAGGATTGCCACGTTCTATAGACTATATTTTTGTATCTTTCTGTTTATCCTTAGCCCTTGTAGATTTTAACGTTACATGGAATAATCTAAGTGACCTTAACTTAATCCTTTGACGGCCACCTTTTTGTGGGACAAAAAGCAGACTGACATGGCCTATTACTGCAAGGAGCCAGTATTCTCTGTCGACAAGGGTCGGAGGGTTGGGTGGGCCTCAATTGTCCCACTGGGTTTCATCTCTAATCTGCTAACTTCCTGCAATGTTGATTTATTTTTATGTCTCGCTGAGGACACCACAGCTCATAGCATTATGCTGTCCTTGTCAAACATTTGCAGGTTCATTAAACCAGCCCTTAGTAAAAAAGGTGCCCCTCCATGCCTCACCTAGCTAGATGGTTCGATAAAAAGTGCTCGAAAGCACACAAGCACCTGTTGAAATCCCTGCATGAAACAACTCAGTGTCAGGAAAAGGTAAAGAGAGCCAATGTGGTTTACCGTATGACTTGCAAGGAGCGTAAGATCCAGCTATAAGATGAGGCCTGAGATAATTCACTTACCACTAGTATGCTGCAGGATAGCGCTGCCTTTTGGCGAGTGGTTAACCTTCCCCTGTTTAATAGTGACCAACTTCCTAACCAGACGTCATCTATCACATCACAAGCTTGGGTGAAGCACTTTAAGGCCACTTACAATCAAGATGAAGAGGCCATCTTGTTAGGTGGTAGCAAGGAGGATCATATAATTACATTTCAACTGGTCGAGGTGACCTCAGCAATCTCCAGTCTTCCCTCCAACAAAGTCCAAGGGCCTGATGGAGTCATGCCCTGGGGCTTTTTAAACCCTCTGCTGATCTGTAGGCCTCCTTAATAACCCAGCACTTAAATACGGCCGCCAGAAGTCCCCTCCCACGACTTAGCGTTGATCGGTTATACTCCCAATTTTTAAAAAGGGAAATAGGTCAGACCCAGCCTGCTACAGGCCCATATTTGGGGCGACTCTCAACCTGGGCACAGGAGCGCAATATTTTGTCTGACCTGTAATATAAGTTTAGGCTGGGGCAGGGCACTATTGAGCAAAATCTGAATCTCTATTTGCTGATCTCTAAGTACACAAAGACCAAGAGGAGGGCTTTCGATCTGGCCTTAATGGACCTCAGTTCAGCTTTTGATAGAGTTAACTGCTGCAAGCTGTGGCCCATGATGGTGCAGATAGGCATAGAGCCCGCCCTAGTTAATTTTTTGCATGATTTACTCAGGGACCTTACGGCATCTGTTAGATATGGCTCCAACGGGGAATGCACACCGCACTTTAAAGTGGAGCATGGGGTTTGCCAGGGCTGAATATTAGCGCCATTTTTTTTATATCAATCAACTAGAATCAGTCCTGATGGATTCTCACTTGGATGTCCCCAGGGCTGGAGGCCGTCTGATCCCTGCTCTGCTCTATGCAGACGACACAGTATTAATCGCTCGAACTGACAGGGGGCTACAGAAACTTTTAGATCTAATGATTTTATGAATGGCCTTGACTTGTGCACCAATTTCTCCAAATCACATTTGATGAAGTTTGGCCCACCCAAGACAAAAACCATGAAAGTTATAGTACAAGGACACCATATCAGCCAGGTTGATAAGTTTAGTTATCTGGGTATTCAACTAGACTCTGGTCTTTAATAAATCATAATGTGGCAGCTTTCAACAGGGCAACGTTTAGCATAGGAGACTTCTCCCGACGGTTGGGGTGCACCCACATAAAAACAGTTTTGAATATATTCAAGGCTAATTGCATCCCAATAGCTAACTATGGGTGCAGTATTTGGGGATACGGACCAGTCACTCCGATTTAAATAGTGGAAAATAAATTCTTTAGGGGTCTCCTAGGGATCCAACAAAGTACACCCTTTGAAGTTGTTCAAGAGATTGTCATTGACTATATCTGGCTCTGCCCCCGACGCTCTGGCTCTCAGTTTGGACAAAGGAGGAGCTAGGCCTTTATAGACTGATCTTGGATAACTCATTTTTGATTCCTTGGTTGACCTATGTCTCTTCCACTATGAATATTTTAGGGAGACCTGAACTTTATATTGATCCAAGTGGTATTGTCCAAACTGATAACATGTAGATCAAAGAAGTGTTTAGAGGTAAGATGGTAGCAGATCGAGAGGCATTAGCATTGAAGCTTCTAGCACGTCATGCGATTTTAGTGAAAACTGTAAGTGACTTGGAGCCCTATTTTACCTTGGACATGCCCCGCCACCAGTGACGATTGCTGACATTTGTTTAGGTTTAATTTATTCCTGCGGCTACTGCTCTCCAATCATGGCTGCTTTAAGGACTCGAGGTTGCCCCTCTCTGAATGTGATAATGTTTCTATTAATGATAAGTTGCACATATTCATCATCTGCCCGAAATATAATTATCTACGTTTCAAATTTATGCATCCACTCTTGAAGCCCAGGAAGTTTAACCAAGTGAGACCTGAACTATTGTTCCTACAGTTTTTAACCACTCCCACAGTATGCTGTTGATTATCTTATTATCTTTCTGGTGTTTTAAAGCAAGCTAAACTGTAATTTATGCTGATGTTGATATTTATGAAATGTATCATACTGTACTTGACTTTTATGATTAAATGTTTTTAAATCGAATAAAGAATATATTGTTTGATTGATTTGCTCTTGGTGTCTGCTTCACAGTCCTCGGTAAAAGTGGCAGCAGGTCCAGCAATTCAGGTCTCCACACAAGTCACAGACAGCAGGTATAATTTTGTTCTGTTCTTCCACAGGTCCAACAGTGTTCTGATGAGCTTTGGATAAAGCACCACTTTTGTAGGATTCACTAGTCAATGAGTGGGTGACTCTTGGCAACTCCCTAATTGATGAGACAAAAGTTCCCATGGTCAACCCTTCCCACTTTTGCCGTATGTCCTGTTTGCTTTACTGAAACCTATCCCACAGTGCACTATTCTGACTAAATCCCTACAGGGTAGCACTTTTCTTCCTTTGGAGATGGCCGGTGTCCCAACCAGTAGTGTGTCTAGGAAAATGAGCAGTCCCTCCTCCTCAACCACAGCAAACCAGTTTTGGGCCAGCTCCCCTCCCGCTGGACTTATGATAAACAAGGGTGTGCAATGTGTGCATTTAAATTTTCAATACCACTTGAAAATTAGAATGCACATTAGTGCAGTTTGAAGTATGGATTTTCATTTGTGAAGTTTACACATTTGCTTTGTTTTAGTTTTCTAAAAGCAATGACTTTTTTCCATGGTGGACTGATATACCTATGCCAGCTTGCAAATGTTTGTACACTGAACGCACTGAGATTAGATTTTTATTTTGCGTTCCAACTGATGTACTAATCAGTTGCAGCACAAATTAGCCATTTCTTGAGGTTGCAAAAACACTGCCTCATTATTATGTATGAGACTGGAACTCCTTTTTGATCCCCCATGCATGACTATGAATTTATGGCTGGAGTCCTCTCAGGGACTTTGATCTACAGCCATGTATTTGGATCTCCACAATGTGGACAATTCTTTTTTTGAAAGCTGCCTCCATCCCTTAAATAATATTTTGCATTCAGTGAATGATATTTTGTAGAGGATGCAGCTTTTCTTCAACCACAGTCTGCTCCGCCAATGCCGCCAGCCACCAGTCATAAACTAGAAGCTGTCAAAGGAGGTCTGCTTCCACTTTGCCAAAGGGATAGCACCCCAAGTCAGATGTCCGTGCCTTTTCAGTGGTTTGTGACTGCAATTGCACTCACAAAGCATCAACACATATACCAAAAGAAATTACAAAGGAAAGGATGGATCCAATTATGGGCCCGTTTCCTTTGCAACTTGACATAAGTCACCAAAGGCTCTCTGCGAGCTGAAAATACTTTTTTGACTTGAAAAGTTAATTTAGTACATTTCAACCCCTGATTTACCTGTCTCAGTGCCAGTGACTTTGCATAGCGCAGCCTTTGCGATCACACAAGGCCCTTGCCAGGTAGGTCGCTCCCCCCGCCACACAGCTCCGCCTGTGTTGTCCGCCCGCTGCTGCTGGTAAGAACGCCCTTCCCTTTTTCCTTCTGTACCCCCGTTGCCCCATTTGTACTGTGCCCGCATTTGTCTGTTTTCTCGCCCCTTTTTTTCCTTCTGTACCCCCGTTGCCCCATTTGTACTGTGCCCGCATTTGTCTGTTTTCTCGGCCCTTTTTTTCCTTCTGTACCCCCGTTGCCCCATTTGTACTGTGCCCGCATTTGTCTGTTTTCTCGCCTCTTTTTTTTCCTTCTGTACCCCCGTTGCCCCATTTGTACTGTGCCCGCATTTGTCTGCTTTCTCGCCCCTCTTTTTTCTTCTGTACCCCCGTTGCCCCTTTTGTACTGTGCCCGCATTTGTCTGTTTTCTCGCCCCTTTTTTTTTCCTTCTGTACCCCCGTTGCCCCATTTGTACTGTGCCCGCATTTGTCTGTTTTCTCGCCCCTTTTTTTTCCTTCTGTACCCCGTTGCCCCATTTGTACTGTGCCCGCATTTGTCTGTTTTCTCGCCCCTTTTTTTCCTTCTGTACCCCGTTGCCCCATTTGTACTGTGCCCGCATTTGTCTGTTTTCTCGCCCCTTTTTTTTCCTTCTGTACCCCGTTGCCCCATTTGTACTGTGCCCGCATTTGTCTGTTTTCTCGCCCCTTTTTTTCCTTCTGTACCCCCGTTGCCCCATTTGTACTGTGCCCGCATTTGTCTGTTTTCTCGCCTCCTTTTTTTTCCTTCTGTACCCCCGTTGCCCCATTTGTACTGTGCCCGCATTTGTCTGTTTTCTCGCCCTTTTTTTTCCTTCTGTACCCCCGTTGCCCCATTTGTACTGTGCCCGCATTTGTCTGTTTTCTCGCCCCTTTTTTTCCTTCTGTACCCCCGTTGCCCCTTTTGTACTGTGCCCGCATTTGTCTGTTTTCTCGCCCCTTTTTTTCCTTCTGTACCCCCGTTGCCTCTCGCCATTCCCGCCGCTGCGCCCCTGCGGCCCCGCCCCTGACTGCCCATTCGCTGCCCCTGCCTCCCGCCTCCCAGCTGCTCCTCCCTCCCACCTCCCCATAAATGGCGGGCCGCTGCGCGGTGAGGAGAGCGACCCTTGACCTTGCCAGGTAGGTCGCTCCCCCGCCACACAGCTCCGCCTGTGTTGTCCGCCCGCTGCTGCTGGTAAGAACGCCCTTCCCTTTTTCCTTCTGTACCCCCGTTGCCCCATTTGTACTGTGCCCGCATTTGTCTGTTTTCTCGCCCCTTTTTTTCCTTCTGTACCCCGTTGCCCCATTTGTACTGTGCCCGCATTTGTCTGTTTTCTCGCCCTTTTTTTCCTTCTGTACCCCCGTTGCCCCATTTGTACTGTGCCCGCATTTGTCTGTTTTCTCACCCCTTTTATTTCCTTCTGTACCCCCGTTGCCCCATTTGTACTGTGCCCGCATTTGTCGGCTTTCTCGCCCCTCTTTTTCCTTCTGTACCCCCGTTGCCCCTTTTGTACTGTGCCCGCATTTGTCTGTTTTCTCGCCCCTTTTTTTCCTTCTGTACCCCCGTTGCCTCTCGCCATTCCCGCCGCTGCGTCCCCTGCGGCCCCGCCCCCTGACTGCCCATTCGCTGCCCCTGCCTCCCGCCTCCCAGCTGCTCCTCCCTCCCACCTCCCCATAAATGGCGGCCGCTGCGCGGTGAGGAGAGCGACCCTTGACCTTGCCAGGTAGGTCGCTCCCCCGCCACACAGCTCCGCCTGTGTTGTCCGCCCGCTGCTGCTGGTAAGAACGCCCTTCCCTTTTTCCTTCTGTACCCCCGTTGCCCCATTTGTACTGTGCCCGCATTTGTCTGTTTTCTCGCCCCTTTTTTCCTTCTGTACCCTCGTTGCCCCATTTGTACTGTGCCCGCATTTGTCTGTTTTCTCGCCCTCTTTTTTTCCTTCTGTACCCTCGTTGCCCCATTTGTACTGTGCCCGCATTTGTCTGTTTTCTCACCCTTTTTATTTCCTTCTGTACCCCCGTTGCCCCATTTGTACTGTGCCCGCATTTGTCTGCTTTCTCGCCCCTCTTTTTCCTTCTGTACCCCGTTGCCCCTTTTTGTACTGTGCCCGCATTTGTCTGTTTTCTCGCCCCTTTTTTTCCTTCTGTACCCTCGTTGCCCCATTTGTACTGTGCCCGCATTTGTCTGTTTTCTCGCCCCTTTTTTTTCCTTCTGTACCCCCGTTGCCCCATTTGTACTGTGCCCGCATTTGTCTGTTTTCTCGCCCCTTTTTTTTCCTTCTGTACCCCCGTTGCCCCTTTTGTACTGTGCCCGCATTTGTCTGTTTTCTCGCCCTTTTTTTCCTTCTGTACCCCCGTTGCCTCTCGCCATTCCCGCCGCTGCGTCCCCTGCGGCCCCGCCCCTGACTGCCCATTCGCTGCCCCTGCCTCCCGCCTCCCAGCTGCTCCTCCCTCCCACCTCCCCATAAATGGCGGCCGCTGCGCGGTGAGGAGAGCGACCCTTGACCTTGCCAGGTAGGTCGCTCCCCCGCCACACAGCTCCGCCTGTGTTGTCCGCCCGCTGCTGCTGGTAAGAACGCCCTTCCCTTTTTCCTTCTGTACCCCGTTGCCCCATTTGTACTGTGCCCGCATTTGTCTGTTTTCTCGCCTTTTTTTTCCTTCTGTACCCCCGTTGCCCCATTTGTACTGTGCCCGCATTTGTCTGTTTTCTCGCCCCTTTTTTTCCTTCTGTACCCCCGTTGCCCCATTTGTACTGTGCCCGCATTTGTCTGTTTTCTCGCCCTTTTTTTTTTCCTTCTGTACCCCCGTTGCCCCATTTGTACTGTGCCCGCATTTGTCTGTTTTCTCGCCCCTTTTTTTCCTTCTGTACCCCCGTTGCCCCATTTGTACTGTGCCCGCATTTGTCTGTTTTCTCGCCCCTTTTTTCCTTCTGTACCCTCGTTGCCCCATTTGTACTGTGCCCGCATTTGTCTGTTTTCTCGCCCTTTTTTTTTTCCTTCTGTACCCCCGTTGCCCCATTTGTACTGTGCCCGCATTTGTCTGCTTTCTCGCCCTCTTTTTCCTTCTGGACCCCCGTTGCCCCTTTTGTACTGTGCCCGCATTTGTCTGTTTTCTCGCCCCTTTTTTTCCTTCTGTACCCCCGTTGCCCCATTTGTACTGTGCCCGCATTTGTCTGTTTTCTCGCCCCTTTTTTTCCTTCTGTACCCCCGTTGCCCCATTTGTACTGTGCCCGCATTTGTCTGTTTTCTCGCCTCTTTTTTCCTTCTGTACCCCCGTTGCCCCATTTGTACTGTGCCCGCATTTGTCTGTTTTCTCGCCCCTTTTTTTCCTTCTGTACCCCGTTGCCCCATTTGTACTGTGCCCGCATTTGTCTGTTTTCTCGCCCCTTTTTTTCCTTCTGTACCCCCGTTGCCCCATTTGTACTGTGCCCGCATTTGTCTGTTTTCTCGCCCCTTTTTTCCTTCTGTACCCCCGTTGCCCCATTTGTACTGTGCCCGCATTTGTCTGTTTTCTCGCCCCTTTTTTTTTCCTTCTGTACCCCGTTGCCCCATTTGTACTGTGCCTGCATTTGTCTGTTTTCTCGCCCCTTTTTTTCCTTCTGTACCCCCGTTGCCCCATTTGTACTGTGCCCGCATTTGTCTGTTTTCTCGCCCCTTTTTTTCCTTCTGTACCCCCGTTGCCCCATTTGTACTGTGCCCGCATTTGTCTGTTTTCTCGCCCCTTTTTTTCCTTCTGTACCCCGTTGCCCCATTTGTACTGTGCCCGCATTTGTCTGTTTTCTCGCCCCTTTTTTTCCTTCTGTACCCCGTTGCCCCTTTTGTACTGTGCCCGCATTTGTCTGTTTTCTCGCCCCTTTTTTTCCTTCTGTACCCCGTTGCCTCTCGCCATTCCCGCCGCTGCGTCCCTGCGGCCCCGCCCCCTGACTGCCCATTCGCTGCCCCTGCCTCCCGCCTCCCAGCTGCTCCTCCCTCCCACCTCCCCATAAATGGCGGCCGCTGGTGCGCCGAAGGCGCGCCTAAGGCAAGCCCGTCTGCGCCCGTCCGCGACTGGACCGCGCCCAGCGCCAGAACCCCTGGCCCCCGCAGCAGCCAACCCACCCACCGGACCTACGACACCGCCACCCTCAACGCACTCAACACCGGCCGAATCCCCGGCTGCCACCGTGCCACCCCAGGACGCACCCACGGACCCTTCGCCTGCCAATCTTGCAAGTTCTCCTGCCTCCGGACCTGCACCGCACCCGCCACGCCGAGCACCAGCAGCAACCACCTGAAGTGCATCCTGCTCAACACCCGCTCCGTCCACAGACACGCCGTGGAACTTTGGAACCTGCTCGACTCCACATCACCAGACGTCGCTTTCCTCACGGAAACATGGATGAACGCCTCCTCAGCGCCCGACATCGCCATCGCCATCCCGGACGGATACAAGATCACCCGAAAGGACCGCGCCAACCAGACCGGAGGAGGCATCGCCATCGTCCACAAGAACATCATCCGCATTACGACCAACTCCGACGACACCTTCACAGCCGGCGAACACCTGCACTTCCAGATACACACCGACCCCAAGACCACCCTCAGAGGCACCCTCATCTACAGACCCCCAGGACCACGCACACAATTCAGCGAAGACATCGCCGACCTCATCAGCCCGCACGCCCTCCTCTCGGCCGACTACATCCTCCTTGGGGACCTCAACTTCCACCTAGAGAACAACAACGATCGCAACACCACCACCCTGCTGGACAACCTCGCCAACCTCGGACTCAAGCAACTGGTGACCACCCCCACACACCACGCCGGCCACACGCTTGACCCCGTCTTCTCCTCCAGCAAGGACATCTCCTTCAGCCACACCACCGGACTCCACTGGACAGACCACAGCTGCGTCCACTTCAGCTTCAGCAGGACCACCACGCACCACCACCCGCAACAGCTCCCACGCAGAAGCTGGAACAAGATCACCACCGACCAACTCACCACATCCCTGAGCCAGAACCCTCCCGCCAGCTCAACGAACCCCAACCAAGCCGCCAGCAACCTCACAAGATGGATCACCAACTGCGCTGACATCCTCGCCCCATTGAAGACCCCCCAATCAGACCCGGCAACAAGAAAGCACCCTGGTTCACCGACGAACTCAAGAAATCCAAGAAGAACTGCCGGGCCCTCGAGAAAGCATGGCGCAGAGACCCGACTGCAGACAACATGACCACCCTCAAACACGCCACCCGAAAACACCACCAGCTGATCCACACCACCAAGAAAACCGCATTCAAGGAACGACTGGACAACAACGCCCACAACAGCAAGGAACTCTTCATCATCGTCAAAGAGCTCTCGAACCCCAGCGCCGGAAACAACGACATCACCCCTCGCAAGACCTCTGCAACTCGCTCGCCTCGTTCTTCCACAGCAAGATCGCAGACATACACAACAGTTTCAGCACACAGCCGACGTACCCTACAACCGTTCCAACGTCCCCCACCTCCACCCTCCGAGCCTGGACCCCGATCAACACCGAAGACACTATCCGCACGATGAACTCCATCCACTCCGGATCACCAACTGACCCCTGCCCTCACCACATCTTCAACAAGGCCAACGCCGTCATCGCACCCCACCTCCGGGACATCATCAACACCTCCTTCGACACCGCCACCTTCCCAGAGAGCTGGAAGCACGCCGAACTCTGCGCCCTACTGAAGAAACCGTCAGCGGACCCCACCGACCTCAAAAACTACCGCCCCATCTCGCTCCTTCCTTTTCCTGCCAAAGTCATCGAGAAGACCGTCAACAGACAACTGGCCGCCTTCATCGAGACGAATGGATCCCTCGACCACTCACAGTCCGGCTTCCGGGCCAACCACAGCACCGAGACCGCCCTCATCGCAGCCACCGACGACATCCGAGCCCTGCTCGACAACGGGGAAACAGCGGCCCTCATCCTCCTGGATCTCTCCGCAGCGTTCGACACAGTCTGCCACCGCACCCTAGTGCAACGCCTGAACAACGTCGGAATCCAAGAGAAGGCACTGGAGTGGATCATCTCCTTCCTCGCCGGAAGAACCCAGAGAGTCCGCCTCCCCCGTTCAGTTCCGAGGCCACCGAAGTCATCTGCGGCGTACCACAAGGATCATCACTCAGCCCCACCCTCTTCAACGTCTACATGAGCCCCCTCGCAGCCATCGCACGCCAACACAACCTCAACATCATCTCCTACGCCGACGACACCCAGCTGATCCTCTCCCTCACCAACGACCCCACAACCGCCAAAACCAACCTACATGAAGGGATGAAGGACGTAGCCGAGTGGATGAGGAACAGCCGCCTGAAACTGAACTCAGATAAGACGGAAGTCCTCATCCTAGGATCATCACCCTCCGCCTGGGACGACTCCTGGTGGCCCCCTGCCCTGGGCAACGCACCCAAACCAACGGACCACGCACACAACCTGGGCTTCATCCTGGACTCCTCCCTCTCAATGACCAGACAAGTCAACGCCGTCTCCTCATCTTGCTTCAACATCCTACGCATGCTGCGGAAGATCTTCCGGTGGATCCCCACCGAAACCAGGAAGACGGTCACACAGGCCCTCGTCACCAGCCGACTGGACTACGGCAACTCCCTCTACGCCGGAACCACAGCCAAACTTCAGAAAAGACTCCAACGCATCCAGAACGCCTCAGCTCGACTCATCCTGGACATCCCCCGACACAGCCACATCGCCGGACACCTGAGAGACCTGCACTGGCTCCCCGTCAGCAAGAGAATCACGTTCCGACTCCTCACCCACGCACACAAAGCTCTCCACAACCAAGGCCCCAGATACCTCAACGACCGTCTGACCTTCTACACTCCCACCCGCCAGCTACGATCGACCAACCACGCCCTCACCGCCGTCCCCCGCATCCGAAGAGCCACAACGGGAGGAAGATCCTTCTCCTACCTGGCTGTCAAGACGTGGAACTCCCTACCCATCCACCTCCGCCTGACCCAAGACCACCTCTCCTTCAGGAAGCAACTCAAGACCTGGCTGTTCGAACAGTAGCGGACCCCCCTCCCCCTAGCGCCTTGAGACCCTCCGGGTGAGTAGCGCGCTATACAAATGCTTGATTGATTGATTGATTGATTGATACAAGCAGTTTGTACATCACGTCCATGTTCACTTCTAAACATACAAGGTGTTTAATGCACCAGAGAAAATGTTAGGTACAGCCCATACTACGTTGTGCACTGGAAAAGGAACATTTCTAGTAAATGTATTTGGATTAATGAAATTGAACATTTCCATGTTATAGATATATATCACCCAGTTCATGAATTAATCGCTGTCTGGCAGATTCCTGTGCTCACTTGCATACTCTGTGATATCTGGGAGACAGAACACCAATTATTAAATGAGATTTTAGTAATGGAAGGATGTATTTTTTGAGTAGGAATACTTCCAAATCCCTGTGTAGCTTTAAAATAACACTTTAAGTATATACGCATGGATGTGTACTTATTAAACATGGCTATGAAGCAACAAGGTGTGCTACTTGGCTGGGGAATGCAATAACAGGGTTAAAACACGTATGACTTGCTTGATGAAGTGGGGTGCCTCTTCATGTAATGGGTGCAGCTGCTGTACAAGATATCTCTTACTAACACAAATGGTTGCCATGAAGGGAAGCATCAGGAGGATGGAGGGCAGATCCTCTCCAGATTTGAATTCTGGACACTGGGCTCATATGAGTAGGCGTGTTATCTCATCTTATCCCATTGCAGGTCTTCATCTCAAGTCTGGCGATGTAATTGATGCTAGTAATACTAGGAGAACTGGATCCTTCTCACCTGGACATGTGGGATGCTAACATTGAAAGCCTTGAACATCACACAGCAGACTTGAAGGTGAAGCCACGGGAACAGGCAGGTTGTTAAGTTCCATGAAAGGAGGAGAGATGTTGGATCACGTTTTCTTAGTCCCTTGACGTATTTTGAGTTGACCACACTCATCAGGAGGTGGCGGGGGTCAGATAGGAATTTGGGAGTCTGGAGAGCAGTGTTGCTACCACTGTACGGGTGCAAAAGGACCAGTGTTTCTGCAGAGGTCTGAGGTGGGATTGTGGGATGAAAGATTTGCAGAGCACAAAGGAAGTTTGCGCCATGCTCCATGCATTATTTGTGCATGTATGCATCCTGAGGAAGAGGTTAGTGTTGACGTGAACGTTGAGTGACATGGCCAACTGATAACTAATAATCCCGGCCCCCTGATATACCTCTGTAAAAAAATTGTTGTCCAGAGATTTTCATTTTTGAATTGTGTTTTTGGATCATTAGACAAGTAATTTAGCTTGGGTAGGCATTGCTGATAAAGGTCGACTGGACAACATTTTTAAAAATGGTGGATGTGTTGCAATGATGATGTAATAGTTCATGAACCCTGAGACCTATATACTTCATTTTGGTGTCAAAACATAGGTTTTGGGGGTCAAGTAGTATTATAGAGTCAGAAAATAACTCCTCAGAGCAACCCTTCCACCATTTTCCAAAATGGCGGATATAATAGAGAAAGAAGAAACATATATAGAAATGAAACAAAAAACAATAGTTTTTAACCCTTTTATGTATACATCAAACAATGTTTATGATCTGAATATGAAAAAAAATGTTTATCACTCCTGTTTTAGACACATTTTCATAGTTCACTTTATATATTTGTTTTGGCAATCGCTTGTGGTACATTTGCAGAATGTTGAATATTTGAGAAGAGCATATTGACAGGGACATCTTTTTGTAGCACAGGTTTTGCAAGTACATGTGTGTGTAAGTTCTGTGGGCAGAGGCTTTAGAAATTTTATAGGTTTTAGCACCCCATAAAAACCTTCCCAACCAAAATCACATGGATCTTTCTCCACATATGCATGATCCAAAACATTTACACATCTTCTGATCATGTAGAACACTCTTTTAATGTGTCCATGCATAGAATATGTGTCCACACACAGAATATGACATCAGTGGAAGGTCTCTTAGCAGGACTGATTTCTTGAACTCACTGTACCGAAGATCGTCAAATGTGTGACAGTCAGAATTCATTTTCCACACACCCATACAGTATATTTCTACATCTTTAAAATCACATTCTTCTTCTGTCTCAGCAAATCCTTTTGGAAACTTCACAGATTCAGCAGTTAAAGCTCCAAGCTTTACTCGAATTATGCTCATAGTGGCATTACCTTTATGAATATGTGCATTGATATGAGCACTGGGCATCTCTGGGTCAAGTTTCTTGTACAGAATACAAAGTAGGATTAACTGTCTTTTCCCACTTGTTCCTTAACGTATCCATAACTCTGACAATCCTTGACTTATGAACATTGCAACAAATCTAAGTAGCACAATCATAACATCTAAGTCATTTGACAGGACATTTCGAACTGCCCACTCAACATGTCGCACAACATGAAGGTCAGCTTTTTCCAATTTGCTGTTAAGTTCTTGGACAATATTCCTGTACCTTTTGAATATATCTCTGCAGGCACCAGGTCTTCACTGACAATCATTCCACTTGCAATAATTGGAAATTCAGTGTTCACTGAAGCTTCAGCAATGTTTTGGAGATTGAACATCTCCAAGTTCATCTGTTGATGACCAGAATTTATCAAGTTGCACTGGTGTACATGCAGAATTTTTGATGCAGGCAAGGTCAATAGTTCCACTTGTAGAAAATCGTCTGATTCTCTCACATTCTTTGTCAAATAGTTCAAGATAACTGTCAAAAACAATGTGCAGTTCTTGCAAGGTGCACACTGACTTTGATATCTGTAGAAAAGTCTGAACGGCCTCTCTGAAGTTTTGCAAGGATAAAATCTTGACCATTCACAATTGGGATATATAGTCCACAACAACAGCAGTTTTCAATTAGGACACCTTTTTTAATTGAAATTCTTCAGGTGAAAGGTTTGTTTTCGAGCTTTACTGGTTTGGCTGCAGCAGCACCATCAAATAATGCATTTGCTGGAAGAAGATCATGCGACAGAATGTCCCAGATAAATTCACCCCTTTCTTTTGCTACATCCATATCTCTAAGTGCTTGTGAAAGTTATTTTTTGTAGCCTGTTTTGTAGTGGCTGGTTGGACGAAACTCTTACTATAGCAATTAAAGCATTGAAGTTTATCTTTAGTGATTATGTCAAACAGCTTTTTCTCTTTCAATACAAATCTCTCCTTCTTCAATTCTGCATATAGTTTCGTTCCATGTTCCAGGACATTTAGTAAACGTGTCTTTATATCATTATCCACATATTATTTGGTCACAAAGTTGTCTAGTCACACAGGCTCAGTCATTTCAAAGTGGTTTCCTTGCTGCTGCATGAAAAGAAGAAGGCTGTCAACATGTTTATTAAATCGTTCTCCTCTCTTTCCCACAAGTTCGTGGTGAGGAACAGTTTCACGATGGTCCATTAATTTTGAATTTGTTATGTGCTTGAAAACATTGCAAATAGAAAAGACTTCATGGTAAACTAGCTGACATTGAGCAACATATTTACTTTTACGTGTCTGACCAACAATTCCGTTGGAGCTTTTCTGTGATCTCTGGATCTTCGGTTCCAGTTTCAATATCTGGAGTCACAGCATTGAACCTTCCCTCTTTGTCTTTCACCACAAAGTGTCTTTCGATTTATTTTTTGTATAGGTATGGTTTTTCCACCTCTAGCTTCTTCACTCTTTCCAAATACCAGGACCTATATCTCAGATAGTTTATGCAAACCATTTCCCGAAACACAGTAATAAGTGACTACACAGTTTTCACATGCAGCTCCCAATCACCTTCCAGATAAGCATGTACCAAGTTTTTCACTAGAGCTATCATGTGTAAGACATTTCCCCATTACTTGAAAAGTTCTGATTTTTCTTCAAATTCTTTGACAAACTCTACCTTGAACTTGGTTTTCAGATTCTCTAATTTTGAATTGAGTGTTTTGAACATTGCATGGCTTTGCATTATGTCTTTTGAATGAAGTGCACCCTGTGCCTTGTTCACTTCTGAGATAAGATATGCAAAATCTAATTTGCCATTCTTGTTCCAGAAAGCATTCCAACACAATGTTTCTATAGCCTCACATATGATGAGCATACCTTGTAACAAATGAACATAATGAGTTCCGCTCAATACTGACTGGACAGTTTTGCTTCCAAAGATTTCTGCCTCAATAAGTGCATTGTTTATGTCACATCCACTGGTATAACTTCCTGCACATTGCAACACAACGTTTATCATGTGGAAAATGCTCATCGTTGGATAAAGATCATCAAATTCTACAGTATTGCTCATAAAAATGCCAGCTACAATACGGAAAACCCTTAATCACAGAAAATTGGCATGATAGGCTGTGTATACTGCTGTGTAGTTTGTAACTGGAGATGGTATTACTGGTAAAAACCAAACCTTCTTCAGTGGGACGGTATTCTAGGAGATCAGAGCATGAATTCCTGCCCACAGAGGTACTTGCTTTTCTTCATCCTTCAGCCCACACCGAATAAGCAATATGATAAATTCAGCTAAATCAGCTTTGTGGACTGCAGCATCAGGTAGAAGAAGATCCACAACCTCAACCACTTTGAAATTTTCTGGTCGACTGGGACATGTTGATGGCACATAGTGATTTTGCACACGTTGGCAAGGCAGATGGGTTATAAGCTTGCAGCTTTGTTTGTTTATGCCTGCAGCTGACACAGCTTGTTTTCCTGCAGCTACTTCATTGGTACAGTCTTGGAAAACCGCCATGGCAGTATCATGTGTGCTGGATGTTCCAGACAAAGAAGAGCTGTCTTCGAAATCAAAATTATCAAGAGCAGAAATAGCAAATCCTTTCTTGGTTAAGTGACTTGGAAGTAGTGTGCTGTCGGATTCATAAGATTGTACAGCATGAGCTGCTAACAAGGCCCTGCCCCGCAGTATGTCATTATAACTTGTTAATATACCAATCCTATTCATTGAAATGATTAGCTCTCTACTTTTGCACTTGTCATAGATTGCGTGGGCAGTCATCATGTGTAGCGGAGTTTTCTTTTTCCCGTGATGTATTTCATAAAAAATTATTTGGAAAAGACAGTACATTTGCACAGTATAAGCCTATCGGTTCATGATTGTCTTCCACTTCTTTGCTTATATCTTCAAAGCCATCATCAATGTTGATGGCTTCTGTTCCGAACTTAAGAACTTTAGTTTGTAAAAGTTTTGCTTTGCTGATATTAAACAATGATGTATAAAATGTTAAGACAACATCAAGCATTCTTGTTGACTCCCATGATTTGCGGAGCTCTGGGGCTTCCCAAAATTTGTCATTATGTCCAAAATCTAAATCTTTCAGAACGTTTCTTAAAATGGTTCCTGCTGATTTTACTGCATTTTGTGATCTTATTTTGGCAGCAAGAACTTCAGGAGTCAAATCAGCTGAAAACAGCATAAGTGGTTTGTTCTTTTTGTTAGACTGACAAAAACATATTCTGTCATTGTACATTCTCAGCAGAAAAATCTTAGTTTCATTATTATGGATCAATACAGATGCATCCATGGGGGGCGTGGCCTGCAGCCGATGGGGAAGGACGCGAGCTGAGGAGCTCCGACCGCTGCCTCCCTGAAAGCAATTATCCTGACCCCCAGACGTGGCGGGGGAAGCTGAAACTCACGCCATGGGACGCCGGAAAGTGCCTACGCAGGACAGCGGAGCCCTGAAGTGCCGATGACACTAAGATCTGGGGCAAAATCGTGATTTGTCGGCCTGGCGAGTTCGTGAGCAAAATGGCGTCGGTGCTGTGACTGCCGCTGCCGCTACTGCCCTGCACAGCTGGCGGACACACAAGACCAGGCGGTGACGTCCACAATGCTCGGCGGAGCCCTGGGGAAAGTGCCCGCACAGGACAGCGGAGCTCTGAACTGCCGCTGACACTGGGATCTGGGGCAAAATCGTAATTTGTCGGCCTGGCGAATTCGTGAGCAAAATGGCGGCCGTGTTGTGACTGCCGCTGCTGCGGCGACATCCACCCTGATCGGTGGAGCCCTGCAGTTCGCCGTAGAGGAGGTGAGGGCACGGGACATATTATAATCTGCCCAACTACGCTGAGCTGCTGTTGCATTAGCGGGGACGGTGACAAAAGGGCGCCCGCGCCCATGCCGCGGGCACCCTGAAGCGGCTACTGCGGTAGACAGGAGACCGGCTGCGGCGGTTCACACCGGGCCCCCATGGTGAGCCTGGAGGCTCGTGAATACCGGCGTGGCGCTGGGATCTACAGCGGAGATCGTGGTGTACCTGCACTTGAGCGGCGCCTGACAGTACAAGCAAACCAGCAGTGGTGCCTGATCTGGTGGAGGCAGCAGTAAGATGGCGCCTGTATCCTGGCCAACTGTATGAGCAACTAGCGGCAGGTTGCCGACCCACATTAGCGGGGCTCACTCGGCCATTGCATAGCACCATATGAACAGTGAGTAGAGGTGCGGGGCGGGGGTGTGCTGAAGTGCGTGCGAAGAGGCCTGACAGCGGGCGGCGGCAGATAGCCGATCTACATCAGAGGAGTGCACCCGGCCATTGCGCAGCACCATATGACCTGTGAGTAGAGGTGTGAGGGGGGGTGCTGAAGTGAGTGCAAAGAGGCCTGGCAGCGGGCGGAGTGTAGGAGTTCGCCCGAGCGGGAGCGGCCTTCATTGCCACACTATAGAGGGCCGTGAGAAGCTGGGCACTGTGAGAAGGCGAGGACCGTTGTCCTGCTATGGGGACATGGGGCGCTGCACCCCCGTAAAGCGCTGAGGATGAACGGGACTGCTCCCCATTAAATTAGCCCACGAGTGCAAGAGATCAGTAGGGCCGGAGCTCCCGTTTAAGAAAAAGCACACACATTAACTCGAGCCCTGAGACCCCTGCCAAGTGGGTGAGTGCCAAGAGACCCTGCTATTTCACACAAAGCCCTGCATTCCTCAGGCGGCTCCCTGTGTGCCTCAACCCCGCTGGAGAACTAGGCCTGGAGGGATCGACCCACACCTCGCAGGTGGCCCAATCCTATGATACCTAGCCTGCTTGGTGCCAGCGAAGAGACGTCTTGTGCGGGAACCGGCGCTGAGTACCTCTGAAGGAGTGGTGCTTAATACACTGCTGATCTGATCAGGTCGTTGGCTGAGCACTGAGTGAGGCTCCAGGCGGTGGCGGAATCCGACCGCAAACGTAGGCCTACAACTGGCTGGGGGGCAGATCGGCAGCGGCATCTCATCCGCCGCCGCACAAGAGGAAAGGGGATCTGTGAGCTACCCACGCAGAGCCAGAGAAGGTTGGCAGAGGTGAGAGAGTCAGGCCCTCACTGGCGACACTACCACATCTGTCTCCCGGTAAAGGAACGGGCCTGCAGGATCCTGGTGGGCCTGTATAGCAGCGTGCCTGACCCTACCGGGGAACACAGCCAAGTGCCCCTGGGGTGGTTGTTGAGGACTAGAAGCTTCCTGTTGGCTCGTGGTCACCTAGCGGTTTACTGAGAGGGCCGGACTTAATCTGCCCACAACGCAATACGGCATACCAGCGCGTATCTGTGTCTGACAGCAAGGCACCAATTGTAACGCTACCAAAATGGGGAGAACACAGAAGAAGAGAGGATTCTCTGTCCTCAACATGAATACCCCAGGTGCTCAGACAGATGACGAGGACGAAACCCTGGAGACAGGGCGTGACCCGACCCCCCGGGAACCCACCCTGACAGATGTCATGCAGGCGATAACGGCCTCCAGGGAAGTGCTAGAGGAGAAAATTGACGCCATCGGTACAGATCTCACCCTGCTAAAAGATGACCACCGCACGCTCAAGGACAGAGTGGCCATTCACGAAAAAGAACTAGGGGGCCTTCCGGAGACAGTGCATGGTCTGCAACCCTCTCTCACAGATATTGAAGCTAAAGTATAAGTGCTGGAAATGCGGGCCGAAGACAGTGAAGGGTGATCCCGCAGGAACAATATCCGCGTCATTGGAGTGCCAGAAAAACGAGAAGGGGTTAACATGGTGCGCTTCTTGGAAGACTGGATCCGAGCGGAAGTAGCTCCGGAGGGGTTATCTCCCTTCTGCGAGCTGGAACGAGCGCACAGGGTACCGGCTAAACCACCAAAACCAGGAGCTCCTCCACGACCAATAGTGGCACGCCTGATGCACTTTCGGGACAGGGATCACATCCTACAGAAAGCCTGCCAAAAACCAGGTCTGCAAATCGATAACAATACCATCATGTTCTTCCCAGACTTCACAAGAGAGGTCCAACGGAGCAGAGCGTCCTTTACAGCTGACAAAGCAAAGTTACGCCAACTACACTTGCCCTATGCCATGCTATTCCCCGCTCGACTTCGAGTGGCAGACCCTATGGGAACACGCTTCTTTCACACACCGCAAGAGGCATGGGACTGGCTCAAAACGTGCAGTGCGGCATCTCATCGTGCCTCTGCTCCGAACTCTCCGCAGCTGAGTCCTCACAGCGCTAAAGTTGGATCCTATGCCCCGTCACCCAGAGAACTTAGCCTGGAATGCCGCAGAGCACTGAAGGTGGTGGCGACTCATAGCCAGAAAGCCCCAGCCCTTCCTCGAGCGGAAGTGGCCGTCGCACAGGAAGATCCAAAATGACTCCGGACCACAGCGACAATGATAGCCTAGGTACGGAATTACCTCAGGTTACACCCCAGACTGCAGACGATCTCATGTGATGTCTGTGCTGCGGCGGCAGGAGCAGAAGATACCAGCGACCAGGCATATCTCTATCTCTGATGGACTTCTCACAGGCCTGATTATATTCCGCGCTGTGCTGTTGGCCTCGACCGCCAGGTCTGGGGGTTATTATATTGTGATGTCTGATTCATATGCTGGGGGGGCGGTGGAGCGGGATCCTAGAACCGAGACTGTAGGTTGATCACCCCTTCAACTGTCACTAGATGATGACATGGTTTAGCACTGTTTGGATGGGGGCTAGTTCTCCGGTACCTGTCCTGGGGAGGGGGAGTTGGGGTTGTTCAATCAGTTGGGAATTGTTTTGGGGAACCAGGAGTGTCATGGGGGAAATGTTTTAATGGGTGCTGGATCATACCACGACAATAGGACCCCCACTAGGTTTGAAGTGCATCTCGTGGAATGTGAGGGGTATGCACTCATTGGTACGGCATCATAAAATCCATTCCTATTTGGTTTGCAGAGGTATTCAGATAGCATTCCTTCAGGAAACCCATATACTGGCAAAGGAAGGTTTGGCATTGCAGCGCCGCTGGAGGGGTCAAGTGTTTTTTACCACTCACTCCGCATTTGCACGGGGGGTTTTAATATGGATGAGAGCAGGTATCCCGTTCCAGTGCACACGTCAGTTTATAGACCAAGAGTGTAGATATGTGGTAGTGTCAGGGAAGCTAGATGGCAGGGACCTCATGCTAGGAAGCATATATGCCCCCAATTCGGACCAACCAGCCTTTTTCCCCCAACTCTCTAGGAAACTGGCGCCTGTCCTTACGGGCTCAATCTTGCTGGGAGGCGACTTCAATTGCATAGCGGATATCACGCTAGACCGCTCTCACCCCCCACTCCCTGATGCACCCGCACACAAGCTAGCAGAAGTGCGTTACCGTTGGCAACAGAAATGGGGCTTGATAGATTCCTGGAGGGCGCAACACCCTGTGGCCAGGGATTACTCCTTCTTCTCAGCTCTGCACGAACTACACGTCGGGCTGGATGCCATATTGTTCTCCCCGGATGTCCACGAGGGGATTTGCAGTAGCGAATACCTCACGCGGACGCTGTCCGATCACAACCCTGTGCTAGTGAGCTTGCAATGGTCCCGCGCACGACCCAAGATCCCCAACTGGCACCTGCACCCCGAGGCGTTAGAAGACCAAGCTTTTCAGGCAGCAATAGGGTCGGCTATTACTAACTACTTCCACGATAACGAGGGCACTGCCACTTCCTCATCTGTGGAATGGGACGCATGTAAAACAGTCATTAGGGGGAGGTGCATCTCAGAGATGATGGGAATCAGGAAAACGATACTTTAGGACATAGAGAGAGCTGACCAGACACTGCGCGACCTGGAAAGGGATAGGCCTGAGAACCCGGACAAACACCAGGAGCTCTTAGACGCCAGAGAGGCATTGGCAGTACAAGTCGAGCGGCTACGCTGCTTCGACTACAAAAAATACATAACCTGCGCACACTCGGAAAGGGACAATTCGGGGGCCCTACTGGCTTGGTTAGCCAACCCGGCCAGGAGAGGCTCAGTGATACTGGAGCTTAGAGACCAACATGGGGTAGCAAGGTATGATCAGCAGGGAATCAATGACCTGTTCCTTGCCTACTATACTGACCTCTACAGTAGTCAGCTGGCTCCTACGGAGGAGGACTTACATGAATTCACGTGGGATGTCGAGCTACCAGCTGTAGACGAAGACACAGCAGACTTGCTCGGGCGGGCAATCGAAGTAGGAGAGGTGTGGGGAGCTATCAAAAGTATGGCCCGAAACAAAACTCCAGGCACAGATGGCCTCCCAATCGAATTCTACCTAGCATACATTGATATACTTTGAAACCAAGTCCCGGGCACACGTTCAAAGTGATGTTCAGAGTAATGCGTTCAGAGTAACAATACACAGTCATGGTACTTCCTGTGAAAAAATTGTGGGGGTCGACACCAGTAGGTTCTTTATGTTGAATTTGTTTATATAGTCCTTGAAATAGGTAAAGTAAGAAAACCAGTCGACACGTGTTTCGTCACCTGGGATTTAACCCGTGACTCTTCAGGGCTGGGAAAGACATAAGAATTGTAGTATAATACAAGGAAATGGGCACACAGTCTTTGCAACATAAAGGTTGACATATGTGCGGTGATGTAATGGAAAGCACCTCTCTAGTGTGGAAACCCTATAAGAATCATGAAAAAAGGGCAAAATAAGTGACTTCACAGCAAACAGGATAGAGACATCTCATGGGAAAGTGAGCTTAACGACGTGTAAATGAAAGAAAAAAACACAGGATGGTCATAGACGTATTCATAGCATGCCTAAATACATGTAGGCGCCGGTGGAGCAACGTGTAGGTGAGTGACAACATAGTGACTTTCAGGATGTTTAACATCGTCAAGGCATATGTAACCCGTACATAAGACAGAAGTAGTTTAGATAAGAAAGGGAAGGGAGGATTCCAAAGTTTCAGGAACAAAGTGATAGCAGAGTCTCCAGAAGAAAAAAAGGGAGAAAGAAAGGGGAAGCAGGGGAAAAAAAAGGAGTTTCTTACAGGAAAACACGCTGAGATAAGGCTGAGTAAACAAGCACTATGAGAATTACCCTCTGGAAAACGCAAAAATATCACCAGCGGGGTATCGCAAAAGACAAGGATTAAAATAGTGTAAATCATGAAGGCAAGCTACCTGAATGGTGAGGAATGGTAACGTGCGATATCTGGGGAAAGAAAATCGGAGTAACGGCATAAGGGGGAAGGCAAACCGGTGAGTCAAAACGAAAATTAACACGTACGGTCTGGTTGCGCTGTAAAAAAGTGATAGACAAACAGTGTGTAGACTCACCGCTGGACCGGTGATAATTCCAACCCGGTCTTAATACGGGTTTCTTGCGGAAGATATGGTAGAAAAGAGCGCCAGGGTGATTAGATGGGGAGGACGGGTGAGTCACTACCCCCGTATGTTCAGGATCCAATGACAGTAAGCGGGCGGGTACGTCTGTCTTACACGAAGTCCTGTCGGGCAAAGTGTATCAAGGTTTTACAACAGGTGAACCACTTAACAATCACAGGCTGTAATATAGCGTGGAGCGTTAGTGGCGTGCTTACCTGTGGTAACAGGAGAGTCGGTCAAGGATCCGTCTCGCTTTCCGGTTGCGGAAGGAGCGGAAGAAACAGGAAGTGCTACTTAAGCAAAATCCTGAAGGAGTGCAAAGACTAGAGCGCCAAACTCAATAGAGATGCTTGGCGCGCCGGAAGTGAGTGTGCACGTGCATCGAGCTGTCAATGATAAAAAAAGGGGGAGAGAATGGAGGTGAAGACAGAGGAGAATTTAAAGCAGGAAAGAAGGGGAAACAGAGTGGGAATGATTAGTGTTCAGTTGCGTCATTGTAATCCAAGACTATATGTTATAAAGCTACACAACCAAAAGGAAAAAATAATAGTATGTGGAATATTGTAGAATGGCGAACAACAATATTTTTCAGTAATGAGAGGTTCAGTATCACATGACACCATTCGTAAAAGGAAGAAAATATGAAAATTGGCAAACAACAGAAATTTGGTTAAAAAAGGAGTGTCAAGAGGTTCAGTATTACATGGCATACTGCATACAGAAATGCGACAATTATTGTAAACGCATGTAGTTCAGTGTGGGGCATCAGGTGGTGGGGCACACTGTTTGTTCTTACTTCATAGTGGACAGCAGATAGACAATTCCTTGACGGTTCAGTGTGGGACATTAGATGGTTAGGCATAATGTGGTATATTGTTCATTGTGGACAGTAGATTAGCAGTTCCTTGAGCGTCAGAAAGCGCAGTGTATTGTATCAGGATCATAGTTCATTGTGGAGAGAAGATTGACAGTTCATAGAGCGCCATGTATGGCATCAGGTGCCTAGGAAATACTGTAGTTCATGGTCAATGTTTAGTCCGTGTCTCACGGTATGGAGACGCATGATCCAGGTTGCCTCCAGGCGTCTCAGTCTGAGTTCGCGATTTCCACCTCTGATGCTAGGTTGGGTCACATCCATACCAAAGAATGTGAACCTTTTGTGTGGACCTTGCGACGGACAGGATGCTACATGCAAAGCCATGGGATATCTGGCATCTTCGTGATGCATTGCTCTGACATGTTCACAGATTCGTTCTTTCAGGGGTCTGATGGTGCTCCCAACGTATTAGCTCTTGCAAGTGCATTCCAGAATGTACACAACATACTTGGTATTACAGCTAATGTTGCAATTGATTTGATAGTTACGTTTGTTAAAACCAGTGAAATTTTTGACACCATTTCGAGCCCATCTGCACACTCCACAGCAACCACATTTGAAGAAACCTTTCATGTGTGGAGTGAGCCAAGAGGAAGTTATTGTGGTGCGTGGAACTGTGGGGCTGAGTCTGTTTCTCAGTGTTCTTTCACGTCTGTAGGTGATCTGGGGCCTAGTGGTAATGACCTCCCTTAGGGGCACATGCATCAAGGCAGGCTTTTGCGATTCCTTAATTGCGATTATTAAGGAATCGCAATTAAGGAATCGCAAAAGCCTATGCATGTAGGAATCGCTATAAAAATAGCGATTCCTAAACATTCCTTATTTGCGACTCGCAAATTGCGAGTCGCAAATAAGGAATGGCTTCCCATTCATTCCTATGGGCCTACAGGCCCACAGGAATGAATGGGAAATTACGAGCGCTATTTGCGAGTACCAGTAGGTACTCGCAAATTACGCATGCAATTTCAAGGGTGCAAGGGTGTCAAAGGACACCCTGTTGCACCCCTGAAATTGTGATGTGCACCCATGTTGCACACACACATGCCCCAAGGGCATGTGTGTGTGTAACCTAAAACTTTAAAAAATGCATTTTAGTGCATTTTTCGATGTTTTGCAAATTACAGACAAGTTTGATTTGTCTGTAATTTGCGGTCCCAAATAGCTGAAATCGCTATTTGAAAGTGCTTCTAGCATTGCATTTAAGGAATCGCAAATTGCGATTCCTTAAATGCAATCGCAATTTAGGAATTCGCAAATAATTGCGAATTCATAAATTGCGCATAGGAGACACTTTCATGCATCTCCAAAGGCCAATTTGCGATCGCAAACGGCCGATTTTTGCGAATCGCACCGTTTGCGATCGCAAAAACCTTTGATGCATGTGCCTTTTAGTGTTTTGTCAGCAAGTAGAATGTTCCAGTGCTTATTGAGGCTTTTCCTAATCACAAAGCTCATGTCATTATAGTCTGTGATTAGTCTTACTGGTTGGGTTTGTGATTGGCTCGGGTTTTTTTCATGAAGTGTGGTGTCTCTCTTTGTTTTACCAATTCTCAGTGTGACTTTATGTATGGTGTGTGGTTTGTATCCCCTTCTTGAGAACCTGTTCCTCATATCAGCAATGCAGTTCTGGAATTCTGTGTCCTCGCTGCAGTTCCTCCTAGCTCTAACAAATTCGCCGTATGGAATGGCCTGTATTTGATGTATAGGGTGGGAACTCTCCGCATGTAGGATGGCATTGCATGAGGTTTCCTTGCGATAGAGTCGGCTGTGTAACATGTTCTCTTTCACATAAAGTTCCACGTCCAGGAATGTGACATTGGTTGTGCTGGAGTTACATGTGAACCTCCTATCCATGACATTGGAATTGAGGTGGTCACAAAAGGCCTCAAATTTTTCTTGTGAGTCTGACCAGAGTAGAAGACAATCGTCGATGTAACGCCCCCAGTAAATGATACAGTCTATCCATGGGGCACCTCTCCTACCCCAAATCCATTCAGATTCTAGAGAGCCCATGTACAGGTTGGCAAAAGAGGGCGAAAATCTGGAGCCCATGGCTACACCCTTGATCTGTTTGTACCATTGTCTTTCGTACATGAAAAAATTGTTGTTGAGTATGATCTCCATCATGGATATGAGCATATTTGTGTGTAGCCAGAGGGTAGCGGGCCTATTGTGTAAGAAATGCGTGACTGCCTTGAGACCTAAATCAGGTTTAATGGAGGTGTACAGTGATACCACATCCAAAGTGGCCATGATCATGCCCGGTTGCCATTGAACATCAGCAAGGACACTCAAGATGTATTTGGTGTCCTGAATGAAGGAAGGAAGGTTCTTGACCATAGGGCTTAAGAACAAGTCGACATACTGTGCTAATCTCTCTGTAGGCCCCCCTATACCAGACACAATGGGCCTCCCCGGTGGAAATGCAGCCTATTTATGTATTTTTGGGAGGGTATACATCCATGGAAAGGTGGGTCTCACTACCTTCATATAAAGGACCTCATCTTCATCTATGAGACCTAGAGTGTGCCAATCAGTCAGGTATCTATTGATTAGGAGAGTCAAGGGGCCTGTTGGATTACTCTTGAGTAGTTCATAACAAGTGGTGTCTTGTAGTTGTGTCATTATCTCGTTGTGGAAGTCCGTTCTATTCATGACTATGACTATCACATTTCCCCCTTTGTCCGAAGGGGGACAATTCTTATGTCTTTCCCAGCCCTGAAGAGTCACGGGTTAAATCCCAGGTGACGAAACACGTGTCGGCTGGTTTTCTTACTTTACTATTTCAAGGACTATATAAACAAATTCAACATAAAGAACCTAATGGTGTCGACCCCCACAATGTTTTCACAGGAAGTACCATAACTGTGTATTGTCACTCTGAACGCATCACTCTGAACATCACTTTGAACATGTGCCCGGGACTTGGTTTCAAATTTCAGTGTGGGTCCACACCCACACATTTCCAGGGTTTTTTTTTTTTTTTTCCCCTGACCTGGCAGCACCGTAACTATTCTCTTGTATCCCACACTCTACCGCGAATCAGCTTGAGCGCCATTCTTCCTGCCTTATTCAAAACCCTACGCAGAACCAGTATACATTGATATACTAGCCCCCAGGTTAGTACAGTTATATAGCGGCGCCAAGCTAGCTGGCCAACTGCCCGTGTCTACTAGGGAGGCGGTTATCATACCGCTGCTCAAACCGGGCAAGCAGGCATGGGATAAAACCGCATACCGCCCGTTATCCATGCTCAATTTGGACTATATAATACTTAGCAAGATTTTGGCTACCTTCTTGCTTCCCTATATGACTGCCCTGATACACAAAGATCAATCCGGGTTTATCCCCACCAGAAACACAGCGCGTAATGTGCGGCGTCTTCTGAGAGTCCTAGAAGCGGACTCTTATAATTCTGACACGGCGATGGTCTTTGCCGTCGATATAGAAAAAGCATTTGACAGCCTAGAGTGGCCTTACCTGTTTCGAGTGATGAGGAAAATGGGGCTGGGTGACGATTTCGTGAGCTGGACGGCTCTCCTATATTCTGACTCCACTGCCAGAATTAAAACTGGTGGACTCATCTCAGAGGCCTGTAAAGTTGGGAGGGGAACGCATCAGGGGTGCCCCCTCTCCCCCCTGCTGTTTGCTCTGGCAATGGAGCCATTGGCAGCACGGGCCAGATCGGGGCGCGCCTATCAAGGGCTCAATGTCCATGGGCAGACCCACCACATAGCGCTGTATGCAGATGACCTTTTGCTCTTTCTGGCGGACTCGAGGACAGAGCTCGCTGGAGCGAAACATCTGCTTCAGGCACTCAGCAGAGTCGCAGGACTCAAAGTGAACTGGACAAAATCTTGCCTGTTCCCTACGAAAAGGGGCAGAATAGGCGCACGAGAATCGGAGGGCGTGACCTGGGAAGACAGATGCCTGACATACCTGGGCACGCAAATATATCATGACAAAGATGACATCCTGGAGGGTAACATATGGAAGGCCATAAAGGGGACGAAAGGTAACTTGGACTTCTGGGGCTCCTTGCCGCTATCGGTTGCGGGCCGCGTGGCACTGCTTAAAATGATCACACTGCCACATTTACTATACTACTTCGGAAGTTTGCTGATTTGGATCCCAGCAAAGTACTTTGTCCAGCTCCGATCGATGATTACAGGGTTCCTTTGAGGGACCGGCAGACGTACAGTAGCTCTGACTACTCTAATGCGACCGAGGGCGGAGGGAGGCCTAGCGGTTCCTGACTATGAGACCTATTATTTAGCAGTGCAATTGCAATGGCTTACGCAATGGGTAGCGCACAGTACTAGGGGGGCAGATGAACGGAGAGAAGAAGTTGGGTCCCCACACATACTATCCCGCATAGTCCTGCAGCTTCCTGTCGGGACCGCAACCCTCACCACGGAGCTAAGCATGGCACGAAAGTGCTGGAACAGATACTTGCGAAGGGCTAAAATCAGACGCCCTTATGTACCAGAAATCCCATTACTCATTTGTAAGGCCTTGCGGCATGGTGGCAATTGGCAGAGGTTGGGGATCTGGACGGAACAAGGGTTGGCCAGTATAGGAGACCTGTACGAGGAGGGAACCCTGATCCCATTCAATGATCTACAAGCTTGTTATGATCTACCCGGGGGGTATTTCCTGTTGTATACCGCACTTACTGTGGCTATCCGAAAGCACTGGGGGAAGGTCTCAATGAACCAAAAGCATCACTGGGTTGCCAATACGTGGTAATGGCAGCAGGCACATACAAAGCAGTGACATGCCTATACAGGCGAATATCATCAGAAGCTTTACTTCCCCTAACAGAATTGAAGCTCAAATGGGAGGCTGACCTTGGGGAGGATATCCCGGAGAAAACTTGGGAGGAGTTGGTGGAGAGAGCCTGGAAGAGCACCCGGAACGCAAGGTTCCAATTAGTACACTTCTATATCCTACACAGAGCATACCTCACCCCGGAAAAGCTCAATAAGTATTTCCCAAACAACTCAGCGACTTGTCCGCGGTGCAATGCAGCAGGCGCAGATTTTAAACACATGTTTTGGGGCTGCCCGTTCCTGGACAGCTACTGGGAGGACTTAACAACGGTACTGACCAAAGTCACGGATAGGGAGATAGAGCCGACCCTGAAACACTACATCCTACACTGGTTCCCCCACACGTCCAAGAATAAAATCACAAGTAAGTTTCTAGATTTGGGTTTACTCCTGGCCAAGAGAAATATCACCATGCACTGGAAAGCGAAGCAGGGTCCAAGCATAGCACGATGGAAAGCAGAGCTCCTTAAATGGGCAGAATGTGAAGGGGAGCTCAGGCTGCAGGTAGCGAAGCGGACGGGGAGCGAGAAGGCGCTGGAGGCGGCGAGGGCTTGGGAGGCACTAGTTGTAGCACTCAAATTCCCTGATAACAGTGAAGACAACACCTCCATAGGAGACCCCACAGCAGACACAGGTTAATCTACGGGCAGAAGCAGGGCTCCTGGGGCCTGGGTTCCCATTACTGGAGAATGCTTTGAGACACCTCCCTGCGACGGGATCCCTTACAGTAATACCGCAATCAGTGTTGCTGCCCTACTTGGTATGAGGGTATGCCACACATTGTTGACCTGGAGCTAAGTGACACGCCTGGGGGGAGGGACGGGAGGAGGGTAGTTGGGGGGGGTAGTTAGGAGATGGGTGGCTGCAGTTGCAGCTGGAACTGACTACAAGCACTTACGCAGAGCTGAGTATTCATTGTGTTAATCCAGCATTTCGAACGAACAATTACCTTGTGTGTTATGTACTGCCCTATTTGAAATTTAAATAGCTTGATTGCAAAATGTCTGTTTGACAAGGTCGTGAAATCACGGCCTATACACCTTGTATGAAACTCAATAAAGTCTGTTTAAAAAACCAAAAAACAGATGCATCCATGTTGACCATTATTTCTCTGATCTCACTGAGTGTGAACCCCTAGCCAGGACTGAAGAGTAGCTTTAAAACTTAATTTGCTTTTTTAAAGAGTGCAAACTTAACTGAAGGCTGGTGATTACGTTGCTGCTGGTAGCTCATTGCACATTCATATTTTCAAATGTATGCTCACATGCAGTTTGGATGGGCATACAAATACATTCACCTCGCTGTTTAGATCAGTTACTCGGCTGAAAACTTCATCTTGGAAGAAACTAGCTGCAGATAAAAACATGTTTGCCCTTTGAGACTCACATACTCTGTACTTTGTTCTTTTGTTAATCCCTTTTGCCTTGTTCTGCCTAAACCATAGATAACCCATTGAAGATCCTATGCTTTCTGATCAGTTTTTGGAGGTGGACGAGGAGTATCATCGATCTTCTAAGTGGATGGGCATTGGGGTTGGTTGTCGTAGCTTTCTCCGACTTGGGGGCATATTAGCAACGAGGCGATAAACAATTATCGCCGCTTTTGCGTCCGTTTTCGGACAAAAAGCAGCGATAATTTTATCGCCTAATCAGCAAGGTCACGCTATCGCGTGAATCCTTGCATTATCGCCCTTTCCCCCAACGCCCATCTTTGCATCTCTAATGAGATGCAAAGTGGGCGTAGCCCGGATGGACTACGTTGCAAATATCGCTGATGTTCACATCGCGATATTTACAAGGCAGCCCACATGATTTTAGCAGAGGTTAGATTTCGGCGAAAACGGCCATTTTCGCCAAAATCTAACGTCTGCTAAAATCCTGACTTAGCCATCCCTTACATAGGGGGTGGATTCTGCTGATACGACCACAGGGTTGTATCAGCAAGGTTATCGCCGTTTTGCAGGGAACATCGCTGGAAAACCAGCGATGTTCCCTGCAAAACGGCGATAGCCTCGCTATCTCTGGAATTTTTATCGCCCTGGAGAAGCGCGTTGTTAATAACGCGCTACCAGGGCGATAAATTCCAGAGATAGCCTGCGATAGGGAATCTGTCGCTAAGCACGGCCAGCGATAATTATCGCTGGCCGTTGATAATATGCCCCTTGGATTGTTGTTGTGATTCACTGGTTTCTGCTACTTTTTGATGAATTTTTTCCAGGCTTTTTTCCATTGTATTCAACTTATAGTTGTTACAATTATAAAATATTTGATCCTCTTCACCCATCAGTTTCAATCTTTTGTGAACTTCGCCTTGCCGTATTTCTGCAGCATCTCAAACTCTCTTCTGTCCAGCCGCAGTTGATGTTAGCTTTTCTTTCAGATTAGTTTAGCATACGACACATTTTTGTTTGCTGAAGAAGTCCTCACATGTTGTAGTTAGCAACACTTTCTCAGGAGGTAAAGTTCCTCTGCTGCCACCTGCTTCGCTCATGTCTATGAATTTGAGTCAACAGAAAACCTGAAGCAAAAACAATATTAAAATAAATTACCAATATGATGGCTAAAACACATCATTATAGAGCTGCCATTTTGGAAAATGGCAGAAGGGTTTCTATGAGGAGATATTTTCTGTCTCTAGACATTCTGACCTATGTTTTGACACCAAAATAAAGTATACAGGTCTCATGGTTCCTGAAATAATTACATCATCACTTCAACACATCTGCCATTTTTATAAATGTGGTACAGAAAAAGTTGGCTCTGATTAGCAATGTCTACCCAAGCTTAATTACTTCTCTAATGATACAAAAACACAAATCAGAAATTAAAATCTCAGGACAGCAATTTTTTACAGCGGTATTTCAAGAAGCTATGAGGTGAGTGTAAATAATTTGATGGGCGAGCCCTTCTTAAACTTGTGTTTTTTTAATATTGAGGGTGATTAATACAAATCCCGTCTTCAAGGGGATTGAGTCATAAGATGTCAAATAATTTGCTTATCAACTTACTTATTTAAAGTAAATGTAAGTTGAATGAGTCATTGCTCAAGGAGTCCTATTTATACATGTTTAAGATCCACCTATTATATAAAGTGGGCCTATGTATTCACATTCAGGCTATATTTCAAATATTAACTAACTTTTGTTCAGTTTTATAATTTCTCAATGGAAGGAGTAGTTCATACTGTATGAATATTTTAAGTGAAGACAAAAATAAGTATTGTTGCCCTCTTAAAAAATGAAAATTACTTTTTATCTTTTAGTAACATAATTTTTTTTAAAACAGCATAACAGCTAATAACCTTTATATGGAAAGTATACAATTTTGTTACGAGTCACAGTTACTTGATGACTTTGCAAGGCAGTTCTGAGTATTTTCTTTTACTAATATTGCCAATTAAAGTAACTTTGTGGTTGTTTTAAAGGAGACAACCTTTGAGCCAATGAGTACATTTTTACGCACTGCCTGACAAGCATCCCTGGCCATTGGAAAATAATTTGCTCCCCTTCTCAAGTAACCAATGTAAAACAAAAATGTTTTCTGCTAAAGCATGAATATTAAATCAATACTTGTATTGTCTGTAAAGCAAGCCTTTCATTATTGCAGCAGCACAGACACATATTGTATATAATTATGTATTTGCATAAACCTATAACGATATACTTTGACATAATTTCTTAGATTCAGTTAAGAAATGCAGAATCCACAATGTTTTCTAATTTATTAGTTCGATCTGTAAATTATTTGCTCCTGGTTTGGTGAATGATGCTAAATAAAAGAGATGAGTTCAAATAAGGAAGGGCTCAATGTTCTGCTCCAAATTCACGAACCAGGGATGTGCATTTTGCACACTGACTGGTTTGCGAATGGTAATGCAATTTGAAATCAACCTATTAATTAATAAATCACATTGCACTATCCATTTGCAAGTGGTTGCAAAACAGCCTGCCTAATGACAATTAATTAGGCAGGTCGCAATTTGCATCCCCTACGATTGGCTGTGAATGCGAGGATGGAGGTCTGCACAGGTCGGCAGATCGTTGTCCCTGTTTTTGCATTCTCAAATTTGTGAATTTAGGGGCAAATATACTATTTACTAGTCTCTAAATACTGGTCGCATTTTGCGACCAGTATTTTAGTGACCAGTAAGTAAGTTTAGGGACAGAACTATGTTTTAATAGATCAGTTCCTAAAATTCTGAATCGTAGTGGATAGCAATCCGACGTGCCTCGTGAATAATAATGATGGCATGAAGGCTTGCTAGGCTCAACAAGCCACCATGTCTGTGATTGGCTTTCAATAAAGGAAACCGGGCTTTCTTTAAAAAGAAAAATGTAATTCTTTTGTTTTTATTTTTTTGAGAGTTTTCAGTGGTCCCGTGGACTGCCTACTCCCCAAAAATTTGTTTTTATGGTTCAAATCTGTTTTATTCATTCTTGTCTATTAGCACATACTTCCACCTACATCGAGTGGCCGATGAGGCATAATAAAGAGGAAGGGCAAACACATGGGTAGGGCTAAGGGGAGGCATTGGAATGGAATGGTAGGAAGGGGAGATGGAGTAAACTTGGTGTGCTCCATACAGGAAGGGAGACTCTCCACCTCTACGTCAACCTTCTCTGACTGTGTTCATTAGGGGAGGGGTTACTGAGGCATCCAGATTAAGGGGCTCATTCATGAGAAAGTCACACAGTGCAGCACAGCAAGTCACCTTGCTGCACTGCACTGCGTGACAGGGAGAGGGCAGGAATGGCTATATGGCGCATTCCTGTCCTTTCCCCTATGCTGGCACCCTTTCGGCAGTCTAGCGCCAATACAGGCACTCTTGCCCCACTGTGCAAGGGTGTCTGTGTTGCATACTGTATTATTTTGTGCTGGAAGGGGCACCATCCTGCACAAAAACAATCCTGGTAGGCATATTCCTCTTTCTACGTGTGCTGAAAAATGCAGCACACGTAGAAAGAGGAACAAACAAGGAGTTTCAGGAGTAGAAATATAGACACATAGAAAGAGGAGGACGAGGAGTGCAGCAGGTTCAACATGCCTGGTTTTCTTTTATAAGACATATTTCTCCTCCTTACGCCTCACCTGGGAAGCTGTAAAATGTTACCTCATTCCCAGGTTTACAAGTTCTTATAAATCTGGGAATGCATCAAAAACCATGGGAGTTGCATGGAAACACCCTTGCAACGCCCATGGAACACCTTCACAGGCCAGATTAATGCAACGCTGTGATTTACTTTGGATTTTCGGACCCACTCAGAGCCATGCAAAGTGGCTTTGTGTGGCTTCAAAAATATGACTTCGAGTTTTGCGTCACATATGTACCATGTTGCTGGTGCAAACATGATGTAAGTCTCTCATAAACATGCACCTTAGTTTTTTCTTCTCTATTGTGTGAGTGTCCTGCATATTCAACCTGTGTGAGCTGAAGAATTCACAAGTATTTCGAAACAAAGTTCGCAAATGTCTTGTGCAAGGAAGCGGATGCATGAGCCCCACATTTTGTCGAATTGTGGCAACTTGCCTTCTAATGAAGCTGTGAGTTTTTATATTCCAATCGTATCCCATAATTTATGCAATCAGTCAGCGTGGTCATGTGTGGAATCTGTGCTCCACGTAGTGATGGTTGCCTTCTTAGTTACTCATTGTGTCATTACTATGGCCTTTCTTTGCTAGAGTGCAGAGGGTAGGTCAGTGCGTTAAGTAGCCCCAATAATAAATAACTGGGTAGGTGGAAATCGGTGTCATAAATCTCACTAATGTCCTTGAGCACAGCCTCCCAAAACCATTTCAGTTTGGGGCATCACCAAAGAAGTTGTGTCAGGGTGCCTGTATGACGGCAATTGCTCCAACAGGTGTCCATACTACCAGCTTCCCATTCTGCTGCTATGGCAGGGGTATAGTACCAATAATGTGCAATCTTGAGCAATGCCTTTTGCCCTGCTGCACTGCAGGATTACACTCATGTACCGTGGAGAATGTTAGTCCACTCTTTGGGCATGAATGAGCATTCCAGCTCCACCTTTCATCTCTTTTGAACTGTTTGACTTGGTGGGGCCTATAAGGTTGTTAAAGAAGGTGTGGCTGTCCGAGAGGAAGCCCTTATTATGTCTGGTGATCAACCGTTCCTTGAATTTTGTTAGGTGTCTACCCACAAGGAGTCGGATCTCGGGTTGCTGTTTGATGGCAGTGTAATGCCATGTTTATGCAGTTGATAATCCATAACTTGTTTGGATTTGTCAAAAGTCCATGAGGCATGTGTGATCAAACAGGTCACTTATGCTTTTACAATCGGCTTTTTGCCAGACCTAGAAAGCCTGTCCAGCTGCTGCAGGAGGGAATTTGTTGTTACCTATATTAGGTGTGAGGGGAAGTGTGTGAGGACAGACCCTTCGAGGTCTCAACCCTATCCCATGCCCTTACCATAGCTTGGGTAACCGGTAAAATGTGAACCCCTAGGAGTTGGTATTTTTTTAAGAGCCAGGGGACCTTCCAGATGTGTATCCATGAGCGGCCTGTTCCGTTCTACCATGTAGCGCAGTTGGGCTGCGAAGTAGTAGTGGGTAAGGTGAGGGATACCTAGACCACTCTCTGCTATAGTGATAAATGTTTTTTTTAACATTCAGAAAAGGGAAGGAGTCCCCCACCTTGGGAGTCAGAAATATTTAAATTGTTTACAATCACCACTCCGGTCCTAAACCATTGTTACACAGGAATAGGAGTCTCTATTTGGAAGGGGCACCTACAACACATCTCTTCCAAGTAATGATTCCTTATCCATTTCTAAACCTATTGTAGAAGTCAGGAAAAGGTTACTGTCTCCTAAAATTAGTTTGTCACATTGCTATAACCCGCTTTTCAGTTCCAAACTATGAATCTAATTTTTTGAGTTAAAACAACTGCTTTGCACATGTGGCTTATTTATGTACATAAGAGTTAGAGGATACATCACCGGTAACTGTGTAATAGGGCCCAATATTGCTATCCAGGGGTTGGTGACATCATACAACAGGAAGCCGAAGACTGAGCGGTTTGTAAGTGTCACCAGAACCCCAGTTGGCAATAAAGGACTGTACTGCAGATGTTACATGCTCTGTATTTTTATATTGCATGTTTATTTTGGGAAAGTTAGCCGGCTAAGCTAATTTCCTCAAGGATCATATAACAATGGGCACTGACTGGAATTAAAATTGTAGATTTTGTTCACTGTGAGAAAGTGGTTTATTAGTTGGGGTAGATTGATGTCCATCCTCCACAAGTAATAAAGTCACTATTTCATTAGGTCCAGTTAATGTTTTCAGTAATTTAAACCTGAAATCAACTCCTGGTAGCTGTCACACATATCAGACAGGTTAACCTAATAAAAATGTGTAAAGCATTTAGAAATATCAAAACAGTTAAAAAGTAAAAAAACACAATAAAATACAAATCCTACTTGAATTTATAAAAAAAAGAGGAAAATGTAAAAAGCAAAAGTACACCAAAATGACAAAAATCCAATAAGGGAAACCAGAGATATGAATTTATGGGCCTAGGGGCAATTTGAGTCCAACCACGATGGGGCGCAGGCTAGGTACAACAAGTAGATCGGCCTTGCTAGGGACTGGAAGTAGGTAAGTTCAGAAACATTTTTAAGTTCCAATCTGAAAAGGAACTTTGTCATCTTTCTGAGGCACAAACCTAAGCGTTGAATCTGATGTAATGGAACTGCTGGTAGGATACATTTTGCAGTCAGTCCCCTTGAATCTCTGGAGAAAAGGTTTTGGAAAAGTTCCCAAACTTGTTTTGGTGCCAAAACAATCACCGACATGCCCTTCTAAGGCCCCAGGGACCTCGTGGGAGCACTCAAAGGCATTTAGGGTATCAGTCAGGCAGAGGGTAACAAAGTTCTTTCGTAAGTCCATCAGTGTCCTGAGGAGTCAGGGTGAGGGTCCAGCTTTGTAGGGTTCCCCTGCCCTGAGAAACTCCTAGTCTGGACTCTGGTCTACCTACTTTGTTAGTAGTTCCAGTTTGATATCCTATAAACAGGCCCAAAATGGAATGTGCCAGGGCAAATTCAGATGAGGAAAGTCTTCAGCTACACTAAACCTGGGCTCTGAAAGCTGAGGGTGTGAGTGGGGAGTGTACTATGGTAAACCCAGTGTCCTCCCTCAGCTAACACTAAAATCCAGTTTGAAGCATATACTCCACCACCGTGAGAAAGAAGTCTGCTAGGGCAAAACAGGATCTTTCAGCAACCAGACAAGAGATACATAAGGATTGTCCTGTCACACTGTTTGCTCCCTTTGAAAGGGTAGAGCTTCCAAATGTGCTTCGGAGAGAACTGCCATGCAGGATCTGACCCTTTGATGTCAACAGAATGGCCACAGCCCCACCCTGCATATTCTATTGAGATCAGACTAGTCATCTATGTCCATTCAGGTAAGCCTATTGTGTTCTCCTGGGAGATATTTTTTACCTGTTTCATACCTCTTGCGTGAGTAGTAAATTTGATGTTGTGGATAATTGCTTCACATTGTGATGGGAAAAGTGTGAGTGTGTATTCTTTTTAGTGGTATTTGCAGTGATCATGAGTGTGATTTATATTTTCTATGATAATTTGCATTACATTGTGTAGAATTACTTTATTATGTACTGGGACAAGGAATTCTGATATCATGCATTATGAAGTCCTCCATGCACATTTTTTTCCACCATGTGCTAGGGATCAATAAAGTTCACACAGCTAAATCACCTCCCCTACACATTTTAAGTTCGAGCATTCGAGACATCTTGTATACACTTTAGTATATACTTATTTGTGTATGTACTTTGTGGGCTCTGGAGATCAGCCCTAGGACTTGTCTGTTTCCGCTTAGGGACTTTTTTTCTGTTCAACTGCCTCTATTTAACTGTCTTGATAGAAAACTACCAGTAGAGGTCAGTAAAATACCAGAATTGCTTTCTGCTGAGGGACTTTCTTTTTTCTATTTTTCTGGCAACTGCCTCTATTTAACTTTCTTGATAGGAAACGACCAGCAGAGGTCAGTAAAATGCCAGAATAACTTTAGCATTCTGTAGATTCCAGTCCATAGAAATTTTCTTCCATGAGCACCCGAGAGTGACCTGGACAACGAAATGTTGAAGCATGGATCAGTGACTACATGCTGGGGAGACTGACATGACAGTGCATGGCATGGTACATGTACTGTCACAACCAAATGAGACTGACAGTGTCAAACGATGGTGCCATTACATACCCGGACTGAGGGTGACATGTACAAGCAATCAGAGGAGGGAGGCATTAGCCCTCCCTGTGTAGCACCACCCTCATCCTCTCCAGTGATACAGTGCTGCATGATATGTACAATGCCCATGTGCATGCCTGTGTGTCCCCCAGCAACTGTGTGCAGTTCATCAAGTCAGCGCCAACACAGGCACTCTTGCACCACAGTGCAAGGGTGTCTGTGTGACGGGGGGCTTGTCAATGTTTAGGAAGGTTACCCTACCTGCCCTAGAACAATCCTGGGACAGCCCTACTCACACTTTCAACTATGCTGCATGATGCAGCACACATGGAAACCCGTTTTGTGGCTGAACGCTGACTCATACATGATGCGCTGTCGCGCTCTCCAACACTACTACACAATATGTGAAGTGTTGCAGCAGAGAGGGGGAAAAATCGTTTCCTCTAAATTCACACTCACACATGCATGTCTTGTATCCGCTGAGCTCACTCTGTAGTGAATCAAAATATGCAGGCCTTAACAACGCAAACAGTCACAATGCATTCCCCATTGTAACGGCACACTGGAGTCATGATGCTCATAGTGTTGTTAGGGGCAATGCTTTCTCACATATAGCGTTGGAGAGCCTGCATTGTTAAATAAATGGCACAACATTGAAGGCAGAGCTAAAGCACGCGTGGTAAATGCGTGCACAGTAATTACACCAATTGGGACAGAGGAGTTCCCACACCTGATCCAGAGTCAATCAGGGAATGGCCTCAAGGAGACAGCTTGTCAACAGCATTGCAGTGGCCAAACATGCCAATGAGATTCATCGGGCCACCTTTGCTGTGTGTTTGTGGAACGTGCCATTGACATGCTTGGCTCAAAGATACACACTGCCTCAACTTTGAAGATGGCATGCAGCATACCTACAAATTCACAGTGCCGAACTGTGTTTGCGCACTTACGGACTGAAAAGCACTGCCTCCTTGTGCATCATCGGGCACACTTGCACAGTCATCTCAGGCAAGGTGTACATGCATTCCCTGTCATCTGATAGACATCAGCAACCCCACTTACATGTCTCCTATCCTATCAGTGTGCTCTGCAATCCACAGGCATGTGCTGTGGTGATAGTACCCATAGACCTAGGGGCATATTGACCTATGGGCATAAAAATTCACAGTGCCGAACTGTGTTTGCGCACTTACGGACTGAAAAGCCCTGCCTCCTTGTGCATCATGGGGCACACTTGCACAGTCATCTCAGGCAAGGTGTACATGCATTCCCTGTCATCTGATAGACATCAGCAACCCCACTTACATGTCTCCTATCCTATCAGTGTGCTCTGCAATCCACAGGCATGTGCTGTGGTGACAGTACCCATAGACCTAGGGGCATATTGACAAGGAAGTGGCGGAGACAGGCGTTAGCCTCCTCGGATTAACTCCTCCCTCCGCCACTTTGCAAACGCAAGTCTGCACCCTATTATCAAGGATGTGGTGCAGACTTGCGTTTCCCCCTGCGATGGCGCTAAGTCTCACAACTTAGCGCCTACGCAGGCACCCTTGCATCAGAGTGCTAGGGTGTGTGTTTGCAGGGGACGTTTGTTTCTGTACAGGAAGGTGCCCCTTCATGCACATCAGCAATCTTAGAATACCATGTTGTAACTTTCATGTGTGCTGCTTCGTGCAACACACAGGAAAGATACAATAGGGAATATTAAAGAATGTTTCTGTATGTACTGGAAGGGCCACCTTCCTGTACATATACAAACCATGTCATTTTTCTTTTCCCATGTGTGCTGCACAAGGCAGCTCACATGTAAAAGGCAAAAATGATTTGAAAAAAGCATTCATCCTCATTGAGGCAGATTACAACCAGGATGTCACTGGTGTTAAATTGTGCGCTGCCATCTATCAATGCCGCACTTGTACATAGGGGGCAGCGTCAAATACAATGGGTGTTGCTGTGGAACGCCAACCGCAACACCCACTGCACGCCCCTTTCACGCTAAACACAGTGTAAAAAGGTGCCTCATTAACAAGGAAGCGTTTATATACGTGAAGTGGATTAACGCTGCTTCGCTCATGATGCTAGGCCCCTATTGACAACACAACTTCAATGAAAGTGACGTTGTGTTGGCGATAGGGTCTCTATGATATGCACCTTACTTTCAATGTGTATCACTGACTGGGGATGGGCCAAGTTACAACTGTGAGACAAATGCATTGCTCAAAATTCACTTACCGATTTGTGCACGCTCCTGACTTCCACAATACATCATCACACTGTAGGCAAGGGACATGTGATACACACCCATACTGCATACTACAACGTTGATCCTTTGAGTCAGACATCCATGCCACCGCACCATGCCAATATATGATGCCCAAACTCACCAGTGGCGTGTGGGTCCTCGAAGCTGTCGATGTCCCCCTGTGTAATTGGTGGTCGACCATCTGTGAGACAAGTAAATAAATATGTGTTGGTATCAGACGTCAAATCATATGTGTCGTATTCCTCATACCAATCATCACCATGACAGAAAATGCTACGTAACTGTAGTGTTGCGTTTCATGTTGGCTACATGATTGGGTTCACTTTGACTGCCATTCACACCAGACCTGTGGATGCTCAGTTGGGACATACAAGATGGCAATGCTAGCTAACATGCACATAATAGTAGTGTGAGACATCCACAAGGCACCATTACTACATGCATCATGATGTTATACATGCTCTTTGTACGATTGCATCGCTGCAGATTGCACAAGGCAGTTTCACAGAGGTTGTTGGTGTATGACAATCTGGAGATGTCCGATTTCCTTAGACCATTTGTTCATATGAAATACATTGTCACACAGTGACTATGTTCACAGGGCAGTGTAGCTAACGTAGCACAATTAATGAGGACAGCATATGAACACTACCTTTTGGCCAGCACACATCTCACATGAACATTTCCTTGGATAGGTCATATACAGTCACCCCTGCCGTACCCAAACGACCTTCTGCCTGCACGCACTTTTTGCGCAGGTGTGCCAGCTATGGCACTACAGTGCTAAGTGTTGCTCCAGCGCAGTGGGTAACACAGACTTGCACCCTATGCTTGTCAATGTGATGCAGCGTTGTGTCTCGGATGTGCCAACATTAGGTGTGAACGCATTGCGTCTCCCACCTCACTCATCAACCTTTTCTCACTTTGACACCAGTGTCACACACGTCCTAATTTTCATTCGTTACAGTATTCACGATTAAATGTGGAGTTTGTACTTACACCCTGTAGGCCAGTCATGACTCCCAGGTAGTCCAGGAGGTCAGATTCCTGTGCCAGCAGAGCCTGCCAGCGGTGCTTCCACTGGTGCATGATACGGTCCACTCCAAAGCACCGGAGCATCTGCACCTGCACACGCTCCCACCTCAGCTTCTGCACACTTACATTGTACCCTTGAAGGATACGGCCCCCCCTCTCCAACATCAGGGGCAGGTAGAATTTTATCATCCACAGGAAGCCCCCCAAAGCCCCCTCGGACATCCTGCCCTTCCAGCCCACAGCCGGCATCTCCCTGCACACCTGTGTGCCCACAGCCAGAAAAAAAAGTACCCTCTAAAATATCCCCAACTACAACAAAGAAAGTTAACTACCCCAAGACAGACACCCGACAAGATTGAGGACAAGAGACAGTAAAACACAATGAATCAGTACACAACACTTCACAGACACTATCAACAGGACACAGGACACAGGACACAGGACACAGCAACACTCTCCAAATTTCAAAACTGCAGCACACACCACCAAACACCTCCAACACTACCCACAATCACCAGCAATGTGTTCAAAAGAGAAAGTGAAAGTGCGGAACACTACTCCAGTAGACAGGAAGCATGCAGACATCACTTCCTGTCTCTTTGCGGCCCGTTTTTGACAAAGCAGTGAAAAGCTGCATGCAAATAGGCTCATGAGTAATATTTTGTATTGTACAATGTGTTGCGCGATGTATTTTAACATCGGGCGGATTAAAAAAGCATCGCGTTGTCGTTTTAGCGGCAAGATCTTCAAGCTAAGAGCAAGTCCATACGCAGATGTACAGTCTTAGAGCAAAAATCAGTTCAGAGCCCTGTAACAACATGAAAGGCTTGATTAGCACTCAGATGACACCATAAATATAATGTTTCACAACACATGACACCCTAATTTGCAACTTTCATCCCAGGTGACACCATAATGGCATATCTAACAACAAATCAATCAATTAATCAGGGGACTTGTAAGTGTGCTACTCACCCGTGGGGGTCACAAGGCACTGCGGGAGTGAGGTGATCTGTTAGCCAAAGAGCCAGCGCTTGAGGGGCTTAGTGAAGGTGTTCAGGAAGGGGGCGGGTCTGATGTCTGCCGGTAGCTCGGTCCAGGTCTTGGCTGCAATGTGAGAGAAGGATCTTCCGCCTGCTCTTGCTCAGTGGATGCGAGAGGTTTCGGCCAGTGAGAGTTAATTAATTTGGAGCTTTGTGGTATTTGTGTCCGTTGTTGTGTAGGCATTCGTAGGCGTGAGAAGAGGCTGTTGAAGCTGACTATTTTCTCCACTGTGGGCCGGTGGAGTCATCGTAGGTGTTGGCTGATGTGTTTGTGCCAGGGGACGACGGGGACGAGTCTGGCGGCGGTGTTCTGTATTGTCTTGAGTTTGCAGAGTATGGACTTGTTGATGCCGGCATAGAGTGCGTTTCCGTAGTACAGTCTGCTGGTGATGAGTGCGTGGGTGACTGTCTTCCTTGACTCAGGGGGGATCCATTTGAAAGACTTGCAGAGGAAGCGGAGTGTGTTGAAGCAGCTGTGGCTGACGACGTTGACCTGTTGGTTCATGTTGAGTGATGAGTTGGGTATGATGCGGAGGTTTTTAGCATGGTCTGCATGGGGAGGTGGTCTTCTGTGGGCCGTCAGCCACCAGGTGTTGAGCCATGCTGAAGGGGTGGTTACAAGGACGAGGTCATCTGTCTTCTCGGGGTTGAGCTTCAGGCAGCTGTTGGTCGTCCTGACTGCGCTGTGTTGCATTCCTTACTGGAAGTTGTTTTAGGCAGTGGTGGGGTCTTTGGTGGGGTAGAGGATGAGCTGGGTGTCGTCAGCGTAGATTAGGATGTTGAGGCCGTGTTGTTGGACGATGGCTGCGAGGGGGGCCATGTAGATTTTGAAGAGGCTCGGGCTCAGTGATGACCCCTGTGGGACTCTGCAGGTGATTGTCGTGGGATTGGAGATGAAGTGTGGCAGTCTGATCCTTTGCCTTCTTACGGTGAGGAATGATTGGATCCTCTCCAGGGCTGTACCTTGGTTACCTGCGTCGTGTAATCTGGTGACTAGTGTGCGGTGGGAGACGTTGGTGAAGGCTGCTGAAAGGTCGAGTAGGATGTGGTCTGCATAGTGTCCTTGGTCCAGGAGGGTGTTGATGTCATCTGTGGCGGCAAGTAGGGCTGTCTCAGGGCTGGGGTTGCTTCAGATTCCGGATTGTGACGGGTCGAGGATGGCGTTCTCTTTGATGAATCTTGTCAGTTCCCTGTTGACTGTTTTCTCAGCGAGTCTGGCTGCGAAGGTGTGGAGCAAGATGGGCCGATAGTTATTGTGGTTGGTGGGGTCAGCTGTGTGCTTCTTGAGCAGGGGCATGACTTCGGCGCGCTTCCAGTTGTCTGTGAAGGTGCATGTGTTGAAGGTGGTGTTGATGTTGTGTAGTGGTTCGTGTGCGATGGCAGATGCGGCTCTGTGGTAGATGTGAGGGGGCCAGGGGTCTGTGTGGGCCCCCGAGTGGATGCCTTTCATGGTGGAGGCAGTGTCTTCATCTGTGCCTGGTGTCCATTTGGGGATGGTGGGCTGGTTGGTGTCTCAGGAGTGGGGATCGGCCGGCTGCTGCATCCAGTGTGTGGTCCACATACTTGTGGTAGAGGTTTTTGATCTGGAGGTGGAGGTAGGTTCCAGGCTAATTGCATATGACACACTGAAAAGCATCTTTTACCCCATTGCACGCCCAATTTTCATCTTTTACCCCATTGCACACCCATTTTTCATCTTTTACCCCTTTGCACGCCCATTTTTCATCTTTTACCCCATTGCACGCCCAATTTTCATCTTTTACCCCATTGCATGCCCATTTTTCATCTTTTACCCCATTGCACGCCCATTTTTCATCTTTTACCCCATTGCACGCCCATTTTTCATCTTTTACCCCATTGCACGCCCAATTTTCATCTTTTACCCCATTGCACGCCCATTTTTCATCTTTTACCCCATTGCACGCCCAATTTTCATCTTTTACCCCATTTCACACCCTAAATTTAATTATTTTACACAACGTACACACTCAAATAAATTATTGACCCCAAACGACACCCTACAATTAAGAATTTTTACACTGAGGACAACCTATATTTCATGAGTTACACAAAAGGACACCCAAAATATTAGATTTTGGTGGCACAAGTTACACCATGAAAGCTCTACTTTTACACATTTGACACACTGAGAAGCATCTCTGTACTGAGGTGAGATTCCCACCATGAATTGTGTAATGTGATTTTCTTTGCACTTATTGTGCAACGTACACTTTTCAGAGTGATGAACATATGCAGGAGAGTAACATGCAGACAGGGTATGTTTTTTATTGGCACAAACCGTGATTGGGGTAATTTTGCACTGAGATACATTTGATGTGTACTGTCACAATGTGACGTGCTCAGTTGAAGAAGTTGTTTATTATTCGGGTCCTTCGGGCAGTTCCTACTGCATTTACTGTGGGATGTGCTCCACCTGCCTCATCTTCATCATCATCCTGGTCATTGTCCGGTGCAGCAGGCACTTGGATCGATGGAGCATTGGTGCGCACACATATATTGTGCAATACACAACATGCTAGGATGATTTTGTTGACCATTTCGGGGCTGTACAGCAGTCTGCCACCTGTGATGTCCAGGCAACGGAAACGTGACTTTAGCATGCCAAATGTGCGCTCCACAATGGACCGGGTGCATCTGTGGGCCGCATTATACTGTCTCTGGGCCTGGGTGGTGGGGTTTCGGAGGGGTGTCATGATCCACGGGCAGAGTGCATATCCTTGATCACCTGTGACATGTGATGGAGAGATGTGTCCATTATTGGTTGTGCAGGCTGTGTTGTTAGTGTTGATAGTTTTGTGGTGTGTGATTTCTGTTATATTGGATTTCATGTTAGCCATGTGTTGCTTCAGACTGATTACCAGCATCAATGCTAATTACGTTGCCTCCCAGTTGTTCCTCCCTCCCCCGAGCCTATTTGATTGTGTGCACTGCGCGGTTGCATCACTGGCACTCCTACTGTGCAGCAATGTTAAGGCCATCTGCGCATGTCCGCAGGCCTAACCCTCACACCAACAGGCACCCTGGCTCTCCTACTGTCTAGCAATGGCACTCATCCGCCCTCCTCGCAGTCAATGCCATGATAACGTTTAAATGGCAATAGGCCTCACCAGACACGGATCACGTTCAGTTCTGCTGCTGCAGCTGCCGCCAAACCTGCCCCACCACACAACACATGCTGTTTCATGTCCAGAGCTGCCACATAACAACACTCAGCAGCCCCCTCGCCTGCAGGGCCCATTGAGGGCAGGTACGCTTCACCCACACCATCAACATCATCAGACGCCACACCGTCCACTCCCTGGACTACATACTCATTCCTGTGCGTAGCCTCCAAATCACATACCACGACTACTCAAAATCCATTTCACTCTGGGAAATGTTTGCTGACATCAGACTGTCCCAAATCTTCACCACACTGAGCCACTGGGCAGGGCACACCTTTGACACCTTCTTTGCATGTGTGGACTTGGTCCAGTTCATCAACCCCACTAAACGAACTTGTAGTGACCACAAACGCATGCACTTCCTTGTCGGTGAACCCCAAGCCACCGTAAACCACATGCGGACCCACACACAGTTAGTGGAGCTCAGTCACAGAGGAGATGCTACACACCACCATCAACAGCAACACCCACAATGCTGCAGTCATCACGAATGGCGCTAGACCGCATTTTACAGACATGTATCTCCAACTCCGCATACCCACTTGTCCCACAATGCAACTGCAACATACAGCGGGCAATAAATGCCACCTCGGTCACCAACAACCTCAAAGTTGGCAGATGCATCTGCTGACACATGGAGAGGAACAGGTGCAAGATTGAGGATACCATTACTCATCACCACCTGCAAGGACACAAAGCTCATATTCTCCATCAACAATACACCCACACACCAAACTGGGCTTCCAGGAAGGATTGCTGTGAGTTGCAACATGGATGATCGACAGCTGGGGCATGCTATCCGCAGAGGAGACATGAGTCCTCATCCTCGTAACAAAACAATCAGCATGTGGCATCACCTGGTGGGCCACCGCCTTCGGCAGCCCCCCCCCCCAACTCTGGGTACCAAGGCACCGTATTTGATTCCTCCCTCTCCATGAACCAACAGGTCAACGCAATGGCCTGCAGCTGCTTCACCTGCCTCTGCATCCTCCATTCAACCTTCCAATGGATCCCCCCATTGTCAGGTATGACAGTCACCCACACAGTCATTGCCATCAGGATGGTCTACGGAAACACACTACATGCCCACATGGGCACATCTGCGCTCAGCTTAGTCCCGACTGTCCAGCACAACACCGACACACTGGGCCTTGTGTACATTCTTTCCTTATGGATCGAGTCCCTCTGTCGCACATACATGGTTCCCACCTCTCCCCACATTTGCTAATGAGTGGCGGAGGGGCTTGGCCTTTGGGAAGGGTTGTCTACATAGCTAGCCACAGTGCCCACAGTTCCTTGTGTTGTTGGGTCTGGTAAGTGGGCATGTTGATTGCCATGTTGTATGTGAGATTGTGACATTTGGATTCTCACAATTGTGAGTTGCATGTCTGTGGAGTTGAGGCGTGTGGTGTGTGAAGTTGGTACTTACCAACAAGAACTGCATTTCCGTATATGCCATCCTGGAAGCGCTGGTTTATGATGGACTGTCGGAAGATGTAGGAATCATGCACACTCCCTGGAAACTTGGCTATGACATTGGTGAACAGTCCCCGGTGGTCCACTATTGCCTGCACATTCATTGAATGTGTGTGCTTTCTGTTGCGGTATATGTGTGCACTGTCCGCAGGGGGCACAAATAGGACATGTGTGCAGTCAATTGCTCCCAACACCTGCGGGAATCCGGCTATGGCGTGAAAGCCTTGCTTGGTCTCAATCTGTTCCTGCACAGTGTTAGGGAAGTGAAGGTGCTGGGGTATCAGGCTGAGTATGCCATCCAAGACAGTCGGGAGGATGATTTCAAAGGCTGCCTGTGAAACTCCGCCGACTCTGGCCGTTATTGGTTGGAAGGTCCCTTAGGCCAACATGTGCAGCACAGCCAGCGGCTTTGTCTGCGGAGGGATATTGGTTCTAAGCTGTGTTGGTGCCGTCAGCCTGTGGGCTATCAGGTTCAGGATGTGTTGGATGGATGTCCTTTTCAGCCTGTAGTGGGCAATGACATCCTCTGGCGTTAGGTCTGCAAGGCTGAGGCATCTGCACAGGGCCCGCTGTCTTCTTTGGCGCTGCCTTGGTGGTGGTCCTGGGGGAGGTGGCAGTGGCGGTGGTGGTTGTTGCCTTCGTGGGGCTACAAGCTGAATGATTAGTACCTCCATGGCGTCAGTGGGTCTTCAGATGGGGCTCTGAGCTAGTCTCCCTTATATGCCTCCCTTTATCACCATTTTTAGACCTGCTTTTTTCTGGTCTTAGGTTCCTGCAGCTAAGGGGCCTTAGCGCAACTTTTTATATCGCTTCGCGGTTCCGGCCCATCATTGCTAATAGTGCGATGTGGTGTTAGCGACATTTTTTCCTGAAATTTTGAGAGGGAACACCTACTTTGCATGTCATTAGCGATAACTATCACTGGCATGCTAGGCGATGGGAAAACCGGCTGCTATCGCCGGAAAGCTGTCGCTAACGCCTGTTAGCGAAGGCTTGATAATAGGGCGTTAAAAATAAACAGCGTTAGCGGCAACACGGCGATAAATGGCTTGATAATATGCCCCTTAGAGTTGGGACTCATTTCACAACCCTAAATAAAAGAGGTCCCAGCACCCAGGATTCTGGGACAGTTATTGCAGTGATGTATGGAGAAGTAAATGAGTCAGGCGAACTTGGGGCCTGATTTATCAATGGTTTTCAAGTCGGTAAATCATTGCAAACTGGTTAAGGACTGTAAATAGGCTGTTTGTGTTATACCAAGACTCTCTAAATTAGTGTTTCCTAGAATTGCACATCACACCAACTAAATACTGATTTCTTAATTTAGGGATAGAAATTACAGAATTGCTAAAAGCGAGTTCCAAACAGCGAGACACTATTTTGATTTACAAATATTTGCATATAGGAAATGTGTTAAAACGCTGTATATGCATGTGTAAAATACAACTGATTTGAAACAGGTGATAACCAGGTGCAGAGTATTAAGGAGGGCTCCAAATGTCTTGCATTCTTTCACAATGGCTGCACTCAATGCTGTAGTGAGGAGGATGTGAATTCTTAGAGGTCAACAAAGGAGGAGGTGGAGAAGAGAAAGACTTGAGGCAGAGGGTGAGGAGGTGTATACAAGATACTGATTTTCCAAAGAGGATATATTCAGGTATTATGTAGTTTATATCTGCTAGCTTCTGGTAATTACCAACTTACTGTGGCAGTTGCAGGTGACATTTATTAAAATAGTGTATGTAGGGTTTCCTGCAATTTTCTGAAAGCAATGCTGTGTATAATAATACCCACATTTCTTTCCATACCATCTCTGCAGAGTTATAAAGTACCAGTAGTACATTTTCCTCAAGTGCCTGGTTGTGTAGACGGTACTCATACTTTACTTTGCCCACCCTCTGAGTATGTCTATCATAACTGTAAAAGCCTACATTCATTAAACATATGAGTAGTTTGTAATGCAAGAACTCAGATTACGGACCTTGTTGCAAGATACCCTAGGAGCACTCATGACTCTTAAATATTTAGACACTATGGGGCATATTCTCAAGGACTTATCGGCGAGTTAGCGGCACTTTATCGCAGCCAAAGTGGCGATAGATCTATCGCACCATTCACAAGCTGGTGCTAACAGCCGATATCGCCAGTTTTCCTGCGATAGCAGCCGCAAAAAACATCGGATGACCCCGGCAACTAACGCTAATAAGATGCAGAGTAGGCGTTCCTGTGCAAAAAGCTGTGAAAACACCACATCGCAATATTCTCTAGGACCAGCCAGATCGGCGATAAGATCCCAAAACAGGCAATAAGGCGCATTAGCAGCAGGGATTTAACACCTGCTCTTACCTGGTGTTAAGTCGGACGACAACCTGCACCACAAAAGGGAGCCCCGACCAGAGCCACACCTGAAGAACAACAGATGCCATGGAGCTACTGATCATGCAGCTCAGAGCCCCACCACCCCCCCAGGGACCCCCCCAGGGCCCTACCCCGGACAAAGATATTTTATATCAACCTTACAAAATCATGACCAAAACAATTCGCCTGATGTTGCACAAGTACAACAATTAACATTCATGTGTGGTCAGAAAAAGGAGAATCATTCATTCATCTTAGAATTTCCAAACAAACTATTTTATTCAAATTTAACTCAAAAGAACTATTCGGAAGAGTCATGGCGGGTCTTCTCTGGACAAACTGGAAGACACAGCCTGCAAGACAAAATTCAAGATAAGAAGGTGTGTCATGCGCTCATCAAAGGACAGAGAGAGAGAGAAAGAGAGAGAGAAAGAAAGGGAGAGAGAGAGAGAGAAACAGAGGAAGAGAGAGAGAGACAGTGAAAGGAAGAGAGGGAGAAGGAGAGAGAGAGAGAAACAGAGGAAGAGAGAGAGAGACAGTGAAAGGAAGAGAGGGAGAAGGAGAGAGTGAGAAACAGAGGAAGAGAGAGAGACAGTGAAAGGAAGAGAGGGAGAGGGAGAGAGAGTGCCGACACTGCGGACCCAGGCCTCACTGCTCACCTGCTGCCACCGGTGTGTCTCCAACCACGTGCCGGTAAACACTGCAGTCCACCAGGTCCCTTATCTGAAACAGAGTCCAGATGTATGAATGGCAGAGTCCATATCATTGCACACGCCATCATCGCTTGGCCACCCCTGCGCACACATGCTGCTGCACCCCAGCCCCTCCCGCCGCCCAGCGGTGTTTGCCCGCCCCTGCGCACCCAGGCCTCACTACTCATCTTCCGCCACCAGCGTGTCTCCAAGAGGGCCCACCACGTGCCGGTGCAAGCTCCAAGCCCAGGGGCCGCGACCTTGGCAGCCTCCACATCATGCAGCCCCGCCCCGCGGGCCACCAGGTCACACACGTGATTCTGGGTCTTGATTTCGCAATGGCAGAGATCATATCAGTGCACACGGCATCATCGCAGGCTGCACACCCGCCCAGCCCTATAGGTGCCACTAACTCAGTGCACCGAAAGTCACCGTCCCGTGGCGGTAGGCCCGTGCCAGCCGCAGTGTATCCGGCGCCACCAACTCTGTGCAACGCAAGTCATGGACCCTTTATGATTGAGTCTCGTGATATGCCAGGCGGACGCAGCCATGTCACCTCCGGCAGTGGGGAAGAACTGGGACATGTAGCGTTGTCGTCCCCCCTTTATACGTAAGCCGAGTGGGCTGGGTTGGTGCACACCAGGCCAGCGTAGGGGTGTGAATAACCATCCCTGGGCTCTGGGCGTGGTTCATTTCTGGGCTGGACAGGAAACCAACTGATGCGTGTGTCTCTGTTGCAGTGTCTGTGCCACACGGCCCGCAATCGACAATGTTGCAATGTTGCATGCACCCGGAGGGCGGCTGCCCAAGAAGGGATTGTACAAGGAGCGCAAGGCAGCTCGGGCTCTTGGCTCATGCATGCCAACTGTTGTGTGTGTATCGCTATTGGTGCACCATAAGCCTAAGGCCTAACCTCAATTACAGCGCGAAAGCCACATCACATTCCCAGAATGCAAGCAGTAGTCAGACAAACATTAGGGATGAAAGCTCCTTTGTCTCAATACATAAGGCGGAAGGACATCTGCACCTCCGACCTTGGTCTTGCATGCGGCAGGCACCCCCTGAGAGAGATACCATAGCAGATGATGACGACTCCACACTACGCACAGCGCTAATGATAGACCAACGTATCCACACCCCACACACAGAAGTCCTTGCTCGAGGTACTCTTGCATGGAATGCCCTTGACACTTACGTACACAACAACCCATACGTCCAAACGTTGCACACATACGACTCATTGCTCCGAGCTGTGGCATATCATCCACATAACTGCCGCAGGTCAGAAGAGTGCCGGTTCTATGAGAGCCACCAACACAATGGCAGAACATCCCGGGCGCATGCACAACGCCTGTCACGTGGAACTGAACCGTGACCGAATGCTGCCTGTTAGTGTCTGATGCATTGGTCTGCATGTTGTGGCCCTTGTCTTGCCCGTACTGACACGCAGATGGCAATAAAGTCTACGCAACTTCACTAGTGTTCAACTGTGATGAGTGTTGATTAGAATGACAAATCGTGTGCTTTAATGAGCATTGTCCGTACACAGGGAGAGACTGACTGACGCATTTCACTTAGGGGTGAGTCCCTATTGCCAGCTCCACCTCTGTGAGCCAGACATAGTGGTTGGGATAGTTGCTGATAGACCTGTGCTCTTACGTGTCTTCAGCAATGTGAGTATGGTGTCCATATTGTTGCCATGTGGATCAATGTGATCCATCACTACAGGCTGTGTCCACCCAGTTTAGTGTGAGTAGGTATGCGAAGAGATGTTCTGTTGTCAAATGTGATGGGGGACACTACTTTAGGCCTGCCAACGACTTTGACATTTCATACCCAGCCCTATTTCTAACATTGCGTGGGGCAAAGTTGAGGAATTGCGCGATTGCTGTTTCAGAGCAATGAGGCCACAGCTAGTGCACACATTCCCAGTCATCTCACTTCCTATGTGTGTCACGGTCATACATGTGCATTGCTTTCATTTCCCAGGGTGTACCTTTTTGGGCAATCAATGTCCTTACATTCATCCATACTTTCATACTTGATCGATTATGGACATGACACATCTGTGTGAATTTGAATGATTTATTCACATTCGGTGGAGTGTCGGAGCTGGAGCAGTACATGGCCATGCAAACTCCACATTACATTGTAGCCCAGTGGAGTGCCAGCCAGAGTCATTTAGGGATTGACAAGTACATCGGAAGAGGAAGAGTACAGTCCGCAGTCTGATTGCTGTGTCATTGGTAAGCAAACAAAATATGGCAGTCCATGTCGAGGTCCAAGGTGAGTGTTGCAGAGTGTTTCGGGGGACAGTGGGAGGTGTTGTTACAGGGCATGATGCAGAGGGCAGAACCAAGCTGAAACAGGGCATATGGCGGAGAAGAATGCTACTGGCTCCTTCTTACTACAAAGGTGGAATCACCCTCATCTTCGTCCTCTATGTCATCTGTCTGACATGTGGGTGCTGATGTTTGGTCTGCAGCCCTGTGTGCCACTGACACATTAGGGGCCGGAGATGTATGTGTAGTAGTACCAGCAGCCTTCATCAGCAACTGCCTTAGTGGCAGCAATGCGATGATGAGGATCTGCAGGGCATGGAAGATCCCAACAACTTTTCGCTGGTGTGCATCCGTGGCAGCCATTCTTTCCGCAAGCATCCGCTCCATGTTCTCCATTATCCTCAGCATCTGTGCCAACTCTCGGCTGACATCGCTGAGGCCACTCTGACTAGACAGTTGTTCTCCTCTCAGAGTCATGTCTCCAGCGATGTCGGGCATGGATTGTTGGACATCATGGAGCGAACTGTGGGTGTCCGTTAGGGACTGTAAGTGGTCCCTGATGGGACTTAGACACCCACGTATGTCATCTAGTTTGGCTGCCATGAGGTCGAACCCCACCCGCACCTGTTCAGCCACCTCCTTCTGGCAGTCTAACACATGGCCTTGGAATGCGATGTGTTCTTCGGTGAGGTGCTGGGAGCCAGCCATGGTGGTGGGTGCTTCCTGCTGTGTTGTCTGTACAGGGGGTGGGGTCTCCTCTATGCAGCTTGGCTGCCCTGCTCCTGGAGGTGGGTTGCCTTAGCTGTCCATGAGCTGTTGTAGGGCGTCGGTGTCGAAGGTGTGGAGGTCCTCTTCATCATCACTGATGAGTTGTCTGGTCTGCTCTGCAGGAGGTGTTGATTGTCCCTCTGCAATGTGAAGGGGAGATGCAACTTAACATTGTGTTGACATGTATGTTGACGCATTGTTCGAGTTTACATACAGACTGCATGACAATGTACATTGTGACTGTTTGGGAGGAGCTGACTATTTGATGCGGGACAGTGGACATTTGAACTACATCACGGATGTGAGGTTGTACACGTACATTGTCATCTCACAGTTTCCTGCTATGCCAGATGTGATTGGCCAGTTTCTATGCACAAGCGGAACCAGTTGTGTCGTCTGTTCTGTAGTGAGAGTGTTGCACTTTGTACCACATTGTCGTCAATGATGATGTGCTGTTATTGCTATGTGTGTGTGCTGCATTGTGGGAAAGTCGCCCCTGCAGCTGTGATTTTGCTGCCCCTTATCCCTTTGAGGCGGTGTGCCTTTGACTTCTGTGCTTCTACAGTGCTGAGATGTTGCAGACTTGGCTAATTTTGGCTCTGGTTCGGATTTTGGACTCTTGGGCATGGTTTATCCGCAGATGTGTTGTTGACGTCAGGGGTTGTTTGTGCACGTGGATGTGTCAGGGTGTGACCTTCTCCTTTACGGATGTGTTCCACACTCAGCCACCTCAGTGTCATGGCATGCACCATGTCATGATAATTGGACTGCAGCCATGTCATGATAATTGGACTTCACAGCTTTTTGCACAGGAACGCCTACTCTGCATCTTATTAGCGTTAGTTGCCGGGGTCATCCGATGTTTTTTGCGGCTGCTATCGCAGGAAAACTGGCGATATCGGCTGTTAGCACCAGCTTGTGAATGGTGCGATAGATCTATCGCCACTTTGGCTGCGATAAAGTGCCGCTAACTCACCGATAAGTCCTTGAGAATATGCCCCATAGTGTCTAAATATTTAAGAGTAATGAGTGCTCCTAGGGTATCTTGCAACAAGGTCCGTAATCTGAGTTCTTGCATTACAAACTACTCATATGTTTAATGAATGTAGGCTTTTACAGTTATGATAGACATACTCAGAGGGTGGGCAAAGTAAAGTATGAGTACCGTCTACACAACCAGGCACTTGAGGAAAATGTACTACTGGTACTTTATAACTCTGCAGAGATGGTATGGAAAGAAATGTGGGTATTATTATACAGTCATGCAGTGTCACTTGCATTGTCAATGTGGCTCACAGACACGCAGCTTTGCTGGTTTTGACACGTGTGCATGGGTTGGTTGTGAGATTGGTGCTGTGTGGGGAGGGACCCCTTTGTGCCCATAGTGGACAGGGGCCTACTTGCTGTTTGTAAGTGTGCTGCAGTGTGCCAAGGGGATCAGGGACATGATCCAGAGTCATTGTGGGTGTGCAGTGTTCTCTACTTAATTTTGCATGTGTGCCATTGTGCCCATCTCCCCCCGTCCCCACAGTCCCTGTTCGGTACTCACCCTGGTGCTGTTGTGTCAGGTCATGTCGAGCAGTGTCCGGACCCCCAACTACTGCCACCGTCTCCCCACTGATGACTGTGGTCACCATTTCCTCCATCTCATCCAGCTCCTGGTGTTCCGCTGGACTGCCACCTCCAGTCTGCATTGCTGCCTGATGGTTGTTCTTCTTGGTTTTGCGCTTCGCATCATTCCAGCACCTCTTGACCTCTCCAATTGTCCTCCTCCTCACTCTGACTGCATTCACCTTGTCCAGGATGGACTGCCATATTGCATTTTTATTTGCCAATGACACGTTGGAGGTGACGAACAGTTGTTGATGGTGTTCCATCACCTCCGTGATGATGATCCTGTTTTCCTGCGGACTGAACCTCGTCTTCCTCGTCTTCTTCTCCTTGCCCTTCCGTGACCCCGAGGTCCCAGGCTGGTCTTCCTGGGGGCTTGTGGGGTTCTGGTCGTCCTCTGTACTTGCTCCGGCTTCCTCCATGGTCCTGCGCAGTTTTAATTATTTTGTTTGTGTTTTTCGGTGCTTTTATAGTGCATTTTCCCGCATGACGCGTGGGAATTGCAGGCTTGTCGCTGGTTATCGATGATTTTTTTATCGGGGTTGGCCACATCGCCACTTTTTTCGCGTTCGTGTTTCGCGTTTTTTTGCCGTCACGGTAATTTTATCGCGGTCATTTGACGTGTTAGCGTGAGACTATCGCATGGTACCGCCGTGTTGAGAATACAACGTTAACACAGTGTTATTTTCCCGCAATGGACTGCGATGTGCAAAGTTGCGTTAAGCTAATTTTGCGATAATTATCACATGTTCTTGAGAATATCCCCCTATGAATTGGAAGTGCGGCTATTCAGAGGAGAGTTTGGAGTCCACTGGCTATTAGGAAATGTTTATGAAATTGACTATCTAATTGTAAAAAAATCGTAGCAATAATAAAATTATAGAATCAATAAATTAGTGTCTTAGTTTTTAGGTGACAGTTCATATTCCTTAAAGCCTTGGATTATGACTCCATATTTACAACCTAGAGCCTCTAGATGAAGGAGATATATTGCTGCCCATGGACAAAAAAAAGAGCATAGTAGAAAAAACCTTTTGCCTACTCAAAGGCAGATTTCAATCTCTCCATAAAGATGAGGGTACCCTGGAGTATAACCCTACTATGCCCTGTAAGATTAATGCCACACGTGCAATGCTGCCCAAAATATTTGTGCATTGGAGTCTACCCATTGAGTCAGCAAGCGATGATACTGAAGAGGAGAATGAAGAAATTCCCCCTCGCTTGCCACCTCTCGGACAAGATGCAACAAGAGCAACAGAGGGACATTCATGTTGAGATGATCTGACTAACTATTTTTAAGGTTAATAAAACATTTTGCTACAAACGCAATGGGGCACAAAAGTGAGTCAACCCTAAAGTTTGATTTATCAAGCCACACAAGGCCACATTGCGTGGCCCTGAGTGGCTTGATAAATCCAGAGTAACATAGTGCAGCATAAATAGCTCAGTTGTCTTTCCACGCATCCACCCATGGATTTTTGGTGCATTCCCAGATTTCCCATTAGTGACAGACCTGGGAATGCGTCAAAAGGCTACACCTCCCCAGGTGATGCATAATGAGGAGAAATATCTTTATCCTTCTTGTTACTTCCTTACAGCAAGGTGACTTACTGTGCTTCATTGCAACGCGTGATAATTTGATAAACATGCCACTATGTATGTTTGATAGCAAGTTAAAGTTACACAATGTCAGCCTTGCATTCAAATATCTTGGCAAAATTAAAAAGTTTATATAAGTCAAGATTAACACTTTTAAAAATATTATTATATGGAGACCAAACATGAAGGTCAATACTCCACTAGTGACATTCAATGCACAGGCCCTGGGTACATATTGTACCACACACTAGTGACGCATAAGTATGTTAAATGTGCCAATAAGGAGGAAACTTTGACATGTTTTAGGTATCAGAACATATGCACTGTGGCCTGTTTAACAGGGTTCTAGGGTGCAGAGTAAACAGCAAAAACATTGGCATAACCAATAGGTCTAGCCTTTGGGACCTAATAAGTGTTTAGCCATGCAGTTCATACATACATGGTGTGGCCAATCGCAGAGTGACACTCACTTCTGTAGGCCAACACTGAGGGGTGTAGAATTGGGGGAAAAAGGCACCAAGAGTGAATGGTATCCAGTGTATTACAAGAGTGTTTTCTGTGAGATGATGATGATGATGTTGCAAGAGGAATTGTGCTGGGCAGGAGAAGGGCCTTTTAAAACCAAGACCCCATTAATATCTATGGCTTGTTTAAATAAAAAACAACATCATGTACCTTGCCTTCCCCTAGGATCATTATAGCCTCAGGCAGATGTTGCTCGGCATCTGTAATTAATTAAAACTAGGAGCAACTGTTCTATATGAAATTAATACAAATTCAAATAGCTCGAGTATTTGCTACATTTTCACCTTGTGGTGTGGAACAAAGTGGGTTATCTTTTAGTTATCTGCAGGATGTTTTTTTTACATTTTATGTTGTCCTTATTTTGATGTTTATTGCAAGATGCTGGGTACATGTGCAGCGTTTCATTCACTTTTTACTGTGGCACATGCCCTGAAGCCACCAGCAGTAGGGAAAGGTAGACATGGACAGATAAACAAGCTGGCCAGAATGTAACAAAACCAATATTATGGCTAGGGTTTCACACAAGCTCAGTAGCCCATTATCTCGGACCGTACAAGACATCAAGTTAAAATATACATGCTAAGTGACTCTTGTTGGAGGACATGCATGTGTTTTCAGGAGCAAAAATGACAATTTAGCTGCAATTTACTTTAAAGGATTAAATAATGCAATGTCTTGCAGCCAAAAGTTTACTTTAGACCAACATTTCCTTTTATTATTTACAACATTTGTTTCCAACAGCAATGAAGTGTTCATGAAGCAATATGGGGTGGACGCGGGTGATAGTGGAAGGGAGTAAGGGGGATAACATAGAAGCAACAGGAGGGACGGTGTGCGGATCAATGTGAAAGCAACATGGGGAAGGGTGGAGTGGAGCAAAGCAGAAGGACGAGTACAACAGGAAGGGGGCCAGGCAATAGAAAGCAACAGGAGAGAGATTTCCTTAAGGAGGCTAAAACAGAAGGGAAGTCGGGACTGCGATCTATGCGGCCGTCGTTGACACCACAGACCATACATTTTGGCCAAGGCATGGAAAAATGTTTGTACTCATGCAATAGTTTCTTTCAAGAGCATGTCGCAAATTGCGCTTGCTCAGATTTTTTGCTTACATTTACCATAGCCTTTCAGCGGATGGAGGAAAACAACGCAAAACACAGAAAATGTAGAAACTAAGGGGCATATTCACAAGGAGCTATCTCCGAATTAACGGCACTTTATCGCAGCCAAAGTTGTGATAAATGTACCCCCCCATTCACAAGCCGGTGTTAACAGCCCACAGCACCAGTTTACCCGCGATAGCAGCCGCAAAAAATATCGCCACAGAGGACCCCCGAAAATATCGCTAATGAGATGCAGAGTAGGCGTTCCCGTGACAAAAGCCGAGACAACAGCACACCTCAACATTCACAACGAACAGCCACATCCGCGATAAAAACACAAAACAGGCGATAAGCCGCGTTAGAACCAAGAAATCTACACCTGCTCTGACCTTGAGTAAACTCGGGCGGCAGCCAGCACCACAAAAGGGAGCACAGCCCAGGGCCACATCCGAAGGGCAACAGATGCCATGGAGCCACTCATCATGCAGCCCGGAATCCCAAGAGGGCCACAACACCCACCCCCACCACCGCAGGACCCCATCCCACACCCGGAACACCCCCCCCTGGGACCACCCCCAACCCCGGACTAAGAAATTGCACACCAACACCACGAATCCCAAAACAAACATTTTGCCTGATGTCGCACAAGCAGGAAAATAAACATACATGCGTGGCCAGAAAATGGAGAATCAGTCATACAGCAATGCAACCACCAACACAAAACACCATACAAACAAAAGCAGAAACAACCCTTAGGATGAGTCCTAGCTGCTCCCACTGGACAATACGTAGCACACAGCCTGGAAGACCAAATCCAAGAGAAGAAGGTGTGCCATGCGCCCAACAAAGGAAAGAGAGGGAGAAAGCGAGGGAGAGAGACGGAGTGAGATAGCACAAGCAGCGCAAGGCCTCACGGGCACCTGGCTCCACATGCCAACATGTGTGTGTGCATCGCCATCCGTACACCATGAGCCCAAGGCCGTGTCCCAATCTCAGCGCCAAAGCCACATAACATTCCCAAAATGAAAGTAGTAGTCAGACAAACATCAGGGATGAAAGCACCATTGTCCCAATGCAGAAGGCGGGAGGACACCTGCACCTCTGACCTTGGTCCAGAATGCGCCTGGAACACCCTGATACAGATGCAATGGCAGATGGGGACGACTCCCACACCACACATTCCGCAAATGAACCATCCGACTCATCCACAGCCCACACACAGAAGCCCCTGCCTGTGGTACCCCCGCATGGGATGCCCTTGACACTCACGGAAACAGCAACCCATAACTCACAACTTTGCACACACATTCGAATCATTGCTCAGAGCTGTGGCATATCCTCCACACAACTGCCGCAGTCCAGAAGAGTGCCTGTTCACGAGAAGCACCAACGCAATGGCAGGCCATACCGGGCACATGCACAACCCCCGTCACGTGGAACAGTACCGTGCACGTATGCTGCATTTACTGGGCGCACTGCCACTGGCAGTGCTGCGGATCAGTTACAGGCTCAGCTTCCGCATTGCCCACGTCACCTGCGTCCAGCCCTGGTTCCACTACCGAACATGCACATTCGAGTGTCCCATGGATGTCTGCCTATCCAACACAACTGTTGATGAATTGGACTATGACTTGTGTCTGCGCCCCCTGTTGGATCACGAACAGGAGTGTAACCGAGACAGCCATGCATGGGATGCCTTGACATACTGCGTATATATTGGTAGTTGTGCATGGGAGATTGCACAATTTCTCGTGTGCAGTGACCATATCGAGGCGCTCCCCTATTGGGCTGTGTTGCGGATCAGTGAGACGGCGTGGGCTGAGCACACCTGCCCGGGCCACCTAATGGATTGGCTCACCCTGGTGTTCCTTGAACACGACAACGACGTACTATTGGAACACATTGTACATGAAGCTGCACGGGCATTCACGGACGAGTATCTACGTTCCTGCAGCCACATCCGAATGCCACCCACAGCACATGGCCCAACAACTTGTTGGACAGTGGGGATTGCTTACATATCCCACCAAAACAGAGGACATGTCTGCCTTCGGTCAGGCTCTGGATGCATCTGCGTGGAATGACGCGTGTGCACACACACCTGTGCAAGGCGACGCATGTCCATGGTCCGAGCAACACAGTGTCGTCTGGCAACGTTGCCAATTCGGACACACTGCTGGGTGAGAGCACACACATGGCAATGTAGCACGACATGTGAACCTGTCGGACCCTCACACCTGATCACTGTCGGCAGAGCAGACAATCGGCACACCCCGGAGGCAGAGCACCATGCAGACCCCACGTGTAGTGAGTTGTGCCCCCTCACACGGGGCACTGTGCAGACGCCAAACAACACATGACTCGTCCAGCAAGGCAAGGTGGGCTGTGAGCGTTGCCATCCATGATGAATGTTGTCCATTTCAGCCCCAACATTATCTGCCCCTCGACATGTACCCATGCTGCGTATAAGTGTCTTAAGCATGTCCCTGCCTGTTGTGGCCGTTGCCTCGTCCGTACTGACACGCACATGCCAATAAAACCTATGCCACTCCACTGGTGTCTAACTGTGAGGTGTGTTGTTTAGATTGTCCACTCGTGTGCCACAATGAGCCTCGTCCCAACACAGGGAAGAACTGACTGACGCATGTGCAATGGGGGTGTGTCCCTTTGGCAAGCTCTGCCTCTGTGAGCCAGACATTGTTTTTGGATAGGTGCTGGACGACATGTGCACTTACATGACTCCAGCTATGTGTGTATGGTGTCCAACCTCTGCCCATGTGGAGCAATGTCATACATCACAACAGAATGTGTCCACACAGATGTGTGTAAGTCGGTATGCGACGTGAAGTTCTGCTATCACACGTGGTGTGGGATACCACTCCTGGCCTGCCACCGTTTTGGTCACTCCTACACACGGCCCTATTCAACACATGGACGTGTGCCTAAGTTGGGGTGTTGTGAGATTGCTGTTGATGTGCAATGGGGTCACAGCTAGTACTCACCTTCACAGTCATCCAATTGGCCATGTGTCTCAGGGATTGACATGTGCATAGATGTCAGTTACCAGGGTGTACCTTCATGTGCAATCATCATCCCCACATCCAGCCATACTTCCATACGTGAGTGAACATAGTGATGACACATCTGTGTGATTCAGAATGTTTTATTCACATTCAGGTGATTGACGGAGCTGGAGTTATACCTGCCCATTCAAGCCCACAACACATGGAAGCTCAGTGGTGGCCCAACCAGAGTCCTTTGGGGATTGTACAGTGATTGGGAAGAGGGAGAGTGCAGTCCGCAGCAGGTTTGCTGTGTGATTCTCCAGCGGTGAAGCAATGGCAGTCCGTGTCGGGGTCCGGGTGAATGTCCCAGGGTGTTCCGGAGGTCAGTAGGAGGTATTTCCCAGGGCTGGATGCATAGGTCATGACCAGGCAGGGACAGGCCATATGGCGGTGATGGATGCTACTGCCTCCTTCCTCACACAGTAGTTCCCATCCCCTTCTCACTCCCCTGATACGGGTTCTGTGTCCGGTGTGTCCGGTGTGTGTGGCAGGGTGATGGCTGCATGGCTGTGTGCCCCTGACACATCAGACTGTGTAGGTGATGGGGCAGCATCACAGTGTACCAGGGACACATCAGGGTTTGGAGCTGTGTGTGTCGATGTTCCCCCTGCAGTCATCTGGGAAGGGCTCAGTGGCAGCAATGGCAAGTTGGAGTACTGCAGGGCGTTGCTCTTCCCAGCCACTACTCGCTGGTGTCCAGCAGTGGCAGACATACTTCCGGCCTGCATCTGCTCCATGGTGTTCATTGCCCTCTGCATCTGTGCCAACTCTGTGCTGTCATGGCTGGTGCCTGTCTGACCAGACAGTGCTTGTATTAGACTCATGGCACCAGCGAGGTTAGCCAAGGTCTGTGGCGGAGCATGGTGCGTACAGGGGGTGTCCGATAGGGACTGTACGTGGTCCCTGATGGGACTCAGACACCCACGTATGGCATCGAGTTTGGCTGCCACGAGCTCGAAACCCACCCGCAGCTGATGAGCCAACTCCACCTGGCAACCCAACACACGACGTTGGAATTCCATGTATTGGTCGGGGGGTCCTGGGAGACAGCCCTGGTGGTGTGTGTTTCCTGCTGTGTGGTCTGTGCAGGTGGTGGGGTCACCTCGGGGCAGCTGACCTGGCCTGCTCCTGGGGGTGGGGTGCAGAGGCTGTCCAGCATCCGTTGGAGGGTGTCTTGACATATGTGCAGGTTGTCCTCTTCATCATCAATGGTGGGATGTGTGGTGTGCTCTGCAGGGGGTGTTGTTTGTCCCTCTGCAATGTAAAGGAGAGATGCAGGTTAACCCCTTCGATGCTTGTGACGGAACCCAGCCGTCATGAGCCACGGGTGGCCTGTGCGCATGACGGCTGGGTTCCGTCAAGACCACGCCCGCGATTGGAATGTCCAGCACTGGGCTGGAATTCCTGCCGCAGGCAAGGTGTTAACAGAGTTTCACATGTATGGTGATGATTTGCAGATGTTTACATTCAGACTACATGCCAATGTACATTGTGACTGTTTGGGGGGAGCTGGCTATTTGATGGCAATCAGTGTGTTTTTCGACTACATGACGGATGTGTGGTAGTACCCGTACATTATCATCACACAGTGTCAGGCAATGCCAGATGTGGGTGGACAGTTACTACGCACGAGCGGAACCTGTTGTGGGCTCTGTCCTGTGGTGCTGGTGTTGCACTTTGTAGCACATTGCCTTCATTGCTGATGTTCTGTGATTGCTATGTGTGTGTGCTGCATTGTGGGGGAGTTGCCCCTGCAGCTCTGATTTCGTGTAGCCTTCTCCCTTTGAGGCGGGGTGCCTTTGAATTGTGTGCTTTTCTGGGCCTGATTTGCTTTTGACTTGGGTCATGTGTGCTCGCGGACTGTTTTTGTGGCCTGGTGCATTGTTGGTCTGCTGCGTGTATTGTAAGGCATGGGTTGTGGTTGCACGTAGACACGTCGGAGTGTGACCTGCTCCTTTGAGGATGTGATCCGCACTTGGCTACCTCCATGTCGCTTCGTGGGCCATGTCACTTTTTTTGGGCAGCTGCCATGCTATCCGACATGCAGTGTTACTTGCATAGTCAGTGTGGGTCACGGAGCGGCTGGTTTGCTGGATTCAGCACATGTGCAGGGGTAGGTTGTGATATTGGTGATAGGGGGGGCACTCTGTGCACATTGTGGATGGGGGCCTACTTGGTGTTTCTATGTGTGCTGCAGTGTGCCAAGGCATTCAGGGACATGTTCCAAGGTCATTGTGGGTGTGCTGTGTGCTGCGCGTAATTATGCATGTGTGCCATTGTGCCCATCATCCCCCGTCCACCCCGTCCCTGGTCGTTACTCACCCTGTTGCTGTTGGGTCAGGTCGTATCGTGCTGTGTCCTGACCCCCAATACTGCCACCGTCTCCTCACTGCTGACGGTGGCCACCATTTGCTCCAGCTCATCCAGCTCCTCCTGTGTCGCAGGACTCCCACCTCCAGTCGCAGTTGCTGCCTCCCTGTTGGCGTCGAGCTTATGTTTGGTCTGCCTTTTCAGATCATGCCAGCGCCTCTTGACCTCCTCCAGTGACCTCCTGGACACTCTGACTGCATTGACGTTGGTGAGGATGGCCTGCCATATTTGGGTTTGGGTTGCCAGTGCCGCAGTGGAGGTACCGAACAGTTGTTGATGGTGTTCAGTCACCCCCGTGACGATGATCTGGTCTTCCTGCGGACTGTACCCGGTCTTCCTCTTCCTCTTGTCCTCGCCCTTCCCTGACAGCGGGGTTCCTGGATGGTCCTCCGTAGGGCTTGTGGTGTTTGGCTTGTCCTCTGCACTTGTTCCGGGTGCATCCATGTTGCTACGCAGTTTGAATTGTTTTGGGGCTTTTTTTCCCGTTCTTTTATGGTGCTTTTTCCCGCCGGCCGCATGGGATTTACAGGCCTGTGGCTGGTGTTTGCTGATTTCTGTACTGCGATTGGCCTCATCGCATGATTTCTCGCATTCGCGTTTCACATTTTTTCGGCGTGGCGTTGATTTTCACGCTGTCATTTGACGCGTTATCTGGTGACTATCGCATGGTACCACCTTGTTGTGAATTCCACGTTGACACTGGGTTATTTTCCCGTGATAGGCTGCGTTATTGAAAGTTGCGTTTCGCTACTCTTGCGGTAGTTATCACACGTTCTTGTGAATATACCCCTAAGTATGAAAAAAACACAATTGCAAATACAGTTTGCTCTGACTTAACATATCACTTTTTTCTACAACAAATTATGGAGTAACAAGTGGCAATAAAGTTTCATACAAAAATGTTTTTGGGCCCTGTTTTTGTACCAATGTCTGAACGAGGTCCAGTGAGATAGCCTGCACTGAAGTCGAGGCCTTAATGGTTTGCAGCATCAACAAGCAGTGGTGGTTTCTCCGCTAAGGCAGAGGAGCGTCGCCCCACTGCTTTTTTCAGCACTATAAGAAAAAATAAAATGATAATTTCTCAGTTATTATCATTTTATTTTTTCCTTTTTTGTGCGCTGAAGCTTTGCGAGGCAAGGCAGGGCAGGGCTGACAGAACAGCCAAAAAGTGGTTTGCCCCCACTCCTAAGTGCACATGACTGTTTGGCCGGCCCTCTTGGGCCACCCATAACAGTCTTTCGCACTTTCCCTCTTCTCCACCCAGGCTGCATTACAGCCTGGGTGGAGAACATGCACAAGCCGTTCTGTGAAATTCCTAGGGCAACTTCAACAATGATACTAATACATAATTATTTAAATAATAGTAGTGACACTAAAGATAGAAAAATACAAAAATATTTATTATGAGATAAGTTCATTAAAATTTAAAGCTTTGTGTGCATTACAGAAAAATGGCTATTTACACAACATGCTAACTACAATCAATCATCCATTCATGCAAACCTCACTCTAAGATATTTTACACATTGTCAGCATAATGAATTGGTTGAATGTCTGACCAAAAACAATATATAATGATAATTGAAACAATAAAATCCCATGAATTAGTATAATTGTAGGGTGGTTTCCAAGATGTCTCAACGTGCGTTTTGGCAGAAACCTGCCTTCCTCAGGAGAGCCACCTCCAATACATTATTCTGTAAAGACAAAATATTATCTCAACCAAATATCAAAATGTAACTACTCTATATACAACCTAGCATATATACAATTACATCATGTTATATGTCATCCACATTTAAGAGCCAATCGTGCTAAGAGAGCTACAAAGAACATGAAAGAATAAGTGAGAGACCAAAAGAGAAAAGATTATGATGCAAAGGAAAACGCGAGGAAGAAAGCCTTATACCAAGCTCTAGTATATTAACAGACTGATGAATAAGAGCATCCAAGAGTGGTGAATGGAGAAAACCAAGAGTGGTGAATGGAAAACACCTCCCCGGCAGTGATGTAACCATGCAAATGGTGACATGAGCAAGAGAGTAACAGACCTATCTTACCGAGTAAAATGTTGCATGGTGTAAGACCGAAGTCTTACCAACAAAGCTCGTGGTTCTAATATAAGCACGTCCTAGTATGCGTGCAATGTCCTGTAAAGGTAAACATTGCCATCAATTCAAGGCTAATATATGGAACGCAATTCTCTCAAATGAACCAACGACGGGAACTGAATGAGCATGCGGTGTTCAGGATGGCAAAATACAGTCATTGTTAAGAAGGTAACTGAACAGGACATACTACCCTAAGGGGAGGGTGGTGGGAGAATCTGGACAAGGATTACCAAAGGGGCCAATTTATGAAAAGACAAAAAAAAGCATGTCTGGCTGCTTACCCAAGCACAGGCCCCCATTTCCCATATGAGTGCCGAGCCATGGCGCTCAGACCAATCATTGGCTCAGGGGAGCCTGGGTGCTTCCAGGCTGCTTCCTGTTCCTGGCGGCGGGAGGAGTAGAGACACGACATGGAGGAGTGGCAAGGAGGACGCGGCAAGCAGGTAAGTTGAATTTAATTTTTTTATTTAACTAAAAGTTAAAAGAAGTGAAGTGAGGGAGGGTAGTGAAGGTAAGGGGGTGTCTCTGACCTGAATCCCAAAGAGTTTATGAAAGCAAGGCGATGCCCCGCTTTTTGTGCTCAGTGTTCAGCTCTGCTGCTCTGAGGCTCTGTAAATTAAAAGGGAAAGAGGCTGGGGCGGAGGATGGCACCGTGAGCCAAGTTAAAAGAAAAAGTAGTGCGGAAAAAAACGAAATGGCTAGAAGTGAACTGATGCATGTAACAGGGTCAGTCTCCGGGGCGGAAACAAAACAGTCAAAAGTGGGATAAATGTAAAGCATTTACCAAAGAAACCAAAGGAATATTGAAAGGCAGGCTAAGGAACCAGTGAAAGTGATGGGTGCTTGATGGGTGTAGTAAAACCCCACAGAAGTAGATACAGCATGTCAAGAGACAGCGTATGCATGCTGCTCAGGCCCAACCTCAAAAACAGTAGCATCAGAAATGTGAGATATTTATGCAAAAAGAGGCATTTTCTTACCCTTCCTTATCCCATAAGTCTTAAATACCCCTTTCTTTTTATAGATGACAATGTGTGTTAATGGCATACGTTGTAACATCTTGCTGGGTGAAGACAGTGAGGGTTAAGGCTTTAAACCAATTTTCTCCTGTTCTTGTGGGTCGTTAATTGTTTTTCTTTCCCAGTTCCACCATGGCTGGTAGGGGCATACAAAATTATATATGGCCTCCCACCATAAAAATGGTGAGACAGCCGGCCCGGTGTCCTGGTGCTTTCCACCATTCTAAATAGAACGGATACAAAAAGAACAATTGATGGACAGAATGCAGAACAATGTCATACATTCATCCCAGTACAGAGATCTGGGCCTAAATCCATTGTTTTTTTTGCTCCCCATGCCATTCCAGTTTGAACCCAGCCATATGCAAATCAGTCTTGACCCTGCCCCCAATGGGAACAGTCCAGCCCGAACTGCCAGGCCAGGTCCTCCCAGGACTGGAAACAAGCATCCTAGGACCGGTTTCGGGGTTTCACCCCTCATCAGCCAGGATAGTTTGACTCCAGTGGCATGGAGAGCACAGGACCCACGTCTGGGCATACCCGTCCCTCTCAGGGTGACAAATGCAAAAAGAACAATTGATAGACAGAATCTAGAACAATGTCATACAGGCACCCCAGTACAGAGATCTGGGCCTAAATCCATCGTTTTTTTTGCTCCCTATGCCATTCCAGTTTGAACCCAGCCATATGCAAATCAGTCTTGACTCTGCGCCCAATGGGAACAGTCCAGCCGGAACTGGCAGACCAGGTCCTCCCAGGACTGAAAACAAACATCCTAGGACCGGTTTCAGGGTTTCACCCCTCATTAGCCAGGATAGCTTGACTCCAGTGGGTTTAGCAGAGTAGAAGCACTGTTGATATATGAGGATGCTGCTACAAATCTGCCAAACTCTCAATGAGTTTGGTGGATTTCACCAGAAATATATCTTCACTAAAGAAATGTCATAATAAAACGATGTACTTGGTGAAATAACACTGATAGCACCCTAACATTTGAACAGCTGTAATAGTACTCTATTAGGTCATAGTTGGAAAAATTGTAGCTCAAGAAATGTACATTTGTGAAGTGTAAAGGTAAAAAGAACCTATAAGCACCCTTTGATAAGACAAATTACTTTTACTGACTAATCTTAAAATACAGAAAATTAACATTCTGGGCCGGAGTCACAAAGATAAATTTACACTCTGGTGTAAGTTTACTATTATTTCGCTGTTCACAAACTACGAGTTAGCAGTAAGATTATGACTGCGGAGACTCAGCAGTTGGGCGGAGAATTCCACACATAAAAAGATGGGTCTGTCCTATTTTTTATGGGCGGAGCTGCCCTGACTGTGGAGTCTCTGCACTCCTAAACTTGCTATTAACTCGTAGTTTGTGAATAGCTAAAAAATAGTAAACTCACAAAAGTGTATGTTTACCTCTGTGAGTCAGGCCCAAAATCTTACCGCTCAAGTAAATATAATGCACAAATAAGGAACCATGCCGACTTGACTTGTCCAAAGGAATTTCTGTGACATTACTCTGACATCACATTTCGCATTACAAATAGCAGCCTCGATAATATGAACACGCGCATGTTAAAAAGACAGAGGGGCCGATTCCGATCTCGGTCGGAGGCGCACCCAATACCATTCGGTCGGGAAAAAAGCCATGCGAAAGCCTGTTTCCCGACCGAACCGTACGCGGGTCCGGCCGAGCGAGTACGATGCGACTCGCCGACCGACTCGTCCGGGCGACCCGACCGCTCCGACCGACTCGTACCTCGGATCGTACCGCTCCGACCGACTCGGTCGGACACGATCCGCACCGCGCAATGGAGACGTTTTCCGGCCGGGTAAGTACGATGCGCACCTCGACCGCTCCGACCGACTCGCGCCGTCCGACTCGAACTCGCTGTCGGAGCCGTACTTTGGGGGTCCGTGTCGGACCCCCTGTACGCGTACCCGTGCGAGGCGCACACAGGGGGACCCATGGGTCCCCCTACCTGTGCGTGTACGCCGCGAGCGCTCGCGGCGTACTCGCTGTAGGGGGCGCCCTTGTCCGCCTCGCACCCATTGGAGGCAATGGGAGCCCGCGTACGCGTTGTACGACCGGCTCCCATTGAGTTCAATGGGAGTCCGACCGACTCGTGTCCGATAACATACGGACGCATCGGACTCGTTCGGTCGGACTGCACGGGTCCGATTCGGTCGGAAATCTCTCCGGGTCCGGCTCGGTCGGAGAAATTTCCGGCCCGAATCGGAATCGACCCCAGAATGTGTGCATAAAGCTTTCTACCTAGTAGCAAAGCTCCTTTAATAAGATGTACAAATGTATTTACTTATGCAGGTTTGTACTTAGGCACAAATAGTGTCAGATCGCTACAAATTACCGAGTTTAGAAGCAGCACTTTGTGCAGAATTGACGGTTCATCTTTAAGAAGCAATGCTCTATTCACACTTCTGGAGTCAAGAAGTCACTTGGGAAGAAGGATAACCGTGCAGCTGAGTGAATAACCCTTATTATTTCTTGCCAGTTGAGAACTTCCTGAAGTTGACAGGTTCAGGAGATGATGAGTCGTATTTGGTTACCAGTGCAATAGTAAGGAATAAAATATTGTATTTTTCCTGAATTACGTTCTTGTTCATAAGAAAAAAAATAACAATGTAGTTGTATTTTGTTCAAACATGCATGTAGCTGCAATACTTCAAGCGTTTAATAGAAGTGGTTCACAGTTGCTACTGTTTCTGAGCTTGCAAGGCTTCTGTAGTCGGAAAAAATGCATGAATAAGTGAGGAACTAGAATACTATAATTAATGAGCAAAAAATATGATCATCGATTTGTAATCATTACCTTTACTATAATGTAATAAGTCACCCATTAAAGCAAACACAAATAGATAAACAACTATTGCATGCCCTCTCCCAAATCTCACTTTAGAGGAAAGCTTTATAATTATTGTGTAATAAAAATTAAAAAGCTTGTGGCTAATCCAAGTTTTCAAAGTATAAGTAGAACACTTAATAGCAATGATGTACTATGCATCTATTTTCTTCCAATATGTGAATACCCTGTAAACTATCTGCCCTATTTGCATAACAGTGATACAAACTGTTGCCAAAAGCTGAGTCCAGAACTGCAGGTGGTAGTAAGATGTGGAAAATGATATAGTCTCCCGGGGCCATGCAGTGTGTATTTTATTTCAGGGCTGTATTAGAACTTGCAAAAGGTATGCAGTGCTAATTAATATGTAATGTATATATCCACAGAGAGAAGGTTGATATCACTTAATAGCAGATTTCTCTGAGAACATGACAAATTGTTTTCACCCCCCACAATTTCCCTACATTTGTCACTCTTCATAGAAATTATTTAGGACAAACGCATTGCAGGTATGTATCATGCAAAACATATGTAGCTGCTGACTAACAACATCTCTAAAATGTATAGAGGTATTAGTTAGAAAATATATCTTGTTGTACTCAATATGAAACCCTTTTGTCTTCAAAATATCTTCCCAGGAGGCCAACTTCACCGAAAACGAGAAGAGGATCTGGTGCTTGGCCAAATTCTCTGAGGAACTGAAAAACACAAGCTCTTACAGGACAAGAGTTGATGCTGTTTAAAACAAGTTGGGGCATATTATCAAGAACGGCGTTAAAATTATCGCCTGGAGAACCACCAATTAAATGGCGTCTTTGGTATAGATCATTCAATGCATATCTAGGGGCCATTGATGGTTTAAAGTATAAAGCTGATAGAAAATGCAGTCTTTTATATTATTATTTGGGCGTGGAAGGTCAGAATGTTTTTGATGACTTACCTATTTATTCAGGTCAAGACAGTGGAGATCTCGATGAGTTCCAATTGGTCGTAAGAAAATTATCCATATACTTTGAAGGAAAAGTTAATCTGGTGGTCCATAGGTATACATTCTTTACTCGTGTTCAAGGTCCTGATGAGTCTATTGACACGTATGTCACCGCTTTGAAGGTTCTTGCTGGTTATTGTGCTTTTGAGAATTTTACCTCACAATTATTTAGAGATCAAATAGTTTCCAGATGTTACTCTAAGAAGATTCAACAAAAACTTTTGTCTTGCAAGAATCCATCATTAGATGAGGCTATTGACAAAGCAAAAAGCATTGAATGTTCACAGTTAGATGCCAAACAACTAGAGATTGAATCTTCGGCCACCAATGTTGTCAAATCACCATCTAAAGATTCTCACACTTCCTACACTTCTGACACTTTTTCAAAAAAGGCAAAGGGTACCATTGATACCAGCACCAGAGGTGGTAGGGGTGTGTTTTCTGGTCGTCCTAAAGTGCAATGTTATAGGTGTGGATCGAATTATCATGTTTCCAATTTTAAGAACTGTCCTGCTGCAACACAAGAATGCTGGAAATGTAAAAAGATTGGCCACTTTGGTAATGTTTGTAGACGGGGCAAACGCACTCCTATTAGTTATGTCCAAGACCATGTCGTAGATAGTGAACATGATGTAGTTGAAAAGAAACTTGAAGAGTTAATGTTGGCTGTTGATTGTGTGGATATCAACAACGTCCACATAGATAATAACATTAGCGATCCGTTAGTTCAGATAAAAATTGACGGTATTAACATTCCTCTCCTTATTGATTCAGGAGCAAGAATCACTATAATTTCTATTGACAAATACAAACAGCTCTGGGCACACAAAGTTTTATTGCCTCCAGATGTTATCACCACAGCATTTGAAGACAGTAAAATTGATTTGGCAGGGTATTTCTCTGGTGACATTACTTTTGAAACCAAAACCATTCATGGAAAAATTTATGTAGCTTATAAAAGGCATTAATGTATTGAGATGGTGGCATCAAGCAGAATTTGGCATGTAATTAAACCAGGTCATAAACATCCTGTTTCACTCACTAACGCTGTTTCTGATAATACTCTATGGAAAGAGAAATTTGGAGATGTTTTTAGTGACAAAATTGGTTTGATCAAAGACTTCTCGCACACTATTAAGGTTAAGGAAGGCATTTCTCATGTTAAACACAAACTATGTAATGTTCCTCATAGCGTAAGAACCGACTTAACGCAAATGTTGAAAAACATGCAGGATGATGGCATCATAGAGAAAGTGGATGCCACATTGTGGCTTTCTCCCATAGTTCTTGCCAAGAAGAAGAATGGTGAATTACATTTATGTGTGGATTTATGCTCTCTCAATAATGCCATATGGGTGGAGAACTTTCCTCTGCCACTTATTGATGACTTAATTACAGCCGTGGGCCACTCTAAGTGGTTTTCCAGATTGGATTTATGTGCGGCTTACCATCAGGTGGAATTGGATGAATCTTCCAGACATTTAACAGCATTTGTTACACCTGATGGTACGTTTCAATTTCGGAGAATGCCATTTGGACTGGCGTCGGCTGCTTCTGTATTCCAAAAGGTTATGAGTAACATGTTTCAAGCAGTGTCAAATGTCGTTGTATTTCAAGATGACATATTAATTCACACTGTTTCAGAGGAGAAACACAATGATGTGATCGAACATGTGCTTTCGATTTTGCAAAATAATCGAGTTACTGTCAGGGAGGATAAATGCATTTTTGCTGTTAATGAAATTGAATATTTGGGTCATGTTCTCTCCAAATATGGTGGAAAACCTAAACCAAGTATTGTGGATGGTATTATCAACGCTCCACATCCCGTTGATAAGGATCAACTACGATCTTCCATTGGGTTGTGTGAATTTTTCTCAAAACTTATCAAAAGTTTTGCTAGTTTCACTGAATGTTTTAGGAGTTTGTTAAAAAAAAGGTACTGATTTTGTCTGGACATCAATGTGTCAAGAGCATTTTCAACTTATCAAAGAAAGTATACTGTCTGCTCCTGCTCTTCAATCATATGTTGAAGGTCGTGATACCTATGTCACTGTCGATGCTAGTTCATATGGCATGGGTGCTGTACTTTCACAGATTGTAGGTAACAAGGAAGTAACCATTGGGTTTGCTTCGCGGACAATGAAAGATGTGGAGTTAAGGTATTCGGTTATTGAAAAAGAGATGCTGGCAAGTGTGTGGGGAGTAGAGAAATTCAAATCTTATTTATGGGGGAGAAAGTTTTGGCTTAGAATGGTCCACAAACTGTTAGTGGATATTCTGTCAGGCAATAAGATGAAAAAAGCTACTGCCAGATTACCCAGACTGGCTACACATTTTTGGGAATTCAATTTTTCTGTACAACATATTGCTGGAGGTAAAAATGTCAAAGCTGATTTTCTATCTAGACTTCCTGTTCAAGTTCTTAACCCCAGTGTAAAAGACGAGGAGGATATTGAGGAATGCATTATTGCCACTGTTGATGATACTGTGATCTGTGCCAATATGGAAGAGTGGTGCAAAGCTTTAGAAAATGACACAGTTCTAAAACAGGTGATGAATTTTGTTGTGGTAGGGTGGCCTAAAGAAAGATCTATTAATCCTGTTTTACAGCCTTTTTGCAAGGTTGCCAATGAGTTATCCATTGAAAATGATTTGTTGGTTAGAGAGGGAAAATTAATTCCTCCTTCTTGTTTCAGGAGAAGAATCTTAGAAAGTGTTCACTCTGGTTATTTAGGTATGACTGCAACCAAATGCAGAATTCACAATGATTTTTGGTGGCCCAGTGTTGATCGTGAGGTTCAAGTTCTAGGGCCCGATTCACAAAAGTAATCTGAGACAAAATCCTAACTTTACGACTTTCGGTATTCACAAAAGGCATTTAGGAGTAGTAAAGTTAGGATTTTGTCATAAATTTGTCTTAAGTTTTGGTCTTAAGACAAAATCGTAACTTAGTTAAACTTAAGTTAAACTTAAGTTAGGATTTTGTCTTAAGTTTGTCTTAAGTTTTGGTCTTAAGGCAAAATCCTAACTTAAGTTTAACTTGAATTGAATGTTCACAGTTAGATGCCAAACAACTAGAGATTGAATCTTCGGCCACCAATGTTGTCAAATGTCAATGTTGTTTTGGTCTTAAGGCAAAATCCTAACTTAAGTTTAACTTAAGTTAGGATTTTGTCTTAAGACCAAAACTTAAGACAAACTTAAGACAAAATCCTAACTTAAGTTTAACTTAAGTTTAACTTAAGTTACGATTTTGTCTTAAGACCAAAACTTAAGACAAACTCCTAACTTTACTACTCCTAAATGCCTTTTGTGAATACCGAAAGTCGTAAAGTTAGGATTTTGTCTCAGATGACTTTTGTGAATCGGGTCCCTAGTGAACGAATGTACTCAATGCTTGTACAGTGATAAACATTTATCTACATTCTCTCCGCCTTCAAAGCCCGTTCTGTGTCCCAGCAAAGTTTGACAAAGGGTTGCCCTGAATTTTTTAGGACCGTTCCATGTACTTCCTAATTGTATGAGATATTTTGTTGTTCTCATTGATCATATTTCTAGATGGGTGGAAGTCAGAGGTGTTTCGGAACCCAATTCTAAATCTGTTATTCGTTTTCTACAAGATGTATTTAGTAGAGAAGGGGTTCCTGAAGAACTTTTAACTGACAATGGCATGCAGTTTACCTCAGTTAGCATGCAAGAAATTTTAGCAAAAGTGGGAGTGAAGCACTTACGCACTCCACTTTATTATCCCCAAGCAAATGGAAAAGTTGAGAGGTTCAACAGGGTTTTGGTTGAATGTATACAGAGTGCGATTATGGCGAGAGTTGATTGTGAGACTGCAGTCAGAGATGTTGTGTGGGCATACAGAACTACTCCTCATTCTGTTTCGGGTTCTGTACCTTTTGAATTAATGAGAGGAAGAAAGGTTGTATCCACTCTTATTCCTTTTGGAAAGTGGAAGCTTTGGAGAAGGAGTGCAGTGTGGTGAAAGAAGCTTTCAAAGCCAAACTTTTAAGTGATGAAGTTATTCGCCGCAGGTATGAAAGATCTAAATTACCTATTACAAGAAGGGAAGTCAAATTGTCTATTGGGGATTGGGTTTGTGTCAAAGAACCCTTATTGCTGCAAAAGGAGAAATCAAAATTCAGAGATCCTGCATGCATTGTTGGCATTAGAGGTCAAGCCATGAAACTGGACAATGGTCAATGGTGGAACGTTTCCCGCTTGGCCAAGGTAATAAATAATGGCAATCATCTTTGTGAACAAAAGAAGGTTCAAAATTCTCTAACGGTTAGAAGAAGTTCAAGGATCAAGAGAGTCCCCTGTAAATTTAATGATTAGTTTTGTTCTGGTTTTTTTCATGTTTTTTCTTTCTTAAAGGGGGAGATATGTGTGTTTAGGTTTTCTCATTTTGTCACTGTACTCTATTTATGATCTTGCTTTACAGGACATATGTGGAACCTTCTGTTTTACTTGTGCTTGTATTCTATGTACTACTGTACTTGGAATGTGTGGGTGAAAGCCTGGAACTCTACGGTGTCAGTTGGTGCAGTTCCCTTGAGCTCTCAATACATATGTACTTGTCTTTAGTCTTCTTTAATAATAAAAACCCTAAAATCATCAGAAGACTCCTGTGGAATACTTTACAGAGACTGTAGGAGTACTTTTTGGATTTTGCTCTATAGGTACGACACATGTACATTTTTTCTATGTCATCCTTGGTGCTGGTCTACACTCTGGGCACTATGCGATCAATTATTAAGCATGATATCACCGGCATGACAATTACTGTATATGCAACATGGATTTTAATTACGTTGTCTATAGTGACACGTGATGATTATCTGTATCTTTCCTTACACAAAGACTATTTACACCCAATAATGAAATAAAAACATCTGGTTCTGCAATTTCTATCCCCTTCTTTTTTATACGCGGAGTGCACATATGTTTGCCTTAAACCACAGGGTGATTGCTAGTGGGGATAACCATTTGGGTATCTTCAGACATTTCCAATATTTTTAACATCAGTGCAATATGATCTTGCAGATTCGAAAAAGTCCAGGAGGACAAAACACATGTCGGCTGCGGTGTTTTGGACTTGACTGTATATCATTTTGCCTGTGAAGTAAAGGAAGAATTGAACTTTTGGGGACTGGATCTGATCATTTTGACTGCACATTACCATAGAAGAGATCAACTGTCAAATACTGGACTACTGTGTGCTTGAGTGCTTTTTTTCTCTTTGGACCCCATGGTACACTTGTCAACCATATGTTTCTATCACCTTTGTGAATGGCATAAATATTCACTGCAGACCAAATATGAAATTTAACTCCCATCCAATTGGTCAACTTTCAGTGCAATCCTCCAATGCCTTACAGGAAATTTACATATACAAATTGGGTGAAATACATTTTGACTGTACCATCCAAAGCACACATCTCTGGAGCTGAATAGCAGTGTCAAGGTGCAAAGAGTCCTTATTTATTTCAAACTAACTACTACATAGGAATGACCCTACCTCAAATTGAATCATTTACTACTATACTCAACTTAAATCCGCTGGAGTCAATTTTATTACTCAATGAATTCGTACCATTATATTAATGATTAGATCCATGATTTGAATTCAGCACTTTGATGCTCGCAATCTCTTGTTTGAATACTCTCCTCCTCCAGGTATTATGCTTTTAGCACCTGTTCATGACTCCTATCAAACAATGGCAGATGGGGTGGGGTATCGACTCATTACTTCTCCTCGTTATCTGCTGCCACCAGTAATAATTCTATATTTCTGTACAAAACAGATAATGTGATTGCGGCTTGGGTGCCAGCAGATTAAACAAGCATTGGGAAAGTGAGAACATCCCAGCTCTTTAAGGTGAGCTATTGGCTTTGCCAATTCTTTTTTTGGCTTGGTGATACAATAACGACCCCTATAATATCGACCTACATAATTATCGAATCACTAATATCGTATGCAAAAATATCGAATACCAATACCCACAAATAAAATTACACAAATATCGATTAAAAAAATTGTCCCAAAAATATCGACTACAAAAATATTGACTACAAAATTATTGTACACAAAAATATTGGAAAATTCAAAATAACATATAATCCAACAAAAATATCGACATACACAATATCGACAACAGAAACATTGCTAAAATACATCTTAACTCAACATAAAAATAACATTTAAACATTATAAAAAAATATATTTAACCCTTTAAAAACACTGAAAAAAATACACATTTCAAGCATCAAAATATACACAAACAAATTAATTAACAACTGGAAAAACCAAACTACTTACAAATAAATTTAAAAAAAAGCATATTAAAATCAATACACAAAATCTAATACATAAAATAACAATTACCACCATCAAATATAAACAAAATATATACAACGTATTTAAAAAAATATATATAAAAACACATATTCTAGCTATATTATAATGTAAAGTAAAATACACATTTGAATAAATACATATAACATTAAAGAAATAAAAATAGAACTGCCAAAATATTCACACAGACGCTATTCCAACCAATAAAATTAAACATAATCAACAAAGACCAAAAGAAAGCTGCAACTAATTAAACTAACACTATAAAAGTAACCGATTCATTAACCTAAATTTAACCTCAAAATCGACAAACATTGGAGAAGGACATAACTCTGCCAGATCGACGACCCAACGAAAAAAATCTACATATACTACTACACCTGAAAACTCTCATTCAAAGTAAGTAAAAAACTTTTAAAATAAGTAAATCACTCTAACTTAAAAATATTTAAACATACAAACCTACTAAACAAATGCATTTTTTTGCAATTGTTATTTTATAGACTGAGGGGCATATTCTCAAGTAGCCATCGCCGATTTATCGGCACTTTAGCGCGGCAGAAGTGGCGACAGACTTATTGCACTATTCACAAGCTGGTGCAAACTGCCGACATCGCCAGTTTTCCTGCGATAGCTGCCGCAAAACACATCGCCACGGATGAGAGCGACAATTAACGCTAATGACATGCAGAGTAGGCATACCCGCGCAAAAACACACGAAAACACCACTTCGCGATTTTCACAACGAGCAGCCCGATCTGCGATGCGACCCGAAAACAGGCGATAAGGCGCGTTAGCAGCAGGGAATTAACACCTGCCTTTCACTGGTGTTAAGCAGGACGACAACCTGCAGTATGAAAGGGAGCCCAGCCCAGAGCCACATCTGAAGACCAACACATGTCATGGATCTAATAATCATGCAGCGCGGAGAAACAAGAGGTCCACAACGCCCACCGCCACCACCCCCAGGGCCCCATCCCGCCCCCCCCCGGACTACCACCGAGGCAGCGCAGAACAAGACAGCTGACCTTCCGAAAACGGCATGGCCCCTCAGCACACAATTGCAGAATGTGGGGAGAGGTGGGAACCAAGTATGTGTGAAGGAGGCAAGTCACCCATGAATAAGAATGTACACAATGCCAAGTGTGGTGGTGATGTGCTGGACAGACTCCAGTATGCAGAGCACAGACATGTCCCTGTGGACATATACTGCTGGTGTGTGCAGTGTTGTGGACAGTGGACGCAACCATCTTACCTCAGGCAGTGGGGAAGACCACGCTCATGTAGCTGTGTCATCCCCCCCTGTACGCGGAAGCGGAGTGGGCTGGTCCGGCGTACGCCACACCAGCATAGGAGTGTGAATAAATAGACCGGGGCTCTGGGCGTGGTTCACTTCCAGGATGGCCAACGCGTCTGCCAGGGCGGCGCCCCTCACCCTGCCACGAGTCCGCCGCCGTGACTGCCAGCCTCCTCAGCCGATCGCTGCCTTCCGCGACACAGGCCCCCAGCGCACCCAGCGGCACAGCACCGCGGAGTTATATGTGTGCTGACTACTGCCTTCGGCCTACACTGCGGTCAGCATTGTGCTCAAATCAAATCCAATCCTGACCTGCGAGGACACGCCATCATCGCTGGCTGCACACCCGCTGAGCGCTTCAGGTGCCACCAACTCAGTGCACCACAAGTCATCGCCACGTAGCTGTGGGCCCTTTCTGACCGCTGCCTCCGTCCTACACTGTGGTCAGCAGGTCCCCCAAGTCAAACGATGCATCATCGCAGGCTGCGCACCCGCTGAGCGCTCCAGGTGCCACTAACTCAGTGCACCACAAGTCATCACCACGTGGCTGTGGGCCCTTTCTGACCGCTGCCTCCGGCCTACACTGCGGTCAGCAGGTCCCCCAAGTCAAATGATGCATCATTGCAGGCTGCGCACCCGCTGAGCGCTCCAGGTGCCACTAACTCAGTGCACCACAAGTCATCACCACGTGGCTGTGGGCCCTTTCTGACCGCTGCCTCCAGCCTACACTGCGGTCAGCAGGTCCCGCAAATCAAACGACGCATCATCGCAGACCGCGCACCCGCTGAGTGCTTCAGGTGCCACTAACTCTGTGCAGCTCAAGTCAACGCCACGTGGCTGTGGGCCCTTGCTGACCGCTGCCTCCGGCCTACACTGCGGTCAGCAGGTCCCCCAAGTCAAATGATGCATCATCGCAGGCCGCGCACCCGCTGAGCGCTCCAGGTGCCACCAACTCTGTGCAGCTCAAGTCAACGCTACGTGGCAGTGGGCCCTTGCTGACCGCTGCCTCCGGCCTACACTGCGGTCAGCAGGGCTCACAATTCGAATTGAGTCTTGATTTATTTATGGCGCAGTCCAGTAGGCAACAGACATTGCTTCCAGTGCGGCCCGCCCGGACGACGCATCATCGCAGGCCGCGCACCCGCCGAGCGCTTCCGGTGCCACGAACCCAGTGCAGCTCAAGTCATGGACCCTTTATGATGTAATCTTTTGTGTGTGAGTCCAGTTCTGGTGCCCCTACCTCAGTGCACTGCAAGTCATGGACCCTTTATGATTGAATCTGTGTGTGTGATCCGATGATCACTGTTCTAGTTGTTACCAGCACCAACCACTCCCTGAGGGCTGGCTTACACTCACCCCACACCCATCTAGCACAGGCATCACTGGACATGTGACCCTGGTAATAAAAAGGGGCAGGGCGCACGTGCCCGTAGCCAGTTCCACCATACATCTAAGTGTGTCCGTGTGGTCATTATGTATGCATGATGGCCCCTGGCCCTACCACATCACATCGTGCTGTGGACAGCGGACGCAACCATGTCACCTCAGGCAGTGGGTAAGACCTTGGACATGTAGCTCTGTTGTCTCCCCCTGTAAGCGTAAGCGGAGTGGGCTGGGCCGGCGTACGTCAGTCCAGCGCAGGGGTGTGTAGAATTAGCCCGGGGCTCAGGGCGTGGTTGAGTTCTGGCCTGGACAAGGAAGTCACCAGTGCATGTGTCTCTGTTGTAGTGTCGGCACCACCCGGCCCGCAATTGACAATGTTGCAATGTAGCATGCACCCGGAGGGCGGTCTCGCACGAACGGTGAAATGAAGGAGCGCAAGACCGCTCGGGGTCTTGGCTCATACATGCCAAGTGTTGTGTGTATCTGCATTGCCGCAGCATGAGCCAAATGCCTAGCCTTAATCGCAGCGCGAGTTCAGCCAGGCATGAACTCTACATCTGTGTCCGCACTATTCTTACCATAGGCCTACACTCACGTGGCCACCCATCTTCAACGGCCAACATCACAGTGTTGTTGTCAGGCTTGTGGACATGCGCAGACAGGCATGACAATGGTGTGCTGTTGGAGTGTAACTGATGCAACCTCGCAGGGACACAAGTGAATAGGCTCGGGGGGAGGGAGGAGCAGCTGCGAGGCATTGTAACACACAGTGATGGCGCTCATTTGCCACATGCAAGTCATGTCAAACATGAATCCCAAAGTCGCACACATCCCACCCCACACCCAACAAGCCACATCACAATTCCTGAATGCAAGCAGATGACAAACTGACATTAGGGATGAAAGCTCCTTTGTCTGAACCATCAGGCGGAAGCACATCTGCACATCCGACCTCGGAATTGCATGTGCCCGGCACCCCCTGACAGATACGATAGCAGTTGAGGATGACTCCCACACTACGCACAGCCCAACGACAGACCAACGTATACACACCCCACACACAGAAGTCCTTGCTCGGAGTTATATTGCATGGAATGGCCTTCACACTTACTCCCACACCATCCCAGGCGTACAACTGTTGCACACTTAAACAACTCATTGATCCGAGCTGTGGCATTTCATCCACAGAACTGGCGCAGGTCAGAACAGTGCCGCTTCAACCAGGGCCACTAACGCAATGGCAGAACATCCCGGACACATGCACAACCCCTGTCACGTGGAACTGTACCATGCACGTATGCTGCATTTACTGGGGGCACTGCCATTGGTAGTGCTGTGGGTCAGTTACCGGCTAAGCTTCCGCCTTGCCAACGTCACCTGCGTTCAGCCTGTGTTGCATTGTAGATTGTGCATATTCGAGTGGTCCATGGATGTCTGCCTATCCAACAGGACGGTAGGAGAACTGGATTTTGACATGTGTGTGCGCCCCCTGTTGGCCCACGACCAGGAGTGCAAAACACACAAGATGATGGACGGAATGCTGCACATTGGCAAACATTCACCCCCAGTCACAGATCTGGGTTTAATCCATCGTTATTTTGCTTCACCACGCCACCCCAGTTCAGACATAGCCATATGCAAATCAGTCTTGACCCTGTGCCTCATGGGAACAGTCCAGACCGAACTGCCAAGCCATGTCTTCCCTGGACCGCAATCAAGCATCCTAGGACCGGTTTCAGGCTATCAGCCTTCATCAGCCAGGATAGCTTGACTCCAGTGGCGTAGTGAGCACGGGACCTACGTCTGGGCATACCCTTCCCACTTAGGGCGAAATGCAAAACACACAAGATGATGGACGGAATGCTGCACAATGGCAAACATTCACCCCAGTCACAAAACTGGGTTTAATCCATCGTTATTTTGCTTCACCACGCCACCCCAGTTCAGACATAGCCATATGCAAATCAGTCTTGACCCTGTGCCTCATGGGAACAGTCCAGACCGAACTGCCAAGCCATGTCTTCCCTGGACCGGAATCAAGCATCCTAGGACCGGTTTCAGGCTATCAGCCTTCATCAGCCAGGATAGCTTGACTCCAGTGGCGTAGTGAGCACGGGACCCACGTCTGGGCATACCCTTCCCACTTAGGGCGAAATGCAAAACACACAAGATGATGGACGGAATGCTGCACATTGGCAAACATTCACCCCCAAGTCACAGATCTGGGTTTCGCATTTCGCCCTAAGTGGGAAGGGTATGCCCAGACGTGGGTCCCGTGCTCACTACGCCACTGGAGTCAAGCTATCCTGGCTGATGAAGGCTGATAGCCTGAAGCCGGTCCTAGGATGCTTGATTCCGGTCCAGGAAGACATGGCTTGGCAGTTCGGTCTGGACTGTTCCCATGAGGCACAGGGTCAAGACTGATTTGCATATGGCTATGTCTGAACTGGGGTGGCGTGGTGAAGCAAAATAACGATGGATTAAACCCATATCTGTGACTGGGGGTGAATGTTTGCCAATGTGCAGCATTCCGTCCATCATCTTGTGTGTTTTCCACGACCAGGAGTGTCACCGTGATACCCGTCTATGGGATGTCTGGATACTTGGCATACATGCTGGCAGCTGGACCTGGGATATTGCAGAACTCCTCGTGTGCAGTGACCACATTGAGCCGCTCCCCTATTGGGCTGTAGTGCTAATTGGTGACAGGGGGTGGACGCAGCACATCTGCCCGGACCTGCTAATGGATAGCCTCGCCGTCCTGTTCGATGGAGTCGACAACGACCTCATGTTGGAAATGATTGCCTACGAACCTGCAATGGCTTTCATGGACGTGTAACTACGTACCTGCAGCCACAACAGTTTGGAACCCTTTGCACATGTTAAAACACCTTGTTGCATCTTGGGGTTCTGGTCACATATCCCACGACAACAGTGGACATGGCTGCATTTGCCTGGACCCCGAATACGTGGGCGGACAACCACACGGGGTAACACACACCTGTGAAAGGTGAGGCACTCCCCCGGAGTGGACAGCAGCACTTGGCAATGTTCCTCATTCTGAAATGCTGCTGCATTTGTCCGCATGTTGTAGCACTTCTCTTGCCCATACTGACACGCATATGCTAATAAAGTCTACGCACATTCACTTGTATTCAACTGTGATGTGAGTTGTTTTGAATGACGATGTGTGTCTCACTGCCTATCTGGGTCACGGCCATACATGCACATTGATAGCATTACCCAGGGAGTACCATTTACGTGGAATCACTGTCCCTACATTCATCAATACTTTCACGCATAATTGATCAGGGCCATGACACATCAGTGTGAATTTGAATGTTTTATTCGCATTCAGTGGGGTGTTTAAGCTGGACCAGTACAGGGCCATGCAAACCCCACTTTACATTGTCGCCCCGTGGAGGGTCAGCCAGAGTCCTTTAGGGATTGACAGGTTCATCGGAAGAGGAAGACTTCAGTCTGCAGTGTGATTGCTGTGTCATTGGCAACCATTCCAAATATGGCAGTCCATGTCGTGGTCCAAGGTGAGTGTCGCTGAGTGTAACGGGGGACAGTGGAAGATGTTATTCCAGGGCATGATGCAGAGGGCAGAACCAAGCTGAAACAGGCCATATGGCGGTGATGTATGCTACCACTTCAATCTTACCACCAAGCCAGATTCATCATCATCTTCGTCCTCTGATGTGTCAGGTGCCTCACATGTGGGTGGTGGTGTTTGGTCTGCCGCACTGTGTGGCACTGACACTTCAGGGGGCGGAGATGTGGATGGAGTAGTAGCAGCATCAGTCATCCGCGCCAGGCCGTGTGGCGGCAATGCCATGATGAGGATCTGAAGGGCATGGGAGATCCCAGCTACATCTCGCTGGTGTGCAGCCGTGGCAGCCAATCGTTCCGCATGCATCCGCTCCATGTTCTCCATGATCCTCTGCATGTGCCCCAACTCCCGGCTGACATCGCTGGAGCCACTCTGACTAGACAGGTGTTCTTGTCTCCGAGTCATGACTCCAGCGATGTCAGCCATGGATTGTTGGAGAGCATGGAGCAGACAGTGGGTGTCCGTTAAGGACTGTAAGTGGACCCTGATGGGACTTAGACACCCACGTATGGCATCTAGTTTGGCTGCCATGAGGTCGAACCCCACCCGCAGCTGATCAGCCATCTTCTCCTGGCACCCTGACACACGGCATTGGAATGCCATGTGTTGGTCGTGGGGGTCCTGGGAGACTGCCGTGGTGGTGGGTGCTTCCTGCTGTGTGGTCTGTGCAGGGGGTGGGGTCTCCTCGATGCAGCTGGGCTGCCCTGCTCCTGGAGGTGGGGTGCCGAAGCTGTCCATGAGCCGCTGGAGGGCGTCGGTGTCGATGTTGGGGAGGTCCTCTTCGTCATCAGTGCTGAGTTGTTGTGTCTGCTCTGCAGGAGGTGTTGATTCCCCCTCTGCAATGTGAAGGGGAGATGCAGATTGACACTGTGTTCACATGTATGTTCACGCATTGTACAGGTTTACTAACGGACTGAATGTCAATGTACATTGTGACTGTTTGTGAGGAGATGCCTATTTGATGCGGGACAGTTTACATTTCTACACCATCAGGGATGTGAGGTTGTACTTGTACATTATCATCTCACAGTTTCCTGCCATGCCAAATGCGAAAGGCCATTTTCTACACACAAGCGGCAGCAGTTATGTCCTCTGTTCTGTTGTGAGAGTGTTGCAGTTTGTACCACATTGTTGTCAATGTTAAGGTGCTCTGATTCTTATGTGTGTGTGCTGCATTGTGGGTGTGTTGCCCCTTCAGCTCTGATTTGGCTGGCCCTTCTCCCTTTCAGGTGTTGTGCCTTTCACTTCTGTGCTTAAACAGTGCTGAGATATTGCAGACTTGGGTAAATTGGGCTCTTGGTCGGAGTTGTGACTCTTGGGCATGGTTTGTCCGCAGATGTGCTCTACTTAATTGTGCATGTGTGCCATTGTGCCCATCTCCCCCATCCCCCAGTCCCTGGTCGTTACTCACCCTGTTGCTGTTGGCTCAGGTCATGTTGTGCAGTGTCCGGTCCACCAACTCCTGCCACCGTCTCCCCAATGATGACTCGGTCACCATTTCCTCCATCTCATCCAGCTCCTGGTGTGTCGCTGGGCTCCCACCTCCAGTCTGCATTGCTGCTCTCAGGTTGGCAGCGATTTTCAGCTTGGTTTTGCACTTCACATCAGTCCAGCGCTTCTTGTAGTCATCCACTTCCCTTCTCTTCACTCCGACTGCATTCACCTTGGCCAAGATGGACTGCCATATTGTATTTCTAGTTGCCAATGACACAGTGGAGGTGATGGACAGTTGGTGGTGGTGTTCTGTCACCTCCATAATGAGGATCTGGTTTTCCTGCGTACTGGAACGCGGGTTCCTCTTATTCTTCTCCTTGCCCTTCCCTGTCCCCGAGGTCCCAGGCTGGTCCTCCGTGGGGCTTGTGGGCTTCTGGTTGTCCTCTGTACTTGCTCCGGCTCCCTCCATGGTGCTTCGCAGTTGTTTGTGTTTTGTGGGTGGTTTTTTTTGCCGCTTTTATAGTGATTGTTCCTGCCTTACTTGTGGGACTTGTGGCCTGGCGCTGCTTTTCGCTGGATTTTTATCGCAGTTGGGCCCATCGCAACGTTTTTCACGTTCGGGTTTCCGTTTTTATCGCTGTCGCGGTAGTTGTACCGTGGACATTTGAGGCGTTCTCGGGAAACTATTGCATGTTACCGCCGTGTTGGGAATACGACATTGACACAGAGGGGCCGATTCCGATCCTGGTCGGAAACCGTTCCGTCCGAAACGTTCCCGGAGCGATTTCCAACCGATTCGTGCTCCTTGGCTCCAAGCGAGCGAGTACGATGCAGCCGCATGCTGACGGACTCGGTTCGGTCGGATTCCCATTGAAGTCAATGGGAGCCGGTCGTACGACGCGTACATGGGCTCCCATTGACTAAATGGGTACTTTGCGCAAAAGGGTGCCCCCTGTAGTGGGTATGCGTTGGTGCCATCCGCACCATACATGCATGTATAGGGGGGACCCTTGGGTCTCCCCCTGTGTCCGACTCATAAGGCTACGGGTGAAGGGGGGTCCAGCACAGACCCCCGAAGTCCGCTTCCCAGAGCGTTTACGTGTCGGAGGCTCCGACTCGATCCGGCTGTCCGGATCGTGCATCCTACTGGCTCGGTCGTAAAACGTCTCCATTGCGCGGTACGAATCGAGTGCGAACGAGTCATACGGAGCGGTTCGGACCTGGAAACGATTCGGTCGGCGATTTCGCGTTCATTCGCATCGTACTTGGGCGTCCGGACCTCTGTACGACTCGGTCGGAAACAAAGCCTCCGACTCGGATCCGGTAAACCCGAATCCGATTCAGAGGCCTTCCAACCGAGATCGGAATCGACCCCAGAGTTATTTTCCCACGATAGACGGCGATATGGAAAATTGCGTTAGACTATTTTGGCAATGTTTACCGCACGTTCTTGTGAATATCCCCCTAAATTTTACCAGAAGTCTACACTGCATAGGAATTTCCCATCCATCATTTTTCCCCAAAAAGAACACGAAAATAAACATTAACAAAAGACAAAATCAAGTAAGTATATCTTAATCATTTGTAAAACTTAACTGAATAAACTTGAAAAGAAACAAGAAAAAAGAGAAGAAAAATATTAAAACCATGAGACAGAGTTTGATCCCATTTGACTTCATTTCAATGTGTCCCCAGACAGTCTAGCATGTTTCCCTAATCTGTTTCTCCCGTGGTCCGGGTGTGCATCAGGAACTGTTTTTAATGTTTTTCAATGTATGGAATGATGTGGGATCAAACTCTGTCTCATGGTTTTAATATTTTTCTTCTCTTTTTTCTTGTTTCTTTTGCAGGAGGAAAGGAAGGGGCCCACCTATTTGTATTTACGTGCACGGGCAGCCTACCCTTTTCCCTCTTACATCCATCACATCTTTAGTATAGATTCTTCACTTATGGGTAACTGGTATGTGTTGGAGTTATAATGTTTTTCTATCCATGGTGTTGGCCATTCCCATTTTTATGTGGGCACTAGTCCTTCAAATGCAGTCTATCCACATGGGTATATAATGTTACTACTTTGGACTCCTGGTAGAGCGAGATAATGCATATTTTAATTGTCCGGTCTGGCGGGAATTAGCAGCACTGGTGTTTGTATAATTTGAACATCAGTAGCATTTGAGTCTCTTTGCATCTGGTACTTGGCCCTTGTCTATTGCAGAGACTCTTTTCCTGTGGACGGGAGGATATTGCGATATTGATTTTCTCCGTTTTGTTGTTAATTTTTGACAGGATCATTACTAGATCGTAAATGTCGATTTTAATTGGATATTTGTTTTTGCATGTTTTTCTCTGTGAAAATTAACAGTGAGACCATGTAGTTTACATGTATGCACCTTACATGTTTGCATTTCCAGCTTTAGACTGACACTGGACAACTGTACTGCAAAGCAATGAGTTATGTATTTACCAGTACATCATGGCTGCCAAGGTTGTGCCATTTGGCGCAGTCCTTTGTTTATTTTGTAAATTTTTCTTTCTAATCATTCAGTTAGTCCCTTGTTTATGTTGTTAACTCTTTGAAAACTTTATCAGTTACCCGTGTTTGCTGTGCACATTACACGTGAGCAAGGCTGTGTTTACAGTCGAAACGCGTTGTGTAATAAACTCTTGGATTATACATTGGTGATCTGCTTTTCTGTCCTGAGAGCGTACGTTATTGGAAACGGTTGGAATATATATATATATATATATATATATATATATATATATATATATATATATACCCATATCTATATATTGGACATGTTCTAAATACTACTCCAATTCTTGCTATGGGAGGGCAACCACCAGGGAAGCAACAGTAATGAATGTTAAAGAACACAACCACACAACCACCCCCCCAATGTCACAGAAATAGAGGTTAGAGACGTTCTTGAAAACATCAGAGAGACAAGCACCAGCTCACAACAAACTAGCAAAGAAATCTTTAAAAATGTCCTATCCCGTGTCCGAGAGAATGTAACTGGACAGTTACCTGCCATCCCAACCCTAAAATGCCTCATAGTCAAATCAAAAATATCGACCCCCCAAATCTTTCTCAGATATAGAAATTCTACCAGAATATACTGTCACACACAAAGATGAAAAATTCATTCTTTATGACAATAATAGCCATGAAAAAAGTATTCTCATCTTTGCCACCAACACCAACATCCAAAAATTAAAACAATGTGAAACATGGATGATGGATGGCACATTTAAAGTCTGTCCTAAGTCATTCTATGAACTTTACACTATCCATTGTGAATACCAAGAAACCAACATCCCTTTCATATACGCCCTACTTCCCAACAAACAAAGTATAACCTATATAGAACTACTAACAATAATTAAAGGACAAACAGAAAATTTCATCCCACAAAACATAATAATAGCTTTAGAGCAAGCAATGATCCAAGCAATTTAAAAAATATATCCACATTCAGCAATACAAGGATGCTATTACCATTTTAACCAAAATATATGGAAGCATCTCCAAAAATCGACATTAAAGGTCTGATTATGATGGCGGTCGGACATCCTGTTGGGAATGGTACCACCCGACTAGCTGTTGGCGGTCCCGTCATAGGGATTACGATGCGACCGCCTTCAAGGCGGTCCCAATGTGTATCTTTTGTATTGCGGCGTGTGCTGCGGGCTACAGGCACACACTGTAGTACAAAAAAATACACATTTTGCGTATCCCTGCACTATGTGGCAGGCACCATGCGGTACCTGCCACATGGTGCAGGGATATGTAGAGGGCAGATCCCAAGGCTGAGAGCAAGGGGGGAAAGGGGGGCCTGCTAGAGGCCACCAAAGTCCCTTTCCGCCTGCCTTTTTATTGCGGGTTAACTGCCATGAAATGGCCGGTGGAAAGGAACATTGTAATCCCTATGGCGGTGCCTGAGCAGGCACCACCACTATTGTTGGGATTCAAGTCCTTCCGACAGACTGATAGGCTCCTTGAGCCCGTCGGATGTGTGGCAGTCGGTCTCTCCTACTGCCAACCATCCGCCCACCATTGTAATGTGGCTGGCCGACCTCCACGGTCCGATGGCAGTGGGACTGCCACCGACGGCCTGATGGTGGTGGTCCCACTGCCATCATAATCAGTCCCCAAGTGTAGAATATGCACCAAACAGCAACTTTGCATACCAAATAAAAAAACTAATAGCCCTAGCCTTGGTACCCACAACAGAAGTAGCAAACTACTGCAATTTACTCATAGAAAGTTCCTTTTACCAAGCTAATGAAGCCAAATTAACACCCTTACACGACTATTTTGAAGATACATGTGTAGGAAGACTTCAGAGATCAAGACACCAAAGACAACCCAAATTCCACATCCCCTGGTGGAATGTCCATGATGCCCTGAAACCGGTCCCAGGATGCTTATTTCCGGTCCAGGGAGGACCTGGCTTGGCAGTTCGGGCTGGACTGTTCCCATAAGGAACAGGGTCAAGACTGATTTGCATATGGCTTGGTCCAAACTGAGGTGGTGTGGTGAGCAAAAGAATGATGGATTAGACCCAGATCCTTGTGACTGGGGGTGGAAGTTTGCATTGTCCAGCATTCCGTCCATCAATTGTTTCTTTTGCATATGTCGCCCTAAGCGGGAAGGGTATGCCCAGATGTGGGTCCCGTGTTCACTACACCACTGGATTCACGCTAGCCTGGCTGATGAAGGGTGATGCCCTGAAACCGGTCCCAGGATGCTCGTTTCCAGTCCAGGGAGGACCTGGCTTGGCAGTTCGGGCTGGACTGTTCCCATAAGGAACAGGGTCAAGACTGATTTGCATATGGCTGGGTCCAAACTGAGGTGGTGTGGTGAGCAAAAGAATGATGAATTAAACCCAGATCCTTGTGACTTGGGGTGAATGTTTGCATTGTCCAGCTATCCATCCATCAATTGTTTCTTTTGCATATGTCGCCCTTAGTGGGAAGGGTATGGCCAGACGTGGGTCCCGTGCTCACTACACCACTGGATTCAAGCTAGCTTGGCTGATGAAGGGTGATGCTCTGAAACCGGTCCCAGGATGCTTGTTTCTGGTCCAGGGAGGACCTGGCTTGGCAGTTCGGGCTGGACTGTTCCCATAAGGAACAGGGTCAAGACTGATTTGCATATGGCCGGGTCCAAACTAGGGTGGTGTGGTGAGCAAAAGAATGAGGGATTAAACCCAGATCCTTGTGACTCGGGGTGAATGTTTGCATTGTCCAGAATTCCATCCATCAATTGTTTCTTTTGCATACCTCGCCCTAAGTGGGAAGGGTATGCTAAGACGTGGGTCCCGTGCTCACTACACCACTGGATTCAAGCTAGCCTGGCTGATGAAGGGTGATGCCCTGAAACCGGTCCCAGGATGCTTGTTTCCGGTCCAGGGAGGACCTGGCTTGGCAGTTCGGGCTGGACTGTTCCCATAAGGAACAGGGTCAAGACTGATTTGCATATGGCTGGGTCCAAACTGGGGTGGGGTGGTGAGCTAAAGAATGAGGGATTAAACCCAGATCCTTGTGACTGGGGGGGAATGTTTGCATTGTCCAGCATTCCATCCATCAATTGTTTCTTTTGCATATGAAAGCACCCTAGCACAAAAAGCTAAAACAAATAACGCAGTGGAAGGATGGCATAATGCCTTCCAAGCCCCAATAAGAAGAATACAACAAAGCTACCAGGAATTAAGGCTAAAACAATCCCTGACTAAAATAGGTCCTAAACTTAGAAAACAAACAAAATCAATGCATGAACACCAGCATTACAAAACTTGACAACACCCAAGGATTAGAATATCTAGATACAGTAGCTAAATCTATATAATAAAAATCACAAAAATCCAACACCATAAACTATAAAAACAAACAAAAGTAGCAAACCACCTATTACTAGTCCTTTTTATATTAATAAATATTATGTCATTTTACCTATAACTATTTACACAAAAACATATGACATAATATAATTATGAAAATAAAAAAATCAAACAGCAAAACACATCGCAAACAAAAACATTTTCCACCCATAATAATTAAAAATAACTTACAGTTTTGTAGCATAGATCGTCCTCAAAAATGTAGAATTCCATACGATCTCCAACCAAATCCCAATCCATCAAAATAGGAAAGCCCCAAAATAAATATGTAAAAATACAGCTGTAGAGAAAAGGACGCAATCCTCTCAATAACAAAACCCTCAAATACCCAAAAAACAGTTTTTAAAAAAGAAATGCTCCAACAAACCCGGAAAATAAAAGGAAATGTAAAAAGGTATATAGTTTCAAGAAAACTAAATATAATTTCCTTTTCGTAAAAAGGAAAAACTCCTCTTCACCTCCATCGTAAATCGAAATCGGAAACCTGCAAAAATAGAAAAAGAACACTCTCACACAAAAACACATACAACCCCACATACATTAAATATAACATTCAATATAACGTAAAACATTTAAATAACATATAACTAACACTCTATAACATTATCCTGCTCTTAAAAACCCACGATAAACAAACCAAACACTAAACTACCAAAACTACACCATACTACACAACAAACTTACATTTAACACTCTACCTACTCTAACTACACTCCTACTAACTCACCCACCCCAAAATTACCTTAAAAGTAATATAAAACAAACTTACCATAAGCGACGAAATGCAGCTCCCAACCGCGAGGTTCTCTCTTCCAAAATGACGTAAAAAGGAAATAGATAGAAAGAAAAGCAAGAAAATCGGAAAAAAATGGCCGCGTAATAAAAGGAGAAAAAATACTATTTCCCCATAGACAAGAATGGAGATTTGCAAAAATTATTTAAACAACTTAAATATATATGTTTATATTATAAAAAATATAATATAAAAATATATAAACTATTTAACAAAAAAAAACCTGTAAAATATATATTAAATATTACAGTAACACAAAATATAATATTTAATATATATATTAAAAAAATATGTTATATATATATCATTTAAAAATATAAAATTACCAAAACAATATTGTTAACATGCAAACAATATGACAATGTTTAACAACTAAAAATTTATTGTAAAATGTGGTTAATTAAAAGAATATGATTTTCCTTTTTTTCTTTTTTTAAAAATATCTTTATTGAGTTTTTACACTTTTATTCCCTCCACCCAGTCCCCCTCCCCCCACCCTACAGAAGGATGAATATGCAGCACCGTATCGTATAAAAATAAAGAATAGCATAAAGAAGTGGTCCAAACTGGACGTAAATAAACAGAAATCGACCATCTATTAAAGAGGATAATCCCATAACTCTTCATGTATACATTTGGACACCATTGTGTGCAACCATTTAGCAATTCACATATATGCAGTACCTGTACCTCATCCCTGCCCTTCCTTTTGTTCTATCCATTTGGCAAGGGGTTTCCAAATGTTGTCCCCTTTCTTTCTCGCCCTATGGCCCTTACGCGCATAAATGCATTTCTCAAGTTTATACGCTGCGATCAATCTGGCCAACCATTGCTGATAGGAGGGGGGATTTACATCCAGCCATGCTGAGGCTATACACAGCCGGAATATAGTCATAGCAATGGTCATCAGCCCCCTACCTTGCTGGGCCATGTCACTTTCACTAGTTCCCAGCAAAATTAGGGCAGGTGTTATAGTTGTTTCTAATCTCAGCTCCTCTCTTAAAAAACCTTCAATCTGCCCAATTACCCCCGACAGAGCATTACAGGTCGCAAACATATGAATAATGTCAGCCTTAAATAAAGAGCATCGTGGGCATTGGGTCCCCTTCCCTGTCCCCCACTTGGCAATCCGATCGGGTGTATAGTAAAGAAAGAAGAATGTTTTGTAGAATTGAACCTGGAGCTTGGCAGACATTAAAACATCCTGTGCCACTGAAAAGGCATGATGAACTGCCTGTACCGGAATACTTAACTTGTTTTCCCATTTTTCTGCAATGTTGTCCATATCATCTGCCTTAAGTGTATTCAGGAAGTTATATACTATGCCAATACGGAGGAAGTCTCCTGCTGCAGTTTTCCTACTATCTCGTTTTTTTATATTCCTTCTCCTTCTTTCATTCTTTTTAGCAGGAAGTCTCTTATTTGGAGAAACTTAAAAAATTCTTTATGCGTTAAACTATATTTCTCTTTGAGATCCTCAAAAGATGTAAAGCCCTGATTGGTATAAAAGCATCCAATATTAACAATCCCCCTCTGGATCCAGTTTCCCATCCAATGATCATTGAAGATCCCGGGGAGATTTTCATCATTCTGGAGAGGTGTGTACCCATTTAGTTTCCCAATCCCTAGTAGTCTCTGAATAGGGGTCCATGTCTTAAAGGTAGCTTCAAGAGTCTTGAACCTAACCCTTTTGTAATATCCTAGCTCAAGTCGACCCCATAGGCACCCCCAGGCCTCAACCCCAATCAATAATTCATAAATAGATGGACAAGTCGACATATTCTCCCTGGGACGGTCACTAAGTAATATTGAATAGTGTATCAAGCAAGTAGCCCAGTAATAAAGCCTCAGATTGGGAAGGGCGAATCCCCCCGCTCTTTTGGAAGTGTTAGGAACTTGCCTGCTCTTCTTGGCTTGGTGTATGACCAAATGAACTGTGAAAACAGATTCTCGAACTTTTGAAACCAAAAGTTGGGACTAATGAGTGGGATGGCTCTCATTAGATAGAGCAGTTTCTGGAAATATACCATTTTGATCAGATTGCACCAACCTACTAGGTTCAGATGGAGATTACGTAGTTTACCAAGTGCGACTTTTGATTTTTTTAGTACTGGGCTTAAATTCTCACTAACCAATGTATCCAAGTTGGCCCCAATAACTACCCCTAAATATGTTGCATTCTGCACTATTCTATAATCGTTCAGTCTGTTAAATTCATTGATAATTATCTGTGTTTTTCCTTTATTTAGTGAGTACCCAGACAGATTGCCAAATATTACTGCTTCTTCTTCTATCGTTTTGATTGCAGCCTCAGGGTCCGAGGTAACCACGGTCAAATCGTCGGCATATGCCAGGATCTTAGTGTTGTAGTCATGTAAAATTATTGGTGCTATATTTGAATTCTGGTTTAATTTATTTAAGAACGGATTTATATAGAGCGCGAAAAGTAACGGTGAGCATAAGCAACCCTGTCGTGTTCCCCTTGTGATCGTCAGCCTTTCTGTTAGTTCTCCGTTAATCCCTACTCTTGCATCCCTGTTATCATAAAGGGCTTTGACAGCCCCAATAAAGTTAGGGCCTAACCCCTTACCAGCCATTACTGCCCAGAGAAAGTGCCAGGAGACTCTATCGAAATCTTTTTCTGCATCCAGCAGGATTGCCGCCATAGGGTCTCCAGACACTTGCCTTGCGTCAAACAGTGTGATTAGCCTCCAGTATGATCCGTAGTACTTCTTCCCGGGATAAATCCATGTTGCCAGTGGGTCACCATACCATCAATTAAGGAAGCCAGTCGGGCTGCTAGCGATTTTGCATATATTTTGGTGTCACAGTTCATTAATGTGATGGGGCGGTATGAACCTAGTTCATCTATTGGTTTTTTTTGGGGGGGGAATACCACAATTTTTGCTTCGGCCCATGACTTTGGCGGGTTTTTCCCATGAAAGGTCTGTCTAAAGAGGCTGATCATGATCGCATTGATTTGCTCAAAGAAAGCCTTATAAAATTCCACCGGTATGAGGTCGGGTCAAGCAGCCTTCCCGTCTGATAAACTCGTGAGTGCTGCAAGCATCTCCTCACATGTCAAAAATTCCTCTAGCTGCTCTTATGTTTCCTTTGCCAATGGTTCCCCTAAAGCAGTTTTTAAATATTATTCTATTGCATGTTGTTTTTGAGATTGTGACCCAGCCATTTCTTCCTGATACAGTTTTTGGTAAAATCCGTGAAACGCCCCCTTTATCTCCTCCGTGCCCTGAACCACCCCCGTGTTGGTTCCTTAATATGCGTTATTGTATTGCGGACATATTCCTGCCGGGTGCAAGTTGCAAGTTGGTGTCCTATCTTATCGCTAAGCTCATAAGCCTCCTCTTTACTACTTGCTATCTTATTGACTGCCTTCTCTAACAGAGTTTCCCCAATAGAAGCTTTGGCCAGTGTTATCTCTTCTTGTATGGCCTTTAGATCGCTTCCCTGCTGAACCGCCATAACAAGCTTTTGTTCTGCCTTAGCCAATCTAGTATATAGCTCATTCACCCTTTGCTTCTCATCTTTCCCTTTCTTCAGGGAATATTGAATTGTCTCCCCCCTGACTGCTGCCTTAAAGCAGTCCCAAACAGTTATCATGGGAGCAGTACCTAGATTTTGCTTCAAAAATTCGAGTATCCAGACCCTCATATGCTCTTGGTAACCCTGGTCCCTTAACAGAGTTCTTTCGAAAGTCCAGGAAGAGATTTTAGGTGGAATTCCTGTCATCCCTATTTCTAGTAGCAATGGATTGTGGTCTGACAAAAATCTGGGGAACCTATTAATTCTGCAGTCTTGTTGTATATCTGATGATACCAGAAAATAATCCAGCCTGCAATGCTTTGAATATGGGGCTGAAAAATATGTGTATCCGTTCTCAAGTAATTTAGGGGCCCATTAGGATCATCCGCCCGCCAAATGTCCCTGTGTCACCCCCGCCATATTAGTATGGCGAGGGGCACCGCGGCGGACGGAAAGACCGCCTGCCGCTTTTCCGCCGGTCGGATTGCCGGCCAGGCGGAAAAAACACACAATATGGTGGCGGTGCCTTGCAGGCACCGCCATCCATATTACGATGCCTGCGGTGACATGCCTTTCCATGGCGGAGATTCCGCCATGGAAAGGCATGTGGTGAATGGCTTTGGGGGCCCGTTGCCGGCCCCCGGGGGTGTGGGGGGGTGGGTGGCTGCACTTGGGGGATCATTGCCACGCACAAGGTGGCAGGCACCGCGCGGTGCCTGTCACGTTGTACATTGCGGCGGGTGCTGCTGACAGCACCACCCGCCGCAATGTAATAGATGCGGGATGCGACCGCCAGGGTGGCGGTCGCATCCTAATGGGCCTGGCGGGACCGCTGCACCTCTGCGGTCGGTCCCGTTTACCGTTACGGTGGCGGGCGGACAAAGTCCGCCCGCCATCGTAATAGGCCCCTTAGTCTTAGCCCAAACATCTACTAGCCCATGTGTGTCACATAGATTGTATAGAGCTTGTAATACCCTTGGTTTTCTCCCCCCATATTTAGGATGTGCCTCCCAATTCTTCGAAAGATTGATGTTAAAGTCCCCTCATATTATAATGGGTAGTGGCCAATGTACAAGCTCATTATTCAACCAATTAAATACCCCTGGATCATCCAGCACTGATCCATAAATTGAACAGAGTGTGAATGATCTATCCCCCATCAGATCACACCTCATGATTACCCACCTCCCCATTGAGTCTGTGCGAGACGGGCCAAATTGTACTTTATTGTTTTGAGCTAGGACCGCCACCCCGAGTTCTGGTAACTTGGGTGGTGCCCGTAATAAATTTGAACCCCAAATTCTTTAAGAGGCCATTTCTTGATCCCTCAATGTCAGTCTCTTGTAGGCACATGATGTCTGCCTGCAGTGCCCTGAGTCCTTGTGCCGTTTTTTGCCTTTTCTTTAAATCATTAAGCCCGCATATATTAATCGTTGCAATTTTCAGTACCCCTGCTCCTTTCCCTATGCTAGCCATATAGATATCATAGCGCCCGCCCCTCCTTCCCTGCTTAACAATAGGTGCATTTTCCCAAACTCATCTGTCTTCAATAGGTGCCCGTTACCAGACTCCTCCACCCTTTCACCCTTCTGTACAGTTCCCCTTCTCCGGCCTCTCCCCCCGCCCCCCAAACCCCCAAAAACATGAGTAATCAGGCCAAGCCTGAGCGATGGTGAGTGCTTAATCCCCTGCCGCGCCGCCCCCGCCCTCTCCGTGACTTCAAATAGAAGAGAAAACATAAAACAAAAAAAAGATAACATTTTTAAACCTTACTCAGGCTAGATATTAAGTTGCCCTTCTATCTAGCTCCATATCCTGACTGGCTATCTACGTCCGCCTTCTACCCCCCCCTATGTTTTGCTGGCACAGGCCCTTGGTTTAATACTGGATAGATATTCATGGGCCTGAATCTCGGAGACAAAGCTACGAATATGCCCCCTAAACACAGTTTTTAATCTGGCCGGATTCTGGAGGTAGGCTTCAGCCCCAATTTGCTGAAATGGATTGATGAGCTGGCGTAGGCGCCATCTACATTCCACGGTAGCATGCGCGAAGTCCGGCCTGACAAAAAAAGATAAATTTTCAAAAGTCTTCTGTGAATTGGGGCGGGCCTTGTCGTAGATTATTTGCCTCAATAGAAAATTTCCGAGGAAGACCAGCATTGCTCTAGGCTTCTCCGAGTCTCTTTGTGCATTCCTTTTGGCCATGAGTGGAAACCTGTGTGCTCGCTGGACCTCCATGTCCCAATCCCATGTAGTCAGGTCCGGAAAAGCGCCTCTTAGCAACCTCACCACGTACTCTCTCGGGTTGTTTCCCTCCGCCCCCTCTGGTATTCCCAGAAAACGTAAGTTGTTCCGCCTCTGGCAGGTTTTCCTGATCCTCGAGCTTGGATATAGCATCTGCCAATGCCGCTCCCTGAGACGTATTTTCCGCTTTCAGGGTCTCTACTTGTGCTTCCAGTGTCTCTGTCCGTCCCTCCACCATCACTAATCATTCCGTAATCTCTCCGCAGGCCTTGTTTATTTTACGGATCCCCCCTTGCACTTTTTTGGAAACAATCCTTGCCCGGAGGCTTTCATTTCTGTTCTCTTCATGCATCTGTTTTAAAGAGGAAAATATAGTGGATAATGAGGGCTCCTGATTTTCTGTGGGAGTTCCTGCTGCTTCTCCTACCTCCTGAAATGACAGTTGGGCATTAGAATAGTCCCATTTCATTTGTTGGCGGCTGCCCTCAGATCTGCTGCTCTTCCTTCTCCTAGTCTTGTTTTTTTTTCTTGAGGATCTCTTTTTCTGGGTAAGCTCTGAGTCCTCGATAGAGCTGTTGGAATCTGAAGTGTCATCCTTCCTTGATGAGAGACTCTCCTGCCTGGAGGAATCTGTGTCATCCGTTAGGGAGAAGAAGTACTCACCCCCTGCTGCATCTGGAGACAAAAGGCCCAGGCGTCTTTCACTGACTTTGCCACGCTCCGGTAGACTTTTATTTTGGGTTATGTCAGTGTCATTTAGAGTTGGCTCTCCCTCTTTTTTATTGTTTTCATTCTCAGCTGTGTCTACCATCTCTGCCATCATACTGCCAGTAAGGTGAATGCCTCCCCCTGCTCCATTCACCAAGTAATCGCCCTGATTTTTCTCATGCCTGCGACTTATACTGGCATCTCCCGTCTGGTTACTCTCCTGTTTATCCTCAGCCTCGCCAGAGGGGGCATTTTGTATATTTTCTGCGGGGATAGTCACTTTCTCCCCACCCCCTGGTGCTGTCACTGAAAACAAAGTCTTAATCAGGGGCTGCGATTTTCCAACATATATGTAAATTATTTAATATATTATATATTATTATTAAAAAGAATGATTTTTAATATACTAAATAATGCCCCAATAAAAATGTTAAAAAACGGTAACATTGTAAAATACATATTAAATAATTTTATGACAACAATAAAATGATCTAAAATGTATTAAAAATATATGTAAAACCAATGTGCTAAAATGTATTTTTTTCTTAACAATAAACTGAAATTATCAAACATAAAAAGTATATGTATTTGTAAAAATATCAAAAATATAATTGTATTTCTCTAAAATGAAATATTTTTGTAAAAAATGTCAATTTTCTTTTTAAATGTTTAAAACTTATAATTAAATTAAAATTGTAATATTATAAAGTTCTATACAAAACATATATGTTAAAATGTGTTATACTTTATAATTCATTATTATTTAAAATAAAAAATGTAAACACTAAGGGGCCCATTAGCATGGCTGGCGGATTGCCACCGCCCGACCGGCGGTGGCGATCCGCCCACCAACACACCCCACCGGACGGCCTTTTACCCCCGCCACATTAGCATGGCGGGGGTACCGCGGCAGACGGAAAGACCGTCCGCCGCTAGGCAATCGTCCCGATTGCCTACCGGGCGGAAAAGGCCCATAATATGGTGGCGGTGCCTTGCAGGCACCGCCATCCATATTAGCATGAGGCATTTTCAATGCCTTTCCATGGCGGAGAGTTTGCCATGGAAAGGCATGCGGTTTTCGCTTCGGGGGCCCATTGCGGGCCCCCAGGGGGTTGGGAGGTGGGGGGCTGCACTTGGGGGGTACCTATGGTACCCCCCAATATTGGCATGGACAAGGTGGCAGGCACTGCATGGTGCCTGTCACGTTGTGCATGCCAATGCACAACATGCATATATTGCATTGTGGCGGGTGCTGCTTACAGCACCGCCGCCGCAATGCAATATATGCGGGATGCCACCGTGGCGGTGGCATCCTAATTGCCATTGCGGGACCGCCGCACCTCTTGCGGGCGGTCCCGTTTGCCATTGCGGTGGCGGGCGGACACAGTCCGCCCGCCATCGTAATAGACCCCTAACTTTTGTATTTACAATAAATGGAAAATAAACTGACCCAAAAAAAATATTAATCTCACCTTCTGATATAAATACACAAAATTGGATGTGTCTTATTTTTTATATTTAATTTATAATTCAAAATCCCTAAAATCACTATAATATGACATTATAATAAATATACACAACTAAAAAAATATATATATAAATATAACCCTCAAAAAATATATTAAACCCTATAAACAATATTACGCACTTACAAATACTAAAATACTAAACTATTAAAAATAACAAACCCTAAACAATTGACTAACCAAAACCCAAATCAGTCAATAAAAAATAATATATTACACTAACTCATTAAAACAAACTACTCCAACTCCAAAAAGAATAAATGCTGGACACCAAACCATAAAAAATTACTGTTCCAACTCCAAACTAACTAAATTCATTTAAAGCACTGGATAGTAAAACTTAAAAAATACTATTCCAACTAACTAAATTCAAGGAAAATGCTGGACAATAAAATCTAAAAATTACTATTCCAACTACAAACTAAATAATTTTAGGGAAAGTTCTGGACAATAAAACCTGAAAAATTACTATTCCAACTCCAAACTAACTAAATCCAAGGAATGTTCTGGACAATAAAATCTAAAAAAAACAATTCAAACTCTAAACTAACTTAGGGGCTGATTAGGATGGTGGTTAGACGGCCACCGACAGCCCGTCAGTGGCAGTCTCACCGCCATCCTAAGCAAGTTTCCCGCCCGCCACATTAGGATGGTGGGCTGTTTGTTGGCGGTCGGAAAGACCGACCACCACGCATCCGACGGGCTCCTTGAGCCCACCGGTGCGACGGAGGGGGTTGTAGTCCATACCATGGTGGAGGTGCCTGCCAGGCACCGTCGTATGAATTACAATGTCCCTTAGCACCCACCTTTTTGTATGGCGGTTAACCTGCCATGTATGGGCTGGCGGAAAGGGACTTTGGGGGCCTGTTGTGGGCTCATTTCCCCCCTGGCCCTCTGATGTGGGCCCTACATATCCCTGCAACATGTGGCAGGCACTGCATGGTGCCTGCCACGTAGTGCAGGGATATGTGTAGTGTCCTTATTTTGCATTGCGGCGGGTGCTGCAGCTAGCAGCACCAGCCCCAATACAAAATAATAATAATAATAATAATAATAATAAAGACATTTATAAAGCACACAGCTACCTCAACTGAGGTGTCCGAGCTCTAAAGCGGATAACAACACAGCAGAGCCGGCGAAGAGCTAGTCCCTCCGCCTGAACAGCCATATCTTCAAGGCCCTCCTGAACTCCTGTTCCGAGTGCATCACACGTAGATGAAGAGGCAAGTCATTCCAGCATTTGGAGGTTCCCACCTCAAACGTTCTGCCCCCCACCCTCTCCTTGGCAAAGCGGGGAATGATGAGGTAGCATTTATGGTTGGACCTCAGCGATCTGCCCTGCTGATAAGGGCGAAGTCTTTTCCTAAGATAGTTAGGGCCTCTGCCCTGTTAGGCCCGGAAAGTGAACGTTAGGGCCTTAAATTCAATTCTCTTGGCCACCGGGAGCCAATGAAGTTGTCTGAGGTGGGGTGAGATATGCTGGTGGAGTGGAACCTTACAGACTAATCTAGCGGCCGCGTTTTGCCCTATCTGCAGCCTTCGGATCAAGCCGCTAGGCAGGCCTAGGTAGAGTCCATTGGCGTGGTCAAGGTGCGAGTTGACTAACACATGCACTACAGTTTTCCGGGATTTCTCTGGCAAGAAGTCGATGAATTTTCTAATAGTTTTCATCTTGCCAAAGCAGGCCGCAGAAACGTGCTGGACATGGGCAGAAAGGGATAAGTCTTTGTCCCACCGGACTCCAAGGTTCTTGACTGAGTCCTTAGGTACAGGAGCAGTCCCCAGTTCTGCAGACCACCACATGGCAGCCGGGGGGGCACTGCTTGGTTGAAAAACAGAACCTCCGTCTTACGGCATTGAGCTTTAAAAAATTGTTGCTCATCCAGACGGAAATGCTTTTAAGTCAGTCTCTGAAGGAGTCAAAGACTGATGGCGACACCTCGCTGAAGGAGAACATCAGTTGGGTGTCATCCGCATAGGATATCACCTTGATTCCCATATTTGCGATGAGCTCCTCCAGTGGTGCCAGATAGATGTTAAAAAGTAATGGGCTTAGGGCCGAGCCCTGAGGCACCCCCCATTTTAGCGGTTTAGCAGCAGAGGTGAAAGGGTGGAGGAAGATTTGTTGGTCTCGGCCATGTAGGTAAGAAGCGAGCCAGTCCAGCACCATCCCACGGATGCCAATTTGCTTAAGACGATCAAGCAAGATGGAGTGAGACACCGTGACAAACGCTGCTGACAGGTCGAGAAGTACCAGCATGGTCGCAGAGCCCCCATCCACCGACCAGCAAATGGAATAAGCCATCTCAATCAGAAAGGGAGGTCTCGGAGTCCTTGAGAAGAGGGGTTAAAGAATCCGGGAGACCCTACTCCAATTCCTCCTTGATTCCTTAGGGAGCAAGGTGACCCTGGCCTTAACCTTCAGGTATAGTTGGAAGGGGACCATGTAATTGTCCGACCAAATCACCGGAGTGGGAGTGTTCACTATAACCTCCTGCAGGTCAGAACAAATGAGGTCCAGCGTTTGGCCCGCTTTGTGCGTTAGAGAAGAGACCAGTTGGGTCAGGTTAAAACCAGCAAGCGACACGATAAAGTTCGCACTATGTGAACAAGAGGGATCATCGACATGAAGGTTAAGATCGCCTAGGACCGTAAAGTTCGAATAGCGGGTGCAAGCCTGAGCGATATAGTCTGCCAAAATGGAGGAGGAACTATGACAGCAGCCCTGGGGCCTGTAAAGAAGGAGCCCCGCAAAGGAGGCAGAGGAGGACAGTTTAATGCAAAAAGGGAGTCCTTCAATACTACCCATCTGACCAAAATTGGTATAGGCATTGCGACCGCCATTGTGGCAGTCACATTGTAATGTCTATGTCAGGACCACCAACAGTCTGTCGGGTGGTCCTGATTCTTGATATGGTGGCAATCCTAATCAGCCCCTAAATTCAAGGAAAGTGCTGGCTAATAAAACCTAAAAAATTACTATTCCAAATCCAAATTAAATAAATTCAGGGAAAGTGCTGGATAATAAAACCTAAAAAATTACTATTCCAACTCCAAACTAACTAAATTCAGGGAAAGTGCTGGATAATAAAACCTAAAAAATTACTATCCCAAATTGAAACTAACTAAATTCAGCGAAGGTGCTGGATAATAAAAGTTAAACAAATGACTATTCCAACTCCAAACTTAGGGCCTCATTATGATCGGGTTGGACTTACGTCCGGCTGGCATCATATCGGAGATGGGACTGCTCGACTTGCTGTCGGCGGTCCCGCCAATGGTATTACAATGCGACCACCTTCAAGGCGGTCGCAAAGTGTATCTTTTGCATTGCGGCATGTGCTGCGGGCTGAAGCACACACCACAGTACAAAAAATACACTTTTAGCATATCCCTGCACTATGTGGCAGGCACCATGCGCTGCCTGCCACATGGTGCAGGGATATGTAGGGTGGCACCATAGGAGCCCCACAAGACTGAGGGCCTGGGGGGAAGGGGGCCCGCTACAGGCCCCCAATGTCCCTTTCCACCAGCCTTTTCATGGCGGGTGAACCGCCATTAAATGGCCCGCGGGGAGGGGCATCATAATCCCTATGGTGGTGCCACCATTGTAGGGATTCAAGTTCCCCCTGACAGTCCGACAGGCTCCTTGAACCCGTCGGATCTGTGGTGGTCGGTCTCTCCGACCTCAACCCATCTACCCGCAATCCTAATGTGGCAGGCGGAAAATATGGTTACGATGGCGGTGGGACTGCCACCGACGGGCAGGCGGTGGCAGTCCCGCCAATATCTTAATCAGGCCCTAAGTAAATTCAGGGAAAGTGCTGGATAATAAAACCTACAAAATTACTATTCCAAATGCAAACGCACAAAAATCATGAAAAATACCACACCCTAATCCAGAAAAAATATAACTAATCAATTTCACAATACTAAAAATAAAAAATACTAAACACTAAACAAAAACACAACTAATATATTGAAACCAAATTAATTAAATAAACAATAAATACATAATGAATAAAATGTTACATTTACTAATACTACTCACACCCAAAAAATAAAAATAATTATAATATAGTAACCTAAATTGTTTTTTTATTAAATATTACCAAAAAAGTTATACAACAAAATTATACATATAAACTTTGAAATAACAAACAACAAAATTTCTATAAAAATATATTCAAAATAATTTGAAAATCAATATTTTTTCTAAATAAATATTTTTAAATATTAATAAAGTTTAAAAAATAATTTTTAAATTCATAGATTTGATAACTTTATTTAAAAACACTATTAAATATATCTCTAAATTAAAATTTTTGTAAACTTAGAAAATTTGCTACAATTTGTAATTTAAATTTAAATGTTTTAATTTTTGTGAATTTTTTTTAAAATAACAATTACAACTGCCAAACATATTTTAAATATGAGTCATATAATAAAATTAAATAAACTAAAATATTTAAAATATAATTTGAACCAATTTTTCTTTTTAAATTAAAATATTTTTTAAATGATAAAACAAAAATAAATTTCATAACAATTTTTTTTTTAATTATCAATCCCTCAAAACCAAACTAAACAAAATACAATTAAATACAAAAACAACTACATATTTTTATAAAGGTTTGAATTTATTTAATTTTAAAAAAAGTATTTTAAAATAAATTACTAATATAAATTCAAAATACATTTTAGAAAAATTATTTATTTTAAACAAATATATTTTAAATTACTCCCCACCCTTATCCCTTATAAACCCAACATCCTGCTTCTAGAAATTATGAAATCAAAAATGTCCAAAAATGTATTATTTCAAACAAATATATCTTAAATTACTCCCCACCTTTATCCCCTACAAACCCAACATCCTGCTCCTAAAAAATATAAATCAAAAATGTAAAAAAATATATTATTTCCTACAAATAAATAAATAAAACCATAAAATAACTACAAGTAACATCACCACATAAAATGATGTATTATACTTCAAAATAAAATTACAAAAAAATCGATATTATGAACAACTATGGGCCTCATAATGATGTTGGTCGGAAAGCATTCTGACCAACACCTTGGGGTCGATTCCGATTCGTGCCGGAAAACATACCGACCGACTCGGAAATTTAGTCCGATCGACACGTACCGGCGCTGCCCGACCTGCGTAGTACGATGAAATGCATGTGAATCACGACCGACTCGTATGGAACACAAGCCGAACGACCGAACCACACGGAAACCAGCTATCCGGCTGGAAAACCACGCGAATCGAACCGACCGACACGCACCAGGAATGAACCCGACCGAAACGTACCCGCGAACTCCGACCCGCGCAGTACGATGCAATGCATGGAAAACCAGACCGAGTCGCACGGAGCCCAAGCCGTACGACCGACACGCATACAAAACCCAGCCGAAGCAACCCAATACTCCGCGACCGACGCGTACGCCGCACATGAAACCTAGCAGAAACACAGCGTGAACAACTCAGAGAAGCTCGCACGAGACAACTGCAGCGTCCTACTTGGTCAGAAGAACGTCTCCTACATGCTCAAAACCCACAAAGGAAAAAATACAAAAAAAAGGGCCAAACAAACAATTACAAAGCCAATAAATACTGGGGGGGGGAAACATGGAACAAAGACACACCCACAACTCCACCCATATAAAGGCCACAAATCCCTACCATGATCCTTTGCAAATTCAACTGACCTGCCAGCACAGAACACCATCAGACAGCAACCACAGACACACTCACAGCTCATCCATCACACAAGCCACACACCATTAGCACCTCAACAAATAGCACCCTCACATACACCCAGCAAAACCTACACTCACACACCCTCACTTGCACACCCACACACACAACAATCACCACCACCACCCATCACCATGCCCCCAAAGAAGAATCCAAAGTTCCTAGACAGTGAATTGGAAGTCCTGGTAGATGAGATCCTCAGGGTAGAGCCCCAGTTGTTTGGTACATTGGTCCAACAGACCCCCATGTCGCAGAAAACCAAGATGTGGGAGAGGATCGTCGACAGGGTGAATGCACAATCACCATGTTTGCGCACAAAGGAAGACATCCAGAACAGGTGGTATGATGTGCGCAGGAGGGTCAAGGACCTACTAAAGAAGGATTACGTCTTGAGTCAGCGCACCGGCAGTGGCCCTCCTGCCAAATCACTATACCTCAGGCCCTGGGAGGAGAAGGTGCAGGCCATCCTACCACCAGTGAGCGTATATGGACTATCAAACATCCCAGAGCCTGGTGAGTACACAACAAATATACACAATATTGTGTGACAATACACACACCACTGTCAAGGGGATAGTCAAACCATGCACCCTTAGCAAATCCACAGCAACCAAAAGATAATCATCCCAAGATGTGTATGTTAGTCAGATAAACACAATACATGCCATTTCATAGTGATATGTAACTGTGTCATGACAGGTACAAACCCAACAACAAATAGAGCTAGGCAGTGGCACAAATCTAACCAACAAACACAGTCAGATATTTAGCCACCACTAGAACACCACCTCACAGGGAAGCTCACTGAAAGGAAGGAATTCTGTGTATGCTGGTGAAGTCAGTGTAGCCAATAGCATGATGGGAGTTGTAGTCACAGATATTGGTCATCCTCACAATTGGCCCATCAACACCACCCTGAACCATGCTCACATCACAGGGAGTGGAAAAGAAATCACAAGATGGCTGACACTGGGTACTGCTGTGGGGAGCACAAGGCCCTGCTGGGAACTGTGCAACAACAAACAACAGGACCACACTGACTGACATCCTGAAAGCCAACTTGCACTCCCTGCAATGGAAGCACGTTCCATGGTGGGATATCTGGCTGGGTGGGAAGGAGGACTGACAGCTCTGACCATATTTACAAGCAGCTTTTCTCACACACCCCCTTAACACAAACTCCACACAACTCACCTGGGAGAATGCAATGCCTCACACTCTAATTAAATATCCCACAAAGAACCACCACCCTGGGTTATGCTGTGTGAAGCACAGGGACACTCTTGGGACTTGTAGCCAAACAAACGCCAGGACAACACTGTCAGCCATCCTTTCAGCACAGGCACAATACCCCACAGGGAAGCTGAGTCAAAAGGAAGGAAGTATGGGCATTCTGGGAAGGGGGGTGTAGGCTTTAGCATGATGGGAGTGGTAGTCACAGCTCAACATCCCCACCCACATGGCCCAGCAAGCTCACACTGAAGCATGCACACCTCACAGGGAGTGGAAAAGAACTGACAAGATGGCTGAAACTGGGTACTGCTGTGTGGAGCACAAGGCCCTGCTGGGAACTGGGCACCAACCAACAGCAGGACACCACTGTCAGCCATCTTGCCATTGCTGTCACACTCACACACAGTGAAGTCCACTCAAAAGGAAGGAAGTATGGGCATGCTGGGAAGGGGGGTGTAGGCAATAGCATGATGGGATTGGTAGTCACAGATATTGGTCACCCTCACAATTGGCCCATCAACACCACTCTGAACCATGCTCACATCACAGGGAGTGGAAACAACTGACAAGATGGCTGACACTGGGTACTGCTGTGGGGAGCACAAGGCCCTGCTGGGAACTGTGCACCAACAAACAACAGGACCACACTGTCAGCCATCTTGCCATTGCTGTTACACTCACACACAGTGAAGTCCACTCAAAAGGAAGGAAGTATGGGCATGCTGGGAAGGGGGGTGTAGGCAATAGCATGATGGGAGTGGTAGTCACAGCTCAACATCCCCCACCCACATGGCCCAGCAAGCTCACACTGAAGCATGCACACCTCACAGGGAGTGAAAAGCCACTTCTAAGATGTCTGACAATGGTCCTCTGTCGTGGGAGTACCAGGCCCTGCTGGGAACTGGGCACCAACCAACAGCAGGACACCACTGACTGACATCCTGAGAGTCAACCTGAACCCACTGCAAGGGTGGCATGCTTCATGGTGGGATAACTGGGCTGGGGGGAGAAGGAGGGCCGGATGTCCACCAAATACAACCAATGCTGTCCATGCACACACCTCAACATTCACATTGAAATGCTTCAGGTTTGCAGGACAATGTGCTACACCAATATCAACCTCTGACTGTGACAACTTAGGGCAATGCAATATACAGGCCCGCATCCAGAGGTACTGTCACAACTGTCAGGTGTGTGAACCATTGATGCCTGTAGAAACATAACATACTGTAGTAATCGAGTCACACACCGGATGAGGTGAGCCAGGATTTATTGAGGAACTACACAGCAGCAGGTCACACTTGCTGAGCCATCACAGGAACAACAGTTATAAATTCAACTTTATCAATGACATTCTACTCTGCACCTGACACTGTGACATCATCTGACAGCATCAGGCAAAAGGTCAACCATAGAAACAGGATGACAGCCCTAGAACACAACATACCTTCCCTTCTCCTGCAAAACAAACCAAACAAAAATAAAATTAAACAAAACAAAAGAAAGACAGAGGAGAAGAAAAAGCAAGAAAAAAAGAAAGAGTAAGAGGATTACTCACGAAACCTTTTGGGAGTAACAATAATTCTTGAACTTCTGGGTGCAGAAGAATTGGTTAGAGCGGGATTCATACAGATACCCTGGTCAACCCCCAGCGAGACTGGTCTCACTCTGACAACTTTTGCAAGATTCCACCAACGACCTCCCTTCACTTGAACAGCATTGTTTCCAATCTTTACCACCTTGACGGGTTCTCCATATTTACATTTTCCCTTCTTGACCTGCACAGACGCTTTGATGCGAACAAGGTCACCAACGACCAAACGAACCATCTTGGTGCCTTTCTTTTCATCAAACCAGACTTTCTGTTTACTCTGAGCAGATTCAGAGTTTTCCCTGACGATATCCATGAGGGAAGACAGATTTGAATCAGTTTTAAACCATTTGTTCATCCAACCAGGCTTGAAACACGTATTGGCCCTTCTTCCCCTCAATATCTCAAAAGGGGAAACTTTGGTGGATGAATGAGGTGTGGTTCTGTAAAACCACAACATACTTTCCAAAGATTGAATTATATCATACTTCCCAGCTACAGCCCACTTGATGCACTCACCCAAAACCCGGTTCATCCTTTCCACCAAACCGTTTGTTTGTGGATGATAAAGAGAACTCTTTAAGTGCTTCACACCACTAGAGGTCAAAAATGTTTCAAACATCTCACTTACGAATTGAGTCCCATTGTCCGAGACCAGGAATTCAGGAAACCCTTCCCGCAGAAAAACCTCTTTAAGAACTTGACAACACTGCCTGAACTCGCTTCTTTCACCAACTTTATCTCCGGCCACTTTGACGCATAATCCATGAGCACTAAAACGTATTTGCATCCAGAAGGTAAAACATCACAGGGACCCATGATATCAATACCCACCTTGACCCATGGACCCGACGGACATTCGACAGGAAGTAGAGGTGGGGTGAAGACTTTAAGAGCTTTCTCAGCAGAATGACACACAGAACAATTCTCGACTAAGACACCAATCTCAACATCCATGCTAGGTCACCAAAAGTGCTCACGAACACGACGCTTAGTGAGCGTAACACCTAGGTGCCCCACGTGGGCTTTTTTGACAATGATGGGTCTGAGAGAGTGTGGTGGAATGAGTTTATCACCTCTCATGAGAATACCATCCTCTAAAGAAATTTCAGTTTCAACTTTCCAATAGGGCTGTAACAAAGAAGACAGTGTCTTTTCTCGAGGCCATCCCTCCTTGACTAAAACACACACTTGTTGAAGAGTACTATCTTCAAGTAAAGCTGCTCTCCAATTTTCCTCAGAACCAACAACGAGGTCAGGAATATCTATAGCTGCAACAAAACAGTCTTCAGCATCTTCTTCACTCAATTCTCTAAAAGTTGTACCATCACAACCATCATTATGTTGAGGAAAATGCGACAAAAAATCTGCCCTCCCATTCCTCCCACCAGGAATATGTGAGATATCAAACTGGTACTGTAACAGCTTACTAACCATTCTCGTAATCCTGGGTGTACAGCACTTACTAGGACCAGAACCAAGAATAGACACTAAAGGCTTGTGATCTGTAGTCAATTTGAAACGTCTTCCCCAAACGTATGGTCGATATTTCTCAATCGCCCATACGCATGCAAGTAATTCCTTTCGATAACGGAATACTGTACTTCTGCACTCCTCAAAACTCTTGACGCAAAAGCTACTGTGTTCTCTTTGTCCCCACACACTTGAGTAAGGATAGCCCCCAAACCGACTTGACTGGCATCCACCGCTATACAACATGGTAAATCTGGATCGAATGGCGTGAGAGCACCTCCCTTACCCAAAGACAGCTTAACTTCACTAAACGCATGATCACAATCCTGAGACCATTCAAATTTGACTCCTATTTTGAGTAAATTGCTGATGGGTCGAACAATGGAAGCAAAGTTAGGGACAAACCTTGAGTAGTATTCTAACAACCCGAGTAAGGATTTAACACCGGTTTTGTCTTTAGGTACAGCAGCATTGTAGATGGCATCTAGAAGACCTTGCCTGGGTTTAATCCCTTCTTGGGATAATAAGTGACCAAGATATTCAATCTCTTTGCAAAGAAACTTGCACTTCTCATTTTTTAGGACAACACCATTACTCTTGAATATGCCAAGAACCTTCTTGAGTATAATGTCATCAGAAACATTATCTTTAGCGTAAATCAGCACATCGTCCTGAAAGACAAGAACACCCTCAACACCTTTCAATAAATTTTGCATGACCCTCTGGAAAACTGATGCCGCGGAGGCTAACCCGAAGGGCATCCTACGGTATTGAAATGTTCCCAGAGGAGACACGAAAGCAGTGAGGGACCGAGAATCAGGATGAAGTTCTATTTGGTGGTAGGCACTAGCTAGATCTAATTTGGAAAACACCTGAGCCCCTTTAACACACGCAAACAGGTCATTAATTTTGGGCAATGGATGAGAGTCTATCCAAATCTCCTTGTTAAGTGACCTAAGGTCCACACACACGCGTAACTGCCCTCCCTCTTGCGTGCAACGACCAAAGGGGACAACCATAAGGATGACTCCGTAGGTTCGATGATTCCCTTGTCACAAAGACTCTTGAGCTCTTTATTGAGGTCATCCCTTACACTAAAAGGAACCCCTCGAAGTTTGTGTTTGACTGGAACAGCCCCATTCCTAACAATAATCTTGTGTTTGAAACCAGAAATTTTCCCAAGGCTGTCACCAAAAACGGATGGAAATTCACTTTTCCATTTAGACCCCTCTTCATCGCAAGTAACCAGCAAAACTTGCTCTTTGGTACCCGGTCTGAGAATCATCCCAAAAAGACCCTGGTGGAACCACCCCAGTATATTCAAACCCTTGACCGCAATGTATATTTTCCCTCTGATCCTCCTTCCTTTGAACATCATGACATCTTCGATGAAACCCAACAATTCGATTTTGCGTCCCTCATAAGAAACAGGAGAGCGATCGGGAGGAAACAGTTCCCTGTCGCCCCATGTTTCAATGAAAAGTTTCTGGGTTATCATTGTAATTCTAGCGCCTGAATCTACCAAAAGATGAATAGTTTTATCACCAACAAGTAATTCAACAATCGGATCAACACATGACGAAGGATCACCAGTCACTGGTTCAATATTAGTGTCATTTGAATAGATATTTTCATCTACAACTACAGAAATTATCTCAGAATCTGAGTCGTCTTCAGATTCAACAACACAAGCAATGTTTTTTTTTTGATTATTCTTCTTAAGACAAACTTTGGCAAAATGGCCTATTTTTTTACAGTAGTTACAAGTCACATTAATCGCAATGCACTTACTACCTTTTGAGTGTGGAGCATTACCACAACGAAGACAAACATTGCTGGGAATAAAGAAATCGGATTTATGTTTGGTCGAGCTACCAGGGTTGCTTTTGACTGCTTTCTGTTTGAACTTGGTAGCGACAATGGCATTGACACTTTCGGGAGGTTTTTCGTCGAGTTCCTTTAAGGAGACTTGTGAAATTTCGATGCTTTTGGCTATTTTAATAGTCTCGTCAAGAGATGGATTACCCATCGCAAGGAGCTTTTGTCTGATATGCTTGTCTTTGCATTGGCAGATGAATTGATCTCTGATAAGCTGATCGGTGAAGTTCTCGAATAGACAGACTGACGCTAGTCTCCTGAGAATTGACATATAAGCATCGACGTCTTCACCATCAGATTGTTTTCTCTTGAAAAACTTGTGTCTCAAAACCATCAAACTGGGTTGCCTATCAAATCTTAATTTGAGTTTTCGTATAGTTTGATCGTACTCATCTATAATTTCCCCATCAGCTAGAAGTAAGTCGGGTAAATGTTTGAAAATCGACCTACCCTCGAAACCTAGAGAATGAAGTAATAGACACTTTTTCCTCTCTGCGCCAAATCTTGATGCACCAATGGCCCCTAAGTATGTCTCAAACGCATCAAACCAAACCTCCCATTTCACTGGAGGTTCACCTGGTGCATCAAGGAAAGAAGGAGGAGGCGTGACAGCTTGCATGGTGCACATGTTTGAAAGCTACAGAAACTTACCCCCAAAATACACAGGAGGGAAACTATGAACAGGAGGAATCTCAAAAGTAATACCCAAAACGTTTTTGGGACGGTTGGACTGTTGGACGGTGTGTGTATCACTCTGATTCTACGGTGAAATGACACAACACAGAGAAATTAAGCATATATTGAACAGTGTGCTAATCACTGTGATCAGCTTTGTAGGACTGAGAAGAAAAAAAAATATCCAAACAGGTGGCTGGTAGTGCAGAAAAGCATTGAAGAATGACAGAAGTTAGTGTGCGAATCACAGGTGTTCGCAATACTCACGAGTCAAAAGAGAAAGACCTTATTCCTTGAAGAGGAATCTTCCTCCGTGCTGCAGTACCTCGTATTGTTTGAAGCTGAAGCTGGTGCGCTTGCGCGAGCGTGAGCAATGGATAAAAACTCGATGAAGAGATGCCGTAACCATGGAGCTTGTGCGCATGCTCTAGCGCGAGCCACTGTACTCATGTGCGCGCATAGTGTAGCGCGAGACGCTGGACGCACGCGCACAGAGATTGCGCGTTAGCGGCACCTCCTATTTTGAGGAAAATAGGGTAAAATGGATTAACTTTACCGCACTGGAGATCCGGGTGAAGCGGGACACCAAGGAAGAGTACAGACCACTGGGGATCAACGGAGATCCAATTCTTGGTAGACGGGATGCGGAGACGATTCGAGGGCTTGTCGAAGGCTTTGGTGAGTGAGTTTCTCGGTTGGCAGTCACATGAGGGGTAGGCAGAGCAGAGCGACGGGCAAGGGGTCGGTATATATGTAGTCCGCTTTAACCGACTCTGGCTTGTAGACCGACTCTGGCTTGTAGTCCGCTTACACAAATAGAGGCAGGCAGCAGTGAATGGCGTCGTCGTGAAGAAGCGATATTCCAAAAGGGGTGAAATCGGGACAGAGGGTCAAGGTAGTAGTGTCCAACTGACCGCATAAAAGTGTCCGTTTCCGAAATAAGGATCGAAGTAAGTGTGACCTTGGTAGAAGGTGGAGTGGAGAGTTCCTTGAAGATGGTTAGTTTCTTGATGAGGAGGTTTGAAGGAAATTGATGCACGCTGGGTTCTGCTGTGTAGTAAAATCGTCGCCAAAAATTCTGTAGTAATCGAGTCACACACCGGATGAGTTGAGCCAGGATTTATTGAGGAACTACACAGCAGCAGGTCACACTTGCTGAGCCATCACAGGAACAACAGTTATAAATTCAACTTTATCAATGACATTCTACTCTGCACCTGACACTGTGACATCATCTGACAGCATCAGGCAAAAAGGGCAACCATAGAAACAGGATGACAGCCCTAGAATACAACATATACATTGTGTGTCTCTTCCAAAAACAGGTGATGATGGGGACACAGCAGCAGACGATGAGGAGTCCCTGTCCCAGGCTCCGGGGGACACTGAGCTCACTGGTGTGGAACGGCCTCTGCCCTCCTCGGATGGCGAAGACCTACCTGGCCCCTCCGGTGTGAGTCATCATGCAGCACCAGCAGGACCACCATCTGCACCCCCAGCACCCACCCCTCCAACAACTGCCAACACACAGACCACCCCGCCGACACGGACAGACCAAGGACCACCGATGACAACAGCACAGGGACCCCGGCCCAACGTGGAGCAACGGACAACAACCCCAGTAACAACCCCCAAGGGGGCCTAGGGTCACCTGTGCGTGCCACCGCAGGTCCCGCCAGGGGTGGTGGGAGGGGTGGTAGACATAGGTCGCTGTTTGCAGAGGGGTCTGGACTGCATGATGACCCACAACTGGTACGCATTGCTGATGCCACCAGAATAGCACCGGAGAGGTCAGCTAGGTAGTGGGGATCCTCAAGGACATTCAACAGCAGCAGGCTGCTCATCATGCCCGCTTGGACTCCCACATGTCCCGTGTGGAGACACACATGTCTCGCATGGAGTCCAAGTGGGACACATTGCAAGAACTGACAGCGGTGCATAGGGACATATTGACATGCCTCCGCCAGATTAGCACCAACATGGCCACACCTCCCTGTGTGCCCACAACATCTGGTGCTGCAACAACTGCAACTGCCACAGGGAGGGAGGAGGACTCTGGCGGAGAGTCCCCTGCACCGCAGCAGCCTGCACGTGAGGGTCACCCCCCAAAGAAGAGGGGTCGTCCGAGGAAGGAAAACTGAGAGGCCGATGGCCATGTACATCCCCCAGGAACCCAACACCTGTTCTGGAAATTCTCCTTTGTGTGCAAATTGTTCACCCTGTCGAATGCAACCCAACTCTCCCACATGACATGGGGAGTTTAAGTTGGCCCAATGTATCAGATGACTGTTGACTTTACTCAGGACATTTCTGCTACCAAGACTTCCAACTCATCTGGGAACTTTGGATTACAATCCCAATGTACAGCACCCACCATCCTGTGCACTATACTCACACATGTATGTAAATAAAGTCACTAATACACCATACTTGCCTCTGTTGTGATTCCAACGTGGTTTCTGTCATGGAGATGATGATCTGCTAAATGACACTGTGCATGCTAACTGCTACAGCAAGTTCAACACCGTCATGTGAGTCATGGCGACGTGACACATATGAGGGAGACACACCACTAGGGCTACACAACACATACACACCAGGGCCATCTGACTCATCGCCTACACTGATGTTGCCAGGAAATACAGTGGAATGCACAGACACCACACCTATTCAGAGTCTGTGTTAACTAGCCCACAGGTGCAGTAAGCAAATGTCAGTCAGATGTGTGACCACAGACAACGCACATCCCAAAGTGAAGCACAGGTTTATTACACATTTGCAACATGTTGTTTGCACTACAGATGCAAGGTAATCCCACGTGGCAGTGGCCACACAGTCAACAAGTGTAGAAGAAAGAAAGTCCAGGGGTGTGTGGCACATCACCTGTAGGGAAACGACTGCTTCCACCCTGGAAGTTGAATCATGGTGTCGGGGGATCACAGTTGACCAAACAACTCTGAAAGTACCCTGTGAAGGACAGACATGACACACAGTCAAAAGCACTGAAGAACAGGACAGAACTGCAATACTCATGCACAATACATGTCACAAGATACCTACACAAAACCAAGTTAGCATGTCAACACTGTTGGGGAGTACAGACTACCTGTAAGGACACATCGCTGCACGCTTCCAGTCAAGTAGCACATGGCCACACTGAAACAGCACCAGAGCACCACCAACACATATCACGCAAACTCACATCATTGACATGACATCTCTGGATACTCACATTCAGCTGAAGAAGTTGGTGATGAGCTGTGTGCGGACATCACCCTCATCATCATCATCATCATCACTGGCATCGTGGCCCAGGCCAGGATCCTCCACAGGTGGCGGATGTTGGTCATCGTCATCCATGATGAGAGGCAACTCCTTCCGCACTGCCAGGTTGTGTAGCATGCAGCAGACGATGACAATCTTGCACACCTCTGCTGGGGCATATGGGAGGGCCCCTCCTGTCTTGTCCAGGCAGCGACAGCGGCTCTTCAGGAGACCAAATGTCCGCTCGATCACTCTCCTGGTCCGACCATGTGCCTCATTGTAGCGCATCTGGGCTGGTGTCACAGGGTTCCTCAGGGGTGTCAGCAACCACGGCATGTTGGGGTATCCCGAGTCACCTACATACAGACAATTGCACATTAGCTGAGTTGGAAAAGAGGGTGGAATACTACATTGCAGAACACACACAATGGTACAAAGTCAGTACACACCGACAAGCCAGGCACGCTGGTTCTGCATCTGTGACATCATCCTCGGGATGCGACTACTCCTCATCATGTAGGCATCGTGTGCAGAACCGGGGAAACGGGCACACACGTGTGAGATGCTCATATCTGCAAGACATACCACCAGAGCATTGACCGAATGGTAATGTTTCCTGTTCCTGTATGCCTGCTCATGTGCCTGTGGTGGTACCAAAGCCACATGTGTCCCATCAATGGAGCCACTGACATGCGGCATCCTCCCCAGGGCATAGAAGTCACTCTTGACGTCAGTGAGTTGTTGACGTTTAGGGAAATAGATGTACTGGTTCAGGTATCTCAACATTGCCTCCAAAACATCACGTAGCACACGGCTGAACATGGTCTGTGACATCCCACCAGCAGACGCCACAGTGTGTTGAAAGGTACCGGTGGCAAAGAAGTGTAGGGCTGCCATCACCTTCACCTTGGGGGTCAGCGTTGTAGGGTATGGCCGGCCAGGTTCCAAATGTGGGGCCAACCGCACCGCCAATTCCTCAATCAGCGGTCTGTTGAAGCGGTACCGTCGGATGCAGTCCCGTTCAACCATGGTTGCAAGGTCAGGGAATGGTCTATGGACAGCTGGTGCCCTGCAGTGCATAGGTGAAGAAAGAAAGATTGTCAGTCACCCCACATATGTGGCATAGACCATACTCAATATCACATGATACATCATTACGAGACACAAGTACCTGATGTGTGTGCCGTTCTGTAAGGACATGTATGGCACCTACATGGCCAACATCTAACATCACAGTTCAACATGTGTTGACAACAAGTTCCAGGTTGTGCTATGGGATATCATTAGGCTGTGTCACAGTACCCATGTACTGCTGTCACGTTCCAAACACACACCACAGTGACATGTGAGGACAGATGTGCCCCAGGCATCACAGCTCATTGACAGGTAGATTCCCAGGGACCCTGTATTGCCACATGGACACTGGCATGACATGGCGTATCATGAATACACCACAGCAAAACAACCATGACCCCCACAGTTAGTGGTCCCTGTTGCCTCTGCAGGACAGACATGGACGTCTGTGACACACACACATGCACAACATCAAAGTCCATGCACAAACAACGTGGATGTGGAGACTGTCTCCCATTGTGCACATGGAATCAGAGACATTGTAAACACAACATGCACACAGACTGTGGAGGGCCATCACTATTGTGGCAATGGGTCACCCTGTGACGTACATACCATCCCACATGGGACTCAGGGGGTATGTGACATGACATACACATACACAACCTGGAAATGTGACCATGCCACATGCTCTGAAATGAACAGTTGCACATCACAGTGGTCATGTGCACAACACACAAAGGATTCTGTCCCCATGAACACGTGCACAGCCTGGGAGTGGCTGCCCCCAAGTGCCACCCAAAAAACCACATGTTGACCCCCATACACAGAAAAGGTAATGCAGCCTTACATGCCTTAGGATACAGTGTGGACAGGCTGTGGTGTTGTAGGTGTGCCCCTGAGTCCCTGGAAAGTAAATGTGGCTGGCATACGTTCACCTGTGACAGGCATGGTGACATATGCGAGTGACTTGTACAGGGACGCGTTGTACAGCAATGGACCGATCGGTGCGCACGCATTGGCCATTGCATATGATGTGAGCGGGTACGCGTTGTACAGCAATGGTCCGATCGGTGCGCACGCATTGGCCATTGCATATGATGTGAGCGGGTACGCGTTGTACAGCAATGGACCGATCGGTGCGCACGCATTGGCCATTGCATATGATGTGAGCGGGTACGCGTTGTACAGCAATGGTCCGATCGGTGCTCACGCATTGGCCATTGCATATGATGTGAGCGGGTACGCGTTGTACAGCAATGGTCCGATCGGTGCGCACGCATTGGCCCTTGCATATGATGTGAGCGGGTACGCGTTGTACAGCAATGGACCGATCGGTGCCCACGCATTGGCCATTGCATATGATGTGAGCGGGTACGCGTTGTACAGCAATGGTCCGATCGGTGCGCACGCATTGGCCATTGCATATGATGTGAGCGGGTACGCGTTGTACAGCAATGGACCGATCGGTGCGCACGCATTGGCCATTGCATATGATGTGAGCGGGTACGCGTTGTACAGCAATGGTCCGACCGGTGCGCACGCATTGGCCATTGCATATGATGTGAGCGTGTACGCGTTGTACAGCAATGGACCGATCGGTGCGCACGCATTGGCCATTGCATATGATGTGAGCGGGTACTCGTTGTACAGCAATGGTCCGATCGGTGCGCACGCATTGGCCATTGCATATGATGTGAGCGGGTACGCGTTGTACAGCAATGGTCCGATCGGTGCGCACGCATTGGCTAGGGCCTGGCATGGCAACGGACGCGTTTTGAAGCTTTAACGAGTCTGATGCAGTGAATTCAGTTGGCCAGCCACAACAATGTTGCAAATTCATGGGTGTCATGAAGTTGAACTTTTGAAGGATGCTGTGGGCGTGTATAAGTGGTGCAATTCCATGGATTGGCCAGATTCAGAAGATGCAAACGACTTGGACATATCACTTTGGACACATGGGACAGTATCTGCCTCTGCAGCACACATATAATGCTGGCTGTTCCCCTGAGAGCTCACTTGCCTGCACTACATGCTCCAGGACGACATCTGCCACCAACACTGCTGCTGTCTCTGCATCCTCTGGCTACTGCAATGGCACGTACTGTGGAGAGAGCCCCAGCCTTCAGCACTGAGGAGAACCAGGCCCTGCTGGACAGCCTCCTTCCACAGTACAGCAAGTTGTATGGGAAACCAGGGGAGCAGGTGAGTGTGCTGTCCACTGCCTTACTAAATGTGCATGTTGTCTGACTAGCAAGACTTCCAGTGTGCACACCACTGGCTAGCATGCTCACTGAGTAGTTCTCACCCCCCAAAGTGTGTAGTTACATGCACTGAACAGGTATAGTGCAGTAACAGTGCATTCCAACAAGGTTTTACTTCCCAGGCAATGATACCATTTAGTAACAGCTGGCAAACTGTTCATAGCCATAGTTGCACTGCCTGTGTACATCATATGCCCCTGTGATTGAGACATGTATATCCAACTGTGTGATGCACGGATATGTGGCATGTGTAGTAATGGCCTTTTTCACTTTGTCATCCGCACAGGTTGATGCCCACCAGAAGCAGGAGATCTGGCTGACCATTGTCCGGGCAGTACGATCCATGGGGGACTACAAGCGCCAGATCCCCAACTGCCAGAAGAGGTGGCAGGACCTTCGGGGCTGGACCCGGAGGATCGCAAGGGTCCATCTGAAGCTGTCGCCTCCTCGCAGGAGGGGCGGACACCGGACCCTGACCCCCCACATGCTCCGGATCCTGGCGGTGGTCTTCCCTGACCTGGATGGGCAGCTGAAGGCCAGACAGCAGCAAGGAGGGGGTGAGTCCATGACTGCACTGTGAACTTTGTCTGACATGCTATGTGCCCTCCTCTGGCCTGGTTAAACCTCCACAGTACATCAGTCTTGTGGTCCAGGACCCATGTCCCTCAATTGTGACATGCCCACTCCTCATCTGATACCCAGGTGTGGCCCTTACTGTCTGGAAATTGTGTCACTTGGGTACTGTGTCCTTGCATTTTGCTTAGCTCAGGGTGGGGGACAGCATTTGTTACCGTACCTTTGTGGTGGGCTTCATGGGTGGGTCAATTGCTTACACAATGCCTGAGTTCTGACATGTAATCTGTGTGTAACTTTGATATGTGTTCCAATTGCTGATCTGACTCACCACATGTGCCTGGGGTATTTGGCACACCCCCATGCTGCGGGTGGGAACAATGTTTGGGCCTCAGGAGTATGTATATCAAGTGTGTCACACATGCTTAGCCACATGCCTACTGTCCAGGGCTCATCCCTCTTTCACGTGGAGCAGGACAGTCATGCCTACTCCAGGGCATACAATACACTCTGTACTCCCACTCCTGTGTATCAGCTGACACGTTGTGCTCAGTGAAATGTTCCCTCAGGTGTCTGCCTCTGTGTCATTGTGCTGTGGCTTCGTTGTCAGGACTACTGGGTTGTTTATCGGTTAGGGCTCAGCATGCCATCTGAGATGTGACCATGAGAGACGATACTTGTGTGACATATAGGTGTTTGATCACTTGACTGTGCAGACTGGTGCATGCGACTGAGAAGTTCAGGCAGCTGTTTTTCATTCACAGCAGACTGTGAGGTGCTCAGGTTCAGAGAGTTGTGTTTCATGTCTCCCATATGTCCAATTGGTATGACGTGGACAAATAAGAGTTCAGATGATGTGGTGTGTGGGGGATGGACATGTGCACTTGTCAGCTACAGAACTTGCATTCCCCATGACCTAGGATTGTGACACAGTGCAGACTGTTGTTGGCTGGCTGCCCGGCCCATGTGACTGGAGACAGTGATGTATGACTTTGCAGGCATGCCTGTGCCATGGCATTAAACTTCCTAAGAGTGATCCTGCAGGGGAGTGACATGTGCAACATGCACCCCATTGTGGCATTGACTATGAGGACATGGGTGCATCATGGTGTCTGGTGCTGGTATGCATCACATGCATTTCAAATTAGACTCTGGCCATCCCTTTATCCGGACACCTGTACTGACTCAGTGGCAAGAGATGTGATGTGTGCATGTTCACATACTTCACCGTGTTCTCTGCAATGTCCAACAACTGGGTAGGTGGTGCATGTGTCCACACTGGGGTATTACCATCCGACAGGCACCAGACAGATGGGTGCAAGCTGTTTGAGGGTAAATGGGACTGGTCACACCCTTCTGCTTACCGGCTCATGAGAGCACGACCCGCACTCTGCTCGTTCACTTGAAAAGAAGGAACAACGGTGTGAAATACAGTGGCACTTTGTTAAGCAATTCAGTAACACCGAGAACTGTTCATTTAATGCTGCTCGTCAACACATGAGCAGGATGAAAATGAAAGCATCAACAATATTATAAATCATATTTTAAGTGAAGCACACAGATCTATGTAACTATCTATCAGTGAGCTACAGCCTATGGGGCAAGTCTTAAAAGAGGGATCATGAATAGGCAAGCGCCTAGAAGGCAAATCTTAAATAAGAGAGCAAGAACCATCCAAGGCTACACAGTTTAAGCTAGGATAAATGCAATGAATTGGGTGTGGATGAGCTAAATTAGAGAGGCTGACAAAGCCAAAAGGCTAGCAATCAGAAAAGAGCATTACCACCTTGAGAGTAGAAGTTCTAGACCCAAGATCAGGAGAACGGCCGACCGGGAACCCTCACCATGCAATGCACTGGTATGAAGAGTTCAGGGCGTGGACATGGGTGCAAACCTTTTATATGGCTTAATACAGAACTCCTACCCACAGTTGACGTGGGCCCTGACGTGGGTCCTTGACCGCACGCTTACAGTAACTGTGGAAAGTTTTTTGAAGAACAGAGAAGTGGTATCATGGTGAAAACAGGGGCTTTTAGCAGGTGGTCGGTGCTCTTGACCGCAAACATAAGAAAAAGATAACTTTTACCGTAAGATGCTCAGAAATTAAGATTTTATATATTATTTCTCTGTCACGTAGTCGCCTTTTCAGTTTCAGTTGAGCAAGCGTGGAAAGTTTCATAAGTTAAAATATTGCAAACATTGCTTGTGAAAGAGCAAGATGTACCAGCATAGTGTCACGTACGTGTGGGCTAACCTTATTCTTGTGACTGTGGAAATTTACAAGGGGGGGCTGGTGCCACGGTGGAAGGCACAGGTCCCTGCTGTCAGGTCAGAAAGGCCTACAAGATTTGTTGTATTAAAATGATAGCAAGAGGCAGTGGCCTCTTGGGCCTACATGTGGTGTGCACCTAAGGAGGTGGGTTTGGGCCTAAGTGTATGTATCTAAGGGGGTGTGGACCACTGTGAGGGCTTGGGCCTAAGTGTATGTATCTAAGGGGGTGTGGACCACTGTGACAGGTACTAAAAGGCTAAAAGAAAAATGTACAACTTAGGTCATCTATCAGGGCCTGACTGGTGGGGCCTATATGGGAGTGCCATGTTTCATGGGCAGAGCAGAAAGGTACATAGGTCTGTGTAATATGGTAGAACAGAACCCTACTTCAAAGGCCAGGAGGGGTGTGAGTGCCATGGTTAACCATCAGACTGACAATTGGCTTCTCCTAACCAGTGTGAGCACTTTTGGCAATGTTCAACTAAGGATGCCAGGGCTTGCTCTGTAATGTGCTGTACTTACTGTGGTGTGTGCGGTCAGTGCAGGTGACTGATGTTTGTCTGTTTCCCTAATTGTTTGCAGATACATCCACGGCCACAGGAGGGGACAGCTACACGGACCAGGAGGAGCTGCAGAGCCAGACTGGGTCAGCAGCCGATGAGTGGTCGGAGGGACCCAGTGGCACGGAGGGCGAGGGGAGCCACACCGAGGAGTCCTCAGCACCATCCACCTCAGCTGAGGACCACAGCAGCTCGGAGGATGACTCCCTTGTGGAGGCGGGTGTCAGCAGCCACCACACCCCAGCTAGTATGGCTGGCCCCGCCACCACCACCGCACTCCCATCGGCTCCCATCGGCTCCCATTCCAGAGGTCCGTGGAGGCTCCCGTGTTCGGGAGCGTGTCTCCTTCGTGCCAGGCACCGCACCCCCTGCCCCTGTGTCCCCTGCTGCCCTGAGTGAGGAGTCTGTGTACTTACTTCGCCAGCTCCATGTAGGGCAGACAGCAATGCTGAGTGTCTTCCATGCACACACCACTCTGTTGACACAGCTGGTGTCGTTCATGGAGGGCATCTCATCTGGCATGTCTGCCCTACAGAGGAGCAATAGGTCCATGGACTCCTCCCTGACGGCAGCAGTGTCCCTCCTCCAACAGTCCCTCACCCCTCCTACCTCTGCCCCATCCACACTTCCTGGCACCCTACCTGTCCCAAGCACATGCACACCTGCACAATCACCCAAACACACAGACACAAGCAGCACAGAAACACCCAAAACAAAGGCAAAACATGCACGCAAGCATCCTCAGGGGACTGATACCACACCCACAGGGGATGGGGAACAGACACACACACAGGCATCCACAGTCACTCCGCAGTCCTCCAAATCCTCTCCCTCCAAGACCCCTTCCCTTGCCTCATCTGCAACCCCACCTAAAAAGCAGCTCTTCCTCTGTGACCTCAGCCTCTTCCCCTCCGATCCAGCTGATCCAGCATACAGGGGGAGGAGGAAGTCCACTCACACAGAGGGGAGTGCCCATCACCCCCGGACACCCTCCCCAAGGCACAGACAAACTAAGGCCCCCACACGCAAGTCCCCCCGGTCCCAGAAGAGCAAGACCCCGCTACCGCCCTGCAGCTCAACCACACAGTCTCCTTCCTCCATCCCTCAGGCCCCCACAACACAGGTTCCCCCACCACACCCTGCCCCAGGTTCCCCGCCCCACAGATACACCATCCCCAAAATGATCCAGCCTTCTCCCCCTACCACTTGCTCTTCCAGCCTCACACCCCCGCTGCACATGTTTGTGCCACTGGTGTGGAGACCGTGTCCTCCCCCTCTGTCCTGCCCACCTTACCTGAACCCCATTCTACTCCCCTGGAGATAGGCACTGCAGTGGAGTCCACTACCACCCCGTCTGACTTGGGCACTGCACTGGGGAACCTGTCCACTCCATCTGGCCAGCCCACTGCAGTCGTGCCGGCACCCACACCATCTGACTCATGCCCCCCAGTTGTGCCGGCACACACCATGTCAGACACCTCCACTGCAGTTGTCAGTGACTCTCCAGCACCAGCCACCCTTTCCCTGCCTCCTTCTGGTGAGCCCTGATCCTGTCCCTGCGGTGCCTGGCCTGCCCCCCGTATGCCCCTCCGAAGGGAATGTCCCTGGTCCGTAGCAGTGCAGGCAAGCAAAGGGTGACATCTGCCACTGTCACCCTGTTCGGACTTTACTGTTGGACTGGCCATTGGCCTTTGTCTTTTTTCTGGACTTTCTATTTCACACACATATGCTGAATAAAGCTCCTTTCTGTTCTCTGGTGGTTTTGCTTCAGATGTACATGATGTTGATGATGCTAACCATGCCCTTGCTGCAGTGATGGTGATTTTTGATATCATGAAAATGAAGTGTTACTGTGCAGGACCCCATGTGGTCCAGGGGAAATGTGTCCTATCCTGGTGTGTAGCCATGTCATCCTTTGCAGCAATATGAGGGTGTCATGTTTTCAATATTTGCCAATGGGATTTCCTACATTTATTTGCAATATCACATCTGTGGCTTTCACCCCTGCACATCAGTTGTGCTTGTCATAGTTCAATTTGTCTATTTCCCTGAACGTGTGACCATCTCCACTGGACATGCAAGTTTGGGCATCAATGGGGAAGGACTCATCTGTGTTATCAGTGCAACTTGCTATACATGTGTGTTGGATCTGTGCAGATGATTTCGGTGACACTCCCATGACCAGGCTGATGTGACGAGAGCCTTCATTTTGTGCTAATTGTTGACTGAGTGACCAAGTGTTCTGCTGACATGATAGAGCCCTGCAGAGACAACGTATGGCACAGCTTTCCTTACACAGGAGTGGAGTCCCCTCATGGCAGTGTGTAATTCCGTGACATTGCCTGAGCCCAAGGTGTGTGTTGTGTGAGCATGTCTGTGTGTGTTCACTTCCATTTTGCTACGCAGGCTGGGATCCCTAATGATGTTCCTGTTTGTGATGCTTGCTGAGTTGACCTATGTTCCCCCCAAATCTTCGCACTGGGATCTCTGGGATGTGGGTGCATGGCACATTACTGGTTATCAGGGTGTCATCCATAGGTGTGTTTGCTGTCAGGGCTGAGTTTGTGGGCAAACGCAGATGAGACACAGTCAGGATTCCCCTTAGCACTTGTTGGTTACACAAGTCATGTAATTTACAGTTTGGGTTAGCTTTCAGTGATTGTGACACGTTGTGTGTGTGACTGCTGCCACTCCTCAGGGTCAGAGCTGCAATGTTGGAAGTTGTCTATGTGTGTTCTTTGTGGGTGACCTTGACTTCTTCATTGGTGTGTGACTGTGTCCGGGATCCCATTGATTGTGGTGGATTTCACGTAATGCCCATGTACGGCGTACTGTGCAGTGTGTCAGACATTCACGAGTCTTGTTTACTGGCCATGTGTGATGGGTTTCTGCACCTTAGTTCCCACCACCACCCCTGGGATTGTCATGGGTGCATGTGCAATGTTACCAGTCCATGTGAGCTTCACTGCTGCACATTGGTGGAGATCAAGGTGTGTGGTGTTGAGTGTGTGCAAATGAGAGTTGTTGCACGGCTAGACCCCTACCTCCATGTTGGCCTTGGCTGACAGGCCGTGCTGATTGATTTGTGCTTGTGTTGGTGTGATGGTAGTTTGTTGCTCAGGACACATGACTGTGGTTCACAGTGTGAACGACATCTAGCTGTGTCATCACAGTGGGATTATCATGCAGGCCAGGGTCACCACAATGTGGGGTCCCTGGGGGTAGTGCTGTGGTGGGTCTGTCTCTTGCTGTGTTATTTGCTGTTCCTACAAGCTTGTGTGACATGTGTAATTTGGGCTCCCTGTCATCTAACAATGCCTGATTGCCCACATAGGGAATCCGATCCATGAGTTACTTTTGTGTGGCACTGTATACACATCTGTGTAATTGTGATACAGGCCTCCTCATGTGTTGTGTGGTTGCCTGGGGACACTGGCACCCCCCCCATCACCTGTTGTGTTTGATATGCAGTGTGAGGCTGCCTGTTTGTGTTTGTGCATCGGAACCACTGCATTGGCATATCTTTAGTGTGCCATTGGCTGTATGTTGTTTGGTGGCTTTCCCCTGCTGTCCCTGGGACTCCTAGGTCATCAGTCAGCACAATGATCATGGTTTGTATGTCCCATTGCTGCCATGGTATGGTATTTGTTCACCTGACATCTACAGTCTCCACAGGATATCTATATTTGTGTGTCCATTGGTGCAGATATGTGGGGCTGCATTATGATGGTCACTTCTGTCATTGTGTTATTGACGAATGTTGACAATGTCAGCCCCCATGGGTGATGTTTGTCTGCACATGGCCAAAGGTATATCTTATTTGCACTGCACTGTTTGCCTCACCCAATCTATGTTGCTATGGGACACAAGCACTACTATGCCACAGATGTGTTTGTTGTTCTGTGACCAGGAATCATCCATGCTGTTTGGCATTTGCAGCTTTTCCCATGACAACACTTACATTTTGGTCACTGTGATGATGGGGTTTTAGACCCCATTGCCACAATGTTCAAAATGTGCTTCAGCTATGGACCCCACACTTACCTTTTGGTCACTGTGATGATGGGGTTTTAGACCCCATTGCCACAATGTTCAAAATGTGCTTCAGCTATGGACCCCACACTTACCTTTTGGTCACTGTGGTGATGGGGGTTTAGACCCCATTGCCACAATGTTCAAAATGTGCCTCAGGTATGGACCCCACACTTACATTTTGGTCACTGTGTTGATGGGGGTTTAGACCCCATTGCCACAATGTTCAAAATGTGCTTCAGCTATGGACCCCACACTTCCCTTTTGGTCACTGTGGTGATGGGGGTTTAGACCCCATTGCCACAATGTTCAATTGGGCTTCAGCTATGGACCCCACACTTACCTTTTGGTCACTGTGATGATGGGGTGTTATACCCCATTCCCACAGTGGTCATGGTCTGCTTGCATTGTGGAGGCCACACACATTTATGTGTGACACATGTGATAGGGGGTCACATTGTATGCCCAATGTCATGTTCAGTGTTGTAGGCATTTGACACAGACTACACACGCTTGTCATGGTGTTGGGGGGATGTATTTTTCAGACATTCTTTATGTTGGAGTATGCTGGTTGTGTCATGCATTACCCGTCCTATGTGTAGGGGTGGTGTGGGTGGTAGGCATCCATCCCCCTATGAGTGGGGATGGTAGTAGTGACAGGTATCCAGGCCCCCCTGAGTAAGGGTGGTGGTAGTGGTAGGCATCCAGGCCCCCCTGAGTAGGGGTGGTGGTAGTGGTAGGCATCCATCCCCCTATGAGTGGGGATGGTAGTAGTGACAGGCATCCAGGCCCCCATGAGTAGGGATGGTGGTAGTGATAGGCATCCAGGCCCCCATGAGTAGGGGTGGTGTTAGTGGTAGGCATCCATCCCCCTATGAGTGGGGATGGTAGTAGTGACAGGCATCCAGGCCCCTATGAGTGGGGATGGTAGTAGTGACAGGCATCAAGGCCCCCATGAGTAGGGATGGTGGTAGTGGTAGGCATCCATCCCCCTATGAGTGGGGATGGTAGTAGTGACAGGCATCCAGGCCCCCCTGAGTAGGGGTGGTGGTAGTGGTAGGCATCCAAGCCCCCCTGAGTAGGGGTGGTGGTAGTGGTAGGCATCCAGGCCCCCCTGAGTAAGGGTGGTGGTAGTGGTAGGCATCCATCCCCCTATGAGTGGGGATGGTAGTAGTGACAAGCATCCAGGCACCCCTGAGTAGGTGTGCTGGTAGTGGTAGGCATCCAGGCCCCCCTGAGTAGGGGTGGCGGTAGTGGTAGGCATCCAGGCCCCCCTGAGTAGGGATGGTGGTAGTGGTAGGCATCCATCCCCCTATGAGTGGGGATGGTAGTAGTGACAGGCATCCAGGCCCCCCTGAGTAGGGGTGGTGGTAGTGGTAGGCATCCAGGCCCCCCTGAGTAGGGGTGGTGGTAGTGGTAGGCCTCCATCCCCCTATGAGTGGTAATGGTAGTAGTGACAGGCATCCAGGCCCCCATGAGTAGGGATGGTGGTAGTGGTAGGCATCCATCCCCCTATGAGTGGGGATGGTAGTAGTGACAGGCATCCAGGCCCCCTGAGTAGGGGTGGTGGTAGTGGTAGGCATCCAGGCCCCCTGAGTAGGAGTGGTGATAGTGGTAGGCATCCAGGCCCCCTTGAGTAGGGGTGGTGGTAGTGGTAGGCATCCATCCCCCTATGAGTGGGGATGGTAGTAGTGACAGGCATCCAGGCCGTAGTGACAGGCATCCAGGCCCCCTGAGTAGGGGTGGTGGTAGTGGTAGGCATCCAGGCCCCCTGAGTAGGGGTGGTGGTAGTGGTAGGCATCCATCTCCCTATGAGTGGGGATGGTAGTAGTGACAGGCATCCAGGTCCCCTGAGTAGGGTTGGTGGTAGTGGTAGGCATCCAGGCCCCCTGAGTAGGGGTGGTGTTAGTGGTAGGCATTCAGGCCCCCTGAGTAGGGGTGGTGGTAGTGGTAGGCATCCATCCCCCTATGAGTGGGGATGGTAGTAGTGACAGGCATCCAGGCCCCCATGAGTAGGGGTGGTGGTAGTTGGTAGGCATCCAGGCCCCCTGAGTAGGGGTGGTGGTAGTGGTAGGCATCCATCCCCCTATGAGTGGGGATGGTAGTAGTGACAGGCATCCAGGCCCCCTGAGTAGGGGTGGTGGTAGTGGTAGGCATCCAGGCCCCCTGAGTAGGGGTGGTGGTAGTGGTAGGTATCCATCCCCCTATGAGTGGGGATGGTAGTAGTGACAGGCACCCAGGCCCCCCTGAGTAGGGGTGGTGGTAGTGGTAGGCCTCCACCCCCCTATGAGTGGTAATGGTAGTAGTGACAGGCATCCAGGCCCCCATGAGTAGGGATGGTGGTAGTGGTAGGCATCCATCCCCCTATGAGTGGGGATGGTAGTAGTGACAGGCATCCAGGCCCCCCTGAGTAGGGGTGGTGGTAGTGGTAGGCATCCAGGCCCCCCTGAGTAGGAGTGGTGATAGTGGTAGGCATCCAGGCCCCCTTGAGTAGGGGTGGTGGTAGTGGTAGGCATCCATCCCCCTATGAGTGGGGATGGTAGTAGTGACAGGCATCCAGGCCGTAGTGACAGGCATCCAGGCCCCCTGAGTAGGGGTGGTGGTAGTGGTAGGCATCCAGGCCCCCTGAGTAGGGGTGGTGGTAGTGGTAGGCATCCATCTCCCTATGAGTGGGGATGGTAGTAGTGACAGGCATCCAGGTCCCCTGAGTAGGGTTGGTGGTAGTGGTAGGCATCCAGGCCCCCTGAGTAGGGGTGGTGTTAGTGGTAGGCATTCAGGCCCCCTGAGTAGGGGTGGTGGTAGTGGTAGGCATCCATCCCCCTATGAGTGGGGATGGTAGTAGTGACAGGCATCCAGGCCCCCATGAGTAGGGGTGGTGGTATTGGTAGGCATCCAGGCCCCCCTGAGTAGGGGTGGTGGTAGTGGTAGGCATCCATCCCCCTATGAGTGGGGATGGTAGTAGTGACAGGCATCCAGGCCCCCCTGAGTAGGGGTGGTGGTAGTGGTAGGCATCCAGGCCCCCCTGAGTAGGGGTGGTGGTAGTGGTAGGTATCCATCCCCCTATGAGTGGGGATGGTAGCAGTGACAGGCATCCAGGCCCCCCTGAGTAGGGGTGGTGGTAGTGGTAGGCATCCAGCAACCTATGGGTGTGTATGGCATTGGTGGTAGCCATCCCGCCCCTATGGTTCTGCTGTTGCTAGTGTACGTCATTTCTGCATCCCTATGTGTGTGTGACATATGTTGGGTACGTGTCGTTTGTTTGTGTAGTGGGTGTTTGACTTACCGTCTGCGCCGTACGCGTCCGTACCTGTTCCGGTAATGGATGTAGAGTATTGGTAGGACCTGCGCGATGGGATTCATGGTTTGTTCGTCTTGTTCGGGTTTCTCGTGGCTTCGACTCGTACTCATCACTGGCTTGTTCGTCTCGTCGCCGTGGATCATCTTGTGGCGCGAATCGGAGCTTATGTACAGCTCTCCCGGATGCTCTGACGTGCAGGACGTAGCGACGGGTTCGGCGCGTACGGAGTGCGCATCGTACTAGTCCGGCCGGAAGGTGCTGTGTATTTGGTTCCGTGCGACTCGATTCGGCGTTTACGGATCCGGCTCGGGCGGGGAACAGGAGCTGGAATGGGTAAGTACGGCTCGCTCGGAATCTGGTCTGTTATGCGCATCGTACTTGCTCGTTGGGACGACTGTTCGAATCGGTCGGGAAACACGCATTCGGCTGGGTTTTTTTCCGGACGAATAGTGTTAGGTGCCCTACCGGCCGAGATCGGAATTGGCCCCCTTGTCGGAATCCTTTCTGACCGACTCGGGTTCGGGGAGTCCGACCGAACGATTACGATGTTTCCGAACACCGTTCGGTAGGACTCCCATTGACTTCAATGGGAGCCTGTGTTTGACCGACAACACAGTCTCCCATTGAAAAAAGGGGTGGTTGCGGAAAACCTTGCACCCTGTGGCGGGCACCCCATGGTGCCTGCCACACTGTGCACGATTGTACAGAGGGGTCCCAAGGGTCTGCTACAGGCCCCCAATGTTAGTTTTTACAGTTGTTTCATGTCGGACAGACCGATTCGGAAAGCTTTCAGAATCCGACATTGTAATAAGTTGGTCGGAAATGAAGTCCATAGACCTGTACGATCTGGCTCTGACAGACTCGGAGTTTCCGAATGCCGGTCGGAACCGAGTTGGACAGACCGAATGGTTACCTTCTATTGTAATCAGTTGGTCAGAAATGTTTCCGAATCGGTCAGAAACATGGGTTCTGACACGGGTTAGGAAATTCCAAATGCCATTCGGAGCCTTTTCGACCGACATCGTAATGAGGCCCAATATTTTAACATCGATATTTTCGAATTCCTTATTTCATACTTACACAAAATTTCGATATTTTTAACATTGATATTACTTACCTCGATATATTCTACTTCCATGATATTTCTGGTTCGATATTGTGTTAGTACATTTGTTAAGAATCATGCACCTGCATAGACAGCCATCTTGCAATAGGTTGCAATCTAAGAAAAACCATTAAAAAATGACCGCCACTGCCTACACATGCATCATGAGCCACATGCACAAATGTGACACAAAGCACACCTAGCATACATAACAACACATGCACATGCCATGCATACAGATGTGTCATGACACATTTATGCATGTTAGTCCATGATGAATGTTTGACAACACATGGCGGGCATTCTGTTATTTTTAATTTACATTAAATTATGATGCACGATCATGTTGGAATGATAAATTAGAAGTTAAAAAATTAAAAACAAAGTGCATGACATCACATAAAATGGAAGTGAGCAGCATGGCAGCACTTAGCAGCTGCTGGACACCCTTAAAAAATAAAATTAAGTAGAAGGGTCATTGCGAGGGTTTTAGAAATTGGATTGTTGGTTGGCTGGGGTATGAGCCCTAGGCAAGCAGCAACCACAATCTTAGTCAGGGTAAGAAGCAGGCAAACCCTACATTAACCGGTGCTCACCTTCTGGTAGCTTGGCACAGAGAAGTTCATGCTCAACTTAGAGGCAAGGTATAAAGTATTTGTGCAACACTTCGAACAGTAAAACACCATATAAAAAGATTCCACACACATAAGAAAAACAGCTCTTAATTTGATAAATAAAACAAGACCAAAACAACAAAAATCCAATAAGTAGAACTGGAGTTATGAATTTTTAAAGAATAAACTGTAAAATAGCGCTTATAAGCAATAAGCACTTATTTGGGACAAAGTCAAAAGTAGAGGCCAACCACGATGGAGCACGTGCCAGATACAGAGACCCAGTGAGGCCCACTGAATAAAAGTACCCTAATCCTGGTTGAGTCGACGTCAAGGATGTGGGGTGCAGCCGAGACAATGCGTCGGTTCCAATCTATGCAGCAGCAGCGATCCACCGGTCCTGATTTGCACACAAGCGGCGATGCATCAGCTCCGATGAGCGGTGATCTACGATGCAGAGGTTCATTGTTGAGGTGGCCGTCGATGTAGATGTGAAGACCATGTGCAGGACAGAGTGTGGCACAGCTGTGGTTCTAGAGGCGAAGCATTGGGTCCACTTCATGAGGAACAGCAGCCAGCAAGGCAGTACAGCAAGGAAGGAGCCCAGAAAAGCTGCAGTCTAGCACAGTGGCAGTCCTTCAGCAGCACATCAGTCTTTCTTCCTGGCAGAGTCTTCACAGGTCCAGAGGTGTACTGAAGTGGTGGTGTCTGAGGTCCAGAACTTATACCCAGTTGTGCTTATGAAGTACGGGAGACTTGAAAGACATGCCTTTGAAGTGGACAGTGGTCCTCCCTTTCTGCCCTGGCTCCAGACTCACTAGAGGGGTTATGCAGCCTTTTGTGTGGGGACAGGACACAGCCTTTTCAGGTGTAAGTGAGGCTGGGTCTAGCTTCTCCTTCCCATCCTGCCAGGATGGCCCATCAAGTAACACCTAAGCTCCCATTTTGTGTGGCTATCTAGGGGGATTGCACAAACCTAGCTGTTACCCACCCCAGACAAGTGAACAGAGGCATCCACCAAATGACTAATTTAAGAAAATGCCAACTTTGTAAAAGAGTCTAACATACAAGAGGGTGATCTTGTTCAGGTAATAGGGGCAGGATCAGAGTAATCAAATGTTCGGAAAAAACACCATAGATTTGTATTTCACTTGGTTACATGCGTAGAACTTTCACGTACCATAGAACAATTAAGGCCTCAGGTGTCTTTCTTAGTGTGCTACCTGCCGCTCCTCACTTTTCAATATTCCTAATGCTTTAGTGACATATATGAATATGTCCCTTAATCAAATCTGGCATCTGTACAATAAATACACAATCTCAGACAAAAGACATACTATGACATAAAACAGGCACCATTTTTTCATTGAGTCTCCTTATCAGATTATTCTTCGTGTGGTTTCATCGTGCAGTTTGAAAACATTTGGCCATATAACATTTATGCAACACAAGCATACTGCAGTTTAGACATATATATTTCTACATATACTTTTCTTTTTACATCCACATTGCTATCCAAATAAATTCCATATGCAATGCCTATGCAGACATAACAATTAAACATACGTGACCAAATGAAAGTTCTCAAAAAATTAAGTTGGGGATATATTATGCTCCCTCAAAAAATTTATCTTATAAGTATCATGTGGCCCTATGTGGTTGTAACAGTGAGGAGTGGTCGGGAGCACACTAAGGCCCCATTTACAATGTCGGACGGACCTGAGTCCGTCCGACATCGTTTGGAAACTGGGACCGAATGACCTCCTGTCGTCGGTCCCAACCCAGCAATTAGGAGGCGACCGAACACTGTTAGGTCGCATTCCTATTCTTTACAATGGGAGCACGCATTCAGACTGGAATGCATGCTCTCATTGTAAAGAGCTGAGGTGCAGTTGATCCCTGCACCCGGTAGCAGGCACCTCAAGGTGTCTGCCACCGGGTGCAGGGATCAACAGGGGTGCACCATAGGTGCCCCCTAGGCTGCCATCTGGCGGCCTTGCACCCATGGGGGCCCTGCTGGGGGCCCCCGAAGTGGGATTCCCACAGCCTTTCTGTGTCAGAAAGGCCGGCACAGAAAGGCTGTGGGAATCTGCTATCGTAATCCCTTGGGCGGAAAGAGCCGCCCAAAGGATTACTGGAAGCTTTCCAAATGACAGACGCCCGTCGGAGGCCATTCGGAAATCCGGTTCGGATTCCTTTCCAACCGACCCCATCAAAATGGGTCGGTCGGAAAGGAATTCGAACAGCCAATTACAATGCCGTAGGAATGGCTCCGACCCAGGGTCGGAGCCATTTCCTACGGCATCGTAATCGGGCCCTAAGAAAGAAATCAGAGGTACTAATTGCCCGAGGGTACGTGAAAGTTCTACTCGTGAAATACAAATCTATGGTGCGGGGATTTTTTTCTGAATATTTCAGAACTTTCTAAAAGTAGCATTTTCAGAATTACAATTTAAAATCCAACTTCACCATGAGTTGCGGTTTTAAATTGGGATACCAGAGAGACCAAGCTTGAAAAGTCTATCTCTTCATCAATTGGGAATTACACTTAGACAATGGTAATCCCAATGTTACCCTATGAGAGAGATAGGCCTTGCAGTAGTGAAAAATGAATTTGAGGGTTTTTCACTACCAGGACATATAAAACATAAAAGTACATGTCCTGCCTTTTAAATACATTGCACCCTTCCCTCTGGGTTGTCCAGGGACTACCTTCGGGGTGACTTATATGTATAAAAAGGGAAGGTGTGGACCTGGCAAAAGGTTTATCTTTAGGCCTGGGCAGAGCTTGCGGAGTTCCGCAATACGGAACTATGCAAAGTGACAAAAAAACTCTTCCGCACTCCACGGAGATCCGCAAGCAGGGGAGTGAGGTAACTCGCGCTGATTTTTAGCACCAGGTGTTTATGCGAATGGCACCTCATGCAGTGGAAGAGGACAGCTCCCTCAATGCGAGCAGCAGGTTTCCCATTGAGAAATCTCATTGGGAGGTGGTCTAGCGTTGGATTTCTTTCGCTCAAGCATGCCAACTTAGGGGTCGATTCCGATCCTGCTCGGAAAGCCCTCCGAGAGCTGTCCGTAGCGTTACCTTCCGACCGACACGTTCCGGGAGCTGGTCCATCCAAACGACAAAGTACGATGCGTAAATGTCTCCTATTCCCGAGCGACACGTACGCTCCGATTCCAGAACCAATTCCCGTACGAACAGGCTCCGTAAACACTGAATGGAGTCGTCCGGAGCCATTTTCAAAGCAGTTTCCACCGGCCAAGTACGATGCGTACTTCCTATGCGCTGAACAGGTCGCTACCTCCAGCACGTCACAGCATCCGGAAGAGCTGTATTTCAGCTCCGATTCGCACCACAACACGATCACTGCATACAAGACGAAGCAGCCATGTATCCGATCGCGCATGTCATCCCCATACTGTATGCCTACGGTCGATTCAACAACCGTAACCGACGCGTTCGTCACAGATGGTAAGTCAGACACCTACCACACACAAAAAACGTCACGACCCCGCGAAAGGCAACACCCCCATAGGGGGTGGATGTCCCTAACTACCAGCATTGTCCACCCCATAGGGGGTGGATGCCTAACACGACTGGCATTGGCCACCCTATAGGGGGTGGATGTCTATCACTACCAGCATTGGCCACCCCATAGGGGGTGGATGTCTATCACTACCAGCATTCTCTACCTATAGGGGGTGGATGCCGAACACTAACAGCATTGGCCATACCATAGGGGGTGAATGTCTATCACTACCAGCATTCTCTACCTATAGGAGGGTGGATGCCTAACACTACCAGCATTGGCCACCCCATAGGGGGTGGATGCCTAACACTGCCAGCATTCTATACCTATAGGGGGTGGATGCCTAACACTACCAGCATTGGCCACCCCATAGGGGGTGGATGTCTATCACTACCAGCATTCTCTACCTATAGGGGGTGGATGCCTAACACTACCAGCATTGGCCACCCCATAGGGGTGGATGTCTATCACTACCAGCATTCTCTACCTATAGGGGGGTGGATGTCTATCACTACCAGCATTCTCTACCTATAGGGGGGTGGATGCCTAACACTACCAGCATTGGCCACCCCATAGGGGGTGGATGTCTATCACTACCAGCATTCTCTACCTATAGGGGGGTGGATGCCTAACACTATCAGCATTTGCCACCCAATAGGGGGTGGATGTCTATCACTACCAGCATTCTCTACCTATAGGGGGGGGTGGATGTCTATCACTACCAGCATTCTCTACCTATAGGGGGGTGGATGCCTAACACTACCAGCATTGGCCACCCCATAGGGGGTGGATGCCTAACACTACCAGCATTGGCCACCCCATAGGGGGTGGATGTCTATAACTCCCAGCATTCTCTACCGATAGGGGGGTGGATGCCTAACACTACCAGCATTGGCCACCCCATAGGGGGTGGATGCCTAACACTACCAGCATTGGCCACCCCATAGGGGGTAGATGCCTAACACTACCAGCATTCTCTACCTATAGGGGGGTGGATGCCTAACACTACCAGCATTGGCCACCCCGTAAGGGGTGGATGTCTAGCACTACCAGCATTCTCAACCTATAGGGGGGTGGATGCCTAACACTACCAGCATTGGCCACCCCATAGGGGGTGGATGCCTAACACTTCCAGCATTCTCTACCTATAGGGGGGTGGATGCCTAACACTACCAGCATTGGCCACCCCATAGGGGGTGGATGCCTAACACTACCTGCATTGGCCACCCCATAGGGGTGGATGCCTAACACTACCAGCATTGGCCACCCCATAGGGGGTGGATGTCTATCACTACCAGCATTCTCTACCTATAGGAGGGTGGATGTATATCACTACCAGCATTCTCTACCTATAGGGGGGTGGATCTAACACTACCAGCATTGGCCACCCCATAGGGGGTGGATGCCTAACACTACCTGCATTGGCCACCCCATAGGGGTGGATGCCTAACACTACCAGCATTGGCCACCCCATAGGGGGTGGATGTCTATCACTACCAGCATTCTCTACCTATAGGAGGGTGGATGCCTAACACTACCAGCATTGGCCACCCCATAGGGGGTGGATGCCTAACACTGCCAGCATTCTATACCTATAGGGGGTGGATGCCTAACACTACCAGCATTGGCCACCCCATAGGGGGTGGATGTCTATCACTACCAGCATTCTCTACCTATAGGGGGGTGGATGTCTATCACTACCAGCATTCTCTACCTATAGGGGGGTGGATGCCTAACACTACCAGCATTGGCCACCCCATAGGGGGTGGATGTCTATCACTACCAGCATTGGCCACCCCATAGGGGGTGGATGTCTATCACTACCAGCATTCTCTACCTATAGGGGGGTGGATGCCTAACACTACCAGCATTGGCCACCCCATAGGGGGTGGATCCCTAACACTACCAGCATTGGCCACCCCATAGGGGGTGGATGTCTAACACTACCAGCATTCTCTACCTATAGGGGGTGGATGTATATCACTACCAGCATTCTCTACCTATAGGGGGGTGGATGCCTAACACTACCAGCATTGGCCACCCCATAGGGGGTGGATGCCTAACACTACCTGCATTGGCCACCCCATAGGGGTGGATGCCTAACACTACCAGCATTGGCCACCCCATAGGGGGTGGATGTCTATCACTACCAGCATTCTCTACCTATAGGGGGTGGATGCCTAGCACTCCCCCAAGGTTGCAATGCAAATTTTGTGTTATGTGTGCAAACTGCCTGTAAAAAAATACATATAGTGACATGCTGTACAAACCCCCATCTCTGTAGTGACAAAAAGGTAAATGTGGGTTTCAAGCCCCCAGCATTGTCAACCATATAGTGGATTTGGGGTATAAACCCACCAACACTAAAGTGACAAAAAGGTGAATGTGGGGTTCAAGCCCCCAGCATTGTCAACCATATAGTGGATTTGGGGTATAAACCCACCAACACTGTAGTAACAAAAAGGTGAATGTGGGGTTCAAGCCCCCAGCATTGTCAACCATATAGTGGATGTGGGGTATAAACCCGCCAACACTGTAGTGACAAAAAGGTGAATGTGGGGTTCAAGCCCCCAGCATTGTCAACCATATAGTGGATATGGGGTATAAACCAGCCAACACTGTAGTGACAAAAAGGTAAATGTGGGGTTCAAGCCCCCAGCATTGTCAACTATATAGTGGATTTGGGGTATAAACCCGCCAACACTGTAGTGACAAAAAGGTGAATGTAGGTCTCACACCCCCAGCATGTTCAAGCAATCATGTAGTTTTTGGGGCCACAACACACAAGCAATGTAGTGATGAAGTAGTGTTTGTGTGCCAAACAACAACAGAACTGTTGAGTCAAGCATTGTTGTGTGTGTTACATACCCCAGCCATGTGCAGGCAATCAGTGCTATTGGGGGCTAACACTGCCACCAATGTTCAATTGGACAATGTAACATGTGACCATCCAAAATGCATAAACACACATTTTTGTCACAAGCAGACACAAATACAAAGGATTCAATCTGAAACAACAGCATTGATGAGATCCAGTACCACACTGTGTCAGCAAGGTGAAATGCAAAACATAAGGGATGTGCAGAGTGAAGATGAAGGAGTCCCATTGCCAGTAGAGAAAAAAACTAAACTGAACATCCACTCAATGCCATTCAAACACAGTCGAAATACATGGGTGAAGATGCACAAAGACAACCAACCAGCCACATACTGCAGAACAAACACATCTGTGTGAGTGTTGAAGTGTTTCTTGCCTGGCACAATACACACGATGTGGGTCAGAACTCCACTGAGACATATGCATGTTGAGTACAATCTGGAAGTATTCCATAATTTGGGATAGTGAATGTGGCCAGTCAGGCATTGTATGATGAGCGGGTGCACAAGAGTCACATGCAGAACAAGCTTGGTGGAACAACAAACAACACATCAAGAGACTGACTCTCTTCCACAGTACCCTTAAGGCTACAGCACTGTGGTGACAGTATCCTGTCTGCTGACCCTCTAAGATGCCAAATAAGGATGTGGGCCATACTTCTGAGCAAACTCACTCTTGCGCACTGTGTCACGTGCCTTGCAAGAACAACTATCATCTCACATACCCAACCATTACTCCCAGGGCATGGCCGGTAATGTGAGGCCACATTGTAGGTAGGTGCCTTGCCAGGAGACAAGTCACACTTGGCCAGTCTAAACACCACACACATTGATCACCAGCAATGTTCATCACCTAAACCGACATTGACAGGTGACATTGAACAGGCACCCATGACAGCATGGATCACTGGCTGTATGACGAGGAATACATTACTGACCACACATCATTCTGATCTCAATACAAACATGGGTCCATGTACTGTTGTGCATGGCCAATGTGGCAATTTCTGGATCAGGAAGGTACACCCAGCACGCCACATACTAGGACACACACATTTGATGGTTGAACAAGAGTTGCCAGACACACATATGTATGGGACACAAATTCACTGCATCTGTCCACAACAACACATACACAAAACATGCAGGGCAACATGAGTAAACACACTCACAGAACAATGACATTTTGAAGAGTTAGTGTACAATGAAGCACATAGGAGACTGCCCACGACACCACACAAGTCCACAGACACTCAAAATAGAATCATGAGCCTCCCACTGCAACAAACATGAAGTGGTTGTATCACAGCTGTCAGCGCTACATGTGTAGACAACATTCCTACTTGCTGTGTAGAAAAGCATGGACCAACAACAACGTATGAGACAGTCAACATGTGTTGACTATGTGCATTGCACACAAGTCAAGATCAGACCATTTACAATGTTAGCTTGTTTGCATGTCTATCACATCAACTATGCCTCTAACCATAAAAGCTGCATTATGTGCAGATCATCACTATTGTCAAATTGCCAATGCTGAGTGTGTACTGCAGAAGACTTGGAAGACACATGGCTCACCAGATAGGGGATACAACAACTGTGTCAATAGGCTCAAATGTACAGGCAAATGTATAAGCTAATCTTCCTGCACTGTTGACAACACCAGGGGTGGTGGTGTGATCTGTGTTTCACAAACACAATACACATAGCTAGACATAACACATGGGAAATTTGTACATCCGTTTAGGATGGAGTACATGTGCATAAAGTGTTATGTACTGGACACATTTGGAACTTCAACACTGTCTCTGAATAATGAAATCACTCAAGAAGACCTACAAATAAGACATGTTGCCATCAGGCTACAGGGAAGGGTAGAATCTGCTGATTGTGATCAGTCATAGACACATACAAGTGCCAAACTTGCAAAAACAGATGACAGATTAAAAACACGCTGATGTTGCTAGCACAAATGTGACTCGGGGAATTCAAAATGTGTCACATGTGAGTTTGCGCACAGTGCTGGTCCTTGCCTCAGCCCAACCAGGGATGTCACTATAATGACTCCATTCTACTGGTGCACCCACATCTTGGACACTCAAAGTCATATAGTCCTAGGGAGCACTGGACTAGTCAGCACACAGAAAGCTTCTCAAACAGGAACATCTGCAGGGACTATAGTCTTGGTAGGAAAGGGGGTTTGAAGACAGAGAATCATGCTCACATGACACACACCATGGGCTCAGGATATGTCACAGATTAACACACTGCCATGAGGTGATTTCACTACTGAGGAAGGTCAGCTGTGTCAAGCTTGGTCTTGGCAGGGGTCTACCATGTCTGAATGAGACTTGGACATGGAACCAACAATTACAACACACAGAATACTTTGTTTCCATCAGCCTGTGTACATGTGTGTGTCCAAAGTCATCTGCACGTAGTCAAACTTCATGTTTACCAAGTTGTACTGATGAGACAGATGACTTGTTCATCATCAATGCGCTATTCTGCATGTCCATCGTAGACGGTTGCACCTTGAAAAAATTGTACAATGTGTACAAATGTCAGCACGACCTATGTGCAAAAGTGTAAGTCAAAGATGGTAGGTTGTTAAAAGCACGTCACACTCATTGTCCAAAATGTTGTGGATCATGACAACCTGCAATTGCAGACAATGATGACTCTGATACATACTTTAATAGGACACATATACCATGGACCACCTGCAGTCCATCACATCACTATATCATTATTTTCCCACAACAAGATTTCAAGAGCAATTTCATTAGACTTATTAACAAAATTTAGTACACGAAAAGCAAATCTACAAAAGAAAAAAAATGCTTTATTCAGCATTTGTATTTCAAATTCAAAAACATGAAGAACAATAAGGTCAATGGCCAGTCCATTTTATAGAGTCCTTTAGGGGGTAATCTATATTATTATTCCTCCCTCGCTTGCCTGCACTGCTACAAATAGGGGACATCTCCCCTTGGAGGGGCATCTTTAGGGGCATGCCAGGCACCGCAGGGACAGGACTAGGGTGTACCAGTTTGGGTTGTGGGAGGAATGGGGTCTACTGGAGTGTCGGGATCCACTGCAGTGGACTGGGCTGATTGAGGGGGTGGGGGCTCCACTGCAGTGGGCAGGTCTGATTGAGTGGGTGGGGGCTCCACTGCAGTGGACAGGTCTGATTGAGGGGGTGGGGGCTCCATTGCAGTGTCAGGAACAGACAGAAGGTGTGGTGTTGTGGGAGGGGAAGTGCTTGTGGTAGGGGGGGAGGGCCGTATCATCTTGGGGATGGTGTAATGGTGTGTGGGTGAAACTGGGATGGGGTGTGATATGTGAACTTTGAGAGGGGTGGCCTGGGCATCGGGAGGAAGTAGATTTTGTGGTGGAAATGTGGGATGGTGGTGGGGTTTTGGATTTCTTCGTTCTGGGGGATGTTCGGGTTGGGGGCTCAGTGTTCCTACTCTTAGGGGAGGGTGTGCGTGCAGGGGTGGATCTCCTCTCTGTGCGGGGGGATTTCCTCTTCCCCTTGCGAGTCTGATCTGATGTATCAGTGGGGAAGAGGCCAAGGTCACAGAGGAAGACCCTCGGGGAAGGGGGGGTTGCAGGAGAGTCAAGGGTAGGGGTTTTGGAGGGAGAGGTAGCTGAGGAATGCATAGTGGTTGTGGATGGGTGTGTGTGTTTTTTGGCCCTCTCCCCTGTGTGTGTGATGTCAGTCTCCTGAGTGTGTGTGTGTGTTTTTTTAAACTTTATTTTGGTTGGCTGTGTGCTGCTTGTGTCTGTTGGTGTGTGTGCATGTGCCTGTGTGAGTGTGCTTGGCTCAGGTAGGGTAGTAGGGACTGTGTATGGGGCAGAGGAAGGAGGGGTGAGGGACTGCTGCAGGAGGGACACTGCTGCCATCAGTGAGGAGGCCATGGCCTGATTTGATCGCTGTAGGGCAGACATGTCTGATAAGATGCCCTCCATGTATGACACCAATTGTGTCAAAAGACTGGTATGTGCATGGAGGACACTCAGCTTGGATGTCTGCCCCACATGGATCTGTTTCAGCAAATCCATGGCCTCCACACTCAGGGCAGCAGGGGTGACAGATGCAGGGGGTGTGGTGCCTGGCCCAAAGGAGACATGCTCCCTAACACGGGAGGGTCCACGGACACTTGGAATGGGAGCAGCTGTGGGGGTGGAGATGGTGGGGGCAGACTCTGATGTTGTGGCCTCTGAAATGGGAACACCCACCACCACAAGGGAGTCATCACTGGAGATTGTTAGGTCCTCGGCAGATGTAGATGTTTCCGACCTGCCCTCAGTGTGGCTCCCCTCACCCTCAGTGCCACTGGGTCCCTCCTCCTCCTCCACAGTGGACCAGTCTGGCTAGCCGCTTCCCCTTGGTCCGTGGAACTGTCTCCTCCAGTAGCCGTTGATGATGCTGTGAACAAGGATGAGAAAGAGATTCACATCAGTCATCTGCATAGTCTTGACACATGAGTATCATCACAACACATCACAGAGCAAGCCTATGCATCATTTTCACAGCAGGTTTTAAATCATTACACATATGTGAACATGGCACTTGTCAGTCTGCCAGTAAACCATGGTTCCCAAACGCATGAAGGCAATGGAACCATCTGTTAGATGTATTTCAAAGACCACTAAATACATGTCCACTAACGCACTATTTTGGCTGTTGTCTGATCTGTAATGCTCCTGAGGGTTATGTGTCATTACAAACATGTCTCATCTCATGCAAGGGAGTCTGGAAGTGACACAGCAAATGGGATGAACACATTTATAAGTTGACATGCAGAACATACTTCCATCCCCAATCATCATGATGGGCACCTATGTCTTGAACGTCAATGCTATAATGGTCTGCATGCAGGACAACTGACAAGTACAAATACTGCATACTCACAAATTTTCATGTGGCATACCATGCCACTGGCCTGTCTGGCTAAACAGTCTGTACTGACTCTTGTTACAGGGCCAGTGAATCACAACTTTAAAGTCAGCACCGTGTCACAATCATGTATTCACTGCTAAAGCAACATATGTAGTGGTCAAGTATACATGGCCCCTACGTGCTACACACAAGTTAGACACTTTGACATGCTCACGTTGTTCTACGTAGACCTTAGAGTATATGAATTAACAAATCTGTCTACATTAACTTTTTCAGAGCTCAAGAAGAAAGTAATGCAGCATACACATATATGTTGAAGCCACCATTATGCAGAGTCAAGGGATGACACACACATGTCTTGTCCTGTGTATCTGAGCCACATTCGATACATTAGATGTCTGTCCATATTTTCTATATTTGCCACCTGTGTATTTAAAAAAGTTCTGCCTGTATACACTGTCACAGAGTCTGACCCATGATTTTCAAATTTACAATGGTGATAGTGTTGCCTGACACATAAAAATCTGATGTGACAGTGTCTCAGATGTCCTGAGTTGGCATACCTGTCCTTGGTACATGTGATACATGTGATTACACAGAGCACTATGCAGGGGCCTATACAGTTTGAACACTTATCCATTTCATTTGTCTGAGGTATCACCATTGGTCTCACCTGCTGCACGGGTGTGTAGCATTTTTTTCGCAAACCTGTGTGCACCTAGATCATCATTTTGAACATATATTTATGTCCCACACAGATTACAGGTCATATTTCAGTCAATGTGCTGACACATGTCAGACAATTACATCACTCATGATGGTCAACTCAATGCACCTGTTGTATATGGTGCTGATCACATTAACCTTGGACTACAGCAAATACACAGGACCTAAGTGACACATGTCACAGACGGAAAGGGACACACCGCATCAGATGATAATGGGGCATAGTTACATTTTGCCACAGAAGTGGTGTCTCAGCAGACAGACGACCTGTGAGAGGGTCACCAGGCTGAGGGAGTGCAACATGCATGTCAAACATAGTTCAGCAACATGGCACATACTCACCCCCTCCTTGCTGCTGTCTGGTCTTCAACTGCCCATCCAGGTCAGGGACGACCACCGTCAGTATCCGGAGCATGTGGGGGTCAAGGTCCGTCATCCACCCCTTTTGCGAGGAGGTGACAGCTTCAGCTGGACTCTTGCAATCATCCGTGTCCAGCCACGGAGGTCCTGCCACCTCTTCTGGCAGTGGCGGATGCAGTGTTTGAAGACCCCCACAGATCTTACAGCCCGGACGATGGTCTGCCAAATTTCATTCTTCTGATGGGCGTCGACCTGTAAGGATGACATGGTGACACACCATTACTCCACATGCTACTTGTTTATTCATCACACACTTGGACATATAGGTCATGGTCAGAATGGCAGATAATGTCTAAAGGTTAGACAAGTATCATCATGGGCAGTTGTCCTGTGTGCAAGTCTCCCTTAATAACATGAGAACAGTGTAGAAAAATCAATCCCACCAAACACACTTCTACATCACTGTACCTGTCCAGAATATGAATCTACACACTGTAAGACTTACATTAACTATGTGTGCATGCTTGCCCTTGGGGATCACAATGCTAGTAGTGCCTGTTTGAAAACATGGCCAATTAAAAGGGCAGTGTAATCAAAACTCACCCGCTCCCCTGGTTTTCCATACAGCTTGCTGTACTGTGGAAGGAGGCTGTCCAGCAGGGCCTGGTTCTCCTCCTCTGTGAAAGCTGGTGCCCTCTCCACACTACGTGCCATTGTAGATCCCAGAGGATGCAGAGACAGCAGCAGTGGTAGGCAGAAATGTAGTAAAGTAGCATGTAGTGCAGGCAAGTGAAGTCTCTTGGGAACAGACAGACTTATATCTGTGCAGCAGAGGCGGATTCTGTTCCATGCGTCCAAAGCGATAGGTCCGAGTCGTTCGCATTATCTGAATTTGGCCAATCCATAACATTGCACGCATCTGACACGCCTCCTGCGTCGTTCAAATATTCCGCATCATAACACTATTGAGTTTGATACATTGTTGTTGTAAGCTAACTGATTCGAATTGCACGCGATTCGTACACGAAGCGAAACGCGCGTCTGTCACCATGACGACCAATAGCCAATGTGTGCATCCGGCTCGGTTCGTATGCGGAGAACGCGTCCTTTGAATACTCATCCACGTCTGTCACCATGACGACCAATAGCCAATGTGTGCGCCCGGCTCGGATCGGATGCGGAGAACGCGTCCTTTGAATACTCACCCGCGTCTATCACCATGACTACCAATAGCCAATGTGTGCGTCCGGCTCTGGTCGGATGCGGAGAACACGTCCTTTGAATACTCACTGCGTCTGTCACCATGACGACCAATAGCCAATGTGTGCGTCCGGCTCAGTTCGGGTGCGGAGTACGCGTCCTTTGAATACTCACCCGCATCTGTCACCATGACGACCAATAGCCAATGTGTGCGTCCGGCTCGGTTCGGATGCGGAGAACGTGTCCTTTAATACTCACCCGCGTCTGTCACCATGACGACCAATAGCCAATGTGTGCATCCGGCTCGATTCGGATGCGGCACACGCATGCACTCAATACTCACCTGCGTCGTTCACCATTACAGTCAACAGCCAAAGGAAGCGAACCACACGTTTTGGATGAGGCTCAGATGCCCTACACTAATCAATCAGCATGTCAGACAGTATAGCAAATCTTTATGTTCTGCTGCATTACATGTGTGGGTACAGTGATTCACATGTCATATTGGACAGAGTACTTTATAGCTCACACTCCCATGATGAGCCAACCTTGATGTGCACCAAATACATTGTTTGTGAGGAACCTCACAACTGTGAGTGACCACTTCACAGATCACCCTCCTAGGCTTGGACACAGTCCCAGGGGATCATTGTGTTAACACAGGTTACATCCACACATATTCACTGCTTTAGTGGACTGTGTGTTAGAAAGTGCATTGTGTGAAGTTATTTTGAGTGAATCCACAGTATCTGAGTCTTGTACAACGCAGACACTCCATTGTTGATGTTGTCAATGATATTTACTTGAGACATCAACTTGTATTTGGCATGTGAGTTGCTGTTGTGTCTTTGTGTCACAGACATACATGTATGCTTGTCAAAAAAGATGTGCTACACATCATGAATGTTTTATGTATGTGATAGTACATGTAGGTCAGACATTACATCATGACAGTGTCCACACTATGACAGTGGTGTGCATGGTGACACGCTGTCTGTATCTAGTGTTCCACCTAGGTGGCATTACATGATCACTGTCTGTGTACCTTCCCACCATGTGATAGTTGTTACAAACATCTATCTTTGATACTTTATTAGGTGTGTGTTTAGTATGTAATGTTTGATCACATGGACTGTGACAGACACTAGTGATTAGTCACAGCACAGCATTGCAATTGTGGATAAACCATTATAAAATGAAATGTTCGGTAAGGGTCACATAGCTGCCTTTTGTGTCAAGGCTCAACATTACACATCTGACTTCATTGAGTCTTGCTTTGATGTAGTATATGAGTTTTTGCATGTTCCTTACCAAATTGGAAAGTGTATGAATAATGTTTTGATTTGTTACCTATGTACTGCAGGAGACCAGCTGTCCACAGACCCTTCCCCAACCTACAGACCATGGGAGAACGTGACAGCATCAGACGTTACCGCTTCACCTGACCACTCATTGAGGAGTTGGCAGAGCAGTTGGCCCCACATTTGCTACCTGGATGCCCATATCCATTTGCACTGACCCCCAAGGTGAAGGTGATGGCAACCCTACATTTCTTTGCCACGGGAACCTTCCAGTATACTGTGGCTACTGCTGGTGGGATGTCACAGACAATGTTTAGCCGTGTTCTTCGTGATTTTTTGGAGGCAATGTTACATTTCCTGAACCTGTACATCAAGTTCCCAACACCAGGACAGTTTACCGACATCAAGAGTGACTTTTATGCTTTAGGCAGAATGCCATGTCATTGGCTCCATTGATGGTACACATGTGGCTTTGGTCCCACCACAAGCCAATGAACAAACATACAGAAATCATAAGCATTACCACTCCATAAATGCCCTGGTGGTATGTCTGCCTGACATGACAATCTCACATGTCTGTGCGCGTTTCCCAGGATCCGCACACGACGCCCACATTATGAGAAACAGTAGGATCCCACAGATGATGTCTCAGCTGCCAAATCAGCGTGCCTGGCTTGTTGGTGGGTAATGTTGTCTGTTTATGTTGTGTGTTGCTTGTATGTCAGGTTGTACCCTGTTGTCAGACACATGAAGTCTTTTCTGTTTAAATTTAGGAGGCTCTGGATACCCCAACATGCCGTGGTTGCTGACACCACTCAGGAACCCTGTCACCCCTGCTGAGTTTAGTTTTAATGAGGCAAATGGGCGGACCAGGCGAGTGATTGAGTGGACATTTGGGCTACTGAAACCCAGACTTCGCTGCCTGGACCATACAGGAGGAGCCCGCCAATATGCACCAGCGAAGGTGTGTAAGATCATCATCATGTGTTGCATGCTATACAACCTGTCAGTGAGGAATAAGCTACCTCTCATCCAAGATGACGGGGACCAGCAGCCTCTAGCAGGGGAGGATCCAGGCCTGGGGCATGTTGCCATTGATGATGAGGAGGAGGAGGATGTTCGGAGACAGCTCATCAACAACTTTTTCTCATGATTGTAAGTATGCAATGATGAGTTGACAAAGCACTTTATTTGCATGATATGTGTCTGTTGTACAATATCTCTGTATACGTGTGGGTGCATGCTACTTAACATGATCCTTGGAGTTATTTGGTGTCCATTGAGTTAGTATGTTCACCAGTACAGTGTTGACATGACTCCTAGCTAGTGTTCACAATTAAAAATTTTAAGTATGAAATGTCTCTTGGAGATGTATGCAGAAAATTTGGTATTTCAAGGCTGTTCTATGTCTCTCCTTCACAGGGTCCTTTGGCTGTTGTATCGAGACATGTGACCTCCCAGACACACAATGCAATTACTGAGTGCAACTTTTCTCGGGATCAGGAATCTGTGCCACACACTCAATTCTGAAATTTTTCAAACGTCTTGTTTAATTTGTGCTTATTGTCACAGTGTGATTTGATTTCATTTGTTATGGAGGCAACATGTTGTGCCTGTGTAATAAACCTGTGCTCCACATTGAGGTGTGCCTCGTCTGTATACCCACATCCAACATTCATTTACATACTGTATATGTGCCCTGATGTTCAGTTTGTCTAACAATGATTTGTGTTTGTGCATTGAAATGTGGTTTCAATTTACAACAGTGGAGGCAATGAGGATGTATGCCATGTACTATTTGTGTTGTGTTGACCTTGTTGTGTGTATCTCTTATATGTGTCATGTTACATTTACTCACAAGACAGTAGGTAAATTGCTGTACTTGTTTTTCATCCAAAGCATTATTTTTTAGGACATCATCTCTATATTACAAACAGTATTTAATTCACGACAGAAGCAAGTATTGTGTGAATCAATTTTATCCATTTTGGACTCCATTCTGGACATGTGTGAGTCCATTCTGGACATGTGTGAGTCAATGTTGGCATAATGGGCAGCCTGCTGCTGTTGCATGTCATTGAGGATCCCAACTACCTGGCCAAAGTCTCTGGTGCATTCTCGAAATGCATATAGAATGCGTGCCAACTGTGGGTCTGCTTGATCATCAGCACCAGCTGCCTCACGGGACCTCTCCCCACGGCCCCTCCCACCACCCCTACCCACCCAAGCGGGACCTGTTGTTACAGGCACAGACAACACTGAGTCTCCTTCATCGTTGACACTGGTGTTGTTGTCTGCCAACTCCAGAGTGCCCTGTGTTGCTGTGCTCTCGTTGTTTTGTTGCCTTGGTGTGTCCGTGTTGGTAGAGGTCATCTGGGGGTTGACAGATGTTGCGGCAGTGGTCACAGAGGGTGCTGGTGTTCGAGCTGCTGGTGCTGCATGCTGACCCACACCGGAGGGGCCAGGTAGTTCATTGTCATCCATTGAGGGCTGAGAGACATCCACACCGGAGAGCTCAGGATCAACCAGAGTCTGGGACTGGGATTCCTGTTCTGTTCTTGCAGTATCCCCAGCAGGCCCTGTGGGTAGATGAGAGACACAATGTTTGTGGTGTTTTTGCACAGTCCATACACATTACATTTGCTATTGCACATTATGATGAGTGTAGGTACATTAAATAGTCCTCCATCGTCACAGACCCAGGCCTATTTTTTCAGCAAACATTGTGATTTTAACAAGAAATGTTTTGCTGAGCATGTCCAGATCTGTGTATAAATGGGCATGTTTTGTTCATTTGACTGTACATAGGCATTTACTGGCAAGTGACACCCTGTGCATGACACAGGTGTGTTGATATTTCCCACATCTGTGCTTTTCCAATGATATACGTACTCTTCCTCTTACAATATGTTTCAAGCTTTCTGCATGTGTGCTGGCGTTTGTGCATGTCATTTGCAGTCAAATTGGTGTGGCTACCTACACACTCACAGTCCGATATGTATGTGGCGTTTGGTTTATGGTATTTTGATGAATGTGTTCCTAGTTCTCATCTCATTGCACACATGTGAATAGCTGTCAGTAGCAAATAGTGTTACTGCTTTGCTTTGTGCCTGATCACATCATGTATATTGTCCTTGTCCTCCATGGACAGATGAGTTAACCAAGGCTGCTTTCCTGCTTTTTCAGGCTCAGAGCTGTGAGGTACAGAGGTTTGTGTGCTTGTGTTATGCTGCTGGAAGTTGTACCCCTCCTCCCACCCAGTCCAGCTTACTCCTTGTGGATAAAGTATCAATCACAGTGAGGGGAGTTTAGTGGCAAGGATGCTGACAACGCTGCATGATGTAGGAGTTGAATGCAACTCCCAACATTGCTTTGTGTACATGACACCATGCAACAGTGTCAAACATCTTGCTGTGGCCCTTCCATTCACTGTTAGTTATCCCCTTGTCGCTGATGGACATGTTGCTTTGTGTGTGGGTAGTGATGTGTGCTATGACTGCAACTCACACCATGTCCTGTACTCCACACACCTTCCCAGCCAGCCCAGGGAGCACACCTGGGACAATGCATCCCCAGACAGTGAGTGGAAATGTACAGTGAAGATGGCTGAGAGTGAGGACTGGTGTGAGAGGCCCAGGGCCTAGGTGTGATTTGTGGCCAATTCATACATAAGGCCCATGTGTCAGCCATCTTGCCGGTACATTTCCACTCTCTGTGAGATGAGCATGGTTCAAGGTGGGATTGTTGGGCCATGTGGGAGGAGGACTGTTGGCTGTGACTACAACTCCCATCATGCTTTTAGCTACACCCACCTTCCCAGCAAACCCAACTTTCCTTCCTGTGACTCAGCTTCCCTGTGAGTGAGTGAAACAGTGATGGCAAGATGGCTGACAGTGGTGGCCTGGTGTTTGTTTGAGCACAACTCCCAACAGGGCCTTATGCTCCCCACACCAGAGCCCAGTGTCAGCCATCTTGCCAGAACTTTTCCACTCCCTGTGAGATGGGCATAGTTCAAGGTGGGCTTGATGGGCCATGTGGGAGGAGGATTGTTAGCTGTGACTATAACTCCCATCATGCTTTTAGCTACACCCACCTTCCCAGCCATCCCAACCTTCCTTCCTGTGACTCAGATTTCCTGTGAGTGAATGTGTGCAAACAAGATGGCTGCTGCATGCGACTGGTGTTTGGATCCCATTGCCTTGCTGTGAGTTAGTGCTAAGTTTGTACATTTTTGTAAATGGTGAGCATTCCAGTTACATTGCAGGTATGTTGTTAGTAAAAATCTATTTTTGATCACATATCCCATCATGGACTTGTGCTCCCCTCACCAGAGCCCAGTGTCAGGCATCTTGGAAGTAGATTTTCCTTAACTCTCAGGGAGAGCATAGTCCCAGGTGTGGGGTTTGGTGTTGGTGGGAAGGGTGTGTGTGTGACAGGGCCTGCTGGTAGATGTAGTCAGAGCTAGCACTCCTCCTCCCACCCAGACCAAATAGGCCACCATGAACCATGCTTCCATGACAGTGAGTCAAACTTTACATTCGAAATGTCTGACAGTGGTGACCTGGTGGTTGTTTAAGCACAACTCCCAACAGGGCCTTGTGCTCCCCACACCAGAGCCCAGTGTCAGACATCTTGCAGTACTTTTCCACTCCCTGTGAGATGGGCATAGTTCAAGGTGGGCTTGATAGGCCATGTGGGAGGAGGACTGTTAGCTGTGACTCAGACTCCCATCATGCTTTTAGCTACACCCACCTTCCCAGCCATCCCAACTTTCCTTCCTGTGACTCAGATTTCCTGTGAGTGAATGAGTGCAAACAAGATGGCTGCTGCATGCGACTGGTGTTTGGATCCCATTGCCTTGCTGTGAGTTAGTGCTAAGTTTGTACATTTTTGTAAATGGTGAGCTTTCCAGTTACATTGCAGGTATGTTGTTAGTAAAAATCTATTTTTGATCACATATCCCATCATGGACTTGTTCTCCCCACACCAGAGCCCAGTGTCAGGCATCTTGGAAGTAGATTTTCCTTAACTCTCAGGGAGAGCATAGTCCCAGGTGTGGTGTTTGGTGTTGGTGGGAAGGGTGTGTGTGTGACAGGGCCTGCTGGTAGATGTAGTCAGAGCTAGCACTCCTCCTCCCACCTAGACCAAATAGGCCACCATGAACCATGCTTCCATGACAGTGAGTCAAACAGAACATTCAAGATGTCTGACAGTGGGGCCTGGTGTTTGTTTGAGCACAACTCCCAACAGGGCCTTGTGCTTCACACACCAGAGCCCAGAGTCAGCCATCTTGCCAGTACTTTTCCACTCCCTGTGAGATGAGCATGGTTCAAGGTGGGATTGTTGGGCCATGCGGGAGGAGGACTGTTGGCTGTGACTCCAACTCCCATCATGCTTTTAGCTACACCCACCTTCCCACCCAACCAAACTTTCCTTCCTGTGACTCATATTCCCTGTGAGTGAGTGAAAAAGTGATGGCAATATGGCTGACAGTGGTAGCCTGGTGTTTGTTTGAGCACAACTCCCAACAGGGCCTTGTGCTCCCCACACCAGAGCCCAGTGTCAGTCATCTTGCCAGTACTTTTCCACTCCCTGTGAGATGGGCATAGTTCAAGGTGGGCTTGATGGGCCATGTGGGAGGAGGATTGTTAGCTGTGACCACAACTCCCATCATGCTTTTAGCTACACCCACCTACCCAGCCATCCCAACCTTCCTTCCTGTGACTCAGATTTCCTGTGAGTGAATGTGTGCAAACAAGATGGATGCTGCATGTGACTGGTGTTTGGATCCCATTGCCTTGCTGTGAGTTAGTGCTAAGTTTGTACATTTTTGTAAATGGTCAGCTTTCCAGTTACATTGCAGGTATGTTGTTAGTAAGAATCTATTTTTGATCACATATCCCATCATGGACTTGTACTCCCCATGCCAGAGCCCAGTGTCAGGCATCTTGGAAGTAGATTTTCCTTAAATCTCAGGGAGAGCATAGTCTCAGGTGTGGTGTTTGGTGTTGGTGGGAGGGGTGTGTGTATGACAGGGCCTGCTGGTAGATGTAGTCAGCGCTAGCACTCTTCCTCCCACCTAGACCAAATAGGCCACCATGAACCATGCTTCCATGATAGTGAGTCAAACTTTACATTCAAGATGTCTGACAGTGGGGCCTGGTGTTTGTTTGAGCACAATTCCCAACAGAGCCTTGTGCTTCACACACCAGAGCCCAGAGTCAGCCATCTTGCCAGTACTTTTTCCACTCCCTGTGAGATGAGCATGGTTCAAGGTGGGATTGTTGGGCCATGTGGGAGGAGGACTGTTGGCTGTGACTCCGACTCCCTTCATGCTTTTAGCTACACCCACCTTCCCAGCCATCCCAATCTTCCTTCCTGTGACTCAGCTTCCCTGTGAGTGAGTGAAACAGTGCTGGCAAGATGGCTGACAGTGGTGGTTGCTGTTTTGAGCAGAAAGCCTTGCTGTGTTTTTTAGTAAGTTGGTACATATCATGATATAGTTCCATATTACTCTGAGATTGCAGGTATTTTGTTTGTCAAACTGGCATACACATCACAGGCTCATTTGCTTAATGTTGTTATGGCTTTGCTGACAGTGATTTGTATCGCTGTCCCCTTGATAGTGATGTCTGTGGCTGTGTATTTGCTATTAATATTGGCTATTTGAGTATGTACTCACCAGGCTCTGGTACTCCTGATATTCCATGGACGCCCTCCGGTGGAAGGAGGGCCCGCACCTTCTCCTCCCATGAAGTGAAGTGCACAGGTGTTGCAGGAGGGCCACCGCCAGTCCGCTGACTCAGTTCATGCTCTTTGTTAATGAGCTTCTTGACCCTCCTTCGCACATCATAGTACCTGTTCCTGATATCTTCCGTTGTGCGCAGGCAAGGTGCTTGAGCGTTCACCTTGTTGACAATCCTCTCCCACATCTTGGTCCTCTGGGACAGGGGGGTCTGTTGGACCAAGATGCCAAATAACTGTGGCTCTACTCTGAGAATTTCATCTACCATGACTTCCAACTCACTGTCTGTGAACTTTGGATTCTTCTTTGGGGGCATGGTGAAGGTGGTGGTGGAGATGGATGTGGGGTGAGTGTGAAAGTGAGGGTGAGTGAGTATGAGTAAAGGTGTGTGTTTGTGAGTGTGGTATTTGACAGGTGCTAGTAGTGTACAGGTTATGTGGTGTGTGGGTTGTGAGTGTATGTCTCAGTGCAGTGTAGTGGTGGTATCTGCTGGCAGGTCTGTTGAATTTGCAAAGGATCATGGTAAGGAATTTGGCCCTTTATACAGGTGGAGTTGTGGGTGTGTCTTATTTATTTTGAGCCTTTGGCAATGCTTGTTTGGACTTTTTCTGTCTGTTTCTAGTGTATTTTGTTGAGCATGACAGAAACGTTCCGTTGACCGCAACGGATGCTTTTTCATGTATTAGCGGGGCGGTCCGAGTCTGTTCCATTCACGCTGAAGTATGCTGCAGCGTTCGCGTACGAGTCGGTCGCGTCGGGCTCTTTTTCGGACATTTCGCTAGGACGGATTGATTTCCGTACGTGTTGGTCATCCGTATTATGCTCCATGCGAGTCGTTTGTATTTGACACGCGTTGCATCGTACTACGGCGGTCGGACAGCGCGCGTACTTGTCGGTCGGAAGCCATTCCCGATCCGTGTCGGGCCCTTAATGTTGGCAAGCATCAAGAGAGAAAACACTCCACTCCGCTACGCAGACTTTTTCAGTACTCCATGCTTTACACTGGGTGGGGAGTGGGAAAAACTCTGCAAACTGTGCCAGAAGAGCAGAGTTTACAGCCCAGGCCTATATCATTTTCCCGGTCGACATGGTAGTTTAAACTGTACACACAGGCTCTACAAGGTTCACTGACAGAACATCGATGTAAAAAATATAGACTGCAAAATATCGATGGAAAAATATAAAATGCAAAAATATCGACTCCCTACACTTAAACAGGTAAGTACAAAAATATCAAAAATAAAATATCGATGTAAAAATTAGTTGTACAAAATATCCATTTTTATATATATATATTATATAAAAATATTAAATGTTGAATAATAAAATGTATATAAAAAAATAAAGTAGATTTAATATAAATTTTAACAAATATAGCAAATAAACTTAATGAAAAAAAGTTAAACACATACATAATAATTAATATATATATTTACGTTAAAACAATGAATAAACTATTCATTTTAATTTATTTGATAATGTTGAAATTATATAAAACTGTACAAATATATATATATATATATGTATGTATGTATGTATATATATATTTTTTTTTTTTTGTGAATGTACTATACACGTTGATATGATTACTGTTTTGATTACAACCCTAGGTTTGGTGTGTGATAAAAGTGAAAAACACCACCATTTCTTAAATTGTGTGAAATGCCAATTGCAAATTATGTGATCACCGGTAAAATGCTGAGCGAAACAAAATGTCTACTAAATGAAAATGATGACTCTGTCACGAGGTTATCTGTAAAGATTTTAAAATTGAACTACAAATCCCAGAATTCAATGGGAATGTATACTTACAGGAAATGACATAAAACAGATGTAACAGTAGTGCCCCCTACCGTGAGAAAGGCCGTGCTGGCCGAAACGCGTCGGTGTGACAGACTGGCTCTGTGAATAAAGCATAAATTCCAAGATTCCAAAGTGCGGCGTCCTTTGTTGCAACAAAAAAAAAATTATATATATATATTTACCAATAGCATAAAATCTAATAAAAAAACAACATTCTATCATAAATTAAAACATTAAACTATTTACAAATCTTCAAACTTAAATTTCCCACTCCAGTCAGTGCAACAGTAGAGAAAGTGCTGGATAGCGGAGGGGTAAAAATTACTATTCCCACTCCAGTGAGTGCAACAGTAGGGAAAGTGTTGGATAGAGGAGGGGTAAAAATTACTATTCCCACTCCAGTGAGTGCAACAGTAGGAAAAGTGTTGGATAGCAAAAGGGTAAAAATTACTATTCACACTCCAGTGAGTGCAACAGTGGGGAAAGTGCTAGATAGCGGAGGGGTAAAAATTACTATTCCCACTCCAGTGAGTGCAACAGTAGGGAAAGTGTTGGATAGCGGAAGGGTAAAAATTACTATTCCCACTCCAGTGAGTGCAACAGTAGGGAAAGTATTGGATAGCGGAGGGGTAAAAACTACTATTCCCACTCCAGTGAGTGCAACAGTAGGGAAAGTGTTGGATAGCGGAGGGATAACAATTACTATTCCCACTCCATTGAGTGTAACAGTAGGGAAAGTGCTGAATAGCGGAGGGGTAAAAATTACTATTCCCACTCCAATCAGTGCAACAGCAAGGGAAGTGTTAGATTGCAGAGGGGTAACAATTAATATTCTCACTCCAGTCAGTTAAAAATTAAAAACAAACAAAATATTAAAAACAACAAAAATATTTAAAAATCAAAATAAATAAAAACATATATAAATATGTTAAAAATTAAAATGCAAATATATTTAGTATAACAAATTAAAAAAGTATTATAATGTTAAATGCATATGCAAATACCTACAAATATTATATTAAATAAAAGAAAAAATAATTTTTAAACAAATAAATATTTTTAATTAGAAATTATTTAAAACCAAAAACATTAATTATTACATACATTTACTTTTTCTATTTTCTACCCTTTAACACCACACAATTCATAACCCACATATAAATAAATAAAAAATGTACTTCCATAGTTAACATAATTAATTACCAATTAAAGAAATATTATTAATTAAAAAACAAATTAAAACTCATAAAAATTAATTAACTTCCCACATTTTACCCCTATAATCCCCACAACCCACAGCTAAAATTAAACTGAAATAACAAATTAATTACACAATTAAAACGTATTTTAAATTAAAAAACTAATAGTTTTAAACAACTAATTTTAAAGTAAGTAAAATTAATTTACTCCCCACCCTTTACCCCTATAAAAGTAAAACCAACACAAAAAATTAAACAATTACCATAATTAAATATCAATTATATAATTAATATTAATGATCAACTAACTATTAATTAATTTAACATAAATTACCTCCCACCCTTAACCCCTATAATCCCCACAACCCACACCTAAAATTAATTACACAATTTCCATATTTAATTTTCTATTAATTAATTGATATTAATTAACAACTAATTATTAATTACGTAAACATAAATTACTTCCCACCCTTTACCCCTATAAACCCCACAACTCACATCTAAAATTAATTACACAATTTCCATAACTAATATACAATCAATTAATTAATATTAATTAACAACTAATTATTAATTAATTAAAGATAAATAACTTCCCACCCTTTACCCCTATAAACCTCACAACCCACATCTAAAATAAATTACACAATTACCATAATTAATTACCAATTAATTAATTAACAATCCATTAATAATTAATAATTTATTCCAAATTAATTAATTCCCACAATTAACACTATAAAATCTCAATTAAATAAATATTAATAAATAAAAAATAATCATTGATTTATTATAATTAAATTGCTTCCCACCCTATTTCCCTATAATCCCACAACCCGCTACAGTATTAAAAAACGCAAAATTTAATTAAAAGAAAATTTATATCTACTAAAAATGTAACACATATATTAAAAAACATAAACAATACTTATACAAAAACATACATCACTTACATTTAAAATATAAACTAAAATACATAACACTAATAAAAAAATCGATATTTTAAACAACTATGGGGCATATTATCAAGGGCTTTATCGCCGATTTAGCGGCACTTTTTGCCGCTAAATCGACGATATTTTTAACGCCCTATTAGCAAGCTGTCGCTAACAGGCGTTAGCGACAGCTTTCAGGCGTTAGAGGCCGGGAATTACATCGCCTTGCATGTCAGCGATATTTATCGCTAATGACATGCAAGGTAGGCGTTCCCACTAAAAGCGACTGTAAACAGTCGCTAACACCACTAACCCCTATTATCAAGGCAGGCAAAGCGATAAAATAAATCGCGCTAAGCGCGTTTATCGCTAGATTTTAACACCTGCTACTGACTATGACTTACCTGTTTAAGGTATAGGAGGTGGATTCTAATGCTGAATCCACCTTAGCGTTAATGCAAGAATATCGCTGGTTTTCCAGCGATATTCTCGCATTATGCCGCTATCGCTGGAAATATTATCGCTATGGAGATAAACCTTACTAATAGGGTGTTATCTCAGCGATATTTTCCAGCGATAGGCGGCGTTAACAGGATTCGCGCTAAGCGCGTTTAGCGATAAAAATCGCTATTCCTTGCTAATATGCCCCCATATTTTTGCAAACAATATTAATGACTTCTATATTTTTGAAAACAATATTTTTTACCTTAAATTTGATATTCTTGACCACAATAGTCTTCCTGTGTCACGATATTTCCAACTCAATATTTGTGTAGGTCAACATTTCCAACTCGATATTCTGTCTGAATACCGCTCTACAATGGCAGGCCTGAGACATTGTTAGAGGGCTACCTAAGTGGGTGGCACAATCAGTGCTGCAGGCCCACTAGTAGCATTTAATTTGCAGGCCCTGGAGACATGTAGTGCACTTTACTAGGGACTTATGAGTAAATGAAATATGCCAATTGGGTATGAGCCAATATTACTGTAGGAAGCTGCCTCTGTATATGATATTATCACTAGGTGGTAATACAGTACCCAGAGTCCAGGGGTTCCCCAAAAGTGTACAGGGCTCAATGTAAAACCCAAAGTGCTCTATTAGTGGTAGTGTGGGCGAGCAGCCTTAGGCCTAACACAGATGTGTGTAAGACATTTATTGCACATACACGATCAATAATGGACACACGACTCAAGAAGGAGATCGAGACGAATTATATTAAATGATACTTTTTGGTATTTTATTTTAAGACCTAGGTCTTCTTAATAAAGTAGGTACATTTTTAATTAAAAATACTTTTCACTTTCCAAAACTGAAACTTTTTCATACTGTCCGAATTTTATCCTATAGGAAAAACAATATTGCAGTTAAACAGGTAAGTATAGAACTTACAACTTCAGTCGTCGGAGCTAAAAGTCAGCAAGAGCCAGGGGTCAGGTAAGTACCATGACTGCACCACCAGTGGCACAGGGGCGGCCGGGTGCAGAGGTCAAAATCGGCTTTCGACCCAATGCTTTCCAATAGAGACAGGGGGTGCTTGGAGCCACACTGCTTGTGGGTAATTAGATCTGTTGCAGGGGCCAAGCTTTGGGGGTTAGCACAAGCACAGGGGTGGCCACAAAGCAGCACCAAACTTACACCACCAGCAACACAGGGGCGGCCGGGTGCAGGGTGCAAATTCTACATCGGGCGCCCAATGCTTTCTAATGGGGATTCTTCTTTCGGCAAAGAGGCTGCAGGCGTGGCACCAGAGGTTGCAAGAGGAAGACTAATGACAGCAGAGGTAAGTCAGATGTAGGGGGTTATAGGGGCACTCTCAGTTAAGCTCACCAAGACCCAGTGGCTTCGGTGCATGGGTGCCTTTCGACTTCGGAGTCTTCTTACCGGAGCTGGTCGCAGTCGAAGGGGAGCCTCTGGATTCACACTGCAGACGCCATCGTGGAGGGCAGGAGATGTCAGCCACTGCTGGACACGAGGTCAGTATCACCGGGGAGACTTCAATGCACATGTGAGCCACTCAGTCTAGGGCCATGAATGTCAGGTGCAGAGTGGGCTGGTGACACAGATACGCCTGTATCCTGAGTTTTTGGAGCTGGTTTCTTCTGGACAGGTCCGCTGTCCTCGGGAGATTGGAGTCTTCATTGAAGGCAACAGTCCTCCCAGGGGTTTTGTAGGTCGTTGTTGCAAGACAGGTCTCAGGGTCATCGAAGCAGGATACAGGCTGGTAGGGCTGGGGCCAAGGCAGTTGTCAATCCTGGCTTCTACTGCACGGCTTCTTCTCTCTTCTTAGGTTGTCACAGATCTGAGTTCTAGGTCTTGGGGAGCCACCTAAATACAAAATTTATGAGGCGTTTTAGGAGAGTAGCAGGTATGGCCAATGGGCACCTCACCTGGGTTGACTACACCCTCTAATATGCCACCCTCCTTTGGGAGGGGGCATAGACCTAGCCCTGATTGGAGGAGGCTTCCCAACTTCAAGATGCCGGGGCATGAGGTTGTGCTTCACCTCGCCTTCCCCACCTCAGCTGTGGGGTTGGCAGAGGTGGGCACACTCCTATTCTTTTGAATTTTCCCACTGGTATTCCTGCCCGAAGTGGGGGTGTAAACCAGGGGCTGCAATCTGCTGCTAACAGCAGAGGCTGGGGGTCGCATTATAAAGGTGGCAGGCCTTTGAAGCTTCCCTCTTCGAGCACAGGCCCATCCTGTGGGGGAAGGCATGACACCTCTGCCCAGGGTGTGCATTGTTTCTGGTCCCATAGAGCAGGGGCTCTCTCCCCAGGGGTCCAGAGACATGTCTGGTGGTAGCTGGCTGCCTACAGCCGGTCAGAGACCACACCAGGGTTGGTAGGTTTTCAGGAGGCAGCTCTGAGATGCCCTCTGAATACATGCTTTTATAAATCTCACACTGGCATCAGTGTGGATTTATTACAAGAAGCTGTTTGGTACCAAACACTCCTGAGTTCAGTGAAGCCATCATGGTGCTGTGGAAATCGAGTTGTCAAGTTCCCAGCCCATGTACTCTCTATGGCTTCCCTGGCACTTACAATATTAATGAATATACCCTTATACTGTAGGGGCATATCTGGTCATGCAGATATGCCCACACCTGGAATATAGTGCACCCTGCCTTAGGGCTGGTAAGGCCTGCTAGAGGGGTGACCTACCTATATCTAAGGCAGTGCTAGCTTGAGTGTGCCATGTCGACTTGGTCATTTTCACACCTCACAGGGGCATGCCAGCTGCAGGGGCAGTGGCATGGTCCTAGTGAGAGGGTCCCAGGGGGCCCTCTTCAGCCTCCAGGCCCAAGGTATCTAGGGTACCACTTAATAGGGACTTACAGGGGGGCAGAAGTACCAATTGTGGACATGTTTTTAGGGAAAGAACACTGGTACTGGGAACCTGGACAGCAGAGACCCAGTACTCTACATTCAAAGTAGCATCAAAAGCCAGGCAAAATGTGGAGGGGTACTGAAACAGAACCCCCCATGTTCTCACAATTACCATGTTTAGAGGCGAGAGCACATGAACTTTAGCACTGGATAGCAGTGATAAAGTGCTCAGAGTCCTAAAGCCAACAAAAACGAGGTCGGAAAAAGTGGAGGAGGAAGGCAAAATGTTTCGTTTGACCCTGCAGAGAGAGTCATTTTCCAACAGAGGGAATATTTCTTTGTAGATTTGATGCTTCTGTGTGTTTGAATGATTATCACTTTCAGTGAATCTTGGTGACAACTCACTAAGCATTCTTTCTGTTCTTTTTATTGAAAACAACAATAGGTTCTTCCTGAGGTTCATATGGCTTGCTAAATCATGTGTGGTATTTATTGTGAGGTACAGAGACAGATCTTAACCAGCTCAGTTGCAGATTTAAACTTAGCCCATTTGAATCAAGACTAATTCATTTCAATAGTATGACACGGTTTAAGCAAAATTTTACATTCTTCGAACCTTTGTCACATCATCACAACATTTACTGTTGAAAATTATTAATCGGTAAGGCCTTTCTATTGCTCGTATACATACATGACATTTGCAATCTTTGAAAGCTTGTTTATTGTATTGTTTTTATAATCCCTTCCTTACTTTTGTGTATTTATTATTTACCTTACTGCATACATTTGTTGAATGCAGCACAATCGAATACACCAACTTTTTGTATGAAAATAAAAGCTGTTTGAGTGAAAGCTAGAAGGTGAATGCAGCCTTTATATATATAAATCACTGCAATGCGATTTTAAAAGAAACAGATATCAGGAGTCCAATTCCTGAAGGCTTTTTAGAGTTCTTAAAGTAATTCTGCAGTGCTAATTTATGTACTCGAATATGACTTCATGAATTGGCTCCAGAAAATCTAAAATGGGAATAAGATGTAATATTCATATACAACTAGTGCAGATAGAAAGGACTGTGCCCTTTTACACTTTTACCAAGGGGGAGCTGGACTTCTCGTTGCTCATTTATATGTAAAAGATACTCCTTTAGTACTACTTTCCATACACATATATTGCTTTTGCGAATTGACATCAAGTATACTCTTTCTGCATCGATTATATGCTGCCAGCAACACTCTCGAGTATGAACTTATTTCAGAATCCCATTAGCTCTAAATCCCACACTCTTCTTGTTTGTTGCATGAAAACTGTAGAGAAATGTGGGGCTTAACACATGTGATATCATCAGTCCTGCTTCCATGATGTGTTTTATGATAGCATCAGGTTTGAGGTTATAGTAAGTAGTCTTCATGGGGTAAATTGTTGAGAGACTATATCTTCCTGCGTGGTGCAATTTGCTGTGTTTTGGCTTTTGTATTGTATCCTTAACTAAAATATCTTATATTAACTTTATGCTATTTCAGTCTGATACAGCACAACACTTTTACCAACTCCCAAGTAAAGATTCTTTCAAAAAATGCATGCTCAAAATGTTGTGCTTTATATATACAACTATGGGGGATATTCTCAAGAACGTGCGATAATCATCGCCAAAATAGGTTAATGCAAGTCTTCATATCGCCGTCTAGCATGGGAAAATAACCCCGTGTTAACGTGGCATTCACAACACGGCGGTAACATGCGATAGTACCCCGAAAACGCAGCAAATGTCTGCAATAACACTACTGGGACGGCGATAAAAATTTCAACCCGAACGTGAAAAAAGTTGCGATGGGCCCAACCGCGATAGGAAAATCGTCGACAAGCAGCGGCAGGCTTGCAATTCCCACGTCAGGCGGGTAAAATCACCATAAAAGCAGCAAAAAAACCAGAAAGAAATAAAAAAGACATAACAACTGCGAAGCACAATGGAGGGAGCTGGAGCAAGTACAGAGGAAAACCCGAACCCCACAAGCCCCACGGAGGACCAGCCTGGGACCTCGGGCCAGGGAAGGGCAAGGAGAAGAAGAAGAGGAATACGCGGTTCAGTCCGCAGGAAAACAGGATCCCGATAACGGAGGTGACACTCCCATCATCCAATTGCCATTGGTGTAATGGACAGCACTAAATGTTGCACATACACTTGTCCGAGCGATGTGCCAATGCAGAGGAGTGACATGCACACAGGGAATGTGTCTAGGAATGAATTTATTTGCACATGCTGTGCCTGTGGTCATTTTGACCTGTCCCATGATTGCTAAGGACAGCCCCCATGTGACGTGCCTATGTGAAGAAATTGTGAATGATAGTGTCCCTTTGGGCTATTCCAGCTGCCGCTGCACTGGGGTGTGGTCCACCTGCCTCATCTTCATCATCATCGTCCGGTGCATCAGGCACTTGGATCCATGGGGCATTGGTGCGTACACATATGTTGTGCAAAACACAACATGCACTGATCATCTTGCACACTATTTGCGGGCTGTACAGGAGTCTTCCACCTGTGATGTCCAGGCACCTGAAACGTGACTTCAACACGTCAAATGAGCGCTCCACAATGCCCCTGGTGCGTATGTGGGCCGCATTGTACTGCCTCTGGGCCTGGGTGTTCGGGGCTCGGAGGGGTGTCATCATCCACGGGCAGAGTGCATATCCTTGATCACCTGTGACAGGGGAGAGAGATGTGTCAATCGGTGGTTCGGCATTCTGTGTTGGCAGGCTTATTAGTATATTGGTGTGTGATGTGTGGGACTTTGGGATACATGTCTGACATGTCTTGCATGTGGCAAATGAGTGGCATCCATGTGTAGTACGTTGCCTCACAGCTGCTCCTCACTCCCCCGAGCCTCTTTACTTGTATGCGCTGCGCGGTTGCATCACTTGCACTCCTAAGGACACACCATTGTCATGACTGTCTACGCATGTCTACAAGCCTGACAACGACACTGTGATATTGGCCATTGAAGGTGGTCGGCCACGAGTGTGTAGGCCTATGGTCAGGATATGGCGGGAACAGAGACACACGCAGTAGTTGCCTTGGTGGCCATCCCGGAAGTGAACCACGCCCTGAGCCCCGGTCTATTGATTGCCACTCCTACGCTGGCCCAGACAGCTCCGCTTACGCTTACAGGGGGGGACGACATGGCTACGTGTCCAGGGTCTACCCCACTGCCTGAGGTAACATGGTAGCACCCACTGTCTACGACACTACAAACACCAGCAGTATATGTCCACATGGACATGTCTGTGCTCTGCATACTTAAGTCTGTCCAGCACATCCCCTCCACACTTGGCATTGTGTACATTCTGATTCATGGGTCACTTGCCTCCCTTGCACATACTTGGTTCCCGCCTCTCACCACATCCTGCTATTGTGTGGCAGAGGTGCCATTACGTGGATGGCTTGTCTGGATGTCTGGCCCCTGTTACCACATTTCCATGTGTTGTCGTGTCTGGTAGGTGGGCATGTTGTTTGGCATGTCGTAAGTGATGTTGTAACGTGTGCATTCCCACAGTTGTGAGTTGTCTGATTGTGGAGTTGAGGTGTGTGGTGTGTTCCGTTGGTACTTACCGACGAGCAGTGCATTTCCGTAGATGCCATCCTGGAAGCGCTGGTTGATGATGGACTATCGGAAGATGTAGGAATCATGCACACTGCCTGGGTAGTTGGCGACGACGTTGGTGAAGAGTCCCCAGTGGTCCACTATTGCCTGCACATTGATGGAATGCGTGTGCTTCCTGTTGCGGTAATTGTGTGCAGTGTCGGCAGGGGGCACAAGTAGGACATGTGTGCAGTCAATTGCCCCCAACACGTGCGGGAAGCCAGCTATGGCGTAGAAGCCTTGCTTGGTCTCCAGCTGTTCCTGCGCAGTGTTGGGGAAGTGAAGGTACTGGGGTACCAAGCTGATGATGGCATCCAAGACAGGTGTGAGGAACTTTGATAGGGCTGGCTGTGAGACTCCTCCGACTCTGGCAGTTGTTGGTTGGAAGGTACCAGAGGCCAACAGGTGCAGCACAGCCAGCAGCTTTGTCTGCGGAGGGATGTTGGTTCTCCGCTGTGTTGGTACCGTCAGCCTGTGGGCAATGTGGGTCAGGATGCGGAGGATGGTCGTCCTTTTGAGCCTGTAGTGGGCAATGACTTCCTCTGGCGTTAAGTCTCCGAGGCTGGTGCGTTTTCGAAGGACCGCTGTCTCATTCTGCACTGCCTCTGTGGTAGTCCGAGGGGGTGGTCCTGGGAGGAGTGGGGGGCCTGGGGTGGTGGTGGTGGTGGTTGTTGTGGGCCTCTTGGGGCTCCGAGCTGCATGATCAGTAGCTCCATGACATGTGTTGGTCTGCCGATGTGGCTCTGGGCTGGGCTCCCTTTATACTGCAGGTTGTCGTCCTGCTTACCACCAGTAAAAGGCAGGTGTTAAATCCCTGCTGCTAACACGCCTTATCGCCTGTTTTTGGGTCGCATCGCAGTTCTGGCTGGTCGTTGAGAATATTGCGAAGTGGTGTTTTCGTGTGTTTTTGCACGGGAACGCCTACTCTGCATATCATTAGCGTTAGTTGTCTCTCACATCCGTGGCGATGTTTTTTGCGGCAGCTATCGCTGGTATACTGGCGATGTAGGGAGTTTGCACCAGCTTGTGAATGGGGCGATGATTCTTTCGCCACTTTTGCTGCGCTAATGTGCCGTTAACTCGGCGATGAGTCCTTGAGAATATGCCCCAATGAGTCTGCCAATTCAACACATTCTATATTATGTTTATAGTAAAACAATTTTCTCCACTGGTTATTACTTAGTTAAAGCTTCCAAAACTGAGCCTATTGATAACAATTTGTGATGGTATTCTTAGGCCCAGTTCGGATTTGATAGTTAGTATGGCAATTAATTGAGCTTTGTAAAGGTATTTTAATTGGTGGTTGTTGCCTAGTAATATTTCTCATTGTTTCAAAAGATGATTAGAGATAACTGGATCATAAGTTGTGTGTATCCGGGGCAAGATTACACAGATTAAATTGAGTTTCTAAATCGTAGTTTCACCTAAGCTGTGTTTGTGATCTAACAAGAAGAGGACATTATCATAGATTGATTTCATATGTCAGAAATCCTCTTTTTAAATATTTTCTAATGCACCTGATGTTACGGCTCCAACGCATCCAGAACGCTTCAGCACGTCTGATCCTCGACATCCCGCGCCGCAGCCACATCACACCCTGCCTGAAAGACCTGCACTGGCTCCCCATCAACAAGAGGATAACCTTCAAGCTCCTCACCCACGCACACAAAGCACTCCACAACACCGGACCAGCGTACCTCAACTGCTACACCCCCACCCGCCAGCTCCGCTCCACCGACCATGCCCTCGCCACCATCCCCCGCATCCGAAGAGCAACCACCGGCGGCAGATCCTTCTCCCACCTTGCCGCCAAGACATGGAACACCCTCCCCCTCCACCTACGGCAGACACAGGACCTACTGACCTTCAGGAGACTCCTCAAGACCTGGCTATTCGAACAGTAGCAGCTCCCCCCCCTCCCCTCAGCACCTTGAAACCCTCACGGGTAAGTAGCGCGCTTTACAAATATAATGATTGATTGATTGATTGATTGTGGTAGAACATACACTGGCTCTCCTCCTACTTTGACCACAAAGCAATTTTACTTTGTTGAAATAGATAAATATATAGAAAATGCACACAGACATAATGAAGGCTTGAATTCTTCAAATTGTAGACTTCATCAATTAGCTTTTGTAGGTCACCACCACACGCTGGTTTCTAAAAGTAGTTAGGTGTCATCCAAACTGAGAACTTCCAATGGCACAACCTTGATAGTGCATGGTTTGTAAGTATCCCGTCTTTCTGGTTTTGCTTTCTAATAGTTATATGTTATTCATTAAGTGTCTGTTTTGCAATCCTGACACAGTGGTGTTATGGGAGTCTGAGTTCAGGTTTTATTGCATTTGACACAGATGTGCCTTTGCGAGAATATGAAATAAACATGGGCAACTGGTCAAATGAGTAGAGTGCAATAGATAGAACACAGTTTGATGTGGACCCCTCCAGAGGGACACATCACATATGTGAGTATATTTTACTGGTCTGAGATGTAATGGTAGAAGACACTATAACATCACATCTTCAGGGCAAAATCTTCACATAACAAATCTCACCTGGACAATTCCAAGAATCTCACAAGACATCCTATGGTCTCTGAGTAGATTGGTGGACACCACGACGCTATGCCGCATGTCACAGGCCGCTGAGTGAGAAAGCAAGGAGCTTGGCAGCGGGCCATGGCAAGCAAGGAGCTTGGGGGATCGAGGCTCGAAGCTTGAGAGCTAGGGGCTGCAGGGTAGGGGACCACGAAGGGCTGCAGCACCCCAGCACTTCTGCATTTTTGGCAGGACCACAGGCTCCTCCTATAAACTGCTGTGAACCTTGGCAAACTACAACCTGCAAAACGCAATGGGAGCAAAAGTGTGGAGGGCCTGTAACGTTACAGGTGGGCCCACTGCAGCAGCAATAAGGCTCAGGCACTGCCACCTAAAAGAAATCACACAATTACGATAATTAATTATCAATTAATTAATTAATAAAAATAAACAACTAATTATTAATTAATTAAACATAGATTACTTCCCACCCTTTACCCCTATAAGCCCCACAACCCGCACCTAAAATTAATAACACAATTTCCATAATTAATTTTCAATAAAATAATTAATATAAATTACCAACTAATTATTAATTAATCAAAAAGAAATTACTTCCCACCCTTTACCCCTATAAACCCCACAACCCACACCTAAAAAAATTTACACAATTACCATAATTAATTATTAATTAATTAATATTAATTAACATCCAATTATTAATTAATTACAAATACATTACTTCCCACAATTAACGCTATAAAATCTAAATTAAATAAATAAAAAATAATCATTAATTTATTATAATTAAATTACTTCCCACCCTATTCCCCTATAAACCCACAACCCACTGCGAAACTAAAAAATGCAAAATTTTATTAAAATAAAATTCATAACTACTAAACATTTTTTTTTGTTTGAATTTGTTTATTGAGTTTTGACATTTCCGGTACATTAAAACAGTTTTTATTTTTCCAAATTACATGCATATATATATACTTGCAGTGTTTCAACTAACTAGCAGTTATGTATTGGCATTGGAATTTATACATAGTTGTTACATATCTGTATTACATTCCTGAAGTTACTTGCCTATTGATTCAGTCCGTATTGATCATATGCTTCCCGCGGTACACCTGTGGACATGTGCTCCTGGCTTGGGAGCTATGTCTGCCTTCGCTATTGTTGAGGGTCGTAATGTAATGTCCCGGTGGAAGGGTTACGCTCCCTACCAAGGGGCCGATTCCGATCTCGGCCGGTAGGGCTCCGAATCGGATTCGGCTTAACCGGATCCGATTCGGAGCCCTATTTCCCGACCGATTCGTACGCGCGTCCGGGCGAGCGAGTACGATGCGAATTCACCGACCGACTCGTCCGGGCGTCCCGACCGCTCCGACCGACTCGTTCCCGGGTCGAACCACATCGACCGACTCGCTCGGACTCGACTCGCACCGCGCAATGGAGACGTTCCCCGGCCGGGTAAGTACGATGCGCGCCGCGAGCAGTCCGACCGAGCCGCGCACTCCGGCTCGAAAGACCAGTCGGAGCCGTACTTTGGGGGTCCGTGTCGGACCCCCCTGTACGCGTAGCCGCGCGAGTCGCACACAGGGGGGACCCATGGGTCCCCCTTACCTGTGCGTGTATGGCGCGAGTCGCTTCGCCGCGTACCCGCTGTAGGGGGCGCCCTTGTCCGCCTCGCACCCATTGAGTCAATGGGAGCCCGCGTACGCGTTGTACGACCGGCTCCCATTGACTTCAATGGGAGTCCGACCGACTCGAGTCCGATAGCATACGTGCGCATCGTTCTCGTTCGGTCGGGCTGCCAGAGTCCGATTCGGTCGGAAATCTCTCCAAGTCCGGCTCGGTCGGAGAGATTTCCGGCCCGAATCGGAATCGGCCCCTATGTGGTACCGATGCCATATCTGTCGGGTTGCATCCCTAACTCATAACTTTGGTATTTCAGTAGGGTGATAATTAGGGGTCCAACGGGGGTGTGTGCAGGCAGGGGGGGGTTCACCGTTTGATAGTTTGTGGCCATTTGGCAGTGCTTGGCTGTGCGTGTAGGGGGACATGGCAGTTACACCCGAGTTATCTTGGGTTGTGGTAATTGCGCTAATTGCGTGATGCTCTCCCTGATATGTGTTCGGCCCGACCCGTTGTGCCTGTCTGATGACTTTGGTTAAATAGTGGGTGCTGTCTGGGGTGGGGGCATCGCGGGAGGCTCTTCCCGTGTGGTTTGTTGCTTGAATTGATGTAGCAGTTGTGCCCATTCCATGGATATGTGGTGCTTACGTGTTCCTTTCACTTCCTCGGCCCGTAGCCCTTCCTCTTCCGCTGCACCCCATTTTTTAACCGCACCCACCCAGGCCTCCATTGGGGGTCCCTTCGGGGCTTGCCAGTACATGGCTATTCCTCTCTTTGCCAGTAACAGACAAAGGGACACAAACCAGATCTGTACCTTTTCTGTTTTTCGTCTCCGGAACACACCCAGTGCACATGCTTCCCATGAGTTCACTTCTGTTATGTTCGTTGTTTCACAGAGCACCTCATGTATGCGGTCCCAGTACTGTTGGATTGTGGGGCACCCCCAGAACATGTGTCTAAAGTCCGCTTCGGGAGCCTCACATCGGGGGCATAGGAACTGCGTGTCTGGGTAGAAGCGTTGCAGGCGCCCTGGCGTCAGATATGCCCTGTGTAAAATGTTGAATTGTATGTTTTTAAATTGTGTGTTTCTAGATACTTTTTTGGGGTATTCTATGGCCTGCTACCATTCTTTGTCGTGCAGCGGCCGGCCTATTTCCTCCTCCCATGTCTGTCTTAGCGAGGTTAATGGTTTGAGTATAAGTTCCCGGATGGCTTTGTACAGCCAAGTGACTGAGGGGCTCATTAGGTGGCGATCCCACAGCCATCTGACTCCCGTTTCCCCCGCCACATTAGGATGGCGGGGGGAATCGCTTCGTGACCACGGCGGTCACAAAGACCGCCATCCACGCTTCCGCCACAGGCAATCGTCACGATTGCCTGGCGGAGCGGTCAGCATGGGTGAATTGGCAGCGGTGCCTAGCAGGCACCGCCCGCCAGATTATAATGCTGGCGTCAGCCAGCCTTTCCATGGCGGTGGAACCGCCATGGAAAGGCTGGCAGAGGCTGGGTTCGGGGGCCCGTTGCGGGCCCCCTCTGTGTGGGGGGAGGGTGTGTGTGCACTGGGGGGGTACCCATGGTACCCCCCTCCATTTCCATGCACAAGGTGGCAGGCACCGCGTGGTGCCTGCCACGTTGTGCATTGAAATGCACTACGTGGCATTCTGGCATTGCGGACGGTGCTGCTGCCTGCAGCACCATCCGCAATGATCAGGGCCCTGGATGCGCCCGCCATAGTGGCGGGCACATCCTAATACACACAGCGGGACTGCCGCCTTACCGGCGGGCGGTCCCAGAACCGCAACGATGGCGGGCGGACTGATGTCCGCCCGCCATCGTATTGAGCCCCTAAGTGTCTGCCCGCCCCCATGTGCAGTATTGTGTGTATCACTGGATGCGTCGGTGGTTCCCCTTCGGCTGAGTCCCAATATGGGCGGCTGCTGGCTATAATTTGTCTGTGTAATAGAAATTGCCCCGGGGGAAGGTTATACTCCTCCGCCAACTGATCGTAGGGTCGTAGTTGCCCATCTTCGTAAAGGGATTCCATTTCGGTTAGGGAGTAATCAGTCCACACTCGTAGGGCTTGGGCTGTATAGTATTCCTCCTTTTTGGGGAACCCTATCAATGGAAGTAACGGGGAGTACGGGGGTCTCTCTCTGGACATGCGATGAATCCTCAGTATGCAGGTATGGGCTACCGACACCTGGAGTGGGTAAGTGCGCTTGGGTTTAGTGCCCGGTAGCAACATGCGCCGGATTGCCGGTAGGGGTATATGGCCTGCGTTGGAGGACGTTTCTCCCATATGGCGTTCCGCAGTCCAGTGCGAGAGCCATTGTAGTTGTGCTGCTAGAAAGTACGCCTCGAAGACTGGAGCTCCCAGTCCCCCCCGGTCTGTTGGCAGGAGCAATTTAGATAGGGCTACCCTATGTCGGCCCGTGCCCCAGATAAGGGAAGTGAGCAGCATGTCCAACTCTCGAAAAAAGGTGTGAGGAGGAATGACTGGGAGGTTAGCAAAGTGATACAGTAACCTTGGGACTATGATCATTTTGGCTAACGCCACTCGCCCGATTGGGGCTAGGGGAAGCGTCTTCCAAAAGCCCACTGCAAACCTTATTCCTGCTAGTGCCTTGCGGTGGTTCCCTTCATACATATCACTTGGGGAGTGGTACAATCATTCTCCTAAGTACCTAGGTGCATCCTCGCTCCAGGCGATTTTCTGGTCCCCTACTGTAATGTCAAGGAGGGCTAGGTGAGGGCTTAGTGGGTAGACTGTAGATTTGTCCCAGTTCACTCTGAGGCTGGAGACGTTCGCGAATTCCGTTATGTCATCCAGATTGGGGTCAGACCGGAGGTAATGTCTCGCACATACAGTAGCAAGTCGTCTGCATATAATGACACAGTGTGAACTGTACCCGCTATCGGGATACCCCATACCTCCCCCTCTCACCTTAAGCGGATCGCTAGGGGTTCCACTGCCAAAGCGAACAGTAATGGGGAGAGGGGACACCCCTGTCGCGTGCCCCTCTCTATCCGAAATGGGGCTGAGATGTACTTGCCCCGTCATACCCTCGATGTAAGTTTCGTGTATAATAGTCGTGTGTACGCCAGTATGGTCGGGCCCACTTTAATCCGTCGGAGGACTGCGAACATGTACGGCCATAGGAGGGTGTCAAAGGCCTTTTCTAAGTCAAGGATCAGACACGCCGCTCTTGGGAACTGGGGCTCGCTCCGTCTTGCACATGAAATATTCTGCATAGGTTCTGGGACGTGTTTCGTCCCGGCACAAACCCACACTTATCTGGGTGGATAAGTGGCGGAAGGATTTGGGAGTACCGGTCTGCCAGTATTTTCCCCAGTATTTTACAATCTGCATTTAGTTATGTTATGGGTCTGTACGAGGCCGGGAGCTTCGGGTCCCGATCCGGTTTTGGAAACATCACCAGGATGGATTCTTTAAGGGATCCCGGCAATTCGCCCCATTCCAATGCATCCTCGTACATACCTACCATCCGAGGTATCAGTTGGCTTGAGAATGTGCCATATTATTCTAGTGGGAAACCATCCATTCCCGGGGTTTTATTACGCGCTAGGGCGCGGATTGCCTGGGAGACGCTTGCGGCCACAACCTTTTTGTTCAGGGTTTCCCTGTCTGCTGCCGGGACACGCGGTATGCCTAGTGGGCTCAGGAATTGTTCTATCGCCTGTTGGCTACATGGCAAAGGGTTCCGGTAGACCCCCGAATAAAAGTCGTTAAAAATTTGTAGTATTTCTACCTGTGAATGACGGGGGATTCCTGCCTGATCCACTAATTCGGTGATGGGTTTGATCTCCGTGTCCTGTAGGGCTAACCAGGCCAGAAGAGTCCCCGCCCTGTCACCCTCTCTATGTGCTCTGGCCGCATGTGCCCTAAAATTGTATTTGCGTAAATCTCTTGATGTCTTTGCGTAAGCCGTTTTGGCTGTCGCTATTTGCGCCTGGGGTAGCCTTGTTCGCGTCTGCGTCTTTGGTTAGTGTCGCCAGTGTGTCCTCCGCTCGCTGCAGCGCCTGTTCAAGTGTTTTCCAAACCCTCACAATCTGCTGTACGCACTGCCCTCCAGCAACCACCTTAAACGCATCCCACTCCAGCGACCTAGTCGCTGCCGTGTTGGCGTTTATTGTGAAATACTCTCGGATGCTACTCTCCTGGTCATGACGAAACACTTGATCTGTAAGGCACTCTCGAGGTAATTTCCATGTGGGTACCGGGGGGTGAGGGGGTTTCCATCTAAGGGTTATTGTGTGAGCATCATGGTCCGATAGAACCCACTTCTCTGGGAGTGTGCCTACGCCTGGTGTCCCCCCCTCCTCTTGCCAGCCGCCTTTATATGGTGGACCTGTCCGTCTGCCTACTGTTCTTGGGAATAACTGGGTAAGTCATTTAAGGGAAGGGTTATAACTGTAGCGAGGAATATTCCCAACCAGGGGGACCTGTCGCTCGGGGCGATACGTCCAAACTAAACATTATGGGGCAGATTTACAAGCCCCTTGCGCCACTTTTGCGTCACTTTTCCCATGTTAAAAATGATGCAAAAGTGGAGCAAGGGGCTTGTAAATAAGCCCCTATGTTTGTGCTCTAGTACGTTAACTGGGGGGTCGTGGTCACTTTCTGCTACTCTCTGTGGTTTGCGTGGCCCGTCGCAGTCTGTTGTTATGGGTGGGATGCCGGTCGGGCCCCTCCTCTGCCTGTTGTGCCCTTACAGCTCTTCGCCCAATGAATCCTATCATCTCACTGTGCCGTTTCAAGGTCTGTTTGCTGGGCACATAGTAGATGCTGATTGTCCTGGGGGAGTCTTTGCTTTACTTCGTGCCAGTCTTTAGACGAGCGTATCCGCAGTCTGTGGAGTTACCGCTGACGGGGTAACCGAACGGGAGGTGTTTGTGTCGCTGATTTCTTCCTCTGACGTGAAGAGATGCGGGTCTTTTTCTCCGTCTGAGCTCTCCGCTGTCGGGCCAATCTGTGCTGCGGCTTGTAACGCCTTCCTGAGGTCCCTTATTATTTGCTCCAAGTCGGGGGAGCTCCTTGTGGTGGCCTCCAGTTGTGGACTCCACTGTTTTAGGGTGATTTTTTTGTTGCGAGGACGTCGCTGACCTCCAGACGCCCGGTTTCCACGCACGGTGCCCTGGGTCTTATTTCCTTTAATGTGTTGTTCTGCCCAGTCGTACGCTTCCTTGGGGTCAGTGAAGAAGCTCACGTGGCCATCGTGTATGATTTTGAGACATGCTGGGAACTGGAGGGCGTACTGAATGTTCTTTTGGCGGAGCATGTGCTTTATTTCCAGGAAGGACGTGCGTTGCCTCTGAACCGCCCGGGAGTAATCTGGGAACAGCATGACCTGTTTAACTACTAAACATTTAGCACATATATTAAAAAACATAAACAATACTTATACAAAAAAACATACATCACATACATTTAAGATATAAACTAAAATACATAACACTAATTAAACATCTATATCTTTGCAAACAATATTAATGACTTCTATATTTTTAAAAACTATATTTCTTACCTTAAATTCGATATTCTTGACCACAATATTCTTGCTGTCGATATTTCTGAATCACGATATTTTCAACTCAATATTTGTGTAAGTCTACATTACCAACTCGATATTCTGTCTCAGCACCCTCACGTGCGCTCGCCATGAAACTGAAAGCAGAACAATGGCACCCGCAGATGTATTTAATTAACACGGTGCTGCTTCATGCGTCGTCCCCAAAAAAATGTAAATAAAGCAGAACAATGGCGCAGATGTATTTAATTAACACGGCGCGCCTGCTTCTCACTTTGTCCCCCCAAAAAAATGTAAATACGGCGAGATGCATATAAAGAAAGCCGTATTTGACACGCTAATTGAAAATAACAAGGAGGAGGGGCCATCACACACTGTACAGTGTCATGGCCAAACAAAAGATTCTCTGAGTGAAATCGCCAGGGACGGAATGAAGTATGCAAAGGAAGGGCATTTACACAAATGCACCAATAACAAGCCAGCATTTCTGAATGCCACTGATAGTAACCAATGGCAATCGGTGGGTTCCCCAAACCCCACAGAACAGATATAACAGGTCGATCGAAGCTCGACCTGAAAAGGAAATTGAAAATGCCGCCCATGCCCAATGCTCACTTCAAGGCCATATCACAGACTCTTTTATACCAACTAGTCATCAAATAAAGGGACAGATAGCCAAAGGGAGACGAGAGGGGCCGGGGCCCAAATGGGATTGCACCTGCACTGTTCAAACAGGATTGTATTGTATTGTATGAGGTATTTGTAAAGCGCACTGTGAACAAAATTATATCCTGGCGCTAATTATAACCACTGTGTAAGAAGAACCAACTGATGGAGAAACTGAAGAGCAGGTCATTAGTGAGGAAATAGCCAGGTTTTCAGTGAATTCATAAATTTTAATAAATCAGAGTGAGATCTTAATGGAGCTAGTAATTTATTCCATATCCGAGCTGCATTAACGGTGAAGGTGCGTCCTCCTTGTCGGACTTTCTGAAATCTGAGTTTTTGGACATAGTTGCCTGTGGTTGATCGAAGGTTTCTGCCAGGAGTATATATTTTTAGCTTGGTTTGTAAGTGTTTTGGTCCTTTATTGTGCAGTGCCTTATGGACAATACAGAGAGATTTAAAGATAATTCTCTGCTTGATAGGCAGCCAGTGGAGATCCTTCAAGGCCTCTGTGGCAGATGAGTATCGAGGTCTATTCAGTGTTAGCTTAGCTGTGATTATCTGGATGCGCTCTAGCTTCTTTAACAAATAGCTAGAGGCTCCCAGTAACAGGGCATCGCAATGGTCCAGCCTACTTAGTATTACACCTCTGGAAATCAGTGATCTGGCTGGCCGATCAAGCAGAGGATATAGCTTCCTAAGGGCCCGGATCAGTGCAAAACATGTCCTGGTAAGTCCATTCACTTGATTTTCCATAGACAGACCTTGATCAATGATCGCACCTAAATTTCGTACCGCCGCTGGGTTACACAGTGGCAGTTCCGTGGGTATAGGCCAAAAGTTAGACGATAGGGATACCGGGATTTTATTGGAAGAGCAACAGAAGAGTTCAGTTTTGCTTCCATTCATCTTGAGTGAATTTGCATTCATCCAGTCAAAGATGTCAAGAATGCATGACTGGAAATTACCTATGGTATCCTCCTGGTCATTGTTCAGCGACAGAATTAGCTGAGTGTCATCTGCATAGTTAATTAGCTTAATATTGTGGTTTAAATAAGTGAGATGAGGGGTTTGATATAAATATTGAATAGAATAGGGCTGAGGGAAGAGCCCTGGGGGACACCATTTGTTGTCATTCTGAATTTGGATAAAAAAGGGGGAAGAGATACCGCCTGACAGCGACCAAACAGATAGTATTTTAGCCAGTTTAACATCGGGCCCCCCACACCCACTGCCGTAAGTCTGGACAGAAGAGTGTGGTGGTCCACCATGTCAAGCGCAGCTGACAGATCTAGGAGGACAAGTACAACAGATTGTCCATCATTGTCAGTAGGCCTCCGTATTTCGTCAGTGGCGCAGATAAGGGCGGTCTCGGTTCCATGGCCAGGGCGGAATCCAAATTGCTCTTCCTCAAGCCATGCATAATCCTCTAAGTAGTGCAACAGTAATGAACTTATGTGGTGCTCTAAAATTTTTATTGGAAAAGGAAGGAGGGAAATAGGTCTGAATTTAGCTAGATCGGCGGGGTCAGACAGGGCATCTTTTAGCAATGGCTTAACTATAGCTTTCTTCCAACAGTCAGGCACCTTCTCGGTTTCAAGAGAATGATTACAAAGTTGTAGGAGAGGGCCTGCAAGCTCATCTTCCCATATTAGCTATTGCTTTGGTGGCATAGGGTCCAACGGTGACCCTGATTTCATGGCCCTATACAAAGTTTTAAAAACCTCGACCGAGGATGCCAACTAGTTGTCAGAAAAAATGGAGCCGATTTTCCAGCAGATATCAGCAGATGCTGTAATCCTGGCCTCATGGAGAGGGTCCATATTCTCACTGATCCACAAACATGGAGATAAGAGCAGTGTAAAAAACTTGTGGAGCTTATCGACAAGGAGGCCAAATACTTTGCAGGCACCATTCTAGAGGAATTAACATCCTGGGCCTCAGCTAATCAAATTATCCTGCTAAACCAAACAGGTTTCTGTAACCATATGGGAACTATAACAAATATCATGGCCCTTTACCTACTAATAGATAGGTCTAAAGACGCAAAGCTGCCACTCTACTTTTGCTTCATAGATTTCCGTGGTGCTTTTGACCTTATTGATTGTGGCAAAGTACAGATGAAACTGGCTAATCGGAATGCTCCACCTGTCCTCCTGAAGCAACTGATTCTGTTACATACAGACACGTGAGTGCAAGTTAAGCTAAGCATTGGGACACATCTTTTAAGATGCATCCCAACCACCAAGGGCCTGAAGCAGGGCTACATCATTGCCCCTACCCTGTTCAACTTCTTCTTAGCTGATCTAACGACAAAGCTGGATTGTTGCAACTCCCATGCCCCGAAGCTGGGTGGGTTAGTCCTCTCCAACCTCCTCTATGCAGGCAACTTGGTGCTAATAAGGCTCCCCCCGGTCGGCTTGCAGCAGCTTCTTGACGTCACCCAAGCATATTCAATAAAACATGGCCTAAAGATCAACTTTGAAAAAACAAAAACAATGGCAGGGAACAGCATGAAAAGAAAAGCATTAAGCTGGCACATCGCCTGCCAATGCTTGGAGTAAGTGACCGGAATACAAATATTTAGGTATTATCATAGATAACAAGGGCTCATTCAAACAGCAGAAAGAGGCTTTGAAACAAAAGGAGAATGCCCTAGCACTGGCCCTAAGAAACCTAAAGAATAAAGTGGCTGGCCCCACTCTAACTCCACTGCTCATGGTAATACAAGTGAAATTGATCCAGACAATAGCCTACGGGAGTGAGCCATTACGTGATAGGGACGCTTTAACTTTGGATGGGATCATGGTCGGATCCTACAGAATGATGTTTAGCATTCCCAAATACAACTTCCCAGCTCAGATACGATTGGATTTCAGTCTTCAGAAGCAATCCCTTACCAGGAGAGGCATGTACATTGAGTGGTGGCATAAAATCAATAACTAAGAACCAAACATACTAAACACACATATATAGCTGGAATGACGAACAGGAGCAACTCTCCTGCTAAGGCTTAGCTTAATGAATCAGTCATCCACTTTGGCCTACAGGACTACTGCGAATCATCCGTAACTCATGCCAGCTTCAAAAAGCTGGTAAACAAAACCATCAAAATAGTCTTGTCAACTGAGGAAAAGGAGGCACAGCCCACGGCTGGTATTTTGCTGCACAGTTACAATAAAGCAATACTCCAGTCCTCCTTTCACATGAGGTACTCCAACTCAACAAAAGAAACATTTCTGAGATACTGATTGGACATATTACCTTCACTTCTACACCATCCACCCTGTAAATGTAGCACCACTATGACTGATTGTCTGTTGTGCGGAAAAGCAAAATAAGATATGGTACACTTGGTGTGTACCTGCAAGGAGTTAATGGCTGAGCGAAGAGCCATGTTATGACCACTCTTTAACCAAAGAGACATCCGAACATGCAGACAAGCAGTATAGACCTGTTTCACACCGACGGACACTCAGCTGAACTGTTGCTTTGTGAAATTCCTTACTAAGGCAAGAAAGAAATTTCCCCCTGAACTGATCATATGCACTCAGTTGGAATGACCCTTTTGCACACAGTACACCTTTGACGCCACTTCATTCCTCATCTTAGAATGCTGTAAAAAAAAATCACTATTTTGTACATAGGTAATTTTACACAGCAGAATGTAATCCCTTTGTTTTTATTTTATCCTGCTCACCCTGATCGCTCCACTGCAGAAATGTTTTAATTGCTGATGTAATACTATTATTTTAATCAAACATTGGTGGAGTAAAGCTCATTTGGTTAAATAACTTGCTAATTTGCAAATAGGCTACCTTAAATGTCTCTGCATTCCTTAAAAAGATTTACAAAAATGTACTTTGCACTGTAGGCTGTCTAGATTACACCTTAACATTTTAAACTCTTTTTTCTATGCTCCAACATGTCTAAT